>OY253750.1:27316324-27949449 GCA_958009045.1 Oxytorus armatus | reverse complement strand
GCCATATATAAAATGAATCCGAGGATACTCTTGGATAGCAGTTCGCCGTTACCACCGCCGCCGACGTGATACAAGCTAAACCCGAGTTCAATACGAAGACTGCAATGGCAGGTAGAGGAATGACTTTATACTGAAAATTATGTTTTTTAAATCAATCAGGAAAGTTTATCTCAGTAGAAAATTTCATTTATATGAATATTTAATTTTTGAATTATTCCATGAATTACTTATGTTTTTCAGTCTTGAGATATCTAATTCTCACTTCGGCGATCGCGTTCGTGCTTGCTGCACCAAATCCTGCTTGGCGATCCGTATCCCTTCGGAGCCACGTAACTGAGGATGAACTCGAAAAGTCCCACACAAGCTTGAAGCCATTATCTTCAAGCGATGAAGAAAGCTGTGAAACTGAGAGTGAAGAAAGTAAAGGTGGTAAAGAGAACACCGCTAAATTATCAATAGCAAGTGATCTAGAGGAATCAGGATCGCAATCATCATCTACGGCAACTGCTAAGGCATTTTCGAACTCAAAAGGATCTAATTCCGAATCGGAGTCGGCAGCAAGTTCGAAATCGTCCGCCTCCTCTAAAGGATCAAAATCTGAATCCGAGTCTGCCTCAAGTTCCAAGTCATCTGCTTGGTCTAAGGGATTGGATTCCGAATCGGAGTCTGCGGAAACTTCGAATTCGTTTGCTGAATCAGGATCTGCCTCATACAGTAAGGCATCTTCCGCCTTGAAGGGATCTAAATCTGAGTCCGAATCTGCGGCAAGTTCAAAGGCATCTTCAAAGGCAAGTTCAAAGACCTCCTCGAAGGGGTCTAAATCCGAATCAGAGTCTGCGGCAAGTTCCAAGGCATCTGCCTCCTCAAAGGGGTCCAAGTCCAAATCCGAGTCATCAGCACATTCAAAGGCATCCGCCTCCTCCAAAGGATCCAAATCCGAATCAGAGTCTGACTCACACAGTAAGGCATCTTCCGCCTCGAAGGGGTCTAAATCCAAATCTGAATCTGCGGCAAGTTCAAAAGCATCTTCAAAGTCAAGTTCAAAGTCCTCCTCGAAGGGGTCTAAATCTAAATCAGCGTCTGCGGCAAGTTCAAAGGCATCGTCAAAGTCAAGTTCAAAAGCCTCCTCGAAGGCATCTAAATCCGAAATAGAGACTGCGGCAAGTTCGAAAGCAAGTTCAAAGGCCTCCTCGAAGGGGTCTAAATCCGAATCAGAGTCTGCGGCAAGCTCCAAGGCATCTGCCTCTTCGAAGGGATCTAAATCCGAATCAGAGTCTGCGGCAAGTTCCAAGGCATCTGCCTCCTCGAAGGGATCTAAATCCAAATCAGAGTCTGCAACAAGTTCAGAGGCATCTTCAAAATCAAGTTCAAAGGCCTCCTCGAAGGGATCTAAATCCAAATCAGAGTCTGCGGCAAGTTCAAAGGCATCTTCAAAATCAAGTTCAAAGGCCTCTTCAAAGGGGTCTAAATCCAAATCAGAGTCTGCGGCAAGTTCCAAGGCATCTGCCTCCTCGAAGGGATCTAAAACCAAGTCAGAGTCTGCAGCAAGTTCAAAGGCATCTTCAAAATCAAGTTCAAAGGCCTCCTCGAAGGGATCTAAATCCAAATCAGTGTCTGCGGCAAGTTCAAAGGCATCGTCAAAATCAAGTTCAAAGGCCTCTTCAAAGGGGTCTAAATCCAAATCAGAGTCTGCAGCAAGTTCCAAGGCATCTGCCTCCTCGAAGGGATCTAAATCCAAATCAGAGTCTGCGGCAAGTTCAAAGGCATCTTCAAAGTCAAGTTCAAAGGCCTCCTCGAAGGGATCTAAATCCGAGTCAGAGTCTGTGGCAAGTTCAAAGGCAAGTTCAAAGTCCTCCTCGAAGGGGTCTAAGTCCAAGTCAGAGTCTGTGGCAAGTTCAAAGGCAAGTTCAAAGGCCTCCTCGAAGGGGTCTAAATCCGACTCAGAGTCTGCGGCAAGTTCAAAGGCAAGTTCAAAGGCGTCCTCGAAGGGGTCTAAATCCGAGTCAGAGTCTGCGGCAAGTTCAAAGGCAAGTTCAAAGGCCTCCTCGAAGGGGTCTAAATCCAAGTCAGAGTCTGCGGCAAGTTCAAAGGCAAGTTCAAAGGCCTCCTCGAAAGGCTCTAAATCCAAGTCAGAGTCTGCGGCAAGTTCAAAGGCAAGTTCAAAGGCCTCCTCGAAGGGGTCTAAATCCGAATCAGAATCTGCGGCAAGTTCAAAGGCAAGTTCAAAGGCCTCCTCGAAGGGCTCTAAATCCAAGTCAGAGTCTGCGGCAAGCTCAAAGGCAAGTTCGAAGGCCTCCTCGAAGGGCTCTAAATCCAAGTCAGAGTCTGCGGCAAGTTCAAAGGCAAGTTCAAAGGCCTCCTCGAAGGGGTCTAAATCCGAATCAGAGTCTGCGGCAAGTTCAAAGGCAAGTTCAAAGGCCTCCTCGAAGGGCTCTAAATCCAAGTCAGAGTCTGCGGCAAGCTCAAAGGCAAGTTCGAAGGCCTCCTCGAAGGGCTCTAAATCCAAGTCAGAGTCTGCGGCAAGTTCAAAGGCAAGTTCAAAGGCCTCCTCGAAGGGGTCTAAATCCGAATCAGAGTCTGCGGCGAGTTCAAAGGCAAGTTCAAAGGCCTCCTCGAAGGGCTCTACATCCAAGTCAGAGTCTGCGGCAAGTTCAAAGGCAAGTTCAAAGGCCTCCTCGAAGGGGTCTAAATCCGAATCAGAGTCTGCAGCAAATTCAAAGGCAAGTTCAAAGGCCTCCTCGAAGGGGTCTACATCCAAATCAGAGTCTGCAGCAAGTTCAAAGGCAAGTTCAAAGGCCTCCTCGAAGGGCTCTAAATCCAAGTCAGAGTCTGCGGCAAGTTCAAAGGCAAGTTCAAAGGCCTCCTCGAAGGGCTCTAAATCCAAGTCAGAGTCTGCGGCAAGTTCAAAGGCAAGTTCAAAGGCCTCCTCGAGGGGTCATAAATCAGAATCAGAGTCTGCGGCAAGTTCAAAGGCAAGTTCAAAGGCCTCCTCGAAGGGGTCTAAATCCGAATCAGAGTCTGCGGCAAGTTCAAAGGCAAGTTCAAAGGCCTCCTCGAAGGGCTCTAAATCCAAGTCAGAGTCTGCGGCAAGTTCAAAGGCAAGTTCAAAGGCCTCCTCGAAGGGGTCTACATCCAAATCAGAGTCTGCAGCAAGTTCAAAGGCAAGTTCAAAGGCCTCCTCGAAGGGCTCTAAATCCAAGTCAGAGTCTGCGGCAAGTTCAAAGGCAAGTTCAAAGGCCTCCTCGAAGGGCTCTAAATCCAAGTCAGAGTCTGCGGCAAGTTCAAAGGCCTCCTCGAAGGGTCATAAATCAGAATCAGAGTCTTCGGCAAGTTCAAAGGCAAGTTCAAAGGCCTCTTCGAAGGGGTCTAAATCCAAGTCAGAGTCGGCGGCAAGTTCAAAGGCAAGTTCAAAGGCCTCTTCGAAGGGCTCTGAATCCAAGTCAGAGTCTGCGGCAAGTTCAAAGGCAAGTTCAAAGGCCTCCTCGAAGGGTCATAAATCAGAATCAGAGTCTTCGGCAAGTTCAAAGGCAAGTTCAAAGGCCTCTTCGAAGGGGTCTAAATCCAAGTCAGAGTCGGCGGCAAGTTCAAAGGCAAGTTCAAAGGCCTCTTCGAAGGGCTCTGAATCCAAGTCAGAGTCTGCGGCAAGTTCAAAGGCAAGTTCAAAGGCCTCCTTAAAGGGGTCTAAATCCGAATCAGAGTCTGCGGCAAGTGCAAAGGCAAGTTCAAAGGCCTCCTCGAAGGGGTCTAAATCCAAATCAGAGTCTGCGGCAAGTTCAAAGGCATCGTCAAAGTCAAGTTCAAAGGCCTCCTCAAAGGGGTCTAAATCCAAATCAGAGTCTGCGGCAAGTTCAAAGGCAAGTTCAAAGGCCTCCTCGAAGGGCTCTAAATCCAAGTCAGAGTCTGCGGCAAGTTCAAAGACCTCCTCGAAGGGCTCTAAATCCAAGTCAGAGTCTGTGGCAAGTTCAAAGGCAAGTTCAAAGGCCTCCTCGAAGGGCTCTAAATCCAAGTCAGAGTCTGCAGCAAGTTCAAAGGCAAGTTCAAAGGCCTCCTCGAAGGGGTCTAAATCCGAATCAGAGTCTGCGGCAAGTTCAAAGGCAAGTTCAAAGGCCTCCTCGAAGGGCTCTAAATCCAAGTCAGAGTCTGCGGCAAGTTCAAAGGCAAGTTCAAAGGCCTCTTCAAAGGGGTCTAAATCCGAATCAGAGTCTGCGGCAAGTTCAAAGGCATCTTCAAAGTCAAGTTCAAAGGTCTCCTCAAAGGGGTCTAAATCCGAATCAGAGTCTGCGGCAAGTTCAAAGGCAAGTTCAAAGGCCTCGTCGAAGGGGTCTAAATCCAAGTCTGAGTCTGCGGCAAGTTCAAAGGCAAGTTCAAAGGCCTCCTCGAAGGGGTCTAAATCCGAATCAGAATCTGCGGCAAGTTCGAAGGCAAGTTCAAAGGCCTCCTTGAAGGGGTCTAAATCCGAATCAAAGTCTGCGGCAAGTTCAAAGGCAAGTTCAAAGGCCTCTTCCAAAGGATCTAAATCCAAATCCAAGTCTTCCTCGCATTCAAAGGCCTCCGCCTCCTCCAAAGGGTCTAAATCAAAATCAAAGTCGGCCTCGCATTCAAAGGCATCGACGGCCTGGAAGGGGTCTAAATCCGGATCAGAGTCGGCGGCAAGTTCCAAGGCAAGTTCAAAGGCCTCCTCGAAGGGGTCTGAATCCGAATCAGAGTCGGCGGCAAGCTCCGAAGCATCCGCCTCTTCGAAGGGATCTCAATCCAAATCCAAGTCTTCCTCGCATTCAAAGGCCTCCGCCTCCTCCAAAGGGTCTAAATCAAAATCAAAGTCGGCCTCGCATTCAAAGGCATCGACTGCCTCGAAGGGTCATAAATCCAAATCAAAGTCTGCGGCAAGTTCAAAAGCAAGTTCAAAGGCAAGTTCAAAGACCTCCTTGAAGGGGTCTAAATCCAAATCAGCGTCTGCGGCAAGTTCTAAGGCGTCTGCCTCCTCACATAGTAAAGCATCTTCCACCGTGAAGGGGTCTAAATCCAAATCTGAGTCTGCGGCAAGCTCAAAGGCGTCTGCATCTTCAAAAGGGTCTCAAAGTAAATCAGAATCTGCATCCAGTTCAAAGGCATCTGCATTCTCAAAGGCGTATGGAAGTTCAAAAGGACACAAAGGTGAGAAATCGGAATCTGATGAAAGCTGTGAGGAACATGAATCGGAATGGCGCGTAAGCTCTAAGGGACGTAACGGCCATAAATCAAAATCTGGAGGAAGCTCCAAAGCGCATCAAAGCAAGCAATCTGAATCGGGTGACCGTTGGGAGGAACATGATTCAGAATGGAATGAAAGCTCTGAGGGATACAAAAGTCAGAAATCAGAATCAGGCGGAAGCTGGAAAGGCCGTCACAGACATGTATCAGAATCTGAGGAAAGTTCTCAAGAACATGATGAATCAGAATGTAATGAAAGTTCTAAAGGGCTCGGATTAGTACATGGTGGTGGTTCTAAATTACATGAACTACTGTCTGGTGGAAGATCGAAAGGACATAAACTACTATCGGGTGGGACCTCTAAAGGACATAAATTACTAGCTGAGGGTGGTTCCAAAGTACATGGACTGCTGTCTGGTGATAAATTGAAAGGACATGGCCTACCATTGGGTGATAGCTCTGAAAAACTTGAACTACTATCTGGTGAAAGCTCGAAAGGACACAAACTACTATCTGGTGGAGCCTCGAAAGGTCACAAACTACTATCAGGTGGGACTTCTAAAGGACATGAATTACTAGCTGGGGGTGGTTCGAAAGTACACGAACTACTGTCTGGTGGAAGCTCGAAAGGACATGGACGACTATCAGGCGGTACCTCTAAAGGACATCAATTGCTAGGTGGGGGTGGTTCCAAGTTACATGGACTACTGTCCGGTGGTGCATCCAAAGCACATGGACATCTATCAGGCGGTACCTCTAAAGGACATCAATTGCTAGGTGGGGGTGGATCCAAGTTACATGGACTACTGTCCGGTGGTGCATCCAAAGCACATGGACTGCCTTCGGGTGGTGGCTCTCAAGAACTTGAACTAGTGTCTGGTGGTAGCTCTAAAGGGCACGAACTACTATCTGCTGCCACCTCTAAGAAAAAAGAATTACTATCAAAAGGAAGCTCGAAAGTACATGGACTATCCGGCGGTGACTTGAAGGGTCTATCTGGTGGTGGCTGGAAGGGACTATCTGGCGGTGACTTGAAGGGACTATCTGGTGGTGGCTGGAAGGGACTATCTGGTGGTGGCTTTAAGGGACTATCTGGTGGTAACTTGAAGGGACATGGACACTTATCCAATACCGGCTCTAAGGGGATACTATCTGTTGGAAATTCCAAAAAAGGTGAATCAAAATCGGATGACAGTTGCGAAGAATCTTAGAAACTTCGACGAAGGTGCTTTCAGCGACACATGATCAATATGAATCCTTCAACGCCTATTTTGTGGACATGAAAGAATGACATATCCTGTCAATTGTGTAGCAAATATTTTGTAATTGTAATATTGCCATTCTAATACTATTTTGATAAAATGGATAGGTGCAGTCCAACGACTACCTTCCGAAAAATAAGGCTAGTGCATAATTTCCACGAAGGACTTGGAATAGCATATAAAAACTATTCATAAATGAAAAAATACATGAATCCAAACCGCCTCTCCATAGATCGAGAAGGTTGAATACTTGCTAAATAGTCAACTCAAATGTAAAATCTTAACTGTCAGAAAATGGAAATACTCTAGGATTAGTGGTAAATTCAATTACATTACCTTACCTTTATTGGTTAGCAAAAAACAAATATGGAACTAGATATGTGAATGATTTATTTATGATCTTATATCAATAAAATACACAGAGCCATGTTTAACTCGCAATGTCGGACTGTGGGAGCCATTTGGGCACGCAGACCATAATATTTTACGATATGTAATTTAAAATAAACTAATATGACGGTGATAATGTATCTTCTCGAAATTTCATCTAGAACTCGATCACAAAAAAATGATTCATATCCAACTGAAGGTCGGAGAGAAAATGATTCCTGGCGAGCAATTAGCTTATCATACGAGTAATTACGATTGTGACTGTTACGTCGTAATATTTTATCAAGGGGATTATTTTATTTTATTACATATTTTTCCTCGGCAAATAATTTTTCGCCTTCGGCCATAAATGAAGAATTTCTTTGAAACCATGGAAGCGAATATTGCCGCTGTGCATTTGAAATTTCTGCATATTCAATTTTTGGCAAAAAATATTAATCACCCGATTTCTCAATCGTTCGGTCGAGGAGCGAAGGCCCGATATCGAATTTCCGCCGCAGCGAGGCACGAAGCCTCGCGCGATATCTCCTTCTCACTCGTTCCATGCTTTCCACGATTCCCAAATTTTGCATACACACGTGTCGTGATAAATCAGCACTTTTTAGGCTGCCGCTTCACGACAGTCCCAATTTTCCTCAGTGGTCACTCCACACCAGTAGCAAGAAGTCCGCTTTTAACATCTAAGCGACTCAAGTCTTAATTCAACATTCGCCGCAATAACACCTCCAATAAATCTCACTACCCTCGGTACCTCTTTAAAATACTTGAACATTTATAATAACTTTTTCTCGACAGTAAATATGTACATGTATTTACAAGTGTTTGCATCTATATCGAGTTAGTTTATAACGATTTACTTGTCCGAATAACAGCCAATGCGATTAACTATACTCGATATATCAATTTCAATTTTTTAACGGAAAAGAACCACGTGTATTTCATTTTTTCCCCATAAATCGTACACTATGCGTTTCCCCTACGACCTCCGAGTCGCCGCGTTCGTATTATTCGCCTTTCTACCTCTGAGTAGCCGCGTTTATGTTATTCGCCTTTCTACCTCTAAGTCGCCGCACTGAAGTAAAAATTGCAAAATCCCCTGGGACTTGACTGAATTTTTGGTACCAGAAGTAGGATCCCCCTAGTGTCGAGGTCACCCGCAAATGCTTCGGACTAAGGTAACAAAAAAAAAAAAGAACAAGTCACAGTTAATCGCGAAAATCGTGTTTTTAAGTGCTAATTTCACGGCAAAAAAAAATATATGCATCGAAAAAAACTCAACAACCAAAGAGAAAAACCTGCCATTCACTAACATGGAAAATTCAGAGAGAAATTATATTAACGTGATCCCAATAAATTCATTCTTGAAGGAAGTAATGGAATGATTTTCGTACTGACGCTCATCTTCATCAGTCTCACGTAAGTACCCTTTATATCGCTGTCCTAACGTATTTTTCTACCATACGGAGTGTTGAATTTCTCCACCTAGGCTCACCCTTCACGCACTGTAACCACATTTTCAAAAAAAAAAAAGAAGAAAATCTTTTTTTCTACATTTCGGATTGCAAAACCGAATCTTCAAAAATAATAAAAAATTTATATTTCGGATTGAAAATCTAAATTATCAAAAATTAACAAATTTTTGATAATTTTTCAAAATTTGGATTTTTAACAAAAATCCAAATCTTGAAAAATAATGAAAATTTTACATTGCGGATTAAAAATCCGAATGTTGAAAAATAATTTGAAAAGAAAACAAATTACATTTCGGTTTAAAACTCCGAATTTCAAATTCGGGGTCTAACGTGACACGCGGCGGGCAATCTTGCTTCCGTGCCACGCGGTAGACAATATTGCATCTGTAAAGTTGAGGGTCGCAGACTTGAAGGCCTCCTCCATGTACATGTGCGTCTACTTCTGAGTGGTCTCAGTCCGTAAAATCGGTCTTAAATGAAAAGCACTTTTCCTGAGATTTTACAAAAATAGAGTCGGCGAATCTCTCGATAAGGTTGAACCTGCTCATAAATATAAAATGGTTTACTTACCATTGGTCTACAGACCAAAAATAAAAGGTCACGAAATCGTACAGATATGACATAACTGAATCATTAGTTTACAATGTAACGCGCGAGAAGTTCGTAAAAATATGTTCTGCATTCATAATACATGAATTCCGAATTAATTTATACTTACGTGGCGTGCTAAAAACAAAAATAAGTACAACAATAGTATGTATGTATTTAGTTTATACAAAATATCGTCTTTTTATTTTTTTCCGGTTTCTCGTGCCATAATTCGAGTATTTAATCCGTTACTCCAAACCCCGCGCGAAAGAATGTTTGATTTCCCGATTTACACTTTACACTTGAAAATTCGTGTAACTTGGATCCGTTTTTAGTTAATTATTTGACAACGGTATTACGATTTTTGTTGTATAATTTTAAAACGTTGTTAAGGTCATAAACGGCAAGAATTCTGTCTTTCTTTTTTTTTATTTCAATTCATTTTGCACATCGTTTGCGGACGAATTGTCAATCGGCGGGCTTATGCATGCCCATTCACTGCAGCAATTGTTTAGACGTTTCCGGTGAATTTTCGTCACAATTTTTTTATCGTTATCCTATTAGATTTTCTTGATCAATAAGATACACTGCCTGAAATAGATGCTTTCGGGGTTAACGTCGAACGAGAATTGCAGCACAAGCCAATTCACGGGTATCAAAATCAGTCCCGAACCTCCCGGATAGTTGGCATCGGTTAGTACTAGGATGTCAAGGCGTCATAAGTCTGGAAACCTGTAATAAAAAATGGCCAGTTGAAGCTATAATAAAAACAAATTTATGATCAGTTTCGTAAATGAACTTCAATGGAGCATCAAATAAATATTTGTAATATTTTAATAGGTGTCCTAAGAAGAATTCTGACGACAAAATATTCTGTTGAAAATATCCGACGACGAAAAGATTTTGCGATAAAATATCCGCCACCAAATATCATTACATTATTTAAACGTCACCTACTCCTCGTCAGTATATACTCTCGATTGATTACGCCAGCATGAGGCAATAATAATTATTTGCCACCCAAAAGCTACCACGTGTTTGGTAACATAAGGAGCTAATTCTACCTAGAGATCCGAGAAAATGTCATGATTTTTTCGGAGTGAGCTACGATTGATGGAACATCTCTTTTTATACAAAAATACAAGTGTTGTAAGCCTTAACGGGCAACATCACTTTAGCGGCAGAAAAAAAAGGCCTAACTTTGACGATTTATTTTGGGAGTATGAAAAAAGGAATAGAACTTCTCAGAGGGTTTGTTTAACAAGTATGAAAACATTTTTTTTATTATTATTTTGAGACGAAATGGCGACGACAGAGCCCATCTTGAAAGTCATTTTTGTCGAACTGGGAAGACGTATTACTTGAACACCGTAGCATGGATCGATTTGAAATTTTGCTAGAGACTCCACAATTACATTCCTTATCGGAGTAAAAAGCGGTTTTTTGATTTAATATCAACTTTTTTCTTATAAACAATGTACGGTTTTTCTTGGCAAAAAATCGATTCATCTTTTCAAAAGTGTACCATTTCTACAAAATTTGATTTAAAAAAAACCACTACGTAGTACGTTAGCCAATAATATATAGATTATAAAATTGTTTGGTTTTGTGTTTCAGGTCGTATACCTTACGAGAAAACCGTCCTCCCGTGAAGGTGTCTTTAAGGGCGGGGTAAGGGTTTTCACTTTCGAAAAATCGAATTTTTTTTCGTCGTCTTATCTTATTGTTTAACATTTCAAGAATATGTCCTTAAAATTTCTAAACCGATCTAAGCAATATTCTTGAAGTTATTTTCTTATTAATCTCCTGGCCTTTAACGCTATACCTCTAACAGCTACGGGCGGTCGGGCTAGGAGTGCAGCTGTCGAACAGGTATACAGTTTATTCATTGCTATTGTGTATATAGTATATAGTGTATACCATACACTACAATATTTTAAAAGAAGATGGAGCTGAAATCGATGATTCTGTGTAAGATGGAAAAAAAAATTTTTTTCTTCACTTTTTTACTTCACAAACTTTAGACGCGTTTTTCTCAAAACTACTTTTTCAAAGTCCGTGTTCACTGCCATTTAAAAACTACTTGACCGATTCATTTCAAACTTTGTACACATTTTCTACATATAAAATACCTCCCCCCAACGTTTAGTAAAATTTTTTTTTTTACATTAAGGATGTTTCCCACCCACAAAATGGTGGAATTTTTCGTGGAAAATAACAGTTCACACTTTAGGTGGCCGCCAAAAATTTTTAAATGAAAAAAAAAAATTATCAGAGAACGTTGGGGGGAAGATTTGATTATAATTTGACTAAATTTTCATGGTTTTTCATTTTCAGATAATTTCCGGCCGAGTTATAGTGAACACCGCAAATTGTTTGTTTTCCAAGACGTTCTGGGGAAAGCTCTGTTACGGGCTTATGCTTCAATATTTCTGCATGAAAAAATTACACAACATTGTCGAAAGTATGCTCAATAATGTACAAAAGGTTCGAATAAAGTTGCTCAATCCATATTTGAGAAAAAAAAATCGCAAAAAAAGTGTTTTTTTTACGCCGAAACCCTCACCCCTCCCTTAACAAAGACGATTTCAAAGATTGGCTCTGTCCCCGTCATTTTTTTATCAAAATAATAATGAAAATTTTTTTTTCATACTCCAATATGTGCTAAATAAACCCTCTGAAAAGAAATCCTATTCTTTTTTTCATGCTCCCAAAATAAATCGTCAAAGTTAGCGCTTATTTTCTGCCGCTAGAGTGGTATTACCCCTTAAGGTATCTAAACACGATGAAATCATAATAGTGTTAGCATGTTTGTTCTTTTGATAATATCATTATCAAATATATCTTATTATATATACGCGATTCCTATATACGAGGTCTGTTAAAAAAGTATCGCGAATTTTGAATTTTCGCGGGCTACGTATATTCGATTGTCGATTTTTTTTGTGACGTTAGGTTGGTACTCATGTCCCTTACTTATGCTGAAAAAAATCGGCTATTTTCAATGTTTAGTTAATTGTTAACAGCTGTTTTGGTTAGACGTGTTTTGGCTTGTCTTCGATTTATGCCTATTCCAAAAAAGAAGCTTCCATTGCGATGATTGAGCTTTGGTTTCCACGTCATAACCATAAACCCATGATTCGTCACCAGGTATGACCCTCTGGAGCAAATTTGGGTCGTCGCGGATCCGAGTCCAACAGCTCCTTAGCAATGTTAACGCGACACTGTTTTTCGTCGAAATTGAGCAATTTTGGCACGAATTTCGCGGCGACCCGTCTCATGCCCAAATCATTGGTAAAAATCGAATAGCACGAGTCAATCGATATGTTTAGTTCCTCAGCAACTTCTCTAACGGTGATTCGACGATTGGCCAATATTAATTTATCCACTTCATCAATGTTTTCGTCTGTTGTTGATGTGCTCGGGCGTCCGGAACGCATTTCGTTGTTCGCATCTTCTCGGCCCTCTGAGAACATTTTCTACCACCGATAAACGGTTGCTTTGGTCCAAGGTAGCTTCACCATATGCCACAGTCAACATTCGGAATGCGTCCGCGCACTTAATTTTGTTTTTCACACAAAATTTGATAGAGATTCTTTGATCCATTTTTTGGAATAGGCAAAAAATCGAAGACAAGCCAAAACACGTCTAACCAAAACAGCTGTCAACGATTAGCTAAACATTCAAAATGGCCGATTTTTTCAGCATAAGTGAGGGACATGAGTACCAACCTAACGCCACAAAAAAAAATCGAAAATCGAATATACGTAGCCCGCGGAAATTAAAAATTCGCGATATTTTTTTAACAGACCTCGTACGCAATTGTATATCCGCCGTGGAGGAAAAGTGTCGCAACTGTTTTTTCGTGCATTAATGCATAACTGGCAGTGAGATGATTCAATTTGAGATTCGCAACTAAGGATATTAAAACATACAAGATCCCTACTCACCTCATTGGGTCTTCAAAATAGTCCGAGGGTACTTGAAACAAGTCTGTGCCGATGTCGTTTCTAAACGCAAACTCTTGAAACGTTATCTTGGCAGTGACTGTAGGCAGAATAGGTATGTCGATCTTGACGGGAAATCCGGGCGGCAGTTTCATAAGAACGAACTGACGGAGCTTACTGAAGTGCTTAAATGGTGCCGTGACTTCCAAGACATTGAGAAGCATGTCAATTGTCAATGGAAAATCCAGACTCATCGCTACCGTCGCTTTAAACGACTTACTGCTTTCTTTGTACACGAGACTTCGACCCAACAGTGGGCATTGACCCGCCGGAGCCTCCAGATATTCTTCCCATGATATATGCGCGTCTGGTGGAGGATTTAAAGAGGCTCTCCGCACCGGAGCCTATAACATAAATAGACAAAGCCAAATCAATAACTATACCTAATGGAATTGGAGGCTAGGAATACCAGAATAATATGTCGTGTATTACGAATATATTTCTATGGATTCGATCAACTCTGCAAGGATTACGTTCTTCTCACGAAATACCGAGAACCCCATAATTGTCCCTCTTGGTACTGTTACGTCCCGACATTGGTTTATGGTCGATGATTGGGTTTTATTTATTTATTTTTGGTTACTTATTTTTATCGACATTAATCACTTACCGTGGACGATGAGATTCATGGAAATGTTGTTTTGCTTCCTGTTAGAACGGAAACCCGTTGGTCAGGGATCGGAGCAATACGAGTGAATGATCGAAGATTGTGAATGTTTGTTTGATTTTTGGGTGCACAAATATTTTATTTATTTATGGATTTCGTCAATTATTATCTTAGGTTGGTAGGCGTTGCCATTGGGCGTAGAGGGTTTGTTATAAATAAATATAGTCCAATATCTATTTTTGTTTATTAACAATAATAATATTTATTTACTGAAATGGTCGAAATGAAGTTACCATTTTATTAATTTTATTTATTTTGCTTGGGTGATAATGTTCATTTGTTGTCTCATCGAGAAGCCTTCGGTTCCACGCACCGTGTCGTTTTAAGAGCGTTGTGCTTCGCACACTGTTATCACGCGCTCACAAAACTTAATGGGGCGTACTCGAGTGATCGGTTAACTAATAATCCAATAACTTCCGAACTTGACACGAAACACATTCGCCATAGTCACCGTTACACTTTTTTTCGGTCGAACTGTTTGATCTTCGCCTATCAACTTCGCCCATGTACTTCATTGACTCCGGTGTAACGTGTTCCGACATTTAGTGATCGCAAAACCGAAAACGTGTAATTTCCGTATCCCAACATTTGGGGTTATTGCAAAATTTAATTTTTTAACGTGTTCGACCGCGCTGGTCGGCGAACGGAGTTGAACGTACACATTTTGTTTCGGCCCCGACCGCGCTTGTCAGAGGACGGAGCAGAACTTTTAATTATTTTTCGTGCTTGACCGTCGTGGTAGACGCACGGAGTAAGACTTGAAATTAATTTTCGAGCGTGACCGTTCTGGTCGAATCCCGGAGATGAACTGAATTTTTTTCAATCAAACTTGAAATGTGATGCTATGCACATAAAGAATTAATACGCGGCGAAAGGATAGGAAAGGTGAACCGAGCAAATGTAGCACATCTCTGAGATGTGCCGCGTCCAGCACACCACCGTGACACTCTTCTGAGGCGCACAGACTGTGGGATCATCGACAGTCACCCTTTCGCGCGCTGACCAGCAAAAGAATGTTTTACATTCGTCGAGGATGTGAACTAATATAACGTTCGTTGTCTCCTTACTGGCAAGGAAAATACCCGAGATGTCCCCCTTCGATTTTGTTGAAACTCATGGATGTTATAGAGCATTAAAAACTAAGTGACAACTCTATTTATCGCCGGAAAAACAGTTTCAAGGGGTGAAACCACCCCTCAAAGTTGAACAGGTCAAGCGGCGATTTTGCATTTTCACCTACAAGCAGTAAATCTAATGCACTTAAATGCTAATTTGAAAAAACGGTGAATCGTTAATTTTAGCTTGATGAGAAGAGTTCGTATCGACAAACACATTTGGAATGACAAGGAAGCAACTGTAAAAACTGTCATGTAATACCCAGCAGTGATCCACATTACCCCGCAGGGTCCATATTACCTCGCAGGTGCCCATATTACCCCGCAATGGTCATATTACCCCGCAGGTGCCTATATTACCCCGCAGTGGTCATATTACCCCGCAGGGGTACAGATTATCCCGCGGAGGCCCATGTCCTACTTTACCAACTGCCAATCAGGGAGATCCCCGTTTTACCGACTGCTTCGTTCCGTTTCGGGAGGATGTCAAAGTCCCGACAGTCAAACTCCCGACACCACGCTCGTGTATACCTATACTGTTTTGTAATACGTGCTGTCGGGATTTCGACTGTCGGGACTTTGACATCCTCCCTCCGTTTCGTTTGTGTCCGTTTAAGTTCGTTTTCGTGAGTGTTCGAGAATTTATTTGGGTTTGTTTGGGTTTGTAACTGGAATGTAAAAACTCACATAGGGGTAGATTACTCCCTTAAAACTGTTTTCTTGCGCAAACACAAAAATACGTGAACTTCAATTTCATTTCCTCTATAAAACGGCATAATTTTCATTCCAATCGATTCGCAAGTTTTCAACGTGGGGTTGCAAGAAATAGATGTTCAAGAGTGTTTCGACCCCTTAAAATATATATTTTTTTCATCATCCGGTGGGTTCTTCATTCCTTCGCCTAAGAAACATTTTCATTTTTGTTTCATCAAAACCGATGCACTGCTTGTGGGTGAAACTGCAAAATCGCCCCTTGACCTCTGCAACTTTAAGGGATGGATTCACCCCTTAAAACCGTTATTCCGCCGATAAAAAAATGATGTCGGTTAGTTTTTAATGCTCTATAACATCCATGAGTTTCAACGAAATCGGAGGGGGACACCTCGAGTACTTTCCTCGTGAGGAGTTTGCGTCACATGACCGTCCAAACACATGGTCGTTGGTGCCGACAGAAAAGGGAAAGAAACCGATTAGTACAAAATCGGCCGTTAAAATCCAGCGGGACGAGTACGGGGAGATCAAGCGATATAAGGCACGCCTCGTGGCTCGGGGTTTTCAATAAAAAGAGCGGCTTGACTAAATGGAAACTTTTGCCCCGATAATCCGGTACGATTCACTTTGGGTGTTCCTAGTACCCAGAAGGACTCAGGAGGTTACTCAGAAGGACTTTGAGGGACCACAATTCGACGTGAAGACAGCGTTTGTCCACGGCGTGCTCACAGACGAATTGTACATGGAGGTGCCCGACGTCATCAACAGTGTCGAAAGTGCAACAGCGTGTCATTTGATTAAGTCGACATGCAGTATGAAATAAGCGGCTCGTTGTTGGAACGAGAAGTTCAATCGAACGTTACTATAATTTATCTCAAAACTGTGCATGATTCGCAACAAACCACGGAACGAATGATGGTCCATGTGTCGTTTTCGTTCCAACATAATCCCAGACGGGCGAGCGTGGAACTTTTTTTTATTCAAAATTATCCTTCCTTAAAAAAGACATGGCACTCGATTCTCGAAACTCTCGAAATGCGAGATAAATATATCGAATTTTGAAGCCAGTTTATCGTCAATCCGATTGGTTGTCGTAAAGCGCGCGTAATTCAAACACGATTTAGTTCACTATGAAACAACATCTATGGTATACAAAGATTTAATAAGATTAAAGATTCAATAGATCATTGACTCTCGCCCGATGCAATTCTCAAAATTTAAAAACCTTATATAATAAAGAAATGCGAGATAAATATATCGAATTATGAAGCCCGTTTATCGTCAATCTGATTGGTTGTCGTAAAGCGCGCGTAATTCAAACACGATTTCGTTCACCATGAAACAACATCTATAGTATACAAAGATTCAATAAGATCAAAGATTCAATAGATTATTGACTATCGCCCAATGCAATTCTCATAATTTAAAAACCTCATAATTATGTAATATTTAACGAAATGACAACCGATCGAGACGAAATAATCTTAGCGACTGCAGTATGGTGACAAAATCCGTTGTGCCGTTTGGGAAAAAGTATCTATAAGAATTTGCAGTTGATTCTTAATCTAAAGGACAAGTTCGAAATATGAAACATTCAAGCGCGAGCGAAGCGAGCGCGTTGTTGCTAGTGAAATTTTAAAAGCCACATGGGTCTAAATATAATATTTTCTATGTATTGACAATCGTTGAACGTTCACGTTCAATTCGTGTAGAACGACGTTACAAAGAAAACGAGACTTTATAGAGTGCAATCCATTCTGTCTGAACGGATAAGCTCTGAGGCCATATGAAAAATGTAACGTTGATACCTGAATTGTTGGATTATTAATCAAATTTATAGATAGAGTACAAACGTGTTCGGCATTGAAAATTAGCCAAAACTAGATGACTCGGCCCAATACAATCTATCGCGGGAAGTTGAATATCATGCAGGGCCAAAAAAAGGGTATCCCAAAATTCAGGCAAGCTTTGAATTTTGCGCTATTCGTGCGGTAAAGTGTTGTCAACAAAAAAAACAGCGTGACAGCTGACAATTCAAGGTTAATAAAAAAAGAGCGCTACACGAAAGCACAACGCGTGTTCATTGTTGAGCAATATTTTAAAAATAATGAAGGTTTGGCAGCTACAACGGTGAGGCTCATTTTCAGCTTGATGCCTTGGTTAATCGACAAAATTGTCGCATTTGGGGTTCAGAAAAACCACGAGTGATTGTTGGGAAACAAATGCATCCACAGCGTGTTACTGTTTGGTGTGGATTTTGGGCTGGAGGCATTATCGGACCATTCTTCTTCAAAATTCAGCGGGTCAAGAAATAACAATCAAGGGGTAACGTTACTCTAGGTAACATTTTTTTAAAGGTTTAATTATCGATTTTGCCGCAACGCCTCGAAGCGCGCGCTGACCACAAGCGCGACTTTAAATGCGTTTTTCTCGAAACCACTTTGTTCATACTGGGAGGACATATTACTTGAACACCGTTCCATGGATCGATTTGAAATTTTGATGGTAGCCTCACAATTACATTCTCTGTCAGAGTGCGTAGCTGTTTATTGATTTAATGTAAGCTTTTTTTTTATAAACAACTTACTGTTTAATTTTTGGCAAAAAATCGATTCATTTTTTAAGCTACCAACCTAACGCCACAAAAAAATCGAAAATCGAATATACGTAGCCCGCGGAAATTCAAAATTCGCGATACTTTTTGAATATGTAAAAAAAAAAAATGTCCGACCATCACAACTGTATATAACCCCTTAACGCCGTTGGTCTTTGCTCTTTGTCATTTTTTGGAGTCTAAGGTTTATGCCAACAAGCCCACAATCAACCACGCCTCGAAGGAGAAAATTGAGCACTGTATCAACAAAATCCAGGCACATTTATGCAAAACAGGAAAATTTCACCAAAAGAGTGCGTATGTGCCAGCAAAGCCGTGGAGGCCATTTACCCGATATGCTATTTCGTACATAACCCTATACTGTATAATTTATGAATCAATAAAAAAAACTTACAATTTTTAATTATAAACCTGTGTTTTCTATCACAATAACTTCTTGCGTGAATTTTGGGACACCCTTTATGTTAGCCTGAAGACAATGAAATCCGGACATAAAAAAATGATTACAACAATTACGTGAAATATACATGTATCGACAAACCTCGCCATTCGCAAATCCTTGTGAGCTACCCTTTGTCAACGATTCCATTATGGCCTTGTTCTTTTGAAGATCTTCTTCACTCAGATGCTCCCGCCGTTTTCGGCTTTCCAACACCATCCCATTTATCTGGTAAAAGTCCGCGTTGAAGGGACCCACCATTTCCTTAATAATGAGAAAGAAAAAGAGATCTTAGTCACGCAGATTTTTGCTTCTGCACAATATCGTATTGAAGTGAAACCCGCGCACATTATGTAGCAGAGAATGAAAAGACAGCGAATTCGGAACTAAATGCAATTTGACGGTAGCTAAAGTTCAGCCAATCTCAACCAATGGCTTTCATTGTAGCTGGTCTTTCGATTCGGCGACTAGAAATCAAGAGACCCAGCAGCCTCTTAATGGCGAGTAATTTTTAAAGTATTTGAATTTAAGCGCGCTGATATATCGCTACGATATTGTGCGCAAGTAACAACTATCTTGAAATGAGGAAAAAGTTATGCACCGATAAAGAAAATAACTATTAGTTCAGTAAAGTCAAACCTTTTTATCTTCTCTGAATATCCATCCAGTTTGCGCTCGAGAAAATGTAATCCCCTTCGTCGACATTTGAGCTGCCATGATATCACTTGACATGAGGATGTCGACTTCGTCTTCAATCTCCAATTCAGTCTCCTACAATTCATGAATTAATCGCTTACTTTACAGTTAATTCTTGGTGGAGACTGATATGGTAAGGATGATATTTATGGCGACGCGGAACACGAATAACACTTCTCTGGCTTACGCCAGATTCCCTCGCAATTTGACGCGAACTAACACAAGGATCTCGAACCACAGTGGCAAGAATACCAATTTCCGTTTCTTCGTTAGTTACTTTCTTTCGTCGGTTATTTTGTCCGACGGGTTAAGGATCCAGTTGTTCTCAGTTTATTGTACAAAATTTGAAATGTACGGCGTGTAGGGTGAAAACGTTTGGGATATCTTTCGGCGTATAAGTCTCTAGCTCTCACTGAATTTTTCTGACATTCTCCGTAAATTAGAAGCATATCGGTTTGTTTTTCAAAAGAATACGACATCATTTACATTCGCTCGATGCGATGATACTGGTCTTACCATTCTTACTATCGTTGTCTCGTACAAGACACGATACAATTTAATGTAAATGTTGCGTTAATAGTAAATATTTACTAAATACGGCGTTTTCAGCAAACCTACAATGTACCGTGATAAATACACGGTCAAATTTTGCACGATATGCGAGAGATAAAAAAATTTTATTAAACAAAAAAAAAACAAAAAAATTAAAAAAAACATCATTGGATTCGTCTCGATAACCGCTACCAGAAAATAAGTACCAAAACATAGCATTCTATCTAAAAAAACAACGTTGACCTTGAAATCTCCGATGCGACTCCACCTAGCAACAAAAAACTAACGCCATATGATAGCCCCCCGTTGTCCCGTGCAACTTTTGTTTCAAAAAATTTTCTACTACTATCGTACTTTCGGAGTTATTCTACGTGGCATATATTTGATTGCATTCTCTTTTTTTCATGTACATATGTTTTTTTTTTTTCAGAAAATGAAAAAAAAATCGATTCCAATTATCAAAATCCAAATTATTTGCTGTAATTTCTATTCTTATTCCGTTTAATAATTGAAACTATCAATAGGCTAGTGAGTGTACAACGACAAACTGGCAGGACGAAAAAGTAATTAGAAATCATACGAAAATTACAGAAAGGTCAAAGGAAAAGACATAAGGAACTCACTTCATATCGAACCCTTTGAAAAAGTTTGGCCTTATTGTCGAGAACCGTTAGCGATTTGCTAGGCTTTTGGTCGCCGTTGAAAATGAAGGATATGTCGCCCCGTTCCCATCGCATATCGTTGAAATCCACAAGCGTCGTGTCCATTCTTATTGATGCACCGCTTTTGTGTATTTTGCATATGTCTGACGGTAGGATTCTGGATACCAGAGGGACTTCAAATAAAAAAAACAATTATTAATTATAATTTTTTAAAAATGTCGTTACGGCGTGCATTTAACTTCAAAAGCAATGGTACTTACCCCAACTCTGGAAATCCCATTTGAGTTCCATATAAAAATCGCCCATTTGGCGCAATGCGGATACTAAATTTGGTCTTCTTTCTTCCATCTGTTCCCGCGCTTGTTGCTTCAATGTTCTCACTAATGACAAAACTAGAATACAAATGATTCGATTGATTGGTCATACATTTTCGAGCTGTTAGTAAACAGCTCGAAAATGTATGACCAATGAGAAAAGTATTTCTCATGGATTTATTTTAAAAAATATATTCAAAATTTCAAGTGATTCGGCTGAAAGTTTTCCGAGTTACGTTTCCGGCCAACAAAAACGGAGACGTCACGGCAAAATGCTGCACAGCCGCCATTTTGAAATTAATCACTTCAAAAAAATTATTGTATACAGTCACTGATGTGTATGATAAACACCCTATTTTTTAATCTCGATTTATTTTGTAGCTTCTCTGAAAAAAAATCCCCAAAAAAGCCTATTTTTTCGGCCTTTAGAGTAGCCGAATAGTAGCTTCACAATTACATTCTCTATCGGAGTACATGTCCGTTTTTTATTTAATGTAAACATTTTTTTATACACATAAACAATTATTTATTTATAATTAATTATAAATGATTATATTATTGGCTTAATTTTTGGCAAAAAATCCATAAATTTTTTCAAAAATGCACCATTTTTAAAAAATTTTATTTAAAAAAAAAACCCTATGTACTCCTATAGCCAATAGTATATAGATTATAAAATTTGTTGGTTTTTTATTCACGATCTTATATTTTACGAGAAAACCGTCCTCCCGTGAAGGTGTTTAAAAAACAAGACGATTTGGAAGATGGGCTCTGTTGCCTTCATTTTGTATCAAAATATTCATAAAATTTTTTTTTTTTATCCTTCAATATGTGTTAAATAAACCCTCTGAAAAGAAATCATATTCCTTTTTTCATACTCCCAAAATAAATCGTCAAACTTGGGCCTTTTTCTCTGCCGTTAAAGTGTTACACCTTAAGACCCTAGGTCGTAAAATTTGTGTCGAATTATTTAGATTTCGAAGCAAAATTTTAAATTATTCGATAAATTTGAGATTTTCAATAGATGTAGGAAAAAAAAAACTTTTATGCAAGTTGCTTCCTCGAAATTTTACACAATGCTGAAAGATCCCTCTAGAAGAAAGGGAACAAAGGGGACGTGCAAATGGTTTGGAAATATCGCGCTGAAATTTCGCACAAAACTTGAATGGAGTATGGAGGCATATTCAGAATTGCATCACGAGAATGTCGATAAAGAGTTTACATTTTTTTTAATTAAAAATTTTCGAGATAATGTCTGGTCGTTTTAGTTTTGCATTATTCTTCGACATTCCGGTATATTTTTTATATAGATAGAGTATCATTAAAGATCGATGTTGAATATGACGAGAATCAGCGACAGTGTTCAGATTGGATTGAATTTTGAATGTTTTTAATTTTTTTTATTTTCATGCGAAATTGTATGCTTGCCCTAACGTTCATAAGTTTACAAATATCAAACCGGTACAGTACGAAGAAAGAAGTCAAACGTCAACAATGTTCATTTTTTTTTTATGGACATTCAATAATAAAATCAAGGGTGCAAATGAGATTTCCACACTGCTTTGTCATACTTTTATTATATAGAGAATATAACATACGCTCGCTTAAAGTTGGAGTGTTGAAAGTTTTCGAAAAAAGTGAGGAGACAATGTGCAAATCTATATCGGGTCCTTTATGTTTATCTTACTCACTAGTTTGCCTATCTCCATAACTTATGGCTTCTGCCAAAGGGCTCCAGCCAGCAAGATTTTTCACCTTCACAGGTGCTCCATGAGCAAGCAGTAATTCGGCACATTCTATGAAGAAACAAACAACATTATCTTTAGGTACTGAACAACAAAAGCGGTGTAACTATGGTGACCTAATGAAATAATATCAATAATTTAACACGCATTGACAATACCTTTTCGGCCCAACATAACGGCTAAATGTAAAGGTGTATTTCCTGCAACAAATGATGAGAAAGAATAGTAAATAAATGTCGATGTCAATGACTACATTGAAACGCCCCCATCCCGCAATAAAACCGTTCAAGTACTATTGGCCAGCTGGCATTTCTTTTCGCCTGGCAGAATTGCCGGAGTGGGCGAAAATGAAACACCTCGGCTTCCACACCTAATTAAGGGCGGGGCAAGGGTTTTCACTTTCGACAAATCGAATTTTGTTTTTTGGTCTCATCTTATTGTTTAACATTTCAAGAATATGTCCTTAAAATTTTAAACCGATCTAAGCAATATTCTTGAAGTTATTGTCTTATTAATCCCCTGGCCTTTAACGCTATACCCCTAACAGCCGCGGGCGGTCGGGCTAGCAGTGCACTTTAGACGCGTTTTTCTCAAAACTACTTTTTCAAAGTGCGTGTTCACTGCCATTTAAAAACTACTTGACCGATTCATTTAAAACTTTGTACACATTTTCTACATATAAAATACCTCCCCCCAACGTTTAGTAAAAATTTTTTTTTTTACATTAACGGTGTTTCCCACCCACAAAATGGCGGAATTTTTCGTGGAAAATAACAGTTCACACTTTAGATGGCCGCCAAAAATTTTTAAATGAAAAAAAAAATTATCAGTGAACGTTGGGGGGAAGATTTGATTATAATTTGACTAAATTTTCATGGTTTTTCATTTTCAGATAATTTCCGGCCGAGTTATAGTGAACACCGCGAATTGTTTTTTTTTTTTTCAAGACGTTCTGGGGGAAGCTCCGTTACGGGCTTATGCTTCAATATTTCTGCATGAAAAAATTACGCAACATTGTCAAAAGTATGCTCAATAATGTACAAAAGGTTCGAATAAAATTGCTCAATCCATATTTGAGAAAAAAAATCGCAAAAAAAGCGTTTTTTTTACGCTGAAACCCTTACCCCTCCCTTAATCTCATCAGAGAGTATAATTTTGGGAGTACAAACAATGATGCGAACACATTCTATTTTGAAGATCAATCAATTAATCAAGTTACTTTATTCAGTTCCCGGATTAAATCTCCCTGGACAAAATCCTCTTGGACGAAATCTCCCCCGGACAAAATGCCCCCAAGTAACCCCCCCCCCCCCCAACTAAATTTCCCCGCTGTATGTATACCACCATATGACCGCGAAGAGAATTGGGAACACGACGCGGGACTTGGGTATGACAGCAGCTGCACACTTCGTATAAACAGCGCGAATCTAATGTACACACACTCCTCACTCGAACGTGAAGGCAGTTGGACACATGGGACTTGCACGTCCGACAGTTCAATCGGGTCGGATCGAATGAATTGTCAAAACTGAAGCAACGCGATTGTAGTTGAACGCCATGGGAGTTGGGCATGAAGGTAGTTGGACACAACGGGAGTTGCACATGGGAGTTGGGACACATGGGACTTGCACATGATACCGTTGGAACCTTCCTATGCATTCGATTGGTAACGTTTTCCCTAATCAACGTAAATAAATCATACCGAACGATTCGCGAAATCACGTAACCGGAACGTAACCATGATTTTGAAGTTTGCATCGTTGGAATGCAACGAAAATAGGTTTTGTTACATCACTAATCCTCCTTAAGATTGGACAATCGATGACAAAAATCGTTAAAACGTTTTACTGGGGTCTCATTCAAGAAACTGGGCCTAAATAGGCACGAGAAGCAAGAGCCATACTGAAAATGAAAATTTAAAAACCTATTTGCGTTGCGTTCCAACGATGCAAACTTCACCATCATACGTAACCGACTAATTCGGTACGGGAGCAACAAAAAAAAATTGACAAAAATAGCGAATCAAGAGGTTGGCAAATAGAGAACGTTATTATAGACACAAGCATATAGGTTTGTGTGAACGTGCGCCAGAAAAAAAAATCGCTTCACAACCATACATCCGTAGTACTTGTTGAACACATGTCATCTAGTCAATAGTTTATTTATGCAATATCCATGCTTTGTATATCACGTCACTAAGTACCATGACTATAAACGTTAGTTTTATACTTCTACTTGTGAAATCTTGAGTCTTGTGCTCTGAGTCTAAGCCGCTATAATTATATTAAGGGATAACACCACTGTGAGCCCCTGTTTTTTTTCACATTTTTCAAAAATTTTTTTTTTGTGCGAAACAAAAGAGAAATTTGAAAAATTTTTTTGGGTTTTGTTCCTTGTTTATTAACGTATCAAAAAACATTTTTTCACATTTTTCACGCCGCATGGTGGCGCTTGGGAAGCTCTCGCGTCAGGTGCTATCATCTCCGCGGCACGCAACAGAACTCTCTTCAACGTCGATCTAAAAAAAAATACCGAGTGTTTTCGTTAATAATATGATATTTCGAAGAGAAGTACATAGGATTTTTTCGATGTCTCAATAATTATAAAAGTTATAGCCTATTTTCGACGAGAAATTTTGCTCATTTAATTTCAAAGGCGTGCCTATTTTTTTTAAATAATATTTTTCCAAATCCCTATGTACTTCTCTTTAAAATATCATATTATTAACGAAAACACTCGGTATTTTTTTTTCAGATCGACGTTGAAGAGAGTTCTGCTGCGTGCCGCGGAGATTACAGCACCTGACGCGAGAGCTTCCCCAGCGCCAACATGCGGCGTGAAAAATGTGAAAAAAATGTTTTTTGATACATTAATAAACAAGGAACAAAACCCAAAAAATTTTTTCGAATATCTCTTTTTTTTCCCACAAAAAAAAATTCTTGAAAAATGTGAAAAAAAAACAGGGGGTCAACAGTGGTGTTATCCCTTAATGACATTTCATAAAGTTTCATTGGCACTCGGTAAGTACCAATGAAACGTACCGAGTAATACGAGGTTTCATGTTGTTAAAAATTTTTTTCAATATATGCGTGAAATGGCCGATGTTCGATTGGAACGAATACTTTTTTATTACTCGGAATGGCAGCCCGGTTATACCGAGTATGGCGATAAAATTGAATTTCACGAGGGTTCACCTCAGGCAGCCGACTGCTCGAATGATCAACGTCCAAAATTAATCGTGATCGATGATCTAATGCGAGAAGCTTCGAACAATAGCATCGTCGATCTTTTCGCCAAGGGTAGCCATCATAAAAATTTAAGCGTTATATACATCACGCAAAACTTATTTCATCAAGGGCACGGGCAACGCGACATTTCCCTGAACGCCAATTATATCGTTGTTTTTTAAAAATCCGCGAGATCGCGCTCAAATACAGCATCTCGCGCGTCAGGTATGCCCGGAAACGTCACGTTTTTTACAAGAGATATATTTCGACGCCTGAAATGAAAACACGAACCTCCTGAAGAATCAAAGCTCGTCAACATTTTTCCGAACAAAAATTACCAGTAACCGTCTTAACGAGCTACAGATAATCGCAATATTGGGAGTTCTAAAAATTTGAGATTAGATACAGACCTTGCTTATCTTTCTTAGCAATATCGTGAGTGCTGATGACGGAAGTGAGCGTCTTGAGATCCTTGTAGAATATACACCTGTGCAATAGATATTCCTCCATGGGTGCATTTTCCGACATATTTGTGAACGTACAGAAAATCTTTATCGAAACGTCGAGAATTATGTCATTGTTGAATTTTCTCGAACATTTCTCTCGCAGTTGAATACAGCGCTGACCGAGCACGGTTCATCCTTCCAGCCTTTTTCGAACAAGTTCATCGTCCAAGTTCAATTTTTCGTCTATTTCCAATTTTCCGGTGATTCTAATTTGCTTCTACACCATACACTCAAGCATTCAGATGTTCCACCCAACAATTTTTACGCGCATTGTTATTTTTTGTATTGTTCCGCGATACTGACAGTCTCAGAAACGGTGTACATGGCGAACCTGTAAGAATTTGGACACCATCAGAAAAAGATTAAAACTTATAAGGTTGGAATGTTTGTTATTCGCTGATATTTGAAAAACACCTGCAAAATTACGTCAGCAAGTCACTCGCTCACTCTCTTCAAACGATCAAAAAGAACGCGAATGCAGTGTGCGAATTTAAATTGCGGATTTATTTAACGAATGAAGGCTGGCAACTAATTCCATTTGAACTCAATTGTTCGGGAGGTTGTTTAGAGCATTGTTTTTTTTTTTCTAAAATTCAAAACTTCCTCAAATTTGTAACAGGACTTCATACATCTGTTCCCTTCATACCATCACTTTTTAATCTGTTGCTGCTCCACTGGAAACAACAGCTATGCTTAACGACTGTTCAATGTGTATAGACGTAACGCACAACACACATTGTACACGCGTACCAAGCAACTGTCGAGTTGACACTAGGAATTCCTGAAATATACCTCGAACTTATCTCTATCTCTATATCATGAAAATATCTCGCCGTCGCCATGTACGAGTAACGGGAGCAAGTGCACCTCGCGCTTCCTCCAGTCCCAGCAATCTTCAAGATATTTCGAGATGAAATTTATAGCTTCCCGTTAGCTTACTTCCATCAAACTAATGTCGACAAGAGGAAGGTTCAAAATTTCGAGTCGATATTTTGAACCTCCCTACAGCGTTCATTTATCGAACAAATGTGAGCTGAAGGAACGTTCAAAGATTTCCAAGCATGGCAGTCGCCGGGGGCAGGGGTGTAAAATAAATCACCTCGACGGCCAGAGCTGGCCAAAGTCGCCGAGGCCGGGTTAAGGGCGGGGTGAGGGTTTTCACTTTAAAAAAATCGAATTTTTTTTCTGTCTTATCTTATTGTTTAACATTTCAAGAATATGTCCTTAAAATTTTAAACCGATCTAAGCAATATTCTCGAAGTTATTGTCTTATTAATCTCCTGGCCTTTAACGCTATACCTCTAACAGCCGCGGGCGGTCGGGCTAGCAGTGCACTTTAGACGCGTTTTTCTCAAAACTACTTTTTCAAAGTCCGTGTTCACTGCCATTTAAAAACTACTTGACCGAGTCATTTCAAACTTTGTACACATTTTCTACATATAAAATACCTCCCCCCAACGTATAGTAAAATTTTTTTTTTTTCACATTAAGGGTGTTCCCCACCCACAAAGTGGCGGAATTTTTCGTGGAAAATAACAGTTCACACTTTAGATGGCCGCCAAAAATTTTTAAATGAAAAAAAAAATTATCAGAGAACGTTGGGGGGAAGATTTGATTTTAATTTGACTAAATTTTCATGGTTTTTCATTTTCAGATAATTCCCGGCCGAGTTATAGTGAACACCGCAAATTGTTTTTTTTCCAAGACGTTCTGGGGGAAGCTCTGTTACGGGCTTATGCTTCAATATTTCTGCATGAAAAAATTACACAACATTGTCAAAAGTATGCTCAATAATGTACAAAACGTTCGCATAAAATTGCTCAATCCATATTTGAGAAAAAAAAATCGCAAAAAAAGTGTTTTTTTTTTTACGCTGAAACCCTTACCCCTCCCTTAAGGGGTAAAACCATTGTAACAGCCTAACAAAAGCGTTTTTTTGACAATTTTCTTTGGATGGAAGAAAAGGTAATAGAAGAATAATATTCGAGGGAGTTATTAAGCATTAAGGAAGTTACTAAGCATAAGGAAGTTATTAAGCTTGGCCCATGTTATCCGATTGTATCCGAAAAATTCAGTGTCAGTCACCAGTGACTGACATGGCGCTGGACGTGTTAAGGGTGAACACCACTGTGACCCCCTGTTTTTTTTTCACATTTTTCAAGAATTTTTTTTTGTGGGAAAAAAAAGAGATATTCGAAAAAATTGTTTGGGTTTTGTTCCTTGTTTATTAATGTATCAAAAAACATTTTTTTTCACATTTTTGACGCCGCATGGTGGCGCTGGGGAAGCTCTCGCGTCAGGTGCTGTCATCTCCGCGGCACGCAGCAGAACTCTCTTCAACGTCGATCTGAAAAAAAATACCGAGTATTTTCGTTAATAATATGATATTTTGAAGAGAAGTACATAGGGATTTGGAAAAATATTGTTTGAAAAAAAATAGGCACGCCTCTGAAATTAAAGTTATTTTCAAAGGCGTGCCTATTTTTTTTAAAACTATATTTTTCCAAATCCCTATGTACTTCTCTTCAAAATATCATATTATTAACGAAAACACTCGGTATTTTTTTTCAGATCGACGTTGAAGAGAGTTCTGCTGCGTGCCGCGGAGATGACAGCATCTGACGCGAGAGCTTCCCCAGCGCCACCATGCGGCGTGAAAAATGTGAAAAAAATGTTTTTTGATACATTAATAAACAGGGAACAAAACCCAAAAAAATTTTTCGAATATCTCTTTTTTTTCCCACAAAAAAAAATTCTTGAAAAATGTGAAAAAAAAACAGAGGGTCACAGTGGTGTTCACCCTTAATGCAAATTCCGAGAGCACTTAAAAAACACTCCAATTTCGTGTGCGGTTAATATTTTTTGGAAATTTGATTACCCCAGACACTGCTGGCTTCGTATACAGCTAAGGAAAAGGGTGCCGTTTCGGCTGGAAGGGTTGGCCGAATTTGATTGTTCGACGCATAATCTGAAAGTACCTGAAGACACATGCAGCGAGACGCATGTTGTCGGTGAACATAAAACTAAAGAACTGTTAAATTAAATATAAGAATCAATATGCCCTGGCTTTAAGTACAAGCTCCTTTTAGACATTTAGTTTACTCAATCAAGAGCGGATGTTCAATTAAACGTGTCTCTTTCGAAACAACAACCTTTGCATCTGTACTACAGGAATATAACAACTCCGTTCCTTGAATGTTGTTCATTTTTCAGGTACCAAATATGAATTCGTGTATAAGTACAGCAATAATAACGGTCTCAAGGTGCAATTTTCTTGTTTCAGCCCCTGCTTGCACTCGGGCCAGTGGCCCATTCTACCCTCATTGCCCTCCGCATCCATACCGTGTCTCGGACCTCCTTCCCTGACACCAGAAGATGGCTGACAGGCATCTGGTGTTCCTCATTTCTGACCACGCAGGTTTTTTTTAAGTTTGTTACGATGCTACGTCACCCTCAACACGGTAGCTAACACTCTGGCTAGGAATAACTATCGCGAAATGTCAAATGCTGATGAGACACCTGACACCCCGAGCGATGGGTTCGCCAGGTTCCCTATGCCAAGGGGGAATATGGACCTACTTTTGAAAGGTGAAATCGGAACCATCCGAGGATCACAGAAAAAAGTCCATAGACATATCCACTGCCGCAAACGGGGTATCAAACCGGAGCCTACTACCTGCAAACTCTATCCACCGGGCCACTGCTCATATGGGTATAACTATTGTAATATTGGTTTGATCCCGACTTAAAAAATGCATCATTTTTCTGGCTACTTACGGAACTTTAATTCTGATCGTACAGCTTCTTCGATACCGACCCAGTGTCTTGACCTGACGTATAATTTTTAAGCCGCGTTCCACCGAGCACACCGAACAAAACGCTTAGAACAATTGTATTGACGCCAGTGCGAGGATACAAACCCTAGGCGCCAGTGCGGTGGTCCCGGACCCTACCACCTGTGTTACTACTTGCTCTTGACTAATTACGAATACAATAGCTATATTTTTGAACAACGTTATATACCAGTGAATTGTAGTACGTAGAAAAAGATAAATATCATTTGTGTCTGTAGGTGTCAAAGGGTTATGTACCACGTGTTTCACACTCATTTTGAATCATTGTAACCGTAATTGTTACATTGATAATTCTACATCGTACATCTGATTGGTCGACAAACGATGGCATATTTTTTCGTTAATAATTAAGCAGCAATAAAGTTACGTACCAGCTCTCTGAGTTCTTTGATATCCTTTTGCGGTTCGGAATAAATTTGAATGAGCAACATTGATATCGGCAGCAAGCGGTACGCTGCTCCAGTATCACTGGTTTCACCTTCTCATGTCACAATACGCGAACTGAGTAAATAAATAATGAATTTACGCACGATTGTCCATTCGCTCGTAACGCACATATTAAGATAAACAAGGGAATGGCAATGGCTAGTGACTATATATACTCGGTTCTCACACATGCTGTTCTGTCAGAATAGCAGAATATGTATTGCATCGAAGCCTAGAGTTAATGCCACGGGTCTTGTATACAGGCTGGAAACTCCGTCAAATTTCGGCGGTGGGGAGTGTACCGTCTTAACGAAGTTCGTTTTACTTTCTGTAGTAACCACTAGAGGCGTTCCGATCTTAGTTGCGAACTTATAATGCCAACAGACATAACCTGAAAAGCCCACGATAGCTCTCGCGGACCTCTGTAAACTTGGCGAACCGATTTTGACTTTTTGAAATTTTGTTTAGTTTAAACGTTTGTTGGTCGTTTGTAGGTGTTTGTTAGTTTAATAAAAACGTTTGTTGGTCGTCAGTTTTTACAGGAAAGCACACATAAAATATGGTGTGAACTTGGCAGGAAATTTTTAATTCAGATCGCACTGACGTTTTATAGGGACCTAATCGATGCGTAATCGTTTGTAGGATCCAAATGAATTGAGAAGAACGTTTGTTGGTACGTCGGTTCTCGAAAAAAGCTAAAAAAACCTATCGCGAACGTGTCATTGATTTTACCAGGCCCGGTCATATGACCGCAGCAACTTGACCGCATGATAATTATTTTTTTAAAGCGCTTTTGTTCAATGGGGAGCTTAATCGATTCGGAATTGTTTGTAGGTCAATAATAATCTAATTAAAATGTTTGTTGGGCCTCGGTTTGATTGGAATACATAAATGACCACATGTTGTCTCGCGGAGGGTCGTGTAATACGAAAGCGTGAAGTGAACCGGACAATTTTGGCTTTTTAAATTTTGTCTTTATCTAATCGTTTGGGGATCACGATTATTCTATTCAGAAAGTTTTGATGGTCCGTAGTTTATGTAAAAAAAAAATGGAAGAAACATTTGCGTCTAATCCATGGAGCGCTACATGGTCTAATCAGTGGGATAAGCTATTTGAAAGTGTGAAGTTAGCGGGACAAATATATTATTTTGTATCCAATTTTGTTTCAATTAGTTGTAATTGAAGAAGTATCGTTTGGTGGTGATTGCTTGTCTATTTGCGACGTTCAGTAGTTAATCATTAGAATAATATGATTGAAAAATAATTGCGATATACAAAATAATATATTTGTCCTGCTAACTTCACACTATCAAATACCTTATTCCCACTGACTAGGCGCACATGTTTTTCCATTATTTTACATAAACTACGAACCATCAAAACTTTCTGAATAGAAAAATCGTGATCACCAAACGATTAGATAATGACAAAATTTGAAAAGCCAAAATTGTTGGGTTCACTTCACGCTTTCGTATTACACGACCCTCCGCGAGACTGCATGTGGTCATTTATATATTCCAATCAAACCGAGGCCCAACAAACGTTTTAATTCGATTATTATTGACCTGCAAACAATTCCAAATCGATTGAGGCCGCCCATTGAACAAAAACGCTTTAAAAATAATTGTCGTGCGGTCACAAGTTGACCGCACAAGACCCAGTCATATGACCGCAGCAAGCTGTGGTCATGCGGTCGGGTGTCGTAAAATCAGTGACAAGTACCCGATAGGTTTTTTTTAAGCTCTTTTTGAAAAACGACGAACGAATAAACGTTTTTATTAAACTAACAAACACCTACAAACGACCAACAAACGTTTAAAGACGACGGAATTTCAAAAAATAAAAATTCGACCAGCCAGATTCCCAGAGATAAGGTCCCGACGCGATTTTCACCGTCGAGACTTTATCATGGGGGAGCATGTTAGAGCCCTGCCGAGTGACCGAGCCCATGCTTGAGATGGTTCGTCCTACTACCGCCAGTCGTCTGTCAGACAACAAGTGTATTTATATATATATATATATATATATAAGAACGCTGCCGCGCGCTTCATAACGGCAGTATCTACTATAATGGCGCCAAGCGAGCCGCACTATTCAATTAGAATCTCACTATGAACGTTCCATCTGCAAATAAATTTGTTACAACGTTCGATCGATAATATGGAGAATTTGTGGGCCGTTGGACTGATAAAAATCAGTTCAACGACCCCCAAATTCTACAAAATCGAATATTTCAAAATTCAGAGACAATTCTGAAAAAAATAAAAAATACTCGATCGTTCGGGATTTAAAGTGCCATTTTTTTCCCTCCCTCGTCAATTTTGAAAAGGATCGTGGGGTCTCTCGCCCTTGATCGTGTTATATACGTGAAACAATTTATGTTTTACGTATATACGCGAAGTATGTTGGCGTTAAGATGGCGTGAATAAAAGTATCTGACTTTGTTTACCCCCCCCAGCTTAATTTTGTCTCATCAATGAAATTCTTGAAAAAAAGCCTAATTGAGCAGCTGTTTGTAAACTCATAATATTTGAATAAAATAGTGCACACACTGTTCGTTGCATTATTATTCTAATAAAATAAGTTTTCCGGATCTCACCGCGCGAAGGTCACTGCTCATCGAGACCCAGAGTATAGAGCATGTATACAAATTCGTACTCTACCACACAGTGTCAAAGTAGTTTAGTGGAAATTAAAAAAATATATATATATTTAAAGCAACTGCAGAGCAATTATTGTAAATATTGCGTTTTTAGGCATTAATGCGAAGAATATACAGCGAAAAAGATGCAATAAAGGGGAGAAAAAGTGAACGCGAACCGAAACCTGATACACGCCTTATACTCTACTTGTTTTCATATTGAGACAAAAAGCAAAAAACACACAGTATAATGTTAATAAAAAAATAGCGTGAAACATAATAAAACATAGATTAAACACCTGTACCACAATAAAAAACAGATTAAACACCCGTAACATAATGAAAAGCAGATTAAACACATGTAACATAATAAAGAACAAATTGAAGACCTGTAACATAATAAAGGACAGATTAAAGACCTGTAACGTAATAAAGAACAGATCAAAGACCTTTAACAGAATAAAGCACAGATTAAAGACCTGTAACATAAAGAAGAGATTAAAGACCTATAACATAATACAGCACAGATTAGAGACCTGTAACAGAATAAAAAACAGATTAAACATCTGTGACATAATGAAAAGTAAATTAAACACCTGTAAGATAATAAAAGACAGATTAAATACTTTTAACATAATAAAAAACAGATTAAACATCTGTAAGATAATAAAGAAAGATTAAACACCTGTAACATAAGAAAAGACAGATTAAAGACCTGTAACATATGAAAGAACAGATTAAAGACCTGTAACATAATAAATAACACATTAAAGACCTATAACGTAATAAATAACACATTAAAGACCTGTAGCGTAATAAATAACATATTAAATACCTGTAACATAAGAAAAAACAGATTAAAGACCTGTAACATAAGAAAGAACAGATTAAAGACCTGTAACAGAATAAAGCACAGAATAAAGACCTGTAACAGAATAAAGAAAAGATTAACGACCTGTAACAGAATAAAGCACAGATTAAAGACCTGTAATAGAATAAAGAACAGATTAACGGCCTGTAACAAAATAAAGAACAGTTTAAAGACCTGTAACAAAATAAAGAACAGAACAAAGACCTGTAACATAAGAAAGAACATAAGAACAATTTAAACACTTGTAACAGAAAGCAGAATGATTAATAAACATTCAAGAGCTGAAAAACTATGAAAAAAATACGAGTTAAAGGATGCTCAAGACCTGAAACCATTCAAAGGATCTGAAAACGGAATAAAGATACAGTCTGCACAATTTCATGCAAGAAAAAAAAGATTTATGTCGAATCCACATAAAACATGTGGACGCACGACCACGATTCTACTTTTTAAATACGATTTTTCTTCAACATTGACAACGCAGTTGTGCCACAGTAATAAAATATATTTCAGATTTTCATTGCTGCGACACAACTGCTATGTTAAAAAACAAACGGCGTTAAAAAAAACCGATTAAACACCTGTAACATAATTAGGAAAAGATGAAACACTTGTAACGGAAAGTAGAGTGATTAAGGGAGAACACCACTGTGACCCCCTGTTTTTTTTCACATTTTTCAAGAATTTTTTTTTGTGGGAAAAAAAAGAGATATTCGAAAAATTTGTTTGGGCTTTGTTCATTGTTTATTAATGTATCAAAAAACATTTTTTTCACATTTTTCACGCCGCGTGGTGGCGCTGGGGAAGCTCTCGCGTCAGGTGCTGTCATCTCCGCGGCACGCAGCAGAACTCTCTTCAACGTCGATCTGAAAACAAGAAGTACATAGGGATTTGGAGAAATATTGTTTAAAAAAAAATAGGCACGCCTTTGAAATTAAAGTTAATTTCAAAGGCGTGCCTATTTTTTTTAAAACAATATTTTTCCAAATCCCTATGTACTTCTCTTCAAAATACCATTTTATTAACGAAAACACTCGGTATTTTTTTTCAGATCGACGTTGAAGAGAGTTCTGCTGCGTGCCGCGGAGATGACAGCACCTGACGCGAGAGCTTCCCCAGCGCCACCATGCGGCGTGAAAAATGTGAAAAAAATGTTTTTTGATACATTAATAAACAAGGAACAAAACCCAACAAAATTTTCCGAATATCTCTTTTTTTTCCGACAAAAAAAAATTCTTGAAAAATGTGAAAAAAACAGGGGGTCACAGTGGTGTTCTCCCTTAAACAATCAGGAGCTGAAAAATGTATGAAAAAAATACAAGTTAAACGATGCTTGAGACCTGAAAAGGAAGCTAAATACAAAATTTAGTGTTCAAAGGACCTGAAAAAGGAAAAAAGATACAGCCTACACAGTTAAATGCAAAAAAAAGGTTTATATCGAATCCACATAAAACGCGTGGAAACTCGACCGCGATACTTTACTTTTTAAACACGATTTTTTTTAACATTGGCAATGCAGTTTGCGTTGCGACATTGGTACAATCAGTTTAATAGACGCGATTTTTGGGGGATAATTCTACAGAGATTTTTCTTGTGACTAGTACTCGACAAAATTAATACTCGCGAAAAAAAATAAATAAAAAAATACATATATATCGAACGGGAAATAAGTTATCCGCCGACAACTCTTTCCCGTTGGGTTAAAAATCGAAAAAGCTCAAAAAACAAAGGGTGTCACGACGATTGTGACATTGGTTCGTGCATAGTGACAGCGTGGATAATAATTGTTGGTGATCGAGCGTTTATCCTCGAATCGATATACGTGCGATCCTTCGAGAATAAATGCCGACCCCACGCACAGTTTTCCCTCGATGATCCCACGACGATCATCTGTAAATGATGTTGCGCAAGGATTTTTTTCGGGAAATTTACAAAAATCATTCTTTAAAAACGAAAATCGATCAGAAAGAATTATCCTTGCGCAACATTTAAGCAAAATGGCGCATGTCCGGACGGATGGTCACGGTTGCCATTGCACGATCAATCAGTTTTTTTAAATACAGATTGACAAAAAAAAACGATTTACCGTATTCATTTCGGCTACCGAGACGAATTCTGTGGCGGCCATTTTTGTACCGCCACAGAATCAGCTCGAGCTTCAATAAATAGTTCGATCGAGAAAAAGTCCTGTGAACTTAAAAAATTGTACGCGAAAACGAGCAAAGGCACGGATAATTTTATTCTTTGCCGTTCTCTGTCCTGCCTATCCTTATCAATAAATCATCACACTCGTAGATAAATCGTTACGTTACTTACGAAAACTACGCGACATATCCTACCTCATTTTTGCCACTAACGCTTCAATGTACAAAGAAAAAATCGCGACACCTGTCTAAAACCATCCCTCCCCCCGCCTAAGCTCCACGAGATAAGCTCATGGTCCACACGAGCATACCGGTCCCTAGGCACACTCAGAGAATGGGCCTCCCTGCCAAAGGAGGCGCATCACGCACACTTACAAATTGTTTGTCACCCTCGCTTCGTCATTTTCGGTAAACTTCGCGGAAGCTACCCCGCGAAAGCTTTCCGAAGGACGAGGCGAGTTTGACCGATTAATATCTATTGAAGTTCTCGAAGGCCGTGTTTCGTAATGATAATTCTGAAATGCCTCAAACGGATTAGTAAAAAATGTCTAAACGGACAAGAGACCCGAAATTCTGAGCTAACTATCAGAGACTCTAAAAAGCATCTCCTTGTGCTTATTGAAATGAAAAAGTAATTGCGAATCACGCTTCGCCCTCGTGCGATACCCACATCTAAAGAAAAGTTTTTTTTTCTTTGTTAATTTCACGAATATCGAAAGAAGCGAGTAACCGTTCAAAATTGCTCGTACGCTCGTATAATACGAATCAAATCATTTCTCCGAGAAGAGTGACGCTCTCCTGGGAGCTTCCGGGCAGAGTGAAGCTTTGCCGAAAATTTGGATAATGAAATTTGCAAATTTGTTGCCACGGAGGAACGAGTAAGAAAAAAAGCACGAGAAGGGGTAAGAGGAGCGACGCTGATTCGACGAAAGAATTTTTATAACGCACGCATTGTACGAAAACTTTGGTGAATAAAAATGAAGAAATAAATAATTCAATGTCAATAGGATGATTCGAAATTCCCTGATCCTGCAAGTAACGCGATGCAAAAGTTTATTCTACTTTTCATTTCAAGCAAAACGATGGTCCCCAAAGTGGAGTCATATTGATAAGGCAAAATGAGCTTATATTCGTCGATCGTGAGTTTGCAAAGTGCCTGGGTGCGATTCTCCATAATGGAGTCCCGCCAGCTGGAGGAGCCGTTAAAGTATCCTCGGCGTTGGTGATCGAGTCGGAGCGAATGAAAAATCGAAAATTATCATACATCGCGGAGATTAAGATCACTCCGACGAGATCACCGTGCCACGCGCGAAAGCTCTTCCCGGTATCGATTCTAAAGATATTTTTCTTTTCGTATCTTTCCAGCCATCGGTAAACGATTAAACAATTATTTACCGAAAAAATTAAGCTTTATTTCAAAGTATATTGAGCTTCAAAAATTTTGAGCCATCCGGCAGACTTCTTAAAACATTTTTGTTGAATCATCAAATTTTTTTGACGATAAATAAGTGAAGAAAAAAAAAACAGAAAATAATGCGAGAAGAGCGGGCCCTATTCGGCTAAACACGACATAAACAAATGAAATATTGGGCCACTCGCGACTTTTCCCGTCGTATCGAGAGACCACTTTCGCGTCTCTCGATATTTCGGATTAAAATCGCGGTCACTATGCAACGGCCAGAGGGATGAAAAACAATACAACCGAGAGCTCCATGCCGGATCGGACCTTTCGTCCTACGGCATTGCCGGAGTTCGGAGGGACGTAAAAAATTAACGATACCGGAGAAGGGAACCATCACAATCCAGATTTCCCTCATGAGTACAAACTCTGTCCTCGATTTAGTGACTCGTTCGTGATGAAATTCTGCAACATAAAAATTATTTTCATCAATTATCAATGAATAAAGAGGAATGAAAATATTCACAAAAAAACAAAACGTCATCATTAAAATCCAACATATTTCAGTACTTTTTTTGTTTTTACAAATAAAAAATGTATTAAATTTTCACGAAATATAAAGACATCGAGAAACGAAAGTTGCCTATCAATCTCGTAATAAAGATCCAAATTGTTAAAACAATTTTGTTTTTTGCTTCAATTTGAAATTTTCAAACTGTCAGACTTCAAAGGGATTTGTTCGATCGGTAATTATTATTTATCAATGTTCGCGAGACTTCGTATCTTGAATTGCAAATATTTAAAAATATTAATTGTTTAAACAATTTGAACCGCAACGTAAAAGACTTTTCATTGTCTACGAGGGCATTGAGAGACAGAAAAGAATTACGAAACATCTCGCCGTCAAAATCTTAAATATTTAACGAATATTTTTTTTTTACAATTAAACATTTATTGATTAATTGAATCTTCGAAAAGAAGGATTTACACTGGAAAATATGTTTCAACAAATAAAACGGCGTCGACATACAAAATTGCCTATCAATCTCGTAATAAAAATCGAAATCGTTTAAACAATTTTTTTCCTTGCTATGATTTGAAATTTTTAAACCGCAAGATTTGAAAAGATTTATTCAATCGTAATTATCGTTTCTCAGTGTTTGCGAGAGTTCACATTTTGAAATTATCAAATTTCAAATTATTTGCACAAATTGATTGTTTAAATAATTTAGGCTGTGACGTAACGGATCTTTTGTTATTTACGAAGATATAAAAAGAAAGAGAAATTAAAAGAAAGCAAAAAATTGCGTCTCAATCTCGTAATAAAAATCGAAATTGTTGAAACATTTTTTTTTTGCAATAATTGGAATTTAGTAAGATCGTAAATATTGCTTCTTGGTGTGTGATAAATTGCACCTTGGTAGCAGAGTAAATGGCAAAAAAATCTCGTCATGAAAATCTTTATTGATTAAATAATTGTTTTTATGCAATAAAACATTTTGTGATTTATTGTCTCGATGCCAAATCTATCGTTAAAAGTTGTTAAATAATTTCAAATTGTCGAAAAATTGGTAATTGTAAGACTGAAGAAAAAAAAACATTCATTCCTGATGGGAAAACTCGAAACTTATAAGAAATATACGTGTCTATTGTCAAACGAGATTGGAAGAAAGAAGAAATTAAATATTTCGAAGCCAAATAATAAAATTAGTAGAGAAGTAGATCGCTACCTCGGCTCACTCTCTCTCTCTCTCTCTATGTATAGATATACTACGCCTACAAAAAGCGTTCAGTGAAAAAAGGACAGGAGAAAAAATCACCACTATAATGCAAGTGCTACTTCCATCTTTTTTTCGCTAACGCGTTTAGCAATGAGACGTAAACAAAGAGAGAAAGACGGAGACGGAGCTCGGTGGTTGAGAACGCGCCACGCGTTCCGCCCCTTTGTTTTCGAAGTTGGCTTCGTCCTTTCTCGGAATTCAATGTCTCAAACGTACGAATTCACTCAAGCGTTAAAAAGTACTGTATTATTTTTCATTTCTCATTTCGCTTTGCCTTCAAAATCTCTACAAAAAAGTATATCTATTACCCCTACAAAAATCGTTAGCGAAAAAAGCATATAGGAATAATGCAAGTATTTTCTCCATCGTTTTTTCGCTAACGCATTTTGCCGTAATGAGATACAAACAAAGAATGGGTGAGGGAGAGGGCGCTCGGTGGTTGAGAGAGAAACACACTGGCAACCTCCGTTTTTTCGCAATTAGTTTCGTTCATTTTGTCGCGATATTCAACGACTAGGACATTCGAGGTAACCGAAGCGTTAATGATGCTACAGAATTTTTTCATTCATTATATGACTTTGGAAAATCTCGTTTTTTCTTTGTCTAAAATTATTTCGACACTGAATTTACCGCCACGTAATGGCGATAAAAAACACGAAAACGAAAGCTAATGTACGTTTTTTTTTACAAAAAAAAAAGAAATACTAAAATACATGCAAAATGAAATAAAAATGTGATCTCGCGGCAAAAAAAAATGTCTTACGGAATAAAGAACAAAATGGTCGACTCACCGAATCTGAAGTTCGTTGGCTGCTTCGTCACGGCATTTTCGTCGCGCTGCTCGGCTGCTTCACGGCATTAGTTACACTGACTCTAATAAAAAGCACTGACTCTAATTAACAGCGCTGACTCGGCTATTCAAATTCATCTGTTTGTGTGTTCGTCAAATGTTTCACACTGTTTCGCACCGAGTCGATCATTCGAATTTGTGTGTTGATGTGTTTGTCAAATTTTTCGCACTGCTTCGCGGGATTTCGCTCGCTATCACGACGCATCGACGCTAGTCAACGGGTTACGCATTGTTACGTTCGTATTTCCAGACCCTGCGCATTTGCCAAATTTTTCTAGTAACGTTTCACTGATAGGATGCGCGGAGCTCCGCAATACGTCCGTACAAGTTGCCGACTGACTACTGTGGCGCTGCGTCGCGCGGCTCCTAGCCGGCCGGCCGGCGAGTGCGGATGGAGTAGGGGGAGAGTGGGGGACTATCCGCACTCTATCCGTACAAGCTGCCGACTGACCACTGTGGCGCTCGCCGGCCGCCCGGTGGTGGGGATTGAGTAGGGGGAGAGTGGGGGACTATCCGCACTCTATCCGTACAAGTTGCCGACTGACCACTGTGGCGCTGTGTCGCGTGGCTCCTAGCCGGCTGGCCGGTGAGTGGGGATTGAGCAGGGCGAGAGTGGGGGACTATCCGCACTCTGTCCGTACAAGCTGCCGACTGACCACTGTGGCGCTCGCCGGCCGCCCGGTGGTGGGGATCGAGTAGGGGGAGAGTGGGGGACTATTCGCGCACATACCACGGCTATCATAGCCCCGTACATATTTACGCACAATATCATTTATATCACGACGATAGTTTTTCGCGAAAAAATTTAAAATGAATTAACAATGGAGCGGAAGAAAGCTTTATATTTTCTTTTGTAATAATAAATATCGCGTGATGTCTCTCTCTCTCTTTGTCGTCGTCCAACGTTATCCAACCGAGTGATTCCGAGCACTCTTCACGCGATAACAAACTGTTCGCGATAAAAAATTTTCACCAAAATACATTGACCGAAAATTCGCGTAATTTTCCGTCACGTTTATCCATCTGTTACCACGTTTATTCTACCTTATTTGCCGATTTTTGGTCGCAACAACGAAAAGTACGGGCCAACGTTCGAGAGTAGCGTTCACGATACACGCTCCTCGGGGCTCCGCACTACGTCAGTCGAGCGAAGCTACGTATATGGGACGTTCCGTGACAGCTCGACCAGTTGGTCGACCTTGAAGCTCCCGAATTTGATTAATTATTGGTTACGTCACTTTTTCAATCCTAAAAGACCAAGGGAAACTTTTTCAACTTTTATCCACGACAATCATCGGCTATTTTTGAAAATCCAAAGAAAAGAACGTTATTTTCAAATACCGAAAAGATGCTCAAAAATTTTTTGCGAAACACTCCGCGAGACAACATGTGGTCATTTATAGATTCCAATCAAACCGAGGGCCAACAAACGTTTTGTTACGATGATTATCGACCTACAAACAATTCCGAATCGATTAAGCCCCCCATTAAACAAAAACGCTTTAAGAATCATTATCGTGCGGTCAAGTTCCTGCGGTCATATGACCGGGTCTGGTAAAATCAGTGAAACGTTCCCGATAGGTTTTTTTTAGCTTTTTTCGAAAACCGACGAAGCAACAAACGTTTTACTTAGTTCATTTGGAACCTACAAACGATTACGCATCGATTAGGCCCCTATAAAACCTCAGTCCGATCTGTATAAACATTTTCCTGCCAAGTTCAGACCATATTTTATGTGTGCTTTCCTGTAAAAACTATCGACCAACAAACGTTTTTATTAAACTAACAAACACCGACAAACGACCAACAATCGTTTAAACTAGACAAAATTTCAAAACGTCAAAATCGGTTCGCCAATTACTGGAGCTCATTATGAGTTCGCAACTAAGATCGGAACGCCTCTAGTGGTTGCTACAGCAATTAAACTTGACTTCGTTGAGGAGGTCGGAGTTTCCAGCCTGTATACAAGACCGTGGTTAAAGCCCTCGGTTCAATGCGAGGAAATAAGAAATAAGTATAACATTCGGCCAATCGTCACGCACTTTAGAGAAGTTACGCTCCAATCAAATCGCTGCTTTCATTTCACTTTCATTCTCGCATTATGCAACGGCCCTAAAGGAGGCCGAACGTACCAGTGTTAAGGTAGCCGTGCAACTTTTCGAACTTTTAATTATTGTATTCAATTGGTGGTAATTTGTGACCTGATTAAAACTTTTGTAGCCGTCCATTATTTCACAAAATAAAAAACAAATTCTTACGTGAAGTTAGTTGGAAAAAAAAAGTGCAAAATGCTGAGTCTGATTGTGACCTGCAATATGGGGTCGCTAATATCTGCGGTGTTCTTCAAGGAAATTCTTCAAAAATTTTATAGTATATACTTAAATATATGTATAAAATATTCTCGAAGTTTCAATAAATTATATTCATTTTTTATACTATAAAAAAATTCATGAAAATCATTGAGAAAACGCTGTCCTAACCCTATTTCCCCCCTTAATGGCTTATAACAATAGAACGAGTCGGAATTTTCATTTAACATTTTGGGAACATATTTTTCAATAGTTTTACTAACAATTTATATAATGAAAAAAAAAACGATTTTTTGAACCGTCTAACCCTATTTCCCCCCTTAAGAAGCCGCGGAGTGCAAGCGCGCCAAGTGAGCGCGAACCAGGCGCGAACTTACCATCGTCGGTAAGAGAATTTGATCGGTGATTCTCGGAGTGCGGGAGTACCAAAAAATGTGATAATTGGATCGTAAAACATAAGTATTAGCACTTTCATCGATAAATGAACTTGTTGTAGCCTGAATAATTTATCACATACAACGAAATTCTCGAAACACTGTGGAGCAGGCCACTTCTCATTGCAGTCCGTTAGTCTATAAAAGTTTGTGAAAAGAATTTTTTTATTGTAGCCCTCATTTAACTAGTGAGTGACGCTTCACTACTATAAAAACGATCTCCTGGACCAAAGTGAAACACACATAAGTTATTGGGAAACGTACTACATTTACAATAACATAAAGGAAAATGCATCAATAACAACTAATAATCATACAACTCTAAATTTCTAACTTGTTTCGATGTAGATATTTTATAAATATTTGTCTTATACCATAAGTTGACATTATTCCTAAAGCGTTCATAAAACTAAAGAAATTTTGTTCGCGTTGATTCAATGAGTTTTCATTCGTCGGTAAGGAGGTCAAGTAACAATTAGTTCGGACATAACTATCCAAAAATAATTACACTCCAGAGATAATGGATAATATAATTATGTATCAAACATGTATGCAATTTAAAAGCGCTAATTTACAGCTTGGTCGTCAACTAAATATCTGAAATATCGTTAAAATTGAGCTTTAAACATTATAATACAAAATTTCCGTCCTACAATTGTAATTTTCATTTTCTCTACTCACCGAACTCTCTAATTATTATATGGAAAGTCCGTAAATCGTTTTGCATTTACGTGCGTTTTTATATTATTTTGCGATTTTCGTGTGACGATCTACGAACATTCTATAGCAAAAATACTGTGTACTAGGAGGGTTAAAAAAAATCAGTTTTTTTTTAACTGCGCTACCCATTGAGATACATTCACCGTATTACAGTAAAATAGCTCAGACCCAGGGTCAGGGTCTGTGAAAAAATTTTTAATAGACCATTATAGATTTTTACTTTTCGAAAAATGGTCTTTCACGATAATTTGAAATTGCAAATATCGGACTGTTTATTAACATCCATATCCTCCGGCGAAAAAAATTATATGCAAGTAATGCAAGCTTTTTTTTTATGATACAAGACAAAAGAATCTTGATCGCAAGCTTTAACTTACTAATTTAACTATTAATATACATATAAAAAACCATTAATTATTGCGTCAAACACATCACAAAAGAATAACATTGTGAATATGCAGGCATAATGTGCCGATTTATCATCTGCATAGCAAAAAAAAGATATTCTCTCTGCGATATACGAACTTTCACACAGTTGTGTTGCTTCATTCTCGACACAAGCTGCTGCTAGAAAAATAACGATAATTATCGCAACAGATAGTTTTGAAAAAAAAAAACATTTCGAACACATCGAGATGACGTACCTCAACGCCGAACTTAAATAAACATATAATTAAACACAATGAGACAGAAAAAAATATATGTATTTTTTTTGTTACGTACATGTGAATTTATGAATCAATAAATACAGGGTAACGGTAATTATTTTACGGAACTACGCGCGGCGAAACTTTCCGTTCTACACGCTCTAACACGTGTGTGTTAGACAATTTTTTCCGATACAGATTCTCCAGTGTTAGAATCAGCTATTAACAAAAACGAAATAATAATAAAGCTCGTGCAGTATGATTTTTTTTTTATCGGCACATTATAAGTGACAAATATATCATAAAATTGTGGCCTCATCAACAGATCGTATTATTGCTCTCCAAAAATGTATCAACCCTGTTGCGTTGTATACATGTGAAGTTGATTCAGATTGTCTTTTATCCCTCAAACACAAGACTACATTGACATAGCAAATCAAGCAATCTTTTTGTTTTGTTTGCTCGTTTTTTTTAAATATAACTCTGTTAAAGAATAATTTTCATCACTGAACCGTTAACTAGGAAACTTTACTATCTTTTATCGGTAGAGTATGATAAAATTAACAAATATACAATTAAAAAAAAAAAAAAAGAAGTATTGATACAGGCTAAAAAATATGCTGCATTTGTAATAATCTTGAACGAGGAATATAAATTTGTCTATAAATAATTGCGCAATTTCTCTTTTGTTTCTTCGGAAAACGTAAAAGTGTGTACATGTTAAAATTAAATAGATTACAGATTTCTACCCCGTAAAGCACAGCCGAATGAGCCGAAAATCTCACACAGTGCCCTTTATACCCGATAGTGTCAGGCATTGTTATTGTTTTTGTGCAAATCATTTTACTGTGCAGTACCGTGCAATACCCTACAATATGATATTTCAATGAGAGTATAATCATTTTTCTTTCGACTAAAAAAATATATATTGCAAAATATTTTGGGATCATGTCATTATGCGCGCATATGCTAACGTCCGAAGAGTATTTTTATCCTTCTTTCTTCCCATTTCTTCCCTTTTCATATGAAAATTTCGATCAACTTCGAAGTTTCGTCGGTTAACGTTGACTCAAGAACTTTTTTTTTTTTTCTTTGCTAAATTCTCAGATGTTTCGTTTTGTGAAACGGCGAACGAGTGCGGGCGAAACATTTCCATTCAACGACGAAATGTCCGCGCCGATTTATCGATCAACAATGTATTATCAAAATACGCAATCGTTTGTTTAAACTTTGAGAACTTGACTAACGCGAAAAAAAACGCGTGTCAATTTAATACTTTGCGCTTTCAACGTAATTTTACGATTTATATCAATCGGCATAACCATAGCCAATATCCATGTCTCGTCGGATAAGCTCGCGTCGAAACTTGCACGATCAAGCTTATTGAAACTTCTCATGTTTATCATTGGACTCAATAAAAGTTAGCAGCGCAAACATTTTTCTTTTTCTTTTCAGAATACTGTTCTATGGAAATGTTTTTTTTTTTTTTTTTTTTTCGTGTGCCCTTGAAAACCCGATCTTCGTATTTTTTTCACAGTGGAGTTATTATCTATTAATCTAATCTTACGAAGGACCGTTACTACTTCGTGTTCGAAGACACGCAAAAATAGATCCTATCGTATCCTTTTATAGCATATATTGGATTGATAATTTACGTGATTGTTTCACTGTACTTTGCCATTATCCTTGGTGCAAATGTTTTTAATCCATTGTCTTGATGAATTCGATTGCCGAGCAAAATTGTGTCCACCAATATTGTTCTTCGCCCTCCAAACGATTGCCATAGAAGCTGTCCACGTATTGGACAGTCGAGAGCAACGATGGTGGATTAGTCTGAATAAAGAAAATGAATGAGTCAACATAACAAAAAGTATTTTCCATCGTTTTGACAGATTTTTAACATATTAACATAGAAAACTAGAAGCAAAAACGTCCATGAAAACGTCCTCTATGGGGAAGGAGAAATAGATAATATCTCTTTGCAAATATCTCTTGTCGCACTTAAGCCGACAACAGACGACTATGGAAAAAAAGTTTAAGGTTATTGTAATTTGTATCAACGATCAAATCAATTTTCGTCCGTTTGTTCGCATCAAAGCTCAACACAGACTGCCACTTAACTCATAAGTAATGGAAGATCTAACCTTTAATTTTGAATGTATTTCAAATTAATCACTTGATCTAAGCAACGAAACGGCCTATATAATTAAGAGATCATAAAAATAAAATAAAAAATCACAGAAACTCCGTATTTGGGTTTCTTTGACTCACCTTTATAATGACGTAAACCAGTACAGGAATCAAATCGTCTGCCGCTGGTATTCCTCTCTCCGACGCCATGGACAATAAATTCATGATTGTCGTAGCGCACCGAAAAACACACTGCAACTTGTCCCTTGGGGTCTTGTAAGCCGATATAACGGCCAATTCCGCCTGTGCCCACGGCCATGGACACTCGTAGTGATAAATCTTTGGAATTTTCAAATCTTTGTGGTTCGGTGTTACCATCTTTGCGAGCCTCTTTATGTGATCGTTCAGCAATTGATCTCGATAAATATCACCATCGCCGTTTGGATACAGAGCGTTGTGATAAACTCTTGCCATTACCGTCCGTTCAACGACTACCCTCGCGAGTTCCAGTTGGCTGTCGCTGGCGGCTGAATCACAAATGAACAAAAATGACGTCACGTTATCGCAAAAAGTGCACAGAACTGTTGTTTTTTTTTTCAATTAAGGGCAATACACCGTATCGTTCGAAGAAACGTGAGATAAATATACCTTGCCATATTGAATCACCCTCCATTTCGGTGTGAATTTTACTCAAAAAATTATCAACCAAATCCTGCTTCTCATCCGCCAATGTGAGTTTCTTGAACTCGTCGCAAAAACGTAAAACGTGAGACTCACGTTTCTCCAAAAATACTCTAACGCACACGGCCACCAGATGACTATTGACGGCGTCACGATCGCACTTTACTCGTTCGCCCAACCTTTAATTAATACATAGATTATATCATTTAATAAATTAGGCTTTTAACACATTTATGAATTAAGGGCGGGGTAAGGGTTTTCACTTTCGAAAAATCAAATTTTTTTTGTCTTATCTTATTGTTTAACATTTCAAGAATATGTCCTTAAAATTTTAAACCGATCTAAGCAACATTCTTGAAGTTATTGTCTTATTAATCTCCTGGCCTTTAACGCTATACCTCTAACAGCTGCGGGCGGTCGGGCTAGCAGTGCAGCTGTCGAACAGGTATACAGTTTATTCATTGCTATTGTGTATATTAGGGTGGTCCTTATTTGGGGTACTTTCGAATTTTTTTTCACGATAGTCATACATTGGTTCTACATGACGAACAAAAAATTCGTGCCAAATTTTAGCTTTCTATCTCAATTTTAACTCGTGCCCCCCAGCGGTGAAAGTTTTAAACGGTAAATAACTTTGACCGCTGGGGCCACGGGATAAAATTGAGATAGAGCGCTAAAATTTGGCACGAATTTTTTGTTCGTCATGTAGAACCAATGTATGACTATCGTGAAAAAAAATTCGAAAGTACCCCAAATAAGGACCACCCATCCATCATTCTACATGACGAACAAAAAATTCGTGCCAAATTTTAGCTTTCTATCTCATTTTTAACCCGTGGCCCCAGCGGTCAAAGTTATTTCCCGTTTAAAACTTTGACCGCTGGGGGGCACGGGTTAAAATTGAGATAGAGGTATTAGGGGATTTTCCCTCGAAATTTGTCTGAGAGACCCTCTGGAAATACGATTTTCTATTTTTCGACCATGTACTGACTATTTGTGTGTACTACAATATTCCTTATTTTTTATACAATGAGAGATCGTCATCGTCGACGATCCACTTACCTATCTAGATGGGCCAATGTTGACAATAAACCTTGTCGACAACGAATCAAATACGCGATATACGGCGATCGCTTCTGATAATCGTCTCTGAGTGATCTAAAGAGTTTTCGGCAACCGTCGTCGTTGAAGAGCCTCACGCATCGCAGTGTCTCGTGAAGATGAGCTATCAAGGCTCGATCTTGCAAATTAATGGCTTCCGCCAACTGAAGTTGCAGAAATGCCACCAATTCGTTTTCCTTTTGAAGCCATGTATTTCGCTGAAGTGAGGCAAATTATTAGACTCGATTATGTTTAGGAGCGAGAGGATTGTGCACGTTTAAACTTGCGCCTTTTTTTAAACTCAAACGTCATAGATTCTTAAAGCAGAGATATGACAATGAAGAATGTATCACCTCTGGCGAAGCGCTCAGAGGAATGTGTTGTAGATCCGCGGTACTAAGGACCATTCGAAGTTTTCGCTTGGCATCGGCGAAAGCGAATGACAGCTCGACGTTATTCGGATCTATGAGAAGCCTCTCGTCCTCGGCCTCCTTCGTTCGCGAATGACTGCTCTCCACCGAAGCTGTGTCGCTCGTAGCGCTTGGCTTTCTTCGATATTTCGCTAGAATATCGTCCGTACTGTCTACTGAAAAATATGGAATTAAAAACAAAATTAAAAAAATCGTATTTTCTCGATTCCATTGGCATTCATAATTTTACGAGTTTCGCACTTTGTAAAGGAAGCTTTGTTTTCACGAATGAATATAAAAACTCAAGTAGATCCGTCACTATCAAGCCAAAGAAGAAAAAGAAAATTTTCAAATTTTGCAAAAAACCTTACACGTAGATTTCACATAATTTTTGCAAATCTACAAAACCGTGAAAGATTGAGAAAGCCCTTGCTCGTGTCGGTTTTGTGAATGGAATAGGTAAAAATTGAGAAGAAACAAAATGCAAATTTATATTTCCACGTTTTTTTTCTCTTCGATCTCCACATTTCGAGAGGTAATAATTAAGGTTAACTCACCGCTATTGACACTCGCGGACGAAGTTGTGTCCTCGGACATTATTCTACGAAGTCTGTGTCTCGCGACATCGGGACCGTCGCCGGCCGCCTCGCGATCGTAACATCTGCCAAGATCGTCGGTGCCGCGCAACGATTTGCCACGGCGATTGCGCAGTGACATTTTTAATTTACCGAAGAAGCCACGCTTGTTCTTTTGATCGTCGTCGAGCAAGTCTTTGTCACCACGGGCGGCTGTCATGTCGAAACTTATGCTCTTGGGAATAGCACCGGTCGATATGCTCGGTTTTGACGAACAGGACGCGGTTCCACTGTCGACGATGACACAATCACCGTTTACGATTGGCCGTCCAAGGGGCAATTCCGTGATCGATGTAACGTTTTTTGTTCTCGACTCCGAGCCCGAACTACTGCTCGACGTCAGGCTCGCCGTGCTCAATCTAACGATTACGTCGCTACCGCTTGCGATACCCGACTCGATTTCCTGAGACACAGTAAACGATCGAGTGACGAAAATTCTCGTAACAATATACACGATTATAAGAAATCATACAAATAATTCTTAACCCTTTCAGTACCAGACTTCATTTCTCATGACAAATTTCTTCCAACATCGTAACAATGTATGATATATATCGGGGCAGTTTATATTCAAATCCAAAATCCTCGTGAAATATTCCCGAGATCGGAAAAACACGGAGGTCGTCACCGGAGATTAAAATATTTTTCGATTTTATTTCGCTGAAATTCATTTATATCGAACAATTGATGCTAAGTTTTCCGGATGATCAAGCGAGTTCGCGATCTAAATTTCAATGAAAAATCTTGAATTTCCTTAACCCTTTGCCGTACTTTGACGGGTCTGTCTCGTGATATAAATTTCGTACCAAACATGAATATCACAAGTTATATTCCTGACGGTTACGTTTGGCCCGTGTCGTCTTCTACCGCTCGGGCCCGAATTTCGTCGAGCTAAATAATACGGCCAAGGATTAAAGCTGTTATTACTAAATGATTGTGTGAAAAGATATGGAAAGGCTTAAGATTGTACGTTGACTTTCGAAAAAAAAAAAAACCTCAAAAAGAACTTTATAGTACAGTCGTACCGCGAAATTTGCAACATGTCGAACTTGCAATTTGTGGGATTCACGCGAAACAAACGGGAGAACGTGAAATTGCGCTTGTTCTTTTCTTTAATATGTTGAAATTTTCGTGAATCGACGCGTGTACGAGATTTTGATAAGCGCTTTACTGACCTCTGGCTTCACATCGCCATTTACCAACTTGTCACCGGGTAAGACTGGGGCCGAAATATGATTAGCCAACAGCAATGCAGGAGCCACAGCAACTGCTCCAATGTGATTAATAGTGCTCTGGCATTCACCATTGCTCTTGCCATTATCGTTATGCACCTTATGTATTAAATGTACCAGTTTTTCATCCCCTCCCGATTTTCCATAATCCGTATTGTTGTTTACCCCGTTTGCATTGTTGTCGACGTAATCGCGTGTACTTTGGCGATAATCGAACGTCGTACCGCCGCAACCCGTTACGTTTGACGGCGAGAGAGACGCAGTTGGTGAGAGTGGTATTGCGATTGCCGAACGACCTATGGGTTCGCCACGAATAGGTCGGAAAATTGTCCCAGCACCGTCCACCACAGAACCAACAGCTAAAATATGTAAAAGCTCAATCTATTTAGCCGATAAACGTGGGAGGGGACGGGGGTGGGGTTCAAATGTCAACTTGCATATTGCCTTCTCATAACTTGTCGAAATCCTAAAAAAAAATATTTCTGCATAGAGGAGGACAGTTTTTACTAATAAAATTCTCTGCAAAAACTGTCCAACCCAATATCGTACAATCAATAGAGAATATTGTGCCACAAAAAATTACAAGAGTTATATATATTTTTTAATTAGGTTCAGTATCACGTACTGAATGTAAATGAACAAAATCCTTACAAATTAAGTGACCGCAAGTGCCGCCATTTTGAGGAAAACCGTATCGGCCGATATCTCCGTTACCGTGGACTTTAGGCCAAAAATGCTAATAACCTTTGTTGTAGATGATTGAATTTCCCATCTTTTTTTCTAAATAATTTTTCATCATTTTCATCAATCACTTACCGTTTACGACTTATACGACTGTTAAAATTTATTTATTCACTTTTTGACCTGTATCTCTCCTAATAATTGTTTAAACAATAAAATGCTAATAACTTATCTTTTAAATCCATAAATTTCCCACACCTTCTATTTGAAACTTTTTTGTCTAAAGTTAATATTCTCAAAGTTATAACGCGTTTTTCTTAGCCTTGCACCCAGTAGCGCGACATTGAACGCGTTATAACTTTGAGAATATTAATTTTAGACAAAAAAGTTTTAAATAAAAGTTGTGGAAAATTTATGGATTTGAAAGATAAGTTATTAGCATTTTATTGTTTAAACTATTATTAAGAGAGATACAGGTCAAAAAGTGAATAAATAAATTTTAACAGCCGTATAAGTCGTAAACGGTAAGTGATACAAAAAAAATTATAAAAAAAAAGATAGGAAATTCAATTATCTACAAGAAAGGTTATTACCGTTTTTGGCCTAAAGTGCACGGTAACGGAGATATTGGTCGATACGGTTTTCCTCAAAATGGCGGCACTTGCGGTCACTTAATTTGTAAGGATTTTGTTTATTTACATTCAGTACGTGATACTGAACCTAATTAAAAAAAAAAAAACTCTTGTAATTTTTTGTGGAATTGACAAAAGTAACGGGTTCCCTATTGATTGTACTAATAGATAAGCATTTAAAATTGCGTGTAAATACTACGTGTCACACGATACGATTTTCATCTGTCCTATCTAGGGATGTAAAAATTAAATGAACATTGGAAAATTTTATTATGTTCTTACGTAAGTTCACTGGTGGTGGAGTTTCCTCTCCGCCCTCGGGTTCACCGCGGCTCTCAACTTCGATTTCCGAACGTGCCGTATCATCGGATCTGCATCGATCAGTTGCGTCATAAAAATTTTCACGTGACGCATAAAAATAAATTTTGATATTCTTTCATCATTCCACGTTTGAAATTACCTCGCAACGCTTGCCGTATCGTCCGTATCAACCTCGGTCAATCTTTCGGAATCACTCGCCAGTACATCCATGCTCCATGCCTCGGAAGCCGTTTCGCTAACGTCGAGATTACTCTGCGACGGTTCCGTGGGCAATACAGGTTGCACGGGTTCTAGGGGCGGCGGAGGAAATGGAAAGCGTTCCTGCTGTTCGACGGTCTCGCTGTCCGAGGCGAGCACATCGGTCGACCAAGTGTCGGAAACCAACGAGACAGTCTCGTCACCTAAAAAGTATCCTTATTATCGGATGGGCACGGAAAAAGAAGGATGAAACACTAATGTGAGTAGACACTTTTTGTCGTTGTTGATGATGACGTGGTTGTTGTTGTTTTTTTTTTTTTTTGTCGATCGAGAAAGGCCGCTGGAGTGACGGTGACGTACCTTCGATAAGTTTTTTAATCTCAAATTTGCAAAATTTATCATCGATCTCTGAGCGAGTCTGCTTGGCCGTTATCGTCGGTGGTGCGAGATCCAATTGTCTCGCTTCACCGGCGGCTCGTCCATCGTCACCCTCGGTTATTTGTGACGAGGGTGTGTCACGACCGGATATATTTGGCGTTCCCCTTCCGGACACGTTCGCCGATACCATGTCTGACAAATTGTCATTTTGATCCTCGGTCTCGAGCTCCAGCGACGATGCCACACTGTGATTCGAGGCGGCTTCGGAAACAGCCTCGAGATTGTCCGAGGTGTTGCCGATCGAACCTTCGAACAAAACTGTCGATATTACGGTAGAGCGTGTGTCCATAAAGAAAATACAAATTGATCTACACGAGATTTTCTTCGAACGATGAATAGGCGGTGTGAAAAAAATAGGCATGCGGTCAGTTCGGTCAATTTGTATACGAATTCTCATTGGTATTTCAAATTTGATATCGACGATCTTTTAGTAAAGTAATCTTACTCTCATCGTGGGAAAGTGAAAAACGTGTTCGCTTCTCATGGGTCTCGATACGATCACTGCCGGTACCTTCCTGGCTTGCGTGACCATTTGGCAAATCAGCAGCGAGACTGAGCGTCACGCGCTCGTCCTCGATATTATTTTGTATACCCATGCAAAGAACTTTTTGTTCGGTGAGCAATCCGACCGATTCTCCCATCACCGGTCCAAATGGAATAACGAGTACATATTGAAATTTGTCTTGAAGATCGTCCTCGGGACCGGATGCACCGTTCGTTTCATCGGCTCCGTCGGTCGTCGCGCCCGACGACGAGGAAGCGGAAATTCTATTACCGCAACCACGGCTCACTGAAACGTTATTGAAATATAGATTCAATACTTTTTCTCAATTTTCCTACAATGTGGCTTCCCGCTTTTTCATCAGAGTTATAAATATTTCAATGTAAAAATAACGCTTTATTCGTGGACGACAAAATTTGCGAATATAACAAAAATAGTGGATAATTCAGGACTGTTACCCACTATCAAAATACTGCGTAACGAAGAAGTCATTGCTCATTATCAAAATAGTGGGCGTTGGATCGAATTTCATTCCCGATATTTCAAATAATTTCTAACGAAATCGATCATGAATTAAGGGCGGGGTAAGGGTTTTCACTTTCAAAAAATCGAATTTTTTTTTTGTCTTATCTTATTGTTATACACTACAATACTATACACTACAATATTATACACTACAATATTTTGAAAGAAGAAACGAGCGAAGAAAGGAGCTGGATTCGATGATTCTGTGTAAGTTGGAAAAAAAATTAAATTTCTCCACTTTTTTACTTCATAAACTTTAGACGCGTTTTTCTCAAAACTACTTTTTCAAAGTCCGTGTTCACTGCCATTTGAAAACTACTTGACCGATTCATTTCAAACTTTGTACACATTTTCTACATATAAAATACCTCCCCCCAACGTTTAGTTAAATTTTTTTTTTACATTAAGGGTGTTTCCCACCCACAAAATTGTGGAATTTTTCGTGGAAAATAACAGTTCACACTTTGGATGGCCGCCAAAAATTTTCTAAATGAAAAAAAAAATTATCAGAGAACGTTGGGGGGAACATTTTATTATAATTTGACTAAATTTTCATGGTTTTTCATTTTCCGATAATTTCCGGCCGAGTTATAGTGAACACCGCAAATTGTTTTTTTTTTCCAAGACGTTCTGGGGGAAGCTCTGTTACGGGCTTATGCTTCAATATTTCTGCATGAAAAAATTACACAACATTGTCAAAAGTATGCTCAATAATGTACAAAAGGTTCGAATAAAATTGCTCAATCCATATTTGAGAAAAAAAATCGCAAAAAAAGTGTTTTTTTTTTACGCTGAAACCCTTACCCCTCCCTTAATGTAATAGGGAATTATTTGGAAACCTGCTTTTAGTGGGATGTTTGTAACAATGAACGAAATCTACGAGTTTTTAACCTTTGTTTGACACACTTCTCTAGAATGGCATACTTGACAAATGGGGTTGTACCCCAGTGTGTCATACAAAGATTAATATCGATGATCTCAGCGTGCCAAAAGATCGCAAGGACGTGTGATTTAAAGATAATACTACGATTGTCTGTGAGGAATGCAGAATAATGATCTGGACACAAATATGGAAGTTTCAATTGGGACAATTTTTTTTTTTACGAAGTATATCGTTGATATTCCAAGCTACCTTTTCCCAACAATCCGCCGCGTTTGCTCGGCGTCTCTGTCGACGTGTTATTGATGATTTTATTGGCGCTTACAGCCCCAATTGGCAAATGGTCGAGCATATCGGACAATTCTTTGCGATCAAGGGCGCTTTCGTTCGTTGAAGCGTCGGTATTATTTTCATTATTGACAGCTTGTAAAAACGTAACAAGAGCATTGAGCTCGTTCTCGGTAAATAATCCAGCCGATCGGCAAAGTCCCTGAAGTTTGCCGTTGTCTATTATAGTCGGTTCGTCGTCAAGCTCGTCGGTCATACCCTCGAGCATCGTGTCCAATATCGACGAGACCGAATCTTTTTCGAAACGACGATAAAGATCGATGACCTTGCCATCGATCGTCTGATATTTCATTAACGAGAGCATTTGCAAAATTTGACCGACTTGCATCAAATTAAATCTCGCTACGTAACTTATCGGGGCGTCGGTAATGCCGTATGGTTCGGGATTTACGATGGCCGGACATATAAAGTACGTGAAAACGAGATCGGTACACATAGCGTGTACCTCTTTCCGATCGACGTTACCACTTTTTGCCAATAGACCCGCCATCTGTCGTACCAGCCAGCAAACGCTCGTTGGAAAGCAATGCATGCTCTCGCGTATACTGACGATAAATCTCTGTGCTATACGAACCAGCGAATTAACCGTCCAAAGCCGATAACGTTGAAGCTTCGACTGATACTCCGACGTGCCCTCTTTGCCGAATTTCTTGAGTCGCTCGGCCGGTGGAAAACGTATTGGTGCTTTGTCCGGATCAATGTCGAGAAACATCTCGTCCTCCATGAGCAACTGTGTTATCGGTGCGTGAAGTGCAGCCGTAAGAAAGAGTTTTGCCGAGAAAAGACTCTCGTGAAATACGGAATAAAAGCGTGTAAAAGCGCAAGTTCCGTGTCTCAGTAATCTTCGTGGATTGTCGGACGGTATTATCTGTAAACGCATTAATTCTCTGAGTAATCTGAGTACGAATATCTTGTCCTCCGGCAGCAGACAACTTCCATAGAGACCAGCTGATAACGATTGTATTATCGTTTGCATCGTCTCGGGTACCATCTGATCGCCCTCTACGAGACACGACGCCAGGAGCTTGGGTGATTTTCTCAGAGAACCCAAAAATTCTCCGTATGCCAGACACGCCTGATACCGGAGATGTTTGTACGCATCAACGAAATGTGAATTCTCGAGAGTATTTGCTCGCTGACAGCACGAAGCTGGTGTACTGTCCGGTCTTGCTACGATCAATCTGTTGAGATTTACTCTCTGCTGATCCGTTACCCATGCTTGCTGTGCCAGATCCGATGATACGTATAATACCTGAAAAATTAATGTAACGTTCTGATGAATATGTTGCATATAACGTTTTATGTTAAATAATAAACATTAAGGGCGGGGTAAGGGTTTTCACTTTCGAAAAATCGAATTTTTTTTTTTTTTTCCTATCTTATTGTTTAACATTTCAAGAATATGTTCTTAAAATTTTAAACCGATCTAAGCAATATTCTTGAAGTTATTGTCTTATTAATCTCCTGGCCTTTAACGCTATACCTCTAACAGCTGCGGGCGGTCAGGCTAGCAGTGCACTTTAGACGCGTTTTTCTCAAAACTACTTTTTCAAAGTCCGTGTTCACTGCCATTTAAAAACTACTTGACCGATTCATTTCAAACTTTGTACACACTTTCTACATACAAAATACCTCCCCCCAACGTTTAGTTAAATTTCTTTTTTTTTTTACATTAAGGGTGTTTCCCACCCACAAAATGGCAGAATTTTTCGTGGAAAATAACAGTTCACACTTTAGATGGCCGCCGAAAATTTTTAAATGAAAAAAAAAAATTATCAGAGAACGTTGGGGGGAAGATTTGATTATAATTTGACTAAATTTTCATGGTTTTTCATTTTCAGATAATTTCCGGCCGAGTTATAGTGAACACCGCAAATTGTTTTTTTTTCCAATACGTTCTGGGGGAAGCTCTGTTACGGGCTTATGCTTAAATATTTCTGCATGAAAAAATTACGCAACATTGTCAAAAGTATGCTCAATAATGTACAAAAGGTTCGAATAAAATTGCTCAATCCATATTCGAGAAAAAAAATCGCAAAAAAAGTGTTTTTTTTTACGCTGAAACCCTTACCCATCCCTTAATGCGAATTTTAGTGAATACAGATAAGATTAAAAATTCAAACAAAAACAATCGATGGGGAAAGTATCTCTCCGTACATGACGAATGAGTATAGTAAAAGGTGAGATGAACATTTTGTTGGCATTCTTATTAATCATAGATGATACTGACACATTAACTTATCGTTATTTATGGAAAATTAGGGATAATTGACTTGACATTAATAATTGGGGAATCACGTTGTCTCATTGGGATCGGCGTGTTTAGTTTGTTCATAAATTAAACAGAATTTTCTGCATCAAAACGATCGACATCTCAAGCATAGTTGGAATTTCTTTTGGAAAAGAAAATTTTTTTTTCGCTCCGAATGGAGTTAAATCTAGATATAATTTCTTGCTATTCTTATAAGTTCCACATAACAATTGCCATGGAAATAAATGATTTAAAATAAACACAGGCGTTGTATGTTCTTTGGTGCGAGTGTGTTTCAACTTCAATAAATAATTTGTTTCTTATTACGAATAATTCCAAATGACTAATAGTATTTTAATAGTATAGTATTTTTATTTTTATTTTAATAGTATAAGAAAAACTCTGAAACGATACTTCCATCCATTTGGAACTTTGAAATTAGGGACACAAGTATTCCTAGTACAATCGGTATCAATTGTTTGTAGAAAATAATTCAAGTTTGATCGGTCGTTGTACCTTTTCGTTTAGAGATTGAAGATTCAATTGTTCAGAGTTGACGAAGAGGCGTTCCTGACGTAGATGCCCTGCCAATTCGATCATGTCGCATTGTAGGGTCCCAAGGGACTCTACACTGTTCATCGAAGACATGCCTGAAAAAATAAAATGTACAATTCTCAGGGTTTCTCAAAGTCTTTTGGAAATCTTGTCTACCAGTGTTGTACGTCACAAATATTATTCGACGCTCGTTCATTCATCAATAAATAAAAAACGAAATGCTCAAAACGGCAACACCAAAAGTTTTAACAATTATTGTAGTATTTCCTTGTTTTATCGAAAAAAAATTGTTGCTCTCATGTAGAAATCTTCCAATTGTCTAATATCCGTTGGTGACGGACAAAAACACGTGAAACATAAGATAATATTGGAAAAATATGGTCTTGGTAAAATGGTTCTTGAAATAACCTGTAAACGATTCTAACGTTCCGATATTTCGCAAGCGGACGATCCGTATAAGAGTGATCGCGACAGAGTCGTAAAATAATTCAACCTTGGACCTTGACAAAGGAAAACGTCAGATGAATGTGAGGATTATACGTTAATTCTGAATAAGTGAATACGGAAAAAAATGTTTCCAATCGAACGATCGACTTTACAAAGTATACTTTCTGAAGATCGAACGAAACAAACGCAAAACATCGTAACGGTGTGATGGGATGCGGAAAATAAGGTACTTCACTCTCGAACCTGGGATGCTGCCTGTAGCAAAGTAAAGTTTAATGGCAATAGTCACCTGACGAAGAGCAAGTAGTGAGTTATATTGACTCGTAGAACTTTTAGGCATAAATCACGTCGTTGTGTTTAAGGAAACAAAAAATCACGTGAGCCTACATACCACAAACATAAACGCGAAGATCTGACGTTTTATAGCAATGAAGGATTATCGTTTATTGTTGTCTTCCGTAGCCTCACAGCAACACCACCCCCAACTGATAGACGACCATTTTCTAATTTAAGGTTAGAATGTTTTTTTTTACTCTTTTCCTTTTTCAAGCCTAAATGGCATGGAGCCTAGAGTAAAGGAGTACAATCTCTAATGGGGAACGGCCGAAAAAAGCGACCTCAAAAATTCAGCAAAAAAGGTGTCGCTGCGGTCGCAAAGTATGACGATGTGAAGCGAGCAAGAAATAAACTGTACGTGGAACCTTGCTGAAGCTAGGCACCTACGGTCAATATACACATGACCCTTCGGTGCAATTGAGTGTAATCACGCGTCATCGTTAATATAACAGTTTAAAGCAAATAGCAATATCTTTAATCTCCCACGTCTTGAGGAGCAAGATCTTATTGTGTCGTCGGTGTGGCATCGAAGGTCAACAAACTTCTGGCAATGGGACTGGACAGGAGGAAATTTGGCAAAATCAATCTCGACGATAGATTCGAATGGGAAGAACAAAGCTATAACGAGCGCTTTGAAAACATACTTGAGAATGTTGTTGGAGCTTATAATGACTTTTCAATACTACACAGCTTCACAATTTCTACCGGTACGTACAAAAATGTATATTGTCTCTCGAAAAATTCTCATTCAATGCCCGATAGAAGTAATTTTTGTATTGTTTTTTCGTGTTATAGATCAGGAAACACGAGAATCACTCATCAGCGATGTGCATACCCTTGTCTATCGTTTGTCAAAACCACGTTTTGATATTTTAATGCTATTGATCAAACATCTGCAAGGGATTGAAATAAACAAATAAAAATTCCGTTTATAACGAAATTCCTTCGGCAGAAAAGATTAATAATTAACGAACAAATTTCTTTCAGCGGCGGTATGTTTCGGTCAGATTTTGTTGCGACCCGAGGAAGAGACGGTAGCTTTGATAATGTACATCAAATTTTATAATACAAATGACATTTGATCCACTTAATATAAATGAATGTAAATATATATCTGTATATATACATATATAAATGATTTGCAAATAAGTTATTGGAATAACTTTTTTTCATTTCATGAAATATCTGTCTTTGATCTACTATACCGACCGACTTTTTATTTTCATGCCAATTCTTCATTAAAATAGCGCGCCGCGGCTGGATGCATATCTTTTTAGTTCCGACAGTCCAAGAGTACATAGATAGCGCTACAAACAGTGGCTGCGCTTCTTAACATGGGAGTGCATGGGAGTTTCCAGACCCTGATAAGGCCATATCAGGAGATTGGGGGAGAGCGAGTAGGGGATGTTAGAGGAATTTGAAGGATGCATACCAGGTTACAAATTTGATTAAATATAAAGGAGCATCTACAAGCACTAGTTTTTGATATATAGAATTGTTTAACCAGTTAACTGCGGTTGACGTGTAACAGGTCAATCCAAAGCTCTATTCTGGTGTGGTCGACGTACATACACGTCTGACTTCCGTTAAATTAAGGTTAAGAGGAAAGAGCACATGTACCGCGTGACACGTGAGTGCGAGAGAGATAGCTGAACATTTTTATCGATACTTTCTCCCAAACGGCACAATCGATCGGGATGAAATAAGCTTAAGCATTTTTGCCACCATACTCCAGTGACCTAAGCTCATTTTATCCCAATCGGTTGTGTCATTTCGGAGAAAGTACATTTCGCTTTTTCGAAGTGTTAGGGCGAGTGTGATACATCCCCTTAAGTCCGCATGCCCCGAGGGATTTTGAAAACTAAACTCCGGAGTTAACTGGTTAAATTCGATTTGTTAAATTTACCAAATTATTTTTCTCCCGCAAATCTGTCGGTTATGAATCTCTCGATCTTTGTTTTTTCCCCCATGAACTAGTTTTAGGAAAAGCGAGGTCGTATTTTGTAAAATGAAATCACAGACAATAATTTCATTTCCATCAGAATTTTTTTGAAGATATTGTACTGAATCTAAAAATGGTCTTATAATGATAATACAATAATATAATTGTTCACCAATTAACATTAAAAAGAAGATAATAAATTAAAATGACACAAGGTTGGTAAAAGTTCGACGCAAAAGTCATTAAAAAGTTATGTTTGGCCAATAATTTTTTAATTCAAATTTAATTTTTCAAGATAGATTGACGTAAGACATCGACAGAGCATTTTCTAGGAAAATGATGAAATTTTTTTACTCTCTCTAACTCTTACCTTTCCATTTCCATATACCTCTCAGAGTCATCAATGTTTATTTTCAGTTGTTCCAAGAAGATGACGAAAGGCACAGCTCAGAACGAAAAGGAATTGCAACGTTTGCCAAGACCCGGTAAAAGACCGTTGATAGAAACGGGATTGCAACTTTTGTCGAGACTAAGTAAAAGGCCTTCGATCGAAGGATTAGAGAGTAGACTGTTCGCTCGTGGTCCGCATATTCGCGAGATCATCGAAATAAACGGAAATGTATCAAGTGGCAAGACACTATTGCTTACTCAGCTCGTTGCAAAGTGTGTTTTACCATCTATTTATGACGGGATAGCGATTGGTGGACGTGGCGTTGCTGTCGTGCTTATAAACACGGATCATCATTTTCGCGTTTCCAAGCTCGTACAAATAATGCACGATATCATTTCAACGGCATGCAAGAAACAAAATATTTTGTACTCGCGCACGACGATAAGGGAACTAGTGATAATTCCGTCCGTGGAAAATCTTACTGTCGTTAATTGTTACGACAATAGTCAATTCAAACTCACACTGGCTATTCTCGACGATATTCTCACGAAGAATCCTCGAATAGGTCTCATAGCTCTCGACAGCATCTCGTCATCGTTTTACTACCAGGATCGTGGAACCGGTGGCGTTTGGTTGATCGATCAGTATATCAAGAATATTTTGAAAATATTTCAGAAATACATTTTTCAATACAATATCGTGATGGTCTACACGAGACCCGATGATTTCGCATCAGCAATGAGCAATTCGATCGAACTCGCGCCCGAACCGACTGCGGAAAAGATAAATTATCGAATTAATCTTGGCGATGGAACTTACGCGAAGATCGAGACTCACGGGGAAAAAATAGAGATTAGACTTAAAATTAGCGAAAATGGTATAAAGTGGATCGAGGAAAAATTATGAAGAATTAAATTGTTACGTTAATATATTGTCAATGACTTTTCACATATTTATAGTAGATAGGAGAACTTTGTCAGCAATGTCGAGAGGACAGAGCAATCGACATCCGGCCAACGTTACACGTGGACAATTTGATCTTGACAATGCGATGTCTTCCACGATTTTTGCTTCCTCAGCCGTTATACCGCCCAGAACGTAAATTATTATCCACGGATTGTCCGTTGGATGATGCTTCGTTCGACCCTTGAGAAGTAAGCTGTGAAAATGAAATATTATTTGTAGTACAACATTTTTTGTTCGAGGGAGATTGCTTTCAACAGCGAATGGTCAAGGATATTTTGTGATCAGTAAATCTAACCGGATACTCAGATGTCTTTTTCGTTTAATATGTACATTTACCGCTATAGGAAAAGTTCCTGTAGTGTCACGTAATTCTTTTTGAAATCACTGAATCAAGGTATGCGCTCATATTTGTGAAGAAATTTTCATCAAATACAAGTTTTGTAATCTTGTGGATACGTGTGCATAACTTGTGTGTTTTAAATATAAATTTGAAACAATTTATGTAAATGTGCATCAGCTGCTATTTGTGAATATAGTGTTGCTCAAGTTACATTAACAATATTGTTTTTCATTGTTGCAAATTTTTCATTGAATGCGGTCACACGTTAAGGTAGTAGTCTGGTAACTTAAGCCGATTTTCATGTCTTTTTTGGAGGGCGTTTTTTTGTAGGAAAATAAAAAAGAATCGTTTTGGATATTTAGGATGTTTTCATTTACATATTAAAGACGCAAAAAAAATTTTTTTTTTTTAAATTTAATAGTTTATTATTATTATTATTATTATTGATCGAAGTTGGCACCTCGAAAAAAAAGCGCGAGGGTGGCCCCGGTGATTTTGGCTCTTGATGTTATCTGAAATCAAAAATTCTTGATAATTCTTAATCTATAGACATGTCATTCTGGTCGGAACTACTGAAGTTAAATTTCATGGATAAATAACAAAATGGCGGATTTTGGAAAAAAAAGTCCTTTTCCAAAGTCCGCCATTTTGTTATTTATCCATGAAATTTAACTTGAATAGTTCCGACCAGAATGACATGTCTATAGATTAAGAATTATCAAGAATTTTTGATTTCATATAACATCAAGAGCCAAAATCACCGGGGCCACCCACGCGCTTTTTTTTCGAGGTGCCAACTTCGATCAATAATAATAATAATAATAATAAACTATTAAATTTTTTCAAACATTTTTTTTTTGTATCTTTAATATGTAAATACAAACATCCTAAATATCCAAAACGATTCATTTTTATTTTCCTACAAAAAAACGCCCTCCAAAAAAGACATGAAAATCGGCTTAAGTTACCAGACTACTACCTTAATGCGAAAGGGATTCCTGCAATTTACTCGTGAAACTGTTAGTCATTGTATCAACTTGTTTTAAAAATTCTCTGCATTCTAGATTCACGCATATGTACCGGACTTGGGTTAATCCTCCGTTGTGGACGAGGCATTTTTATAAGAGCGATTTTTATAAGATACTCTGTTCAAGTAACATTATAATTCACATTACGAAAATTTCCTTATCCAAACATTTGCCGCTGCAATCAGTGTATAACTGTGTTTTAACGACATCGCGCATACTTGAAACCCGCAGAAATTAGGGACGATGTTTTTCTCCGTAAATCCTGAATTTCCGGTTTCGTTGGATCCAAGAGATCGTTTAGAAGTCGCTCAATCAAACCGGTACACTGAGCCAATTCTTGGGGGCTTGGTTTAATCATCATAGAGCTTGAATAAATAAAAAATATCAAGCGTGAATGAGAGACCGGAAATTTCTACGCTATTACAGTTGAAAAGTTTGTTTTCATTGAAAAAGTCCGATCGAATTACCCATAATCTTGCAGAGATTCTCGTTGTAACGCAACTTTGTGTAAAACATTGATTATGTCTTCGGTGATTTTCATGGCCGATTCTCGCGCCATTGTTTCGTCATTAGCGCCCAATAGCAGTAATGTTTGTTGATAGATCGATACATCGTGAGTCTCGATGGCCTCGTTGTATTTTTTTATGTCCTCGTATATAGCTTCGACAAGAGCGTTTCTCAGTGACTCTTCTTGGACAGTCGAAAATCGTATTTCCGTACCGGCGAGAGCGTAAATGTGTATCAGTAGAACGAGTAAATTATCCATATCCAATCCTCTGACAGAACGCATCTTTATTATGTTGCTCATCTGAGACAGTATGCTCGAGGAATCTCGGCTTACGGCCAAATTTTGCAACACGAGCTTCTCGAGACTGACGAGTAGCTCAATCTGCGCTGTTTTGTTTGATTTTAACGACTGAATCACGGCTAGGATAATCTGAATTACATGAATTATTGCTGAGACTGGAATTTGTGTTTTGACAAGCGTTCGTGATGATGAATATAATTGAATTTAATACCTGAAGCCTTTTGTTCGATCTCGCTAGGCTCTCTATAGTCTCGTTATCGCGAAACTTTTGCACATTTTTCTCCAGACTGTGAACGGTTACTCGGGCCGATATCCGAGCTTTGGGACTCTGCTCAACGGTGGACATTTCAATTAACCATTTGTTCAGTTCGAGTAGAACATCTTTTTGCTTTTTCCCTATGAGCAAATTCAACGTCGAATCGTCGTCGGTCGCTAGGCAACCGGGTATCATCATTGTCAATGGACCCTCCTGCAATGAAAAAAATCGTTAATAATTGAAATAATTATGCTGAGTCCACCTTGACGGTTCGGTCAATCGAGTATTAAGGGCGGGGTAAGGGTTTTCACTTTCGAAAAATCGAATTTTTTTTTTGTCTTATCGTATTATTTAACATTTCAAGAATATGTCCGTAAAATTTTAAACCGATCTAAGCAATATTCGTGAAGTTATTGTCTTATTAATCTGTTGGCCTTTAACGCTATACCTCTAACAGAGCTGCGGGCGGTCGGGCTAGCAGTGCACTTTAGACGCGTTTTTCTCAAAACTACTTTTTCAAAGTCCGTGTTCACTGCCATTTAAAAACTACTTGACCGATTCATTTCAAACTTTGTACACATGTTCTACATATAAAATACCTCCCCCCAACGTTTAGTTTAAATTTTTTAACATTAAGGGTGTTTCCCACCCACAAAATGGCGGAATTTTTCGTGGAAAATAACAGTTCACACTTTAAATGGCCGGCAAAAATTTTTTTATGAAAAAAAAAATTATCAGAGAACGTTGGGGGGAAGATTTGATTATAATTTGACTAAATTTTCATGGTTTTTCATTTTCAGATAATTTCCGGCCGAGTTATAGTGAACACCGCAAATTGTTTTTTTTCCAAGACGTTCCGGGGGAAGCTCTGTTACGGGCTTATGCTTCAATATTTCTGCATGAAAAAATTACACAACATTGTCAAAAGTATCCTCAATAATGTACAAAAGGTTCGAATAAAATTGCTCAATCCATATTTGAGAAAAAAAATCGCGAAAAAAGTGTTTTTTTTTCAAACGCTGAAACCCTTACCCCTCCCTTAAGGTTTTCAAAATAGAAAATATTTCATTCCAATGGAATTTTATTCGTATATATCTATTTACCTGATTATCCGGGCACAAGGGTGTCATATTGACTGAAACGTCGTTGTTGTGATATGGCAAATGTGGCAATGTGCAAAGTATCCTCGCTAGCATAGATTCCGTATTGTGTTTTGCAACCGTACACAAATCCATTGTTCTGTCCACCAAGATCAGTGTAACACCCGACTGGCCTATCAAGAGCTGTTTAAAAATTTGATTTTTTTGAAAAATTAGATAGTTTATTGTTATTATTGATCGAAGTTGGCACCTCGAAAAAAAAACGCGTGGGTGGCCCCGTTGATTTTGACTCTCGATGTTATCTGAAATAAAAAATTCTTGATAATTCTTAATCTATAGACATGTCATTCTGGTCGGAACTACTGAATTTAAATTTCTTGGATAAATAACAAAATTTATTTTCTAAAATAAAAGGACTTTTTTTTCCAAAGTCCGCCATTTTGTTATTTATCCATGAAATTTAACTTCAGTAGTTCCGACCAGAATGACATGTCTATAGATTAAGAATGATCAAGAATTTTTTATTTCAGATAACATCAAGAGCCAAAACCACCGGGGCCACCCAGGCGCTTTTTTTTCGAGGTGCCAACTTCGATCAATAATAATAATAATAATAAACTATTAAATTTTTTCAAACAAATTATTTTTTTGTATCTTTAATATGTAAATAAAAACGTCCTAAATATCCAAAACGATTCATTTTTATTTTCCTAGAAAAAACCCCCTCCAAAAAAGACATGAAAATCGGCTTAGGTTACCATACTACCTTAAAGCATTAATACCCATACTGATTTTTCGACAAATTCAAAATTTCCTAAATTTGTATCGTCTCGATCGATTTTTCGCAAATTCAATGGCAAACATTATTTTATGATAGTCCATTCATTTAGAACATTTTCGTGGACAAAATTTCACGACAACAAAGCTCTCTCTGTGTATAACGTAACGTTAAAAAATATGAATCCAAAGAAAATTTGTAGAATCTACGCAAGAGGGTACCTTTCTCCTATCAACAGCAGCTTGTAAATTTTCCAATTTATCCGCGATATATTCGCTGTGCTTTCCCAGCGAATAAATGTCCTCTTTGACATTGAAATGAACGAATAAACTGTGCAAAGAGCTGATCAAATAATCGGCACTAGCTTCGTGTTCGTCGGTCAATTTTCCATCTATCGGTGGCATAAGCCTATCAAAAGTAGGTGCGACAAACACGTTTCTCGTTATTGGTGCGGCGAACAGCGGCCGAAACATTACTTCCACCTCAGGATCCTTAATAAAACCAAAAGAAAAAACAAAATCATTGATATAATTATAAAAAATTCTATACTTTCTATCATAGCAAAATGTCTCATAAAATTATCAAAAATAAAAAATCATGTACATAAGTAAATAAATAAGGCATTTTCCAATCTGATATCGGTTAAGCCTGAATTACCTTTGGAAAAATTTTCACTCTCATCCAGTTGCTAACATTTTCTCTCAATTGTTCATAACTATCTTGGTTCCGAGTTGAAAAGAGAGAGGCATAACGGAGTATGGTAAAGTGAACGGCGCACACGATTGTGCAGTTGTCAAATGAATTTTTCTCAATTATGAGCTTCAGTGTTCTCTGGTAGAAGGATCGATCGGTTGACGTTACAACGATTACAGCTTTAGTGGTTCCGTGAACTCGAACATACTGAAAGCAGACAAATTTTTGAGGATCATTCTAAGAATATTATTATTATTATTATTGCAACGCTCAACATAGTAGATATTAATAAAAACATTAATAATAATAATAATACTTTTAGCAAATATCTTTTTGTTTTACTGTCGGGAGACTGACTTGAAAATTGTACATGGCTAGCTCATGGACCGATACCGCACCAGCATCCTTGAGGGATAAATATGCTCTGTCGCCTTTGTACCAGTGAAGACATTCGGAAGCAGCATGATCGATGTAAACAGCTGCACCTTGGACTTTTTCGAAAACATCGTTCCAACAGGCGTGAATGAAATCATACACGTCGTAACTATGATTCATTTTTCATAAACGTGGCTACATAAACATTGCGGATAAATCGAGTGCGGTGTTACTGAAAACACTTGACAATATTGTAGAATAATGATAATTTAAATGTGAAATAAACAATTTTTGCGTTGATGTTTATATTTTCAATTAGTCATCGATTCTATGTGCGAATTTTAATTGCTTATATTTTACGTGAATAATCACGTCATACAGTGACAGAACGAAAATGCGATTATCTTATCTATTATCCGGTGAGCTGCAGTAAGCTGACACGCGTCGGGACTTCCGAGCACGGTCTTGTATACGGGTCTGGAAACTCCGTCAAATTTCGGCTGTGGCGGGTGACCGTCTTAACCGCGGTCTTGTATACAGATCTGAAAACTCCCTCAAATTTCAGTGGTGGCGGACGGCCCGTTAACGAAGCTGTTTTTAATTTCTGTAACAGCCACTAAAGGCGTTGCGATCAGATAATGCCGATAGACATAACCTGAAAACCCCTCGATAGTTCTCGCGGAGCTCCAGTAACTTGGCGAACCGATTTTGACTTTTTGAAATTTTGTCTAGTTTAAACGATTGTTGGTCGTTTGTAGGTGTTTGTTAGTTTAATAAAAACGTTTGTTGGTCGACAGTTTTTACAGGAAAGCACACATAAAATATGGTGTGAACTTGGCAGGAAAATGTTTATTCAGATCGGACTGAGGTTTTATAGGGGCCTAATCGATGCGTAATCGTTTGTAGGTTCCAAATGAACTAAGTAGAACGTTTGTTGGTTCGTCGGTTTTCGAAAAAAGCTAAAAAAAACCTATCGGGAACGTTTCACTGATTTTACCAGACCCGGTCATATGACCGCAGGAACTTGACCGCACGATAATGATTTTTAAAGCGTTTTTGTTTAATGGGGGGCTTAATCGATTCGGAATTGTTTGTAGGTCGATAATCATCGTAATAAAAGGTTTGTTGGCCCTCGGTTTGATTGGAATATATAAATGACCACATGTTGTCACGCGGAGTGTCTCGAAAAAAATTTTTGAGCATCTTTTCGGTATTTGAAAATAACGTTTTTTTCTTTAGATTTTCAAAAATAGCCGATGATTGTCGTGGATAAAAGTTGAAAAAGTTTCCCTTGGTCTTTTAGGATTGAAAAAGTGACGTAACCAATAATTAATCAAATTCGGGAGCTTCAAGGTCGACCAACTGGTCGAGCTGTCACGGAACGTCCCATATACGTAGCTTCGCTCGACTGACGTAGTGCGGAGCCCCGAGGAGCGTGTATCGTGAACGCTACTCTCGAACGTTGGCCCGTACTTTTCGTTGTTGCTACCAAAAATCGGCAAATAAGGTAGAATAAACGTGGTAACAGATGGATAAACGTGACGGAAAATTACGCGAATTTTCGGTCAATGTATTTTGGTGAAAATTTTTTATAGCGAACAGTTTGTTATCGCGTGAAGAGTGCTCGGAATCACTCGGTTGGATAACGTTGGACGACGACAAAGAGAGAGAGAGACATCACGCGATATTTATTATTACAAAAGAAAATATAAAGCTTTCTTCCGCTCCATTGTTAATTCATTTTTAATTTTTTCGCGAAAAACTATCGTCGTGATATAAATGATATTGTGCGTAAATATGTACGGGGCTATGATAGCCGTGGTATGTGCGCGAATAGTCCCCCACTCTCCCCCTACTCGATCCCCACCACCGGCCGGCCGGCGAGCGCCACAGTGGTCAGTCGGCAACTTGTACGGACAGAGTGCGGATAGTCCCCCACTCTCGCCCTGCTCGATCCCCACTCGCCGGCCAGCCGGTTAGGAGCCACGCGACACAGCGCCACAGTGGTCAGTCGGCAACTTGTACGGATAGAGTGCGGATAGTCCCCCACTCTCCCCCTACTCCATCCGCACTCGCCGGCCGGCCGGCTAGGAGCCGCGCGACGCAGCGCCACAGTAGTCAGTCGGCAACTTGTACGGACGTATTGCGGAGCTCCGCGCATCCTATCAGTGAAACGTTACTAGAAAAATTTGGCAAATGCGCAGGGTCTGGAAATACGAACGTAACAATGCGTAACCCGTTGACTAGCGTCGATGCGTCGTGATAGCGAGCGAAATCCCGCGAAGCAGTGCGAAAAATTTGACAAACACATCAAAACACAAATTCGAATGATCGACTCGGTGCGAAACAGTGCGAAACATTTGACAAACACACAAACAGACGAATTTGAATAGCCGAGTCAGCGCTGTTAATTAGAGTCAGTGCTTTTTATTAGAGTCAGTGTAACTAATGCCGTGAAGCAGCCGAGCAGCGCGACGAAAATGCCGTGACGAAGCAGCCAACGAACTTCAGATTCGGTGAGTCGACCATTTTGTTTTTTATTCCGTAAGACATTTTTTTTTGCCGCGAGATCACATTTTTATTTCATTTTGCATGTATTTTAGTATTTCTTTTTTTTTTTGTAAAAAAAACGTACATTAGCTTTCGTTGTTCGTGTTTTTTATCGCCATTACGTGGCGGTAAATTCAGTGACGAAATAATTTTAGACAAAGAAAAAACGAGATTTTCCAAAGTCATATAATGAATGAAAAAATTCTGTAGCATCATTAACGCTTCGGTTACCTCGAATGTCCTAGTCGTTGAATATCGCGACAAAATGAACGAAACTAATTGCGAAAAAACGGAGGTTGCCAGTGTGTTTCTCTCTCAACCACCGAGCGCCCTCTCCCTCGCCCATTCTTTGTTTGTATCTCATTACGGCAAAATGCGTTAGCGAAAAAACGATGGAGAAAATACTTGCATTATTTCTATATGCTTTTTTCGCTTACGATTTTTGTAGGGGTGATAGATATACTTTTTTGTAGAGATTTTGAAGGCAAAGCGAAATGAGAAATGAAAAATAATACAGTACTTTTTAACGCTTGAGTGAATTCGTACGTTTGAGACATTGAATTCCGAGAAAAGACGAAGCCAACTTCGAAAACAAAGGGGCGGAACGCGTGGCGCGTTCTCAACCACCGGGCTCCGTCTCCGTCTTTCTCTCTTTGTTTACGTCTCATCATTGCTAAACGCGTTAGCGAAAAAAAGATGGAAATAGTACTTGCATTAGAGTGGTGATTTTTTCTCCTGTCCTTTTTTCACTGAACGCTTTTTGTAGGCGTAGTATATCTATACATAGAGAGATAGAGAGTGAGCCGAGGTAGCGATCTACTTCTCTACTAATTTTATTATTTGGCTTTGAAATATTTAATTTCTTCTTTCTTCCAATCTCGTTTGACAATAGACACGTATATTTCTTATAAGTTTCGAGTTTTCCCATCAGGAATGAATGTTTTTTTTTCTTCAGTTTTACAATTACCAATTTTTCGACAATTTGAAATTATTTAACAACTTTTAACGATAGATTTGGCATCGAGACAATAAATCACAAAATGTTTTATTGCATAAAAACAATTATTTAATCAATAAAGATTTTTATGACGAGATTTTTTTGCCATTTACTCTGCTACCAAGGTACAATTTATCACACACCAAGAAGCAATATTTACGATCTTACTAAATTCCAATTATTGCAAAAAAAAATGTTTCAACAATTTCGATTTTTATTACGAGATTGAGACGCAATTTTTTGCTTTCTTTTAATTTCTCTTTCGTTTTATATCTTCGTAAATAACAAAAGATCCGTTACTTCACAGCCTAAATTATTTAAACAATCAATTTGTTTAAATAATTTGAAATTTGATAATTTCAAAATGTGAACGCTCGCAAACACTGAGAAACGATAATTACGATTGAATAAATCTTTTCAAATTTTGCAGTTTAAAAATTTCAAATCATAGCAAGGAAAAAAATTGTTTAAACGATTTCGATTTTTATTACGAGATTGATAGGCAATTTTGTATGTCGACGCCTTTTTATTTGTTGAAACATATTTTCCAGTGTAAATCGTTCTTTTCGAAGATTCAATTAATCAATAAATGTTTAATTGTAAAAAAAAAATATTCGTTATATATTTTAGATTTTGACGGCGAGATGTTTCGTAATTCTTTTCTGTCTCTCAATGCCCTCGTAGACAATGAAAAGTCTTTTACGTTGCGGTTCAAATTGTTTAAACAATTAATATTTTTAAATCTTTGCAATTCAAGATACGAAGTCTCGCGAACATTGATAAACAATAATTACTGATCAAACAAATTCCTTTGAAGTCTGACAGTCTGAAAATTTCAAATTAAAGCAAAAAACAAAATTGTTTAAACAATTTGGATCTTTATTACGAGATTGATAGGCAATTTTCGTTTCTCGATGTCTTTATATTTCGTGAAAATTTAATACATTTTTTATTTGTAAAAACAAAGAAAGTACTGAAATATGTTGGATTTTAATGATGACGTTTTGTTTTTTGTGAATATTTTCATTCCTATTTATTCATTGGAAATTAATGAAAATAATTTTTATGTTGCAGGATTTCATCACGGACGAGTCACTGAATCGAGGACAGAGTTTGTACTCATGAGGGAAATCTGGATTGTGATGGTTCCCTTCTCCGGTATCGTTAATTTTTTAAGTCCCTCCGAACTCCGGCAATGCCGTAGGACGAAAGGTCCGATCCGGCATGGAGCTCTCGGTTGTATTGTTTTTCACCCCTCTGGCCGTTGCATAGTGACCGCGATTTTAATCCGAAATATCGAGAGACGCGAAAGTGGCCTCTCGATACGACGAGAAAAGTCGCGAGTGGCCCAATATTTCATTTGTTTATGTCACGTTTAGCCGAATAGGGCCCGCTCTTCTCGCGTTATTTTCTGTTTTTTGTTCTTCACTTAATTATCGTCAAAAAAATTTGATGATTCAACAAAAATGTTTTAAGAAGTCTGCCGGAAGGCTCAAAATTTTTGAAGCTCAATATACTTTGAAATAAAGCTTAATTTTTTCGGTAAATAATTGTTTAATCGTTTACCGATGGCTGGAAAGATACGAAAAGAAAAATATCTTTAGAATCGATACCGGGAAGAGCTTTCGCGCGTGGCACGGTGATCTCGTCGGAGTGATCTTAATCTCCGCGATGTATGATAATTTTCGATTTTTCATTCGCTCCGACTCGATCACCAACGCCGAGGATACTTTAACGGCTCCTCCAGCTGGCGGGACTCCATTATGGAGAATCGCACCCAGGCACTTTGCAAACTCACGATCGACGAAAATAAGCTCATTTTGCCTAATCAATATGACTCCACTTTGGGGACCATCGTTTTGCTTGAAATGAAAAGTAGAATTAACTTTTGCATCGCGTTACTTGCAGGATCAGGGAATTTCGAATCATCCTATTGACATTGAATTATTTATTTCTTCATTTTTATTCACCAAAGTTTTCGTACAATGCGTGCGTTATAAAAATTCTTTCGTCGAATCAGCGTCGCTCCTCTTACCCCTTCTCGTGCTTTTTTCTTACTCGTTCCTCCGTGGCAACAAATTTGCAAATTTCATTATCCAAATTTTCGGCAAAGCTTCACTCTGCCCGGAAGCTCCCAGGAGAGCGTCACTCTTCTCGGAGAAATGATTTGCTTCGTATTATATGAGCGTACGAGCAATTTTAAACGGTTACTCGCTTCTTTCGATATTCGTGATATTAACAAAGAAAAAAAAACTTTTCTTGAGATGTGGGTATCGCACGAGGGCGGAGCGTGATTCGCGATTACTTTTTCATTTCAATAAGCACAAGGAGATGCTTTTTAGAGTCTCTGATAGTTAGCTCAGAATTTCGAGTCTCTAGTCCGTTCAGACATTTTTCACTAATCCGTTTGAGGCATTTCAGAATTATCATTACGAAACACGGCCTTCGAGAACTTCAATAGATATTAATCGGTCAAACTCGCCTCGTCCTTCGGAAAGCTTTCGCGGGGTAGCTTCCGCGAAGTTTACCGAAAATGACGAAGCGAGGGTGACAAACAATTTGTAAGTGTGCGTGATGCGCCTCCTTTGGCAGGGAGGCTCATTCTCTGAGTGTGCCTAGGGACCGGTATGCTCGTGTGGACCATGAGCTTATCTCGTGGAGCTTAGGCGGGGGGAGGGATGGTTTTAGACAGGTGTCGCGATTTTTTCTTTGTACTTTGAAGCGTTAGTGGCAAAAATGAGGTAGGATATGTCGCGTAGTTTTCGTAAGTAACGTAACGATTTATCTACGAGTGTGATGATTTATTGATAAGGATAGGCAGGACAGAGAACGGCAAAGAATGTTCGATTTTCTCTTTGGATCAAGTCGTTCGTGCCTTTGCTCGTTTTCGCGTACAATTTTTTAAGTTCACAGGACTTTTTCTCGATTGAACTATTTATTGAAGCTCGAGCTAATTCTGTGGCGGTCCAAAAAAATGGGCCGCCACAGAATTCATCTCGGTAGCCGAAATGAATACGGTAAATCGTTTTTTTGTCAATCGGCATTTAAAAAAACTGATTTATCGTGCAATGGCAACCGTGAACATCCGTCCGGACATGCGCCATTTTGCTTAAATGTTGCGCAAGGATAATTCTCTCCGATCGATTTTCGTTTTTAAAGAATGATTTTTGTAAATTTCCCGAAAAAAATCCTTGCGCAACATCATTTACAGATGATCGTCGTGGGACCATCGAGGGAAAACTGTGCGTGGGGTCGGCATTTATTCTCGAAAGATCGCACGTATATCGATTCGAGGATAAACGCTCGATCACCAACAATTATTATCCACGCTGTCACTATGCACGAACCAATGTCACAATCGTCGTGACACCCTTTGTTTTTTGAGCTCTTTCGATTTTGAACCCAACGGGAAAGAGTTGTCGGCGGATAACTTATTTCCCGTTCAATATATATGTATTTTTTTATTTTTTATTTTTCGCGAGTATTAATTTTGTCGAGTACTAGTCACGAGAAAAATCTTTGTAGAATCATCCCCCAAAAATCGCGTCTATTAAACTGATTGTACCAATGTCGCAACGCAAACTGCATTGCCAATGTTTAAAAATATCGCGTTTAAAAAGTAAAGTATCGCGGTCGAGTTTCCACGCGTTTTATGTGGATTCGATATAAACCTTTTTTATTGCATTTAACTGTGTAGGCTGTATCTTTTTTCCTTTTTCAGGTCCTTTGAACACTAAATTTTGTATTTAGCTTCCTTTTCAGGTCTCAAGCATCGTCTAACTTGTATTTTTTTCATACATTTTTCAGCTCCTGATTGTTTAAGGGAGAACACCACTGTGACCCCCTGTTTTTTTCACATTTTTCAAGAATTTTTTTTTGTCGAAAAAAAAGAGATATTCCAAAAATTTTGTTGGGTTTTGTTCCTTGTTTATTAATGTATCAAAAAACATTTTTTTCACATTTTTCACGCCGCATGGTGGCGCTGGGGAAGCTCTCGCGTCAGGTGCTGTCATCTCCGCGGCACGCAGCAGAACTCTTTTCAACGTTGATCTAAAAAAAATACCGAGTGTTTTCGTTAATAAAATGGTATTTTGAAGAGAAGTACATAGGGATTTGGAAAAATATTGTTTAAAAAAAAATGGGCACGCCTTTGAAATTAAAGTTAATTTCAAAGGCGTGCCTATTTTTTTTAAAACAATATTTTTCCAAATCTCTATGTACTTCTCTTCAAAATACCATTTTATTAACGAAAACACTCGGTATTTTTTTTTCAGATCGACGTTGAAGAGAGTTCTGCTGCGTGCCGCGGAGATGACAGCACCTGACGCGAGAGCTTCCCCAGCGCCACCATGCGGCGTGAAAAATGTGAAAAAAATCTTTTTTGATACATTAATAAACAAGGAGCAAAGCCCAAACAAATTTTTCGAATATCTCTTTTTTTTCCCACAAAAAAAAATTCTTGAAAAATGTGAAAAAAAACAGGGGGTCACAGTGGTGTTCTCCCTTAATCACTCTACTTTCCGTTACAGGTGTTTCATCTTTTCATAATTATGTTACAGGTGTCTAATCGGTTTTTTTTAACGCCGTTTGTTTTTTAACATAGCAGTTGTGTCGCAGCAATGAAAATCTGAAATATATTTTATTACTGTGGCACAACTGCGTTGTCAATGTTGAAGAAAAATCGTATTTAAAAAGTAGAATCGTGGTCGTGCGTCCACATGTTTTATGTGGATTCGACATAAATCTTTTTTTTTTGCATGAAATTGTGCAGACTGTATCTTTATTCCGTTTTCAGGTCCTTTGATTGCTAAATTTGGTATTTTACTTCCTTTTCAGGTTTGAGCATCCTTCAACTCGTATTTTTTTCATAGTTTTTCAGCTCTTGAATGTTTATTAATCATTCTGCTTTCTGTTACAAGTATTTAAATTGTTCTTATGTTCTTTCTTATGTTACAGATCTTTATTTTGTTACAGGTCTTTAAACTGTTCTTTATTTTGTTACAGGCCGTTAATCAGGTCTTTAATCTGTGCTTTATTCTGTTACAGGTCGTTAATCTTTTCTTTATTCTGTTACAGGTCTTTAATCTGTTCTTTCTTATGTTACAGGTCTTTAATCTGTTTTTTCTTATGTTACAGGTATTTAATATGTTATTTATTACGCTACAGGTCTTTAATGTGTTATTTATTACGTTATAGGTCTTTAATGTGGTATTTATTATGTTAAAAGTATTTAATCTGTCTTTTATTATCTTACAGGTGTTTAATTTACTTTTCATTATGTCACAGATGTTTAATCTGTTTTTTATTCTGTTACAGGTCTCTAATCTGTGCTTTATTCTGTTAAAGGTCTTTAATCTGTTCTTTATTACGTTAGAGGTATTTAATCTGTCCTTTATTCTGTTACAGGTCTTTATTCTGTGCTTTATTCTGTTACAGGTCTTTAATCTGTTCTTTCTTATGTTACAGGTCTTTAATCTGTTTTTTCTTATGTTACAGGTATTTAATATGTTATTTATTACGCTACAGGTCTTTGATGTGTTATTTATTACGTTATAGGTCTTTAATGTGTTATTTATTATGTTACAGGTCTTTAATCTGTCTTTTCTTATGTTACAGGTGTTTAATCTGTTCTTTATTATCTTACAGATGTTTAATCTGTTTTTTATTATGTTAAAAGTATTTAATCTGTCTTTTATTATCTTACAGGTGTTTAATTTACTTTTCATTATGTCACAGATGTTTAATCTGTTTTTTATTCTGTTACAGGTCTCTAATCTGTGCTTTATTATGTTACAGGTCTTTAATCTCCTCTTTATGTTACAGGTCTTTAATCTGTTCTTTCTTATGTTACAGGTCTTTAATCTGTGCTTTATTCTGTTAAAGGTCTTTGATCTGTTCTTCATTACGTTACAGGTCTTTAATCTGTCCTTTATTATGTTACAGGTCTTTAATTTGTTCTTTATTATGTTACATGTGTTTAATCTGCTTTTCATTATGTTACGGGTGTTTAATCTGTTTTTTATTGTGGTACAGGTGTTTAATCTATGTTTTATTATGTTTCACGCTATTTTTTTATTAACACTATACTGTGTGTTTTTTGCTTTTTGTCTCAATATGAAAACAAGTAGAGTATAAAGCGTGTATCAGGTTTCGGTTCGCGTTCACTTTTTCTCCCCTTTATTGCATCTTTTTCGCTGTATATTCTTCGCATTAATTCCTAAAAACGCAATATTTACAATAATTGCTCTGCAGTTGCTTTAAATATTTTTTTTTTTTAATTTCCACTAAACTACTTTGACACTGTGTGGTAGAGTACGAATTTGTATACATGCTTTATACTCTGGGTCTCGATGAGCAGTGACCTTCGCGCGGTGAGATCCGGAAAACTTATTTTATTAGAATAATAATGCAACGAACAGTGTGTACACTATTTTATTCAAATATTATGAGTTTACAAACAGCTGCTTAATTAGGCTTTTTTTCAAGAATTTCATTGATGAGACAAAATTAAGCTGCGGGGGGGGGGGGGGGGGGGTAAACGAAGTCAGATACTTTTATTCACGCCATCTTAACGCCAACATACTTCGCGTATATACGTAAAACATAAATTGTTTCACGTATATAACACGATCAAGGGCGAGAGACCCCACGATCCTTTTCAAAACTGACGAGGGAGGAAAAAAAAATGGCACTTTAAATCCCGAACGATCGAGTATTTTTTATTTTTTTCAGAATTGTCTCTGAATTTTGAAATATTCGATTTTGTAGAATTTGGGGGTCGTTGAACTGATTTTTATCAGTCCAACGGCCCACAAATTCTCCATATTATCGATCGAACGTTGTAACAAATTTATTTGCAGATTGAACGTTCATAGTGAGATTCTAATTGAATAGTGCGGCTCGCTTGGCGCCTTTATAGTAGATACTGCCGTTATGAAGCGCGCGGCAGCGTTCTTATATATATATAAATACACTTGTTGTCTGACAGACGACTGGCGGTAGTAGGACGAACCATCTCAAGCATGGGCTCGGTCACTCGGCAGGGCTCTAACATGCTCCCCCATGATAAAGTCTCGACGGTGAAAATCGCGTCGGGACCTTATCTCTGGGAAGCTGGCTGGTCGAATTTTTATTTTTTGAAATTCTGTCGTCTTTAAACGTTTGTTGGTCGTTTGTAGGTGTTTGTTAGTTTAATAAAAACGTTTATTGGTTCGTCGTTTTTCAAAAAAAGCTTAAAGAAAACCTATCGGGTACATGTCACTGATTTTACGACACCCGACCGCATGACCACAGCTTGCTGCGGTCATATGACTGGGTCTTGTGCGGTCAACTTGTGACCGCACGACAATTATTTTTAAAGCGTTTTTGTTCAATGGGCGGCCTCAATCGATTTGGAATTGTTTGCAGGTCAATAATAATCGAATTAAAACGTTTGTTGGGCCTCGGTTTGATTGGAATATATAAATGACCACATGCAGTCTCGCGGAGGGTCGTGTAATACGAAAGCGTGAAGTGAACCCAACAATTTTGGCTTTTCAAATTTTGTCATTATCTAATCGTTTGGTGATCACGATTTTTCTATTCAGAAAGTTTTGATGGTTCGTAGTTTATGTAAAATAATGGAAAAACATGTGCGCCTAGTCAGTGGGAATAAGGTATTTGATAGTGTGAAGTTAGCAGGACAAATATATTATTTTGTATATCGCAATTATTTTTCAATCATATTATTCTAATGATTAACTACTGAACGTCGCAAATAGACAAGCAATCACCACCAAACGATACTTCTTCAATTACAACTAATTGAAACAAAATTGGATACAAAATAATATATTTGTCCCGCTAACTTCACACTTTCAAATAGCTTATCCCACTGATTAGACCATGTAGCGCTCCATGGATTAGACGCAAATGTTTCTTCCATTTTTTTTTTACATAAACTACGGACCATCAAAACTTTCTGAATAGAATAATCGTGATCCCCAAACGATTAGATAAAGACAAAATTTAAAAAGCCAAAATTGTCCGGTTCACTTCACGCTTTCGTATTACACGACCCTCCGCGAGACAACATGTGGTCATTTATGTATTCCAATCAAACCGAGGCCCAACAAACATTTTAATTAGATTATTATTGACCTACAAACAATTCCGAATCGATTAAGCTCCCCATTGAACAAAAGCGCTTTAAAAAAATAATTATCATGCGGTCAAGTTGCTGCGGTCATATGACCGGGCCTGGTAAAATCAATGACACGTTCGCGATAGGTTTTTTTAGCTTTTTTCGAGAACCGACGTACCAACAAACGTTCTTCTCAATTCATTTGGATCCTACAAACGATTACGCATCGATTAGGTCCCTATAAAACGTCAGTGCGATCTGAATTAAAAATTTCCTGCCAAGTTCACACCATATTTTATGTGTGCTTTCCTGTAAAAACTGACGACCAACAAACGTTTTTATTAAACTAAAAAACACCTACAAACGACCAACAAACGTTTAAACTAAACAAAATTTCAAAAAGTCAAAATCGGTTCGCCAAGTTTACAGAGGTACCATCATGGAGCCTAGAGTAAAGGAGTGCAATTTCCGTACTCTGAGGCGGCATCAAAAATTCAGCAAGAAAGGTGTCGCTGCGGACGCAAAGTAGTCCGATGTGAAGTGAGCAAGAAATAAACTGTACGTGAACCTTGCTGAAGCTAGGCACCTACGGTCAATATACACACGACCCTTCGGTGTAATTGAGTGTAATCACGCGTCATCGTTATTATAACAATTTTATGAAACTTTTAATTGCTGCCAATCTCTAAAAGTAAGGACATAGAATAGCATTATATCGATTTTATAATATACTAACAAAAAGAAATGACATAGTTTCGTAAAGGTTACAAAAAAAACCAATGTGATTTATATTTAACGAAATTTAAAGTACAATACGTGAGGGGATTGTGCATTGATTATTCCAGGATCAATAAATAACTATAAAGACATCCCAGTTAAAAAATACAGACGATGAGCGTGTAATAAATAAAGAGGTAAACATCGGGTTTAGGCGACCCCCATCCGATTCCTTTCGTAATAGTCTCATCCGACGCGCTTTCGCAAGCGAAACAACTTTTTCCTCTGACAAAATTGAGGGACGTTATTTATTAAAAAGTTATTAACAAATAAAGTTAATAATTCATACAGCTATTTATACCAGCTAGTCCCAATCGTCTTGTCCTTCACATGTGTTGTTAAGAATACCCCCTGAGTAACATACAAAAAGTTTTATCTGTCGCTCATTGTTTGTTAAAAAGTTATTAACAAAAGAATACTTATACGTATGCGTATGGTGAACAGTACACGTATGAGCGGGTTTGCTGCGCCCCCCGTGCAACCCCCACACACCAACGCAAAAACAAACCAAAAACAAACCAAACAAACCAAAAACAATCGAAAACAACCCAAAAACAAACCAAACAAACCAAAAACAATCGAAAACAACCCAAAAACAAACAAAACAACACAAAAACAAACAAAACAACCCGTAGGTATAGCAAATAGCACATATATCCCTTGCTTATACGTATGCTACTCATCATACGAATACAAATTTACATGAGTCAATGAGGGCGGGAAGGTGAGGTGTCAGTGGGTCGCGTATGGCGTGGCGGGTTGTTTAATTTGTTGTTTGTTATTGGGTTGTCTTTGGTTTGTTTGTGGTTTGTTTTTGGTTTGTTTTGGTTTGTTTTTGGTTTGTTTTAAATTTGTTTTTGGTTTGGTTTGTTTTTGGTTTGTTTTTGGGTTGTTTTTGGGCTGGTGTGCAGGGGGTGCACGGGGGGCAAAGCGAACCCGCTCATACGTGTACTGTTCACCACACTAGTATAAGTATTTTATTTTTTATTGATGAAACTTCTTTTGTTAATAAATTTTAAACAAACAATGAGCGTTTGATAAAACTTTTTGTATGTACTATTTTGGGGGTAGTCTGAACAACACATGTGAAGGACAAGATGATTGGGACTGGCTGGTATAAATAGCTGTATGAATTATTAACTTTATTTGTTAATAACTTTTTAATAAATAACGTCCCTCAATTTTGTCAGAGGAAAAAGTTGTTTCGCTTGCGAAAGCGCGTCGGATGAGCCTATTACGAAAGGAATCGGAGGGGGGTGTCGCCTAAACCCGATGTTTACCTCATTATTTATTACACGCTCATCGTCTGTATTTTTTAACTGGGATGTCTCTATAGTCATTTATTGATCCTGGAATAATCAATGCACAATCTCATCACCTATTGTACTTTAAATTTCGTTAAATATAAATCACATTGGTTTTTTTTTTATTGGCAGTAATTAAAAGCTTCATAAAATTGTTATAATAACGATGACGCGTGATTACACTCAATTACACCGAAGGGTCATGTGTATATTGACCGTAGGTGCCTAGCTTCAGCAAGGTTCCACCTACAGTTTATTTCTTGCTCACTTCACATCGGACTACTTTGCGACCGCAGCGACACCTTTCTTGCTCAATTTTTGAGGTCGCTTTTTTCGGCCGTTCCCCATTAGAGATTGCACTCCTTTACACTAGGCTCCATGAGGACCATTCTCGACGGAGGAGTTTCCTCACCTGAGGGGCGATCCTGAACTAGACGCAATATCATAGCGTCTGACGCAGAACCGAAATAGCCTATGGGAGTCGCGCCTTTCCGCTGGAATCTTCTTTGCAATTGGCTATTTCGGTTTTGCGTCGGACGCTATGATATTGCGCCTGGTACAGAATCGCACCACTGTATACAAGACCGTGGCTTGGGCTATTGACCGTTTGGACATGTGACAGTTCGGGCTCATGACCTCTTGGGTTTATTACCGCTCGGTCTTATGACCACTGGGGTTCATGACCGCTCGGGCTTATTACCGTTCGGTCTTATGACTTCACTCCTACCGTCATCTGTCACGTATTTTATTTGCGTTGCACGTGCAATAAATTCCGAATTGCATCGACATTTTTAACTGATACAACGTGATGAACGAGGAAACCGATAACGTTGAATCTTCCGAATACACGGAGAATCTCGAATTTTATACAGACGCAGCAAAATATTGGGACAAAATACCTCCTACCGTTGACGGTATGCTGGGAGGTTTTGGTTTTCTTTCTCACACAGACATTGAGGGTTCTCAAGGCTTTTTGAAAACAATTTTTAAGGTACATGGACATTTGAAAATTTGAAATTTTTTATTTTCTTCGTACATCGACTGATTTAGCAACAAACGGCAAAAAATCCAACAACTTAGCTGACACAGAGATTTTATGGCCTTTCGTTTGCTATCGGATGATATAATACTTAAAGATTAATGACATAAAAATTATTTATTCCAGATGAAAGATCCTCCTGAAAAAAACTATGCCCTTGATTGTGGAAGCGGAATTGGTAGAATTACAAAGAATTTGTTGATAAAACATTTCGACCATGTTGATCTTGTTGAACAGTGTAGCAAATTTTTAGAAGCAGCCAAAATATCCTTAGACACATGTTCCTCCAAGATCGGAGAATTCTACCCTCAAGGTAATGCATAAACTTTTAAGGAATAAAAGTTGCGGTATTAAAAGTAAATCGAATTGATAAGTCATGATTATAAAAGGATTGCAGGATTTCTGCCCAAGTCCTCAAAAGTATGATGTTATATGGTGCCAATGGGTATTGGGACATCTCAAGGACGACGACTTGATAAACTTTTTCAAAAAATGCATGTGAGTTGTATAAAACTCTCTAGCAAACGAACAAAACTTTCTTTCCTCATGAAACATGCTTTTCCTATTTAAAAAATTCAATATCGCACCAGAATACTCAAATTTTATAGACTACAAAAATCATATAAAAAGAAATCTTCTAAAATGCATACTTTATTTTGAATTATGAGAAAGCACTGTGCAAGTTCAATATGCAGTTTTTACAGATGAGTAACAAAAAATGTTATACTTTTTCCCAGACCGGCTCTCAGACACAACGGCGTTCTGGTAGTTAAGGAAAATGTAACGAGTTCAAACAAATTGGAGATTGATACTCAAGATTCGTCAGTGACAAGACCACTGGCAGAGCTAAAAGAGAGTTTTGAGAAAGCAGGATTGGTCTGTCTCAGAGAACAAGTACAGCAAAGATTGCCAAGAGGGCTGTTTCCCGTTCACATGTTTGCTCTGAGACCGGCGGGACTTTAATCCCGTACGGAACAAGGATGAAACACAAATTAACGTTACATAATTATTCTTGCGACCAAGGGAAATTCAAAATGCCTGTGTAAATATATTTAAAAAAGAAAGAAAAAAACAAAGAATTTTTATATTTATTTTGGTCGTATTTTTTCGTACATAAAATGTTGACTCGTGTCTTGTGGCGATGCATTGATTAGACGCTTCTTAACGGAATGAAAATGCGCTAGGGCAAAGTTGTACAATTCGTTCTCCATCTTCCACACAATGGATTTACGAATTTTTTCGACCGTTTCCGGCAGAGGATTAGTCTTTTGCGTAGTTTGACGAAGATGCGATTTGTTGTCTGAAACGTGATACACAAACGGAATAATAAATGAACAAAAAGAGTGATTTTAAAAGATATCATAGTTACGGTGATGTTCTTGAGTTATAAAGATTTTATTCGTCCAAGTCTTACATATCCACCCACTTGTCTCAAGCAAGTGAGAACCATAATTTAATTATAGCGATTCTCCTATTTTTTATGAACGAGGTAAAATTGCTTACTGTGCAGGAAGTAGTCGTAAGCGCCTCGGAAAAATCGAGGCAGAACGGCTTGCAACGTATGCACAAAATCTTCAAGTTCTTCGGTAACGCCAACTACAAGATAATGTTTTTGTAAATTTCTTTTTGCTTCCTCCAGAGCCCACTTATTCCCGACTTCCCAGCAAGCTGGATCGTGACCACATAGAAAAGGAATTTGCAACCACATATTGTTAGGATCACAATCCGGTTGTCCAGCTTTCACGCACTCGTCGAATGTCTAGAAGACAAAGATCGGTGCAAAAGTATGAACACATAATAAATTTCAAATCTATCACATCTATATCTCAATTGCATACTCGTTCCAACCTTTGTATCACCGTGCTTCTTTCTGATTAGATGAGGCCTAAAATTATCCCCATAACGAAGAAAGTAATAATACGAAACAAATCTATCCAATGGCTTTCTCAGTAAATTTACATACAGCGGCATTCTCTTAACGCCAAATCTGAAATAGAAAATTATTATTAGAAAAATCTATTTTCAAATTTCTATTAAATTGAAGAACTAGGGTGATCAGTTGGGTAAGCCGATTCAGTGACCGGATGTATATATTCCTCAGATCGCCCACCTTCTTAAAATCCCTAATTATATTTAAATATTATAAGAAAGCCTAGGGCATGACAACGATTGCTGAGAATTGCCTAAGTTGATACAATTTTTAAAGTTGAGTTAGGCCCATGTTTCATTGACACCAAAATTTAATGAAGAATTTCATTAGCTTTATTGGATAATAAGTATTGTTTACAGGGTACCGGTAGATTCATTGGATCCTTTAAATTAAACTTTCTATTATATGACTTACCTCTCAAAGTTTAAAAAGGCCATATGGCCATGATAGAAAGCAGGTTTAACGGCGTCCCATTGTGTAATATTATTTACAAATTGTACCTGAAAACATAGTAAAACATGAAAAATCCGTTTGGAAAAATGAACATTGAGAAAAAATGCTATCGGTGACTTACCTGATTTGGAAGAGTCAGTGTGTGCATGTTATTCGTGATATTTATGTGCAAAGTACGATACTTGTTCGATTTGCAGAGATCATAAACAACACCTACAAAACTAGTGGAACCAGTCTTAGGAACTCTATTATAAATAACGACCAGATCGTCGAAGTTTGGAAGCTTATTTACTCGCATTTCGTCCCCGTGACTCTTGATTTGATTCTGTATTCTCGTAACGGTCTCAACTGTGAACAAACGAGAAAATTCGGTGAATTTTTTGTCAGTTGACAAGTCACTCGGCGTAACCATCGAAACCTACCTAAAATCTTATTGTGGTCCTCCAGATAGTTGATCTTCAATTTTAAATATAGAAGAACGAAAAAAAGTATTAATCCTAATGCCCACTGTAGGGGAAAATTCCTTAATATCATTTTGTATGATAATACTGTCGGGAAGCATAACCTATAACTACATCTGTCAATAATCGGGGCTCGGAACTTCGGGACCACTGTTTTGAAAAAGTTTTTAACATGGCGGAAGGATACAAGGTGTAGCCGTTCTCGCGACGCGTTTTTGCATGTTCCGCCGCGCAGTACCATTACTCCGGCCATCTTAATTTTATATATACCCGACATATACTATATTTACTGCATATGCTGTGAACAAAAATCTGACACGAGTGCATTATATTCAACAAATCTTTCTTCATTACAACAAGAAAACAGGTGAGTAGTTAAAATTATACAACCATTTCGTACGAGTCTAACGCCCAGAATATCGCAAATATTGAAAATCACACATTGTCGATATAGAATAAATGTATAATTTACCGCTGACTCTGTTTCTTCAATTATAACCTCAAACTGTGAATCCGAATAATGTTGTAAATTTAATATTTCTCACCATTATATCTTTAAAATAGATAATTCAGTTTTCGATTATGATAAAAATATGCCCTTCATTCTTTCACCATGCATTATATCATCCATTTTATATAATGAATTCTCCATACAGCGTGCCGGCGTGCTACGTCAAGGGTTGCAAAAATAGAACAGAATTTTTCAAGAAAAACAATGGACCAGAAAAACATTTTTGTGGTTTTCCGAAGAACGCCCGGCACATTGAAAAGTGGAAGACGGCCCTTGGACGAGAAAATATAAATATTAAAAACGGTAATTTATAGAATTTTATTATATTTGCGTACGAAATTCGTAAACTCATCAACATTAAGTACGATTAATATATTCATAATAAAGGCAACTCTGAAATTTTTCTTAATACCTAAGGTTGGCTCGGTACAATTCTTACCATCTGCGTTCAAAGAGAAATCGTGGATACACAGACAGCTTGGGTTTTCTCCGACACTTGCTCGCCGTTTAGAAGATAATGCAGTGCCGACTGTGTCAAATGAGAAATGTACAAATCTCAAATAAAATATGATAAGTGTGTATTTCACAATGATTATCTGATACACCCTGTTTCTGATATTTTTGTCCTTAAGGCCTTACATACGTCGAGAATTTTCAAAAAATCGATTTTTTTTTGTTTACAGATTATTATTCCTTATAGTCTTAGGCGTATTTCTGTGTAAGCTGATTGCAAAAATTCCCCATAGTTCAAAAGTTATTGTAGATAATGTGACTGCCTGATAATGCGAAACATGCTCGAATCAACGCTACCAAAGCAACAAAAGAGGCCAGAACAATTCGTCGATTAGAAAAAAATAAACAACAACAATTTTTTACTGACAAGGAAGGCGGTACAATATGAAGCTGGAATGGGAGATTAGACGGAAGTTAACTAAATAAATTAAAAAAATTAATAAAGTTCTTGCTCCAGCCGCGCGCGACTTCGAGCGAAACGCGCTTGAAACTTTAAACGCGTTTTTCTCAAAACTACTTTTTCTGACACGGTCGGCATGATAACTCGTACGGTTTTTAATATTTTTTGATGATTTTTTTTTTAAATATTCGGAATTGTTTTCTCTATAGTCTGTCGAGCCGGATTTTTAAAATTATAATTAGAAAATTTTATAAAAACAATTAAAGTGTGACTTTTTTGACACAAACTTAACATTTTTTTTTAAATTACCGTAAATTGTTTAATTTTTCGAATTTCAAAAACCCGGCTCGACAGACTATAACTACTACCTTATTTTACAAGTATTTCTTTACATTTTGCAGATCCGTCAACATTTGAGGAAGAAATACGGCCGACCGTGGAGCAACTTTTTTTTTACAGTGCTTCAAAAAATGTGATTTTTCATGTTGTAATTTTTGAAAAAAAAAATTGAAATAAATTTTTTTAGAAACTTAACACAGTAATAAACAATGTGTAAGAATTTTTTTATCAATTTCTATTTCTATCCCTCCTAAAAACAGTTTTTCTTTTGGTACGTTTTCGGTACCGCTGGACGTATGTAAGTCCTTAAGGAGACTGAAGTCTCTTCTCTGCCTTCGATCATGCGGAATATAAGTATTCGAGAGACAAAAATAAAGTTCTTCGTATATTTCAGTTCAAAATCATGTTAAGCTAATCGATGAAAACTAATTGATAATTTCAAAGTTTTCGATTATGATGAATAGATTTAGAGGCTTAGTGTGAATTCATGAAAAGAAACCAATTTAGATCAGAATTTTATTTTTATTTTGAAAAAACAATACAATCTGAAAAGGTAACATATTCAAATAGTCTACTGAAAAAAAAAACATTCATTAATAATTCCTACATCCATAATGAAATGTCTTGCCTCTCTTTACGCATTTACCCTTCTGCTTTCTTCACGACAATTTTTTGCAATTGTTTTCAGTTTACCTGCACCAGATAGCTCACAAATTCTTCAGGGAATGCTTGCCTGTCATTCTGTAAAGATTTCTTTATGCTATTTCTATGTTTCTCGGGGAAATAATTAAAAAATTCTATTTTTACTATTAAATTTATTTGATTTACGTCGATTTCATTATAAACGTTTTTGAATTGCCGCTCGTAATGGCGGGCGCAATGGTACAAATTTCTCATTGGCTATTCGTACATTATGCGCAGTACTACACCTTGTATCCTTTCACCATGGTTTTTAGATCGAAACTTTTCTCGGAAGTTTCCTTTGCCGATGAAAAAACATTGAATTTCATTGGATGAAATTGATTCTATTAGAGAATCACAACCAATCGGAGGAACCACGTTTCGGTTAGAGATAGATCAAGTTTCCTCTCGAAATGGGCTCAAAATAACGTCTCTTGCATTAAAGTTTCATTTTGTAAAATCCTAAATCATTCGATAATTTGTTAATTTTTCAGTTTAACAAATTTAATTTCGTATTACGAAAGTAATTCTCAATTTATTCGTGCCATTTTCAGTGATTGATAGGTGCAATATAAAGAAGCTCGGTCGACTCACCGATTATCACCGAGTCTGTGTATAGAGCTTCCGGTATTCTCCTTCTCTTTCTTTGTATAAATTTGTGGAAAAATGGTTAGTTCGTGCGCCTCACCTCGTAATCCGAAATAATCTTAAACATCATTGTGACAACGGAACTAAACAATCGAACCGAACGACAAACTTGGATTGCGTGATACAACAATTTTCTTATCTTTGCGAATTTTTTTGTCATTCCGAACAATAATTGTAAAGTTCCGTGCGCCGTGCTCCATCGCGACAGGCATTCTTCCACAACCTGCAAATTTCTATGATACGAATATTATTGTAGTGTTAAACGTCCGCGTTATGTACAATTTCACAAGTTTACTTTTGTCTAAGTTTGTTAACGAATCGATTGTTGTGGAGAACGTTGTAAAACTGTGAACGATACATTTCTACACTTGCGCGGTTAGTTTGACATGTAAAATTTTTTTCAGGGTAAAGTCAAGTGTTCTGAATTGAGGACGAAGGATAAGAAGGAGCTGCTGAAGCAGCTGGAGGAGCTCAAAACCGAGCTGACCAGTCTCCGTGTCGCTAAAGTCACCGGCGGAGCTGCTTCAAAACTCTCAAAGATGTAAGCATTTTCTTCACTTTTTGTTCTTCCACTATCGGCAACATTTGTTGATTACTTGTATTCATGACTTTGTGGGATTACAGCCGCGTTGTGCGCAAGGCCATAGCTCGCGTGTACATTATTATGCACCAAAAGCAAAAAGAGAACCTTCGACTTTTGTACAAGAACAAGAAGTACAAGCCTTTAGATCTGAGGCCAAAGAAGACCAGAGCACTGCGCAGAGTACTGACGCCGCATCAAGCCAGTCGCAAGACCCTCAAAGAGATCAGAAAACGCTCAGCATTCCCAGTGAGGAAGTACGCCCTCAAGGCTTAATGTCGATTCTCATTTCTCAGATTATAATAAAAATGTCCACATAAAACTCGAAATTGGTCGAATAACTTATTTACGTTCCTTTGAAATTAAAAATGATATATTGAGGAGTTGGTAATTTCAATCTACACCGATCGGGCTATCGGTGCCTAACTAACGCTCATCCCATAATGTCATGTAAGTTGATTAAACATGCCACATTTCAACATCTGCCTTTTGAGCCTTGAATGAAGAAGCGATCGAGTTCTTTTTTTAACTCAAAAATCCACTACACGAGATGAAAGCATTCAATTTCTTATGAAAAACATCTTTTGGACTAATTTCATTTTCTATTTAAAAACCGTTATCAGTTTATAGGAAGTTCAAATACGTGTTATAAATAATTGGTGACTAATTGGACATAAAAAGCCCTATATGTGCTATTTGTTATCTTCACTGGGTATATATTATAAATGAGGTGGCTATTATTTTTTAAACTCTTAAACGAGATATAAAGAAATATTTAACTTTATTTTAGTTAAGTAGTTAAGTAGCTAACTTTATTTTAGTTAGTATTTCGTTTAATTGCATTATTCAAACGCTTTGTTCGATATTAGTCCAGTCTTTAAACAATAATTATAGGCACCACCTGGCACAACGACTTTTACCTTGAACAAACAGTTTATTAACGCGAAAAGCAATGTTTTAAACTTTTCAATAGTCTCTACATTGTTTAATTCCAATTCTATCGCATACAAAATTCTATTATAAAATACTTCGCTTATAAACGAGTAGGAAATATATGCACGATCGGCGTTAGTACTATCTTTTTACTTTTTCTACCACAGAATAAAATTGTGAAAAGTACTCAAGAGCAAAGACAGCTAACGTAAGGGAATAAGAAAAAAAATTGTTTGACAACCCTCGAAGCATCTCTATTCAGTTGTGTGAGACCGATAAATTGTTTGACTTAAACCCATAAAAACAAACAATAATGCAACATTTATGAAGAATATTTTCAACGTTGCCTATGTACAATCGTTACATTTTCCACGCCATTTTTTTTTCTCAAATTCGTCATCAGCAAGTGTATACACGGGTAGACAATTGCATTATTCATATACATATATTCATTTTTTTAAATAACTGGGTATTTCTTTTTTCTCGTTACACCGTCATAATCGTTAGACCGTTATAAGCTTTCCCGAGCACCACGGACACGGATGAAAATTGGGTTCTAGTATACGCGTGTCTTGGCAATCTTTAATCTCCGTAAGAAGATCGAGTATCTTCGACGTTGTTTTGTCCTTAACGTCGATAAAACTGTTATTAGAAGCCTCCTGTTCCGTATTAATCTCCTGCGACTGGGTGTCTTGCTGTTCGTTCTCAAATTCGATAGTCGATGATTTTGTCTCGGATCCCGCTGAACTTGATGATTTTTTCTTAATCAAATCAGCAACGAGAACCTTCAATTGGTGCAATTGTTCCTGTTGATGATTACGCTGTTCGACCAATTGACGAAAGGTTGTCTCGCGTTCTGCGGCTTTTTTCTGCAATATACCACGCTGTTTCTGATACAATGTGATGTACTCTCCGATCGTTTCCGTTTCGCCCTGTAGCTGTAACACGAGATGTTCGAGTCGTTGTTTATCATCGGTAAGTTCGGCGACGCGTTCCATCGTTTCCTTGAATCGTATCTCAAGTTTTTTCAACGGATCCGAAATCATACAGCTACCACCGCCAAAAGCATTGATCGACGAGTAAGCAAAACTCTTTTGGCCGGTAACACTGTCATTGTCCCCATTCGAAAGACTTTTTTCGCCTTCCTCCTCTCGTATCGCATTCAATTGCGCACTCAATTTTTCATTCTCACGTCTCAGAATTTCCATGCAACCCAATGAATTTTGTAACTCTTGCTGTAGCGTTCGAGCTTGATGCGATTGCGCCTGATAATGATGCATCTGATCGGCAATTTGTGCAGTTTGAAGCTTTTCTCTCTCCATATCATTGATAGCAATTTCCTTTAGTCTCAATTGTTCCTTGAGCTCGTCGATCTCCGTCTCAATTTTGTTCAATTGAGCATTCAACTTCTTTCCAATAGTTCGTTCAGCCTGAAGTTGTTCCGTAAGATCGAGCTTTGAATTGCTCAGTGTAACAAAAGCATCGTGCATCTCGTTCAATTGAATTTTCAATTGTTGATTCTGCGAAACTGCTCTCGACGCACCGAGTTGTTCGCTCTCGAGTGCACTAACCAGTCTCGACTTATCGACGCTATCCTCGTTACTCTCGCGCATATCATCCAAATCACGTTTCAACATTTCGATCTCCGTCTCTCGCGCGTTCATTGTCGTTTGTAAATTCGAGTGTTCCGAACTCAGAGCATCGAGACTTTTGGTCAAATGTTCGATACGTTCCTCGTGCGCCTGTAGTGGCAGCAATTCCTCGACTCGTTCCTTCTCTCGTTGAAAACTCTGCTCAAGATCCGACAGTCTCTCTATGTAACTGCTCTCACGATCTTCCAATATTTGAGACTTTTTGCGCAAAATATCGAGCTCTTTCACCGTCGTTTCGTATCTCGAGTCCAACTGACGAACATAATTCTCATATTGTTTGGCAGCTTCGTCCTTCTCGCGACTCATCGACCTAAGTGCCTCGCGTGATTGTCCCAATTGTTGCTCGAGAATCATCGAAGCTTGATGCTGACCCTCGAGAGCCTGAATCTCTTGTGGTGTACTCGTCAATTGTTGTATCTTGAGTTCGTTCAACGACAGCATTGTATTCTTTTCCTCGAGTTCACGCCGTAGACTCTGATTTTCCGCGTTCTTGAGGCTAATTTCTTGTCGCAATTCCGACGTTTCGAGCTCGTCGTCGTCCTTGGAACGACGCAACTCGTTGTATCTCTTGTCGAGCTCGGTATAATCGAGATGCGACTGTTGATACATTTTGCGAGTATCGTCAACGATATTTTTCACGTGCGCGAGCTCCTTCTCGAGCTCGTTAACGCGTATCTGCGAAGTTTTCAAACGACCATTGAGCTCCTCAACTTCCTCGGATTTTCTCTGTGTCACGGTCTGACACTGCTCAATCGCCGATGTTAGCTCGGCCTTCTCGGCAACGAGAATTCCCGTTGTTCGTGCGTGAACGACAAGCTGTTCCTGCAATGGATTAACCTCACGCAAATATTTAGCTTCGAATTCCGCGTCTTTAGTCGAGATTATTGCTTCAAGCTCGGAAACACGACTGCTGTAATGGCTAACTTGTACGTGAAGCTGATTAACCAATTGCTTCTGTTCGTTAAGACAAGTTGAGAGAAACTGATTTCTGTACTCGAGATCGGTCTCTTGGGGCGTTGTCGATGTACACTCGGCACTATCGATCAGAGCGTCCGCAACCGCCGATGCCATTTGCAGCAAATGTTCCTTTTGCGACGATGGGGAATCAGCGATTCCGTTCTCGGAACGAGTCTCGGGAAAATTGATAAAATGAGGTGGCGATGGTGACGCGGGGGGTGGAGGTAAAATTCGATTTTCAACGTTTTGAGCTTGAAAATTGATCGTTCGTGGTACATCGTTCTCGTGACTATCCGTGTTGCTTTCTGGGGTTTTTTCACGGTCCGACAATTTTTCTGCGGTATCAATATCTACAAACTGATCAAAGTAAGTTTTGTCATGTGACGTTTCTTCGACGAGTCTCGAACGAGAGTTCGGAGAGACGCCAATCGAATCTGTAAGATTTATAAGATTCGGATGATCAGCGATTGTGGTATCTTTTGGACAAGTTTCCTCAATTTTAAGATTGTCCTTTGCCGAACTTTGGACAGAACTGATCAACGTCTTTGATGGCGATGCTATTTTCTCCGTTGAGGCCTACGGAGAGAAAATAAAAAATATTAATAGGAAATACATGAAAATATATTAATTCGCAACCAAAAATATATATAGTTTACCTCTCCAGAACTAGTTTCTTGCTGATCCTTCTGTTGAGCCTGAACATTATCCTGCTGACTGTAATTTTTATTTTGCTGGAATTCTTTCAGCTGCAAAATGTCCAATACAAGGGAAATCATAGATACAACCTTCAAATTACAGGCAGTATAATTTTTATGTTCGTTATTGTGGTTTATTTTGTTATTTTCACGTAATGCAAGGACACTATCCATTTTATATTCCAAGTTATTTGGCTCATTGATGGTTCATTTCTGATGCAATGCCCGATCCTTCGGGTGAGAGAACTTTTTAATGTGTATGAACAATCTCAATGATTTTTAGTTGTAACAACAATAATGATGCCATGCAATACATTTTTCTTTAAAGTCTAAGAATTCATGTTTCAAAATCACTCAACAACGTCATTTTCTAACTAATTGAGCAGTTTTGAAATTGCTCTTCCCAAAGCGTTTTGATGGATATATACGTCAGCCGTACGCAAAGGACCAAATTATGTTCATACAATGTGCAATTACTACAAAAGCTTGTGTTTTCGTATAACGGGTACTTTCCCATGTACATAATAAATAACTATAAAATAAATAAATAACAATAAAAATAACGTCCCAAACAAAGAGTGTAATTTACAAGCCACCTTAAAAAATAAATTGCCCGATAATAAAACCGAAATATCGTCAATCGTGTAAACATATTTAATCGAAAAATCGGTAGAAAAACGAAAGTGAAAGGTTACATTACCCTTTTTCTCGCGGCTAATAGTTTTTCCGTTTTATTCATGTTCATGACGGCGATTGGAACTTTGCGCGTAATAACGTGTCAAAGTAACAGCTACGACTATAATTTACATAATTAATTGGAAAAATATTGTTTAGTGACAAGTGACACGTTAAGGTTATACGCCATGATTTCTCTTTTCTGTAATGCCACTTCACCACTTTTTACCGGAGCGCTGTTGCCGCCTGCCGCGTGTTCAATGGAAGGGATAACATCCACTGGTGTGTTCCCAACCTAATCCGATGAAATTTATAATATTACGCAACATAATTAAGGTCCCGTATTCGAAAAGCTGAAGGTACTCCTTCCACGAGATCGAATACTTAACAATTGACTGATTTTTTTCATAAAATAAAGTACAGATACATCCCGTTATACTGTGAAAATTTCAAGCCAAATTGCCGAATATTTATCCAAATATTACGGCTTTGAAAGTCGTTCAATTTATACACCACTATACGAAGATTACACGCTCGCCACGTTTCTATCTGAAAATGCATAAAGTAAACGACTCTTTATGCCCAATACAAACTGCCCTACGCATCAAAAAAATACTGAAGAATCCGTGGTTACGCCGTCCATCCTAACAACATCAGTGTTAAAATTGGATAAATAAATCCACGACACTGAAAAACCTCATGTCACTGCGATTCGCAATATCCTTTCAATTTATTTTATGTACAAATCTAATCTCCATCATTACAGTATCACTTCTAACGTCGAGCTAACGTTCGATACTCTTGCAAAAATGTCCTCCCCTTCACAAATTGGATTTTCCCGTAAATCGAGCTTGGCAAGATTCTTATGACGCTTAATAAAATCCAAAACATCATTGATACATGTCAAACTATTGGCGCGCAATGACAACCGCTCCAAATTACGCAAAGTTGGTATTTGCTTCAGAGATGCAATGCCGTTACTAGCTAATGACAATCTTCTACATTCCTGCAGTACACCGAGACGGTGAAGGCAATTACTCAATTCGTTTGCGTCCAGATTTATCTCCTGGAAGAGGCACAAATGGTGCTCGCTGTGGATAAGTGTAAGGTCAAGGCACGACAAGTTCATCGACGTCGACAATTCATCGTCGTTCTCCTTCCGCCAGATATTTTGCAACGTGTACTCCATTACGCATTTACTACCTGTAAAATTTTTATTCAGATTTCACTACCCCTATTTGCCCAACGATATATTTCAATAATGTCGCAAAAAAACCCCGAGAAATTCCCTACTCACGCATATCCTTGTAATAATTCGATCGCAGTCTGTCGACCTTCGTTAAGGCACTTAGCTCGTCGATAATCTTGGTATTGTATTCGATCAAGTCGTAATTCTTCATGAGATAAATAACAGTTAGCATCGACCACTTGTTATTCGGTTCCATTACGTTCAATTCATGATAATTCTTCATTTGGTCCATCAACTGTGACTTATTGTGAATTTCGTTAATCAAATTTTTTGTCTTGTAAAGCCAATAATCTTTTTTCACACTACGCCGAAGATCATAAACATTATCGTTGAATTTAATGCAAATCGCTTCGGCCGTTAAGAGATCGGCCGTTTGATCCGACAACGTCGCGATCCAAGCTTTGGAATATTCCCTGCTGTTTAATGATTCCCATAAAATCGATTCTATCACTTGCCCATCTTGCAGTAACGAAATTTTCTCCAAGTCGACTCTGATGTCTTTGCAAAAGACTAGTGTAACACTGGTTGATGTAACGCGTGCTCTCCACAATGCATTTGGCTTTGTTTCTGAACAATCCAAGAGCCAACGTTGATAAAACCACGCGCTCGAATCGTTCGGATCGGTAAACGTTGCGTCCATTACGAAATCCAATTCTGAAAGAATTTTGCTTAATCGGCGTGCAACTTTTAACAAGCAATATGTTATTTCTCCTACTCACCTTCTTTGTGTTTGTCAGCTCTGATCGGCAATTCTCCGGTCGTGTCGGGAAACATCTTCGACAGAATCTTACTTCTGTAGTGCCAGGACGAGTAGTTCGAAAAGTTGTACAGTATTTTTGTCGTTGTAAAGTCAAGTTCCTCGCTATCGGAAATTTCAGCTTTCTTCACGAGATATTGTCGGTAGTCCCAACAGTGAACTACAAACGTAAAACAATGTGGTTTTTTAATTTTTTTTTTTTTTTTCTCTACATTACGAAAAATGGCTGATTATAACGTAACGTGAATTACAATTTCTCTCATCTAGATTCAGACATTTGGCGCACAGAGCCAATTCGGTTTTCCAATCCGGTTCAATCGAGTGATCTATCACCCAGCATCTGTGATGCCAAACACTGTACGACTTTGGATTTTCTCTGAGGGAATTTTCTGTCAATGTCAACTCTTTTGTAAGTCTTTCCGCGCGTTCTTCTTGTGCCCTGCGAGCGAAAAGAATATTTTGAACATTTGAGCAAAACATAATTTCGCATTATAAACAAAAAAAACCTCAATGTTATTACCAATCGTTGTTTTCAAAAGCCTCTCGTCTAATATTCCACAGAGTGTTTATATCGGGATTCTGTAAAACCATGCGTTCCGTCACCGTCAACAATTCGTCGTCCCATACTTTGTCTTTTCTCTGAAATATAAATTATAAAATTTTATTAAATTCAATAGCAATTTTTCTATTCGCGAGGAAAGAGCTAAATCATACCTTTTTAAATACAAGACCTATGGCCGCTTTGTACTCGGCCAATTTTTTGTCTCTCTCAATTTTTTTTAACGCCTCCTGCTCCGCAGTGGTGCGAACTTTTACACGACCGTGCTGTAAACAAAATTGCAACGATGTAGATTTAATTAAATATAACTCGAATCCGCAATAAAAATTTATCAATTCTTTGTTCTATTAATTTTCAATTTTCGTTCTAATTAGTTTTTTATTTTATGACATTTTGGGTTTACTTTTTTTTCTACAAAGGGTCGAATAGTTGACCGAGCAACGTATCACGTATTCTTTATTCTCACAAAATCTTTCAGTCATCGACTTAAATTCATTAAATCTCACCATTTTAGTTTCGACTTTTCAGCTATGTACAATTTTTCACTTTAACATTAATTACATACGTCTCTAATTGTGACGAGACTGTTGATTCATGCAAGTGGTCATGTGTCAAAAGCAACGGTGCAAGAATTACAACAAAAAGTAACGCGTGAGAGGAAACAGTTGATCGTAGAAGTTCACGGATCAACCGTCTAGTGGCGTTGTAATTTCCGGACGATGAAATACATACATCGCTTCCGGTGTTTGAATAAAATGTGTACAGGCTCGAAGCAATTACGACAATTACCACACATCATGTTGAACAATAAAAAACGAGAGAACTCTATGAACGATTCACTGCGATCTTCTTGCAGCATCGGTGAAAGTCGGTAAAATTTTCGCAGGAAAGGCATTATTTAAGAATAAATTGTAAACATTATATCGACGCTGCTTACGAAAATTAGCACGTTTCAGATTTCTTACGAAAACAAGCACGTTTGATATCGGCGCGAAAACTAGCATGTTTCGGCTTTTGCCACGAAAACTAGCACATTTCGATATTCGCCGCGAAAACTAGCGAGTTTCGGCTTTTACCACGAAAACTAGCAGGTTTCGACTTTCACTGCGAAAATTAGCACGTTTCAGTATCACTGGAAGTGTTTCTCATTTTTTACTCCACGTTTTTTGAACATCCTTTTTTACTCCAAATTGACGAAATATTTATTCTTGTAATTTTATACTGTTTTATTTTTCGTTTGAATTTATTTCATACATATTTTACCGTTTGAGTTTTGGTCCGCTAGGCTTATCATAAAATGGCAAACGGTAAATGCCTCGTCATTTTGGAGTAAAAAAACCATGGTCAAAAAAATTAGAGAAAAGAAAATCGAAAACAATTGCAGTGTATGCAAAGTTAACAATGTCAGTTTTCTGGAAGAGTAGTATGTTCCCGAAATTAATCGTCCCCAAAAAAGGAACTATACTGAAAAATAATGCGTTAATCAATGACCCGCAATGCTGCCAGATGGCGCGGTAAACGTGCTCTCATATCTACCAGCCCGAATGCCAGAGTTCGAGGACTGAGCAATAGATACGTTGCTATTACGATCCTCCTTTTTTATTATGCCGTATCAATTATCAATTATCAATTATCAATTATCAATTATCAATTATCAATTATCAATTATCAATTATCAATTATCAATTATCAATTATCAATTATCAATTGTCAATTGTCAATTATCAATTATCAATTATCAATTGTCAATTGTCAATTGTCAATTGTCAATTGTCAATTGTCAATTGTCAATTGTCAATTGTCAATTGTCAATTGTCAATTGTCAATTGTCAATTGTTAATTGTCAATTGTCAATTGTCAATTGTCAATTGTCAATTGTCAATTGTCAATTGTCAATTGTCAATTGTCAATTGTCAATTGTCAATTGTCAATTGTCAATTGTCAATTGTCGATTGTCAATTGTCAATTGTCAATTGTCAATTGTCAATTGTCAATTGTCAATTGTCAATTGTCAATTGTCAATTGTCAATTGTCAATTGTCAATTATTAATTATTATCTAATAATTATCAATCATTAATTATTACGGCATAATGAAAAAGGCACGATGAAGGGGTCTGATTATAATAGCAACGTATCTACTGCTGTGTCCTCGAACTCCGGCATTCGGGCTGATAGATATGAGAACACGTTTACCGCGCCATTAGGCAGCATTGCGGTTCAATAGTGAAGGGATTCTTCAGTCTAGTTACGATTTTGGAGACGAGTTTGGGGACGATGAATTTAGGGAACAAGCTACCCTACCAGTTTTTTTCACTCTTGCTACTTCGTCCAAGACCTGATATTTCTCGAGATATCTCAATCGATTGTTTTGAAGATTTTGTCAACTGTACTTAATACTTATACTGTACTTTATACTTTAGTCGTTGATCACTGCAAGATTGTGTTTTTTTTTATGAAATAAAAACACAATGACCCATTCTTCAGACTGTAAGTAGAATATACTTTTTATAAACAATAATTTTGTTCAATCCCATCGCTGACTCCGAAACTTGAAGTCATGAAAAATATCATTGATGAACAATTTTAGTTTTTGAGTGGTGTAATATTGCGTATCGTATTTGCGAATCGTATTTTCAATAATGTTATTATTTTTTCAATAGAAAACGAATATAAATATTTAAGGATTTACCGGCGATACACCCTTAATGTTTTTCATTTGTTCCTTATAGTGCTCCCGAAATAATTATTAAAACATTTGTGAAAGTTCTGAATCTTATTCGATTTAGTTCGGCAAATACAAGTATACTACTTTGTCCAGTGCAAATCGAAATATGCTAGTTTTCGCGGCAGAAGCCGAATCACGCTAGTTTTCAGCGATGAAAGCCGAAACATGCTAGTTTTCGCGTCGAATATCGAAACGTGTTGATTTTCGTGGTGGAATTCGAAGCGTGTTAGTTTTCGTAAGAAATTTGAATCGCGCTACTTTTCGTAAGCAGCGTCGATATACGAGCCATTTCGCGTCACAACAACTACACCTTCCTTACTATTTTCATTCCTGAATCCTGAACGATTAATTGCCGTCTTGCAATCTTTGTAATAATAATAATAATAATACCGGGATGCAATAAAGTATAAGACCGCGCGGTGGAGAGACAATAGAGACTGGAAAGGTGTAATAATAATTATGTTATTCCAAATTGTAAGAGCTTTGTGGATTCGTACAAGCGGAGAGATAAAGGAGAGAGCGAACAACGAGATTGTTGCCTCTCGAAATCTCGCATTACACGTTTCTCAAAATTACTATTGTGGTATCGTGGATGTAAAAAATATAAAAAAAATTAATTAAACAAAAAGAGCTTAGAAGCAAGAAGTCGTGTGATCCCAAGAGTAATTGATTTCGTTGATCGAGATGAAACTCGAGATTGTGCAATTAGAATGCAACTAAGTATAAAAATACACGCTATATATAGAATGGTCGGCATAGACCATTCTATATATAGCGTGTACACGATTACGCTTACAAATTCTTGGTATTCGACGATGCGTAGATTCTGCGTTTTTTTTTTTTGATACATGATTCTTGGATGAGAAGAAGATTTTTTTTTAATTTGCTAATAAAAAAATGAAAATAAAACAGGTTTACTAGGCGATAGTATTTGAGACCGTGGATGGTAAATTGTGAAATTCAGGAAGATAATACTCAGCGAGAGTGGGAAATACGACTATGGGAAAATGAGAAACAAGAAAAAATGAGAAAAGTATATGGTCAGAGACTCGTTAGCGAGAGGAGGATGCGTGTGTTGTGGGAAATCTCAGAGGAAAAACATTATTCTTTGAGTAATTGACGATGGTGACAGAGAACCGGTAGAAATATCACGTTTGTGCTTCTTCGCGTACACAACACACACACACACATTTCTCGAACTGGGTGAAAGAAGATCACGTGTGTGTCCTCACTGCTATTACTTCAATCGATAAAAGATCCTTCGGTATACGATGTTCGCGCCATTATGTTATATAAATTCCTGGCACACTGGGGCATTAGGATAAACCGATCAGCGAATGAACTTTGTGCCGTATCAGCCTGTTCCCTGTTTCATAATTCATTAAGGTAGTAGTCTGGTAACTTGAGCCGATTTTCATGTCTTTTTTTTCAGGGCGTTTTTCTGTAGGAAAATAAAAATGAATCGTTTTGGATATTTAGGATGTTTTTATTTACATATTGAAGATACAAAAAAAAAAATTTTCGAACAAATTTAATAGTTTATTATTATTATTATTATTGATCGAAGTTGGCACCGCGAAAAAAAAGCGCGTGGGTGGCCCCGGTGATTTTGGCTCTTGATGTTATCTGAAATCGAAAATTCTTGATAATTCTTAATCTATAGACATGTCATTCTGGTCGGAACTACTGAAGTTAAATTTCATGGATAAATAACAAAATGGCGGACTTTGGAAAAAAAAGTCCTTTTATTTTAGCAAAGAAGGGGTTGTAAAATAAAAAGAAATTTAACTTCAGTAGTTCCGACCAGAATGACATGTCTATAGATTAAGAATTATCAAGAATTTTTTATTTCAGATAACATCAAGAGCCAAAATCACCGGGGGCCACCCACGCGCTTTTTTTCGAGGTGCCAACTTCGATCAATAATAATAATAATAATAAACTATTAAATTTTTTCAAAAAAATTTTTTTTTGTATCTCTAATATGTAAATAAAAACATCCTAAATATCCAAAACGATTCATTTTTATTTTCCTACAAAAAAACGCCCTCCAAAAAAAGACATGAAAATCGGCTTAAGTTACCAGACTACTACCTTGAGTTCTTTTTTTCTGCAATACTTCAATCAATAATAATAATAATAATAAACTATTAAATTTTTCGACAAATTTTTTTTTTGTATCTTTAACATGTAAATAAAAACATCCTAAATATCCAAAACGATTCATTTTTATTTTCCTACAAAAAAACGCCCTCCAAAAAAAGACATGAAAATCGCCTTAAGTTACCAGACTACTACCTTGAGTTCTTTTTTTCTGCAATACTTTAATCAATAATAATAATAATAATAAACTATTACATTTTTTCGAAAATTTTTTTTTTGTATCTTTAACATGTAAATAAAAACATCCTAAATATCCAAAACGATTCATTTTTATTTTCCTACAAAAAAACGCCCTCCAAAAAAAGACATGAAAATCGGCTTAAGTTACCAGACTACTACCTCGAGTTCTTTTTCTCTGCAATACTTCAATCAATAATAATAATAATAAAAAACTATTACATTTTTTCGAAAATTTTTTTTTTTGTATCTTTAACATGTAAATAAAAACATCCTAAATATCCAAAACGATTCATTTTTATTTTCCTACAAAAAAACGCCCTCCAAAAAAAGACATGAAAATCGGCTTAAGTTACCAGACTACTACCTTGAGTTCTTTTTTTCTGCAATACTTCAATCAATAATAATAATAGAAATAAACTATAAAATTTTTACGAAAATTTTTTTTTTTGTATCTCTAACATGTAAATAAAAACATCCTAAATATCCAAAACGATTAATTTTTATTTTCCTACAAAAAAACGCCCTGCAAAAAAAGACATGAAAATCGGCTTAAGTTACCAGACTACTACCTTGAGTTCTTTTTTTCTGCAATACTTCAATCAATAATAATAATAATAAAAAAACTATTAAATTTTTTCGAAAATTTTTTTTTTTGTATCTTTAACATGTAAATAAAAACATCCTAAATATCCAAAACGATTCATTTTTATTTTCCTACAAAAAAACGCCCTCCAAAAAAAGACATGAAAATCGGCTTGAGTTACCAGACTACTACCTTGAGTTCTTTTTTTCTGCAATACTTCAATCAATAATAATAATAGAAATAAACTATTAAATTTGTACGAAAAAATTTTTTTTTGTATCTTTAACATGTAAATAAAAACATCCTAAATATCCAAAACGATTCATTTTTATTTTCCTACAAAAAAACGCCCTCCAAAAAAAGACATGAAAATCGGCTTAAGTTACCAGACTACTACCTTGAGTTCTTTTTTTCTGCAATACTTCAATCAATAATAATAATAATAAAAAACTATTAAATTTTGTCGAAAAATTTTTTTTTTGTATCTTTAACATGTAAATAAAAACATCCTAAATATCCAAAACGATTTATTTTTATTTTTATTTGTTCGTTCACTGTGCTTACCGCGAATGTTTTGTTCAATGTGCGAGCATTAACAAATAATATGCTTCGAATATGATGAAATATGAAAATAAACCGGAAATTCCCATCTGGAGAATGCAAAACTTCCTATGGGGGAAAAAAAAAATCCGTCTTGAACTTTATAAGCTGAAAAAGAAATTTCGTCACAAAATAACCGTTACTTTATCCAACAATTCTAGGATACCATATCGATATCCTCGATCTCGTGCTATTTAATTTGTAACACGTTTATGTGTCCGGTTAATCCTTTCGCGTGTCCCGGAGACTTTCAATCTTTCCCCTCTACTACCAGAGTAGATGGTAAAAAGGACAAAAAAGTGAATAAGCCGAATGGCTCTAAATTAAAAAGAAAAATCTTTCGTGACAGTTTTAAATCTGTCGATAAAAAAAAATTAAGTGAAAGGCTTATGGGGGTGGGTGAAATTGCAGAGGGTAACTCTCTCAGGTGCTATATGATGCTTCCGTGGTATCGTCTCTCTCCCTTTCATCTCTCCCGATCCAAAAGTTCAAAGGACAAGAAAAATATAAATGAAATTCCTTGGAAAAAAAAAAACGACAGAGCCATTTTGGTGGCTCTGTCGTTTTGGTGTATTTGGTGTATGTAATAATAACTCATTTATTGTGACATCCTGGACAAGTCACCCATACCACAGCACCGAATAATAAATGTAATATGATAAAATTATACGTGGAAATGAAAAATCAGAAAAAATAAATAAAAATTCGAAAAAGTCGTGTATGCGGCATTCCACGGCAAATCGCTAAACTTCTGACGCCGTTCGATTTCGTTGCTGATTTCTTCTTGCGATTTCCCCATTCTTTATTCGTTTCTACAATTTTCCTTACAAAATCCTCACCTCTTCTAATGTCTTTGGCTTTTTCTGAACATTTTATTTTTCTCTGAAAACCGAGTAAATTTGAAAAATTATTACAAACGTTACACGGTGAATGAAAAAATTTAATTACTGATTTCACATTTTTTTATTAACTATTCAACTATAAGAAAAAAAATTGAAACCCTTTTTTTCTAAATATTATAATTATTCTTTGAGGGTATAAATGGATTACTGATAAAAACAATGGCACCTCCTTAATAATAACCGAAAATTGTCCAATCTTCAAAAATAAGAAAGAATCTAGTAAAATAATGTAGTAGTAATAATCTGACGGAGGGAATTATTATTTTTTTCGCAAATAAAGAAATTACAGTATTTCAAAATTTAGTATGCAATTTAAAACGAAAATTAGTGTTTAATAATTTATACAAAATTGTCCAAGCAAAAAATGAAAAAAAAAACGTCTCGTCAGACTGTAGAGAAAATAATTATCAAGATTGGAAAAAAAAAAAAAGTGATAAGATATTAAAAATTGACTGAGTTATCATGCTGATACTATTTGGAATAAATGATGACAGTTTTTTGCTAATTACGTGATAAATATTAGATTCACGAGAAATTCACAAGATACCTTTTTTCGTAGAGCATTATATTTCTGACAAAAACGTTATATAAAATTCTTTTATCATAAATAGTTTTGAAATAATAAACAATTTTCTTAAAAAAATTTTGATTGCATGCATTTTTTCATATAAAAATTCGACAGCTCGGTGGGGTGGGTTAGAATTATTGGACAAAGTTCCGCTCGCGTCCAATTTTTTTTCTAGATATGTTGATTACTTTTGAGGAACAATACCAAAGAATTTCCAACATCACCAAATTAAGAACCACCCTAATGTATAGTCAGGTTGTGCAAATGATGAAGACTTCAATGCGCGAAAGGCACGCACAGGTGCTGGGCCATAAGAATTGGAGAATTTATGAATTGGCACACAAAGAAAAAATGGATGATTTGTTCGGGAGGGTTTGTTTCCCTATATTAAACAAAAGACTAGAAAAAGATTTGGTGCTTTTTACAGTTGTATAAATATTACAAAAGAATGACGTACCAAATCCAAGAGAGTTAGGAAGAAATATAGTTTGTTGTAGCGTGGAATTGCACATATATATGTATAGTAGGGTGGTTCTTAATTTGGTGACGTTGGAAATTCTTTGGTACTGTTCCTTGAAAGTAATCAACATATCCAGAAAAAAAATTGGGCGCAAGCGAAACTTTGTCCAATAATTCTAACCCACCCCACCGAGCTGTCGAATTTTTATATGAAAAAATGCATGCATTCAAAACTTTGTTAAGAAAATTGTTTATTATTTCAAAACTATTCATGATAAAAAATTTTTATAAAGACTTTTTATAGGAAATTGAATGCTCTACAAAAAAGGTATCTTGTAAAATTCTTGTGAATCTAATATTTATCACGTTATTGGGAAAAAACTGTCATCATTTATTCCAAAAGTCCATCATTATGGCCAAAACAGGAGTTTGACGTCGAAAAACTGCAATGTGTTCTTCATATGCAATTAGAAATATCAAGAGATACGTAGTACACTCAATAACCGTATGTGAACGTTATTTAAATTTTCAATTTTATCAATTTTATTATCATTCATGATAAATTTTTCTTCTTTTATCGATAAGGACATTGATTTCTTTATCAGTTCCAAATCGATGGCTCTTTTCGAAAGATTTGAAATCAACTCCTCATTTTTCGATATCGATGTGAGCGAGTGGATTTCTAATGAAAATTATTTACGAGGCTTAAAAATAGTTAAAGGAATTAAAGTGGTTAACGATGTTGCAGAAAGAGGAGTGAAACTTATTACAGAGTACAATGATCGTCTCACTTATGACGAAGATCAGAAACAATTCATTGTACAAATAATTGAAGAATATTTAAAAAGATATCCTGATGTTAACAAAGCAACTTTACTCCAACCGATGTAATTCATTATTGTAAGTTGATTTTTAAAATACATGACATCATTCATTATAATTCACAATAAAATTGATGAAATTGAAAATTTCAATATCGTTTACATTTCATTGTTGAGTGCGCTACGTATTTCTTCGTAATCTTATATACATACGGAAAATAAATTGCAGCTATTCGACGTCAAACTCCTGTTTTGACCATAACGATCGATTTTTGGAATAAATGATGACAGTTTTTTGCTAATTACGTGATAAATATTAGATTCACGAGAATTTTACAAGATACCTTTTTTGTAGAGCATTATATTTCCTACAATAACGTTATATAAAATTCTTTTGTCATAAATAGTTTTGAAATAATAAACAATTTTCTTAACAAAATTTCGATTGCATGCATTTTTTCATATGAAAATTCGACAGCTCGGTGGGGTGGGTTAGAATTATTGGACAAAGTTCCGCTGGCGTCCAATTTTTTTTCTGGATATGTTGATTACTTTCAAGGAACAATACCAAAGAATTTCCAACATCACCAAATTAAGAACCACCCTAATGTATAGTCAGGTTGTGCAAATGATGAAGACTTCAATGCGCGAAAGGCACACACAGGTGCTGGGCCATAAGAATTGAAGAATTTATGAATTGGCACACAAAGAAAAAATGGATGATTTGTTCGGGAGGGTTTGTTTCCCTATATTAAACAAAAGACTAGAAAAAGATTTGGTGCTTTTTACAGTTGTATAAACAATACAAAAGAATGACGTACCAATTCCGAGAGAGTTAGGAAGAAATATAGTTTGTTGTACCGTGGAATTGCACATATATATGTATAGTCAGGTTGTGCAAATGATGGAGACTCGAATGCGCGAAAGGCACGCACAGGAGCCGGGCCATAAGCATCGAAGAATTTATCCGAAGACGAAAACGACGCTGTTGTTGAATAAGATGATGATGATGATGATGATCGGTCCTGGTGGCGATGGCAATACCGGTGTGGTGGTGGTGCCTCGCAGTTGTACCGATGGTGGGAGAAATTTAGGTTACTGGTAGCACCGGGGAATGTGGGCCGACTATATACTGGCTCGTCACGATCCTCCGACGGTTCATTCCATCTTTGTAATTCACATTCGTAAGGTCTCACTTCGAGACCGACGAAATATACCCTTTGAATTTCTACCGGTACGAGTTTTCATCGAGGAGCGGCACGACTGTCGGTGACGATATAAATCCATCCTCATTGCATTTACAAATTTTCGTAAGTTTTTTTTTCTTCACTCAATGATACAATGAAAATACGCTTTTACTAACCGAAAGTATTCGTAATAAAAATTCTCGTTGATTAACATTGGAAAAATTTAGGACAATTGGATTTTCGAACAATTCAATTTACATCAATGAAACTTTTATTGTGAATATTTAATAACAATCTAAAATTCTTTATCCGAGTCACGTTGAATTGATCCGTAGAAAAACCCGAGCTGTGCGACGAAATTTTTTGAATAACTTTTCTTTATCACTAAAAAAAAAAAAAGGTAATTTCTTAAATCGCTAATAATGTTAACGGTTATTTGCGTGCAATGATTCGAGAGATTATGACGGTGCGCGAGTAACGGGAGAACAACGAGGTTTGTGTTTCGGAGCGGTGACTGGCTTCACCTTTTTAAATATACACTCTATCGTCAAAGGATGTTACAACAATTCTTCAACGGCTTGCACACATGCACGAGATTACATGTTCGTTGGTATTGTCGAACGTTTCATTCAAGACATTATGTAGTGTGTTGGAAGAAAAAAAAGTCTCATGCTCGTTGAGATCCAAGATGTTAATTGTGCAATATTGTTATGCGATGCGCGTGACCGGGAGAGGATGATGCACCGTGTCGGATTGTGGAATTATTGAAACTCGTTGCTATTCATTATAAAATTAATTAATCCATCAAATATCGTACGTACAATTGCAGATGAAAAGAACTCTAGGTAGTAATCTGGTAACTTGAGCCGATTTTCATGGCTTTTTTTGGAGGGCGTTTTTTTGTAGGAAAATAAAAATGAATCGTTTTGGATATTTAGGATGTTTTTAATTAGATATTAAAGATACAAAAAAAAAATTTTTTGAAAAAATTTAATAGGTTATTATTATTATTATTATTGATTGAAGTATTGCAGAAAAAAAGAACTCAAGGTAGTCTGATAACTTAAGCCGATTTTCATGGCTTTTTTTGGAGGGCGTTTTTTTGTAGGAAAATAAAAATGAATTGTTTTGGATATTTAGGATGTTTTTATTTACATATTAAAGATACAAAAAAAAATTAGTTTGAAAAAATTTAATAGTTCATTATTATTATTATTATTGATTGAAGTATTGCAGAAAAAAAGAACTCAAGGTAGTAGTCTGGTAACTTAAGCCGATTTTCATGGCTTTTTTTGGAGGGCGTTTTTTTGTAGGAAAATAAAAATGAATCGTTTTGGATATTTGGGATGTTTTTATTTACATATTAAAGACACAAATAAAAATTTTGTAGAAAAAATGTAATAGGTTATTATTATTATTATTATTGATTGAAGTATTGCAGAAAAAAAGAACTCAAAGTAGTAGTCTGGTAACTTAAGGCGATTTTGTCTTTTTTTGGAGGGCGTTTTTTTGTAGGAAAATAAAAATGAATCGTTTTGGATATTTAGGATGTTTTTATTTACATATTGAAGATACAAAAAAATATTTTCTTGAAAAAATTTAATAGTTTGATATTATTATTATTATTGATTGAAGTATTGCAGAAAAAAAGAACTCAAGGTAGTAGTCTGCTAACTTAAGCCGAGTTTCATGGCTTTTTTTGGAGGGCGTTCTTTGTAGGAAAATAAAAATGAATCATTTTGGATATTTAGGATGTTTTTATTTACATATTAAAAATACAAAAAAAAATTTGTTTGAAAAAATTTAATAGTTTATTATTAATATTATTATTGATTGAAGTATTGCAGAAAAAAAGAACTCAAGGTAGTAGTCTGGTAACTTAAGGCGATTTTCATGACTTTTTTTGGAGGGCGTTTTTTTGTAGGAAAATAAAAATGAATTGTTTTGGATATTTAGGATGTTTTTATTTACATATTAAAGATACAAAAAAAAATTTGTTTGAAAAAATGTAATAGTTTATTATTATTATTATTATTGATTGAAGTATTGCAGACAAAAAGAACTCAAGGTAGTAGTCTGGTAACTTAAGCCGATTCTCATGTCTTTTTTTGGAGGGCGTTTTTTTGTAGGAAAATGAAAATGAATCGTTTTGGATATTTAGGATGTTTTTATTTACATATTAAAGATACAAAAAAAAATTTTTTTGAAAAAATTCAATAGTTTATTATTATTATTATTATTGATCGAAGTTGGCACCTCGAAAAAAAAGCCCGTGGGTGGCTCCGGTGATTTTAGCTCTTGATGTTATCTGAAATAAAAAATTCTTGATAATTCTTAATCTATAGACATGTCATTCTGGTCGGAACTACTGAAGTTAAATTTCATGGATAAATAACAAAATGGCGGACTTTGGAAAAAAACGTCCTTTTCCATTTTGTTAATTATCCATGAAATTTAACTTCAGCAGTTCCGACCGGAATGACATTCCTATAGATTAAGAATTATCAAGAATTTTTGATTTCAGATAACATCGAGAGCCAAAATCACCGGAGCCACCCACGCGCTTTTTTTTTCGACGTGCCAACTTCGATCAATAACAATAATAACAATAAACTATTAAATTTTTGCAAACAAATTTTTTTTCGTATCTTTAATATGTAAATAAAAACATCCCGAGTATCCAAAACGATTCATTTTTATTTTCCTACAAAAAAACGCCCTTCAAAAAAGACATGAAAATCGGCTTAAGTTACCAGAGTACTATCTTAAGGTCGAGCTCCACGTAACCAGTCAGAGTGAACGTTATTATTTTTTTAAACTTGCCGCAAGAAAACAAAACCAAATGGTGTCGAAAATTTCAAAGATTGTTCGAAATGATTTTCGGATCATGTAGAAAAAATATACAGATCGGTATAAAAAAAAATGTAAGACTTCTATTTCTTTTAATACATGGTTTATGTTAAAAAATATATCTCCTACTTTTTTGTGGGCACGTTAAAAAAAAGGTCGTGGGGATCCTGAATGAAAAAATTAGACAAGTGTAGAAACGTGAGGAAGAAAAACAAAAATTACGTCTTTTCATCTATCGTAAAGGGCTCGTGAATTGGTACTAATGAAAATGCTCTAAGAGGCACATGAGATAATTCTGTAAACGAAAAAAAAAAAAAAACAAACAAAATGTTGTCGAAAATTTCAAAGATTGTTCGAAATGATTTTCGGATCATGTAGAAAAAATATACAGATCGGTATAAAAAAATAATGTAAGACTTCTATTTCTTTTAATACATGGTTTATGTTAAAAAATATATCTCCTACTTTTTTTTTGGGCACGTTAAAAAAAGGTCGTGGGGATCCTGAATGAAAAAATTAGACAAGTGTAGAAACGTGAGGAAGAAAAACAAAAATTACGTCTTTTCATCTATCGTAAAGGGCTCGATTATTGGTACTAATGAAAATGCTCTAAAAGGCACATGAGATAATTCTGTAAACGAACGAAAATAAATAAATAACTTCGCATAAAAGTTGTTCGAGCTCGGATCTGGGAACTCCAAACGAAACAGTGTTAAAAGCCGGCCAGGTAACGGTTTCCTACGTACACACACAGACCATACAAAACTTGGCTCGTTGATTATCGTAACAAACGTTTCACGTATTACCAGCGTGTTCGTCATTTTCCTTCTAGCGCACATGCAAACTTGCAATGAAAGAAAAAAAGTCACGGCAATTCTCGTTCGAGTTAGGAGTTTCGACAGAATGAGTTTTGCACGGCAATTGTCATAAGAAAATGATTTACGAGAGAAGACATATGTATCGCCGGCGAGTCTCGTGTCGATCGAGACACGGGTAAGGGAAATAAAAAATAAAAATAAAAATAAAAAAAAGGCGCGCAAGAAATGTGGCACGATTCCTCGCGTGCATCCGGCCTGTTCGCGCGTCTCCAAGACCAGATTCAAGTTCCAAGAACTCCGGTCATCGAGCTCTATACGATAAATACATCGCTTGTTATTCGCGGTATTTCATCTGACGCGACGTTTATTGTCATCTAACAATACACGTTCTGTTGAACACATTTTTCTTCTTCTCTGATACCATTGAATTGCTTGCGAGTAATAAAGATGAAGAAACAAATCGATAAGAATGGCGAAAGATATTGGATTATTTCTCGATAACGGTAGAAACGAGTGGATATTATTATTATTATTTTTTTTACTTCATCTCGTTGTTGCCTCGGGGCTATAACGTTTTTTTTTTAAATCCGTGGCACTCTTTATTTCGTCGAGGTCCGTGTTGATATGTGGTCGGATGATGAGATCACCTGCATCGTTACTTTAAAATAAATTCGTCATGTAGTTATTTTTCGATTATTAATTTGATATAAATTTTTGAAAATCGTGAAACAGATAACATTACGGTTCTTTTTTTTATTGAGGTAGTAGTTTCTGGTGTAGAGCGAGATTTTCGACGTCATTTCTAATGTGCAATAACGTTTAAACCGTTGAAGTTGTCTTGATGAAAATTTACACGAGCATTTATTGATCCTTCGAGAATATTTGTACGGTAAAAGAAAAAAATTATTTTAAATATTTTCATGTAGTTTTTAGCCTTGTTGCGACATGGTGCGTCGAAATCGGCGCCCACTCTGGACGATGTTGTATACATCTGAAAAAAATATATATATATATATTCCCAATCTGCATGAGTATTCTGAGCGCTGGTAGCAGAATTGGTACTTAAAAAAATTTTTTGACAAAATGACGGCCTGTTGAACTTTTATTAATGATATTTCACACATTTTCGAGTATTCGACGAGTTATAAAATGTTGAGTCGAAAATTATTGTTCGACTCAATGAAAAAATTTGTTTGAGTACCAATTCGGCTACCAGTGCTCAGAATACTCATACAGATTGAGAATATACAGGGTGATGCACTAACTGCTGCCACGTAAAATAACTCCGAAAGTACGATAGTAGTAGAAAATTTTTTGAAACTAAAGTTGCATGGGACAACGGGGACTATCGTATGGCGTTAGTTTTTTGTTGCTGAGTGGAGTCGCATCGGAGATTTCAAGGTCAACATTGTTTTTTTTAGATAGAATGCTATGTTTTGGTACTTATTTTCTGGTAGCGGTTATCGAGACGAATCCAATGATGTTTTTTTTTTATTTTATTTTTTATTTTTTTTGGTTTAAAAAAATTTTTTTTCACTCTCGCATATCGTGCAAAATTTGACCGTGTATTTACACGGTACAAATTTTGCACGGAAATTTTGCATTTTTTTTTAATAAAAAAAAAAAATTTTTTAATAAAAAAAAATTTTTTTCAATAAAAAAAAATCAACAATTTTTTTTTTTTAATATCATTGGATTCGTGTCGATAGCTCATATCAGAAAATAAGTACTAAAACATAGCGTTCTATCGAAAAAAAAACAAAGTTGACCTTGAAATCTCCGATGCGACTCCACCTAGCAACAAAAAACTAACGCCATATGATAGCCCCCGTTGTCCAGTGCAACTTGTGTTTCAAAAAATTTTCTACTACCATCGTACTTTCGGAGTTATTCTACGTGGCAACAGTCAGTGCCTCACCCTGTATATTGATTTTTTTTTTCAGATGCATACAACATCGTCGAGAGTGGGCGCCGGTTTCGGCGCATCATGTTGCAACAAGGCAAAAAACTACATGAAAATATTAAAAATAATTTTTTTTTTTATGTACAAGTATTCTCTAAGGATCAATAAATGCACGTGTAAATTTTCATCAAGACAACTTCAACGGTTCAAACGTTATTGCACATTAAAAATGACGTCAAAAATCTCACTCTAGACCAGACTACGGCCTTAAGGTAGTAGTCTGGTAACTCAAGCCGATTTTCATGTCTATTTTGGAGGGCGTTTCTTTTGTAGGAAAATAAAAATGAATCGTTTTCGATATTTAGGATGTTTTTATTTACATATTAAAGATAGAAAAAAAATTTTTTTTGGACAAATTTAATAGTTTATTATTATTATTATTATTGATCGAAGTTGGCACCTCGAAAAAAAGCGCGTCGGCGGCCCCGGTGATTTTGGCTCTTGATGTTATCTGAAATAAAAAATTCTTCATAATTCTTAATCTATAGACATGTCATTCCGGTCGGAACTACTGAAGTTACATTTTATGGATAAATAACAAAATGGAAAAGGACGTTTTTTTCTAAAGTCCGCCATTTTGTTATTTATCCATGAAATTTAACCTTAGTAGTTCCGACCAGAATGACATGTCTGTAGATTAAGAATTATCAAGAATTTTTGATTTCAGTTAACATCAAGAGCCAAAATCACCGGGGCCACCAACGCGCTTTTTTTTTCGACGTGCCAACTTCGATCAATAATAATAATAATAATAAACTAATAATAATAATAAATTTTTTCAATAAATTTTGTTTTGTATCTTTAATATGTAGATAAAAACATCCTAAATATCCAAAACGATTCATTTTTATTTTCCTACAAAAAAACGCCCTCCAAAAACGACATGAAAATCGGCTTAAGTTACCAGACTACTATCTTAAATTGAGAAAACCCCTCAAGATCGTCGCGATTAAGATTTTGTAAGGCTAAAAACGTTAATGAGTAATGGAGAAAATAAGGATCCACACTCGTTTATCTAACGATTTTTCCTTTAAAAAAATTCCGTATATAGAAATATAGTAGTTTATAAAATGTCGACAAGCTTCAAGGGATCAGGTCAGTCTAGAGGCCGAAAAAATACGCTTTTTTGGGGATTTTATTTTTTTCAGAAAAACTACAAAATAAATCAAGATTACAAAATAGGGTGTTCATCATACATATCAGTGGCTGAGTACGATAATTTTTTTGAAGCGATTAATTTCAAATTGGCGGCTGTGCAGCGTTTTTTCGATGACGTCTCCGTTTTTGTTGGCCGGAAACATAACTCGGGCAATTTTCAACCGATTTACTTGAAATTTTCAATGTATCTTGAAAAATACATTATTTATGGAAGTGCGTAGGATTTTTTTTATATTGCATAGTTAATTTGTTGACAACAATTTTCTGATGATTTTTTAAACGAATTTTTCACTTCTCATTTTAGAAGTGCGCCATTTGGCCAAAATTCAATATATCGAAAAAATCCTACGCACTTCCATAGACAATGTATTTTTAAAGATATTCTCAAAATTTCAAGTGCATGCAAATGGTCCGAGTTATGTTTCCGGCCAACATGAAAAATGCAGTTTTGAGATAAAGGCGCTTGAAGTTTTGAGTAGTGCTCGCTGCGGATCACGCGGCCTTCTACTAAAATTCGAAAACCGAGTACTTAGAGATTTTTCACGGCCTTAACATTTTGGGACATCATTTATGAGGTCCTATGAGACCATTAAAAAAAAACGATTTTACGAAAATTCTAGCGTGGTATAACCCCTTACGGGAGGAAATAGGGTTAGGACAGCGTTTTCTCAATGATTTTCATGAATTTTTTTATGGTATAAAAAATGAATATAATTTTTTGAAACTTTGAGAATATTTTATACATATATTTAAGTATATACTATAAAATTTTTGAAGAATTTCCTTGAAAAACACCGAATATATTAGCGACCCCATATTGCAGGTCACAATCAGACTCAGCATTTTCCGTACATTCTGGAAGCCGCAATTTTCATCTGAAATCAAACGAGGTTGGAATTCACTTTTTTTATATGTCTCTCTTCTACATGAACCTAAATGCTATAAAAAAAAATAGAAAATCGAATTCTTTACAGGGGTCAAAACAAAAAAGCATGGTATTTGGCCATTTTTTACAACTTTATTTGCAAAAAAAAAATTATTTTAAATAATGATAATATTCCGATTTTAGGTTCATATAGAGCGCAATACTATGAAGAAAGTAACTGTCAATTTTCAAAACGATTGGTTGGAAAACTTTTCAAACTAGCGGTGTACGCAAGTTAAAAAAAAAGTCGTTTTCAGAAAAACGCGTTTGAAAAAATAGCAAAATGCTGAGTCTGATTGTGACCTGCAATATGGGGTCGCTAATATCTGCGGTGTTTTCCAAGGGAATTCTTCAAAAATTTTATAGTATATACTCAAATATATGTATAAAATATTCTCAAAGCTTCAATAAATTATATTCATTTTTTATACTATAAAAAAATTCATGAAAATTATTGAGAAAACGCTGTCCTAACCCCATTTCCCCCCTCAATGGCTTATAACAATAGAACGAGTTGGAATTTTTACTAAAAATTTTCGGAACATATTTTTCAATAGTTTCACTTAAGGGAGAACACAACTGTGACCCACTGTTTTTTTTCACATTTTTCAAGAATTTTTTTTTGTGGGAAAAAAAAGAAATATTCGAAAATTTTTTTTTGGGTTTTGTTCCTTGTTTATTAATGTATCAAAAAACATTTTTCTCACATTTTTCACGCCGCATGGTGGCGCTGGGGAAGCTCTCGCGTCAGGTACTGTCATTTCCGCGGCACGCAGCAGAACTCTCTTCAACGTCGATCTGAAAAAAAATACCGAGTGTTTTCGTTAATAATATGATATTTTGAAGAGAAGTACACAGGGATTTGGAAAAATATTGTTTTAAAAAAAATAGGCACGCTTTTGAAATTAAAGTTAATTTCAAAGGCGTGCCTATTTTTTTTAAAACAATATTTTAAAAAATACCGAGTGTTTTCGTTAATAATATGATATTTTGAAGAGAAGTACACAGGGATTTGGAAAAATATTGTTTTAAAAAAAATAGACACGCCTTTGAAATTAAAGTTAATTTCAAAGGCGTGCCTATGTTTTTTAAAACAATATTTTTCAAAATCCCTGTGTACTTCTCTTCAAAATATCATATTATTAACGAAAACACTCGGTATTTTTTTTCAGATCGACGTTGAAGAGAGTTCTGCTGCGTGCCGCGGAAATGACATCACCTGACGCGAGTGCTTCCCCAGCGCCACCATACGGCGTGAAAAATGTGAAAAAAATGTTTTTTGATACATTAATAAACAAGGAACAAAACCCAAAAAAAAATTTTCGAATATTTCTTTTTTTTCCCACAAAAAAAAATTCTTGAAAAATGTGAAAAAAAACAGGGGGTCACAGTGGTGTTCTCCGTTAACAATTTATGAAATAAAGAAAAATCAATTTTTTGAACCATCTAACCCTGTTTCCCCCCTTAAACATTAGCCGAACCAATTTACGAAATAATTATCAGAAAAACCCGTAGAAACTGGAGGAGATGGGATAATAAAAAAAAAACTGCGAAAAAGGTCAATTTTGAAATATAACGACGTTCGGGATTTACGATCGCTCGAAGATTCGAGCCTTGGGGCCGTATAAAGAGAGAATCAAGACTCGGGAGTCAATTTATATTAATAAGAGGAGTTGAATCGCGCTGGATCACGTAGCGTATCAACGTTTTGACACGAATATGGAGGTATATACCAGGATAATGTATAAAAACTTATGGCAGGCAGAGAGGAAACTCCGCGGAGATCCGTAAGAGATGTACCGTTGGCAAGAGACACGAGCGAGCGAGTCGATAACTGCGCCTAAAAGTATTTGGGCCAAACGAATTCGGTGAGGAGGAGAAGAAAAAAAAGTTGTTAAGAGTCCAATCGATTTATTTTGATTCTTTTGTTGTATTCGAGTAATGCGAGATGGAGAAAGGCAAATCATTCAAGTGAATTTATTGTTTACATTTAATGAATGAAATTTTAATATTTATCATTCAAATATTCGTTTTTTTTTTGCATCGTTGATACAGAGAAATTTGTATAGTTCTAATTAAATAAATGTCGGTTCTAGTGCAAGATTGCAGTCCCAAAAATCCCATAATGCCATTTCCATTGAAATCGGATTATTTGTTTTTTAATAGATCACATTGATTTTGCCATTTTTAATTGCACGTTTAATTCTATTTTTCGTCTCACACATCTTCAAGTTGAATGTTAAAGCAGCGAGAGGTAAAGAACGGTAAACGCCGAGTAATTTGATCGTATATGGAAGGTGGAAAGAGATAAAAATGATAATTGTAATGGAAGGAAAAAAAAAAAGTAAAAGGACTTTTTTCATCGTGGCTTACACGACATCGAATTCAAAGTGTGTATGCGCCGGGATTCCACATCTCTTTCCGGCACTTTATGCGTAACCCTGGTAGACTTCTTAAACGACTTAGAAAGTTATATACAATCATCTCCGAACCTGCCCACATTCACCGTCTCGTTCGCCGGTACTTATATTACCTTTATATATGGTTAAAGAGCTCTATAGTAATAAATCGTAGTTCGTGAGAGTAGAAAGAAGATTTCAAGATGCACGGGAATCCTCCGTGTGATGTTCATTTATCATAATCGGTTGTAAATTCTATATTTCATTTTCACTTCCGACATCTGGATCGATGTGAAACTTGAAAATAAAATGAACATTCCCGAATTATCGGAATCTATTTTTCGCTAATAATAACTGACTAATGAAATCATTCGTTTCGTTGCGAGATTTATTTCTGGAGCGTTCAAAGTTTTCATACGAGGATGCAGAAAAACATTGAACAGACTTCAAAGTTTATATCGGTCGCACGATTCGACGATCGAAGTCTGAAGAGAAAAAAACTAAACTGGTTTACATTCCGTTTGGCAAAGCGGATGGGATGTAGGAGAAGATTTTTATATAAGGTTCGTCCTCGACGAGGTCCTCTTCGAGGCTTAAACTCTCGTCAGGTGTTAACATATATGTATGGGAATTGTAGCAAAATACAGAATGGGTCGTTGTAAGTTGTTGAACGTGTCGATAGCACCGTATAATGTGTGCCTCTTAGTGAGGCCAGGGTAAGATGCGCTCGTGTACATTCCAATATACTTTGACGAAGAGAGCGTGAAGCGGAGAGACCATCGGGTCACTGGGGCCCGAACGTGATTCCCGGTCAGGAGAGAAAATACGATCGGGACGAAGAGTGGCCACATAGACAAAAGGCCGACACACATAGTCCACAAGACAATGCATTCAATTAACGAATGGATTTTCTTTAATTCTCACGAATTCCCATAGGCTGACGGTACTTTTTATCGATTACAAAGTTATCTGAATTAGTAGAAAGAAAGAAAAATATCTCAATACATAAGCATTTATACAAGGTTATCATACTACTATAATAAAGTTGGAAAATTTGTTTGTTTGAACGCGCTAATCTCAGGAAATACTTATCCGATTTGAAAAATTCTTTTTGCATTAGATAGATCGTTTATCCGGGAAGGCTCTAGACTACAAAACTTTATGCTATGACCCTAGTCTCATTAATATACTACTATATTTATACTATACTATAATAAAGTTGGAAAATTTGTTTGTTTGAACGCGCTTATCTCAGGAAATACTTGTCCGATTTGAAAAATTCTTTTTGCATTAGATAGATCGTTTATCCGGGTAGGCTCTAGACTACAAAACTTTATGTTATGACCCTAATCTCATTACTATACTACTATATTTATACTAGACTATAATAAAGTTGGAAAATTTGATTATTTGAACGCGCTATTCTCAGAAAATACTTAACCGATTTGAAAAATTCTTTTTGCATTAGATAGATCGTTTATCCGGGAAGGCTCTAGACTACAAAACTTTATGCTATGACCCTAATCTAATCACTATACTACTATATTTAGACTATACTATAATAAAGTTGGAAAATTTGTTTGTTTAAACGCGCTATTCTCAGGAAATACTTATCCGATTTGAAAAATTATTTTTGCATTAGATAGATCGTTTATCCGGGAAGGCTCTAGGCTACATAACTTTATGCTATGACCCTAATCTCGTTACTATACTACTATATTTATACTATACTATAATACAGCTGGAGAGTTTGTTTGTTTGAACGCGCTAATCTCTGGAAATACTTATCCGATATGAAAAATTCTTTTTGCATTAGATAGCCCGTTTATTCAGAAAGGCTTTAAGCCACATAAGTTTTGAAACTGTAACCCTAAGGAGCGGTGACGGCGCGTTGAATCGGAGGGACGGAAATTTGACGCGTGTAAAACCGCGGGGCACAGCTCGTAAAAATACAAAGTAATAAAAAATGAAAAATTACAGAGACGTTCGTTCAACTGGTCGGTTTGGAGTTATATTTTTTCTCTATTATATAGAATTTCTTGGCTGGAAAAAGAAAAAAAATGTAGATTTATATCCAGAGAAACAGGAGTTAAATGATGACCGAACGATGTGACGGGTTTTCAGCGAATATCTCCCAATGTAATCATCCGGGGGACATCGACCCGTGAACTCTACCTTTTACAGTCTGGTCACAGGAATTTTCTGCTAATTCTTCCGCGGATATATAATGCCAACACAACGAAGTTTATATATATTTATAAATATGACGATACAGTGGCATTATTCACCGACAGAATGAAAGATGATTATAGCGGAGGCTTTTGCTGTTAATTTGCGGTATTTTCAAACCGACTCTCTTTTGCTCTCACTCTCTTATTTTATTTTTTTCTCTCACTATCGTAATCAAGAGACTCGCTCCGTTATACTGATGTAATCGAGCGAAACGCTTCGTTATACATTATTATTTTTTTAAACAAACGCGCACAGACTTTCACCGTACATACGGGCACGCCGGATGGAAATTGCATCAATTTTACAAGAGTCATTATGAATTTTCTCGTAGCGTACAAACGGGTAACCCACGGTCCAGAGATATACGAGGTCTGTTCAAAAAGTATCGCGAATTTTGAATTTCCGCGGGCTACGTATATTCGATTTTCGATTTTTTTGTGCGCTAGGTTGGTACTCATGTCCCTCACTTATGCTAATTATGAAAATAATATTGGGGTCTAGTTACTTTTCTAGTTACTTTTTTGGGGACGATGACTTTGGGGAACATGCTACCCTATATGAGAATACGTTTACCGCGCTATCTAGTAGCATTGCGGGTCAATAGTCAAGGGATTTTTCGGTCTAGTTACTTTTCTGGTGACGATGAATTTGGGGAACATGCTACCCCACCGCCCAAATGGTAGGGTAGCATGTTCCCCAAATTCATCGTCCCCAAAAAAGTAACTAGACCGAAAAATCCCTTGACTATTGACCCGCAATGCTACTAGATGGCGCGGTAAACGTATTCTCATATAGGGTAGCATGTTCCCCAAATTCATTGTCCCCAAAAAAGTAACTAGAAGTGACTAGACTGGATTAATAATTAATAATTAGTAATTAGTAATTAATAATTAATAATTAGTGATTAATAATTAATAATTGTTCTCATTATGGAATAATAAAAAAGGCGGTTGTCTGATCATAAGCGCAACGTATCTACTGCTCAGTCCTCGAACTCCGGCATTCGGGCGAGTAGATATGAGAATACGTTTACCGCGCCATCTAGCAGCATTGCGGGTCAATAGTCAAGGGATTTTCCGGTCTAGTTACTTTTTTGGGGACGATGAATTTGGGGAACATGCTACCCTATATGAGAATACGTTTGCCGCGCTATCTAGTAGCATTGCGGGTCGATAGTCGAGGGATTTTTCGGTCTAGTTACTTTTTTGGGGACGATGAATTTGGGGAACATGCTACCCTACCTTCAAAATGGCTGATTTTTTCAGCCTAAGTGAGGGACATGAGTACCAACCCAACGCCACGAAAAAAAAATCGAAAATCGAATATATGTAGCCCGCGGAAATTCAAAATTCGCGATACTTTTTGAACGGACCTCGTATCACCGATAACACTAAAAACCTTTGCGCGATTCTCATCTATATTTATGTCACAATTAAATGGTACTTCGGCCTGGTCATTATTCAAAAACGAAAATGCTAAAGAACGATCAAATATACATAATAATAAATTATCATAAAATGTTTATCATAAAAAAAAAAACTGTTTTCCAGCAAAATTTCATTACAATCAATTTTTTTTCTCTCAGTCATTCCACGCCAAGTAGATCGACATCACATACGCAAGAATTGAGTCTGGAAGAACCTGAAAAAAAAAAAGATAGGGAATGCTCGTTCCATCCTTAGAAATATTAGAAGAAAAAAAAAAACAATCAGCAAACCGAATCGTCAGAATCAAAGATGTTACGTTGATCGGTTTAGCGCGGAATCGCTGTTGTATTTTTTTTTTATACCTATTTTTTATAAGTACACGCAAGCACTTTTTTGCCAGTTAAATTATGCTCACATGAGATCACGCTTATAAATAATTCATTATCCCAAGCCCATTTGTTACAATGATAGAGAAGAGCGCTTTTCGTTACGTGATTTAGAGACTCCGGCCACGCTCTCTCTCCGCTCTAATGTATAAATTGGCTTTGTAAACGCGTACAAAAGTGCGTTGAGTCTTGTTGCGAGCGAAACAGATTTATGGGTGTTCTTTTTGGATGATCAAAGAAAAAGTTACGACACGACAGACGAAGAGAGGTTCGTTCTCTTTTCCTCGGGTTTGACGTCGCGTCATTCGGAACGAGAAGAAATAACGAAAAATTGTCCGACCAAGCGCACGGGGTTGGTCAATCTTTTCTATACGTCCAGAATTGCACTCGGTAAAATTTTATTTTATGACTTTTACGAGCGTTAAACTGCCCTCTCGCTTTATTTGACATTACGTGTCCACTAATCTCGACCGCATTCGAAATCGAGGAGATTTAATGTCGTGTAAGAAAGAAGAAAAAAAATTTTTAAAAACATTCCCAGAGTTCCACTCGGGACATTTTCAATTATACAATCCGAAGACATTTGCGCAGTTGCATAAAAGGCTCAGCGTGACTTTCGTCCGTCTGTACGACGAGTCCTCGCGTAATTATCGTCAGCGAATGAGCTTTCGAACGTTAAGGATTGCCCGCAGTGTATAATTAAAGTTCACGCACTCGTATAAATCATTGCGTCATTATATATATTTATCATTGCGTCGATTTATAGCCCGGAGTAAAAAATGTAAAAATCTTCGTGTATTGCCATTAGCGGGCGTTTATCATTTTTTTTTAAAACGGTAGAACGACATAAACAGAGGCGGGTGTCTCCGCGGATGCTGAAGTGAAAAGTTGCATTTTATACGAAACGAAACACCGGCCTCACTTGTAAGTCCATTGATTTCGCGAGGAGAAAAAAAAATTGGCAATCTATCCGTGAGATTCGCGGAGTGCATTAAAGCGACGAAAAATTTTGTAATCGATGGTCGAAGAATTCCCCACGTTCACCAAGAGAATTACCGGAATGGAATGATAATTAGTGAAGCGGGAGTTTCGTTAAAAATGGTCGCAATGAAACATTCGCCTTTTTTTTCCCCCTCGATAGTTAATTATTACTCATTATTGTATCAGCGTTTAATGTTTGTTTTTTCTTTCGTTACACGAAGTTTTATGCTTCATGTTGCACAACGTGTTGGTCTTTGAAATTGAAGATTCTACTTTCTATGAGTTGCAATTGAACGTCGTGGTATATTCTCTACCTGGTTGGAGTTCCTTATTGATATTCAACGATGTTGTCGTAATTGTATACGAGTTGTATGAGATACATCGGTCGTACGATTACTAACCAAATTGATTGATACCCTTGATTCACGATATTGTGCGCCTTCGAGGCTTCCTTGCAACGAGACAGTCTGTGTCTTCGATTATTCGATTTAATCGCGCTCGACCTTTCGCGAGAAAGTGAAACGTTGGCACAGAGTACGATAACGTAGTATATGACAAAGAGAAAAAAATTAGACATGGAAAAACGTACTTTGAAGGCACATAGCAAAAAGAGATTAATTATCGATATATTATTAGAAATAGGATTGGGACAGCGTTTTCTCAATGATTTTCATGAATTTTTTTATAGTATGAAAAATGAATATAATTTATTGAAACTTTGAGAATATTTTAGACATATATTTAAGTATATGCTATAAAATTTTTGAAGAATTTCCTCGAAAAACACCGAAGATATTAGCGACCCTATATTGCAGGTCGTAAAAAAATACCGAGTGTTTTCGTTAATAATATGATATTTTGAAGAGAAGTACACAGGGATTTGGAAAAATATTGTTTTAAAATCCCTGTGTACTTCTCTTCAAAATATCATATTATTAACGAAAACACTCGGTATTTTTTTTCAGATCGACGTTGAAGAGAGTTCTGCTGCGTGCCGCGGAAATGACAGCACCTGACGCGAGAGCTTCCCCAGCGCCACCATGCGGCGTGAAAAATGTGAAAAAAATGTTTTTTGATATATTAATAAACGAGAAACAAAACCCAAAAAATTTTTTCGAATATCTCTTTTTTTTCCCACAAAAAAAAATTCTTGAAAAATGTGAAAAAAAACAGGGGGTCACAGTGGTGTTCTCCTTTAAGTTACCAGACTACTATCTTGATGGCTTATAACAATAGAACGAGTCGGAATTTTCATTTAAAATTTTGGGAACATATTTTTCAATAGTTTTACTAACAATTTATGAAATAAAAAAAAATCATTTTCTTGAACCGTCTAACCCTATTTCCTTCTTTAACGGGTTAGGCCACTCTAGAGGCCGAAAAAATAGGCTTTTTTGGGGATTTTTTTTCAGAAAAACTACAAAATAAATCGAGATTACAAAATAGAGTGTTTATTATACACATCAGTGACTGTATATAAAATTTTTTTTTTCAGTGATTAATTTCAAAATGGCGGATGTACAGCGTTTTTGCGATGACGTCTCCGTTTTTGTTGACCGGAAACATAACTCAGACAATTTTCAACCGATTCACTTGAAATTTTGAATATATCTTTGAAAATACATTGTCTATGGAAGTGCGTAGGATTTCTTTTTTATATTGCATAGTTCATTTGTTATTAACAATTTTCTGACGATTTTTTAAGCACATTTTCCACTTTTCACTTTAGCAGTGCGCCATTTCGCCAAAAAACAATATATCGAAAAAAATCCTACGCACTTCCATAGACAATGTATTTTCAAAGATATATTCAAAATTCCATGTGAATCGGTTGAAAATTGTCGGAGTTATGTTAGCGGCCAACAAAAACGGAGACGTCATCGCAAAAACGCCGCAAAGCCGCCATTTTTTAATTAATCGCTACAAAAAAATTATTGCATACACCGTCACTGATATGTATGATAAACACCCTATTTTGTAGTTCGGCATCTAGGGGCCAGCCCTTAAAGATACATTACCAAAACGTTTGAACTATGGGACTCGCCGAAGTCGTTTCAATGTTTAAAAAAAATTAGAATCCATCATTCCATTCGAAAATTACAAATAAAATTGTCTATATTTACACCAATATAAAAAATAATAAAAAAATATTTCTCCACGTGAAATACCTCAGCTAATTTTTTATTTGTTAGAGTTCCAATTACGACTGAAAAATTGGATTGCAACGATTATAATTCCTCGCGTGCATTGAAGCGACCACGACTATTCTATATACGCGTCGCGTTCGAGAATATAAAAATGTTCGTACTCGACGATCTATAAGCTTGTAAAATGCACGTGTGCCGGGCGAATGTATTAAATGCCTTGAATTATTAAATCCGGGGCAGTGCGTCGGGCGAGACACGTTTTAACTGGGCCAGGAGAGTCGTCCAAAGCCATTGGGAAGGGGCTTGTACAAAAAAAAAAAAAGCAGCCCGGTTGAACTACTCCCAGAAACGGCATTGTTTTATTCAACAACCCAAGAGCGTGGACTTGGTGCGAGCAGCACTTTGTTCACATATATAGTAAACGCTACAGTCGGTCATCGGTTTACCGAGGACCCGTTACAGCTCCACTCTCGTCCACGCGCTTATAAGCGTTGTCTTCCTTTTCTTGCTTCATGATTTTGTTTCTTCTTCCACCGACGATAGAATAGTCGCGGGCTCGTTACACGCTGATGTACATCTTTACAATACCGTAATTCAGCGTGAACAACGGCCGAGAGATTGCAAACATTAACATATAAATGTGTGTGTGTCTGTAAAGTGCACGTAAAAAAAGAAGATTGCTCAACGTCACGTGTTCATTTTGTAACACTTCATACGTCTCGGGTCGGTACGAGCTTGTAACGAGCAGAAATATTACACTGGTTTCATCTCGTGATTCGACGAAATATCGGATGAAAATCACAAAAGATTGCAGCTCCTCTCGCACGCTCTTGAACACTATAAGTACTGAGGTGGTTCTTAATTTGGTGATGTTGGAAATTCTTTGGTATTGTTCCTTGAAAGTAATCAACATATCCAGAAAAAAAATTGGGCACGAGCGAAACTTTGTCCAATAATTCTAACCCACCCCACCGAGCTGTCGAATTTTTATATGAAAAAATGCATGCATTCAACATTTTGTTAAGAAAATTGTTTATTATTTCAAAACTATTCGTGATAAAAATTTTTTATATTGTCTTTTTATAGGAAATTGAATGCTCTACAAAAAAGGTATCTTGTAAAATTCTTGTGAATCTAATATTTATCACGTTATTGGGAAAAAAACTGTCATCATTTATTCCAAAAGTCCATCATTATGGCCAAAACAGGTGTTTGACGTCGAAAAACTGCAATGTATTCTTCATATGCAATTAGAAATATGAAGAGATACGTAGTACACTCAATAACAGTATGTGAACGATATTTAAATTTTCAATTTTATCAATTTTATTATCATTCATGATAAATTTTTCTTCTTTTATCGATAAGGACATTGATTTCTTTATCAGTTCCAAATCGATGGCTCTTTTCGAAAGGTTTGAAATCAACTCCTCATTTTTTTATATCGATGTGAGCGAGTGGATTTCTAATGAAAATTATTTACAAGGCTTAAAAATAGTTAAAGGAATTAAAGTGGTTAACGATGTTGCAGAAAGAGGAGTGAAACTTATTACAGAGTACAATGATCGTCTCACTTATGACGAATATCAGAAACAATTCATTGTACAAATAATTTAAGAATATAAAAAAAAATATCCTGATATTAACAAAGCAACTTTGCTCCGACCGATGTAATTCATTATTCTAAGTTGATTTTTAAAATATACGACATCATTCATTATAATTCACGATAAAATTGATAAAATTGAGTTTCATTGTTGAGTGCGCCACGTATTTCTTCATAATCTTATATACATACGAAAAATAAATTGCAGCTATTCGACGTCAAACTCCTGTTTTGACCATAATGATCGACTTTTGGAATAAATTATGACAGTTTTTTGCTAATTACGTGATAAATATTAGATTCACGAGAATTTCACAAGATACCTTTTTTGTAGAGCATTATATTTCCTACAAAAATCTTATATAAAATTTTCTTATCATAAATAGTTTTGAAATAATAAACAATTTTCTTAAAAATATTTTATATGCATGCATTTTTTCATATAAAAATTCGACAGCTCGGTGGGGTGGGTTAGAATTATTGGACAAAGTTTCGCTTGCGCCCAATTTTTCTTCTAGATATGTTGATTACTTTTGAGGAACAATACCAAAGAATTTCCAACATCACCAAATTAGGAACCACCCTAATAAGTACCTTATCCTGTTTCGAAGCTTTTCAAGCTTTTTTTTAACCTGACTAGCAACAACGCGCTCGCTTCGCTCGCGCTTGAATGTTTCATGTTTCGAAATTGTCCTTTAGATTAAGAATCAACTGCAAATTCTTATAGATACTTTTTCCCAAACGGCACAACCGATTTTGTCACCATACTGCAGTCGCTAAGATTATTTCGTCTCGATCGGTTGTCATTTCGTTAAATAGTACCTAATTTATTATAACGTTTTTAAATTATGAGAATTGCATTGGGCGAGAGTCAATAATCTATTGAATCTTTGATCTTATTGAATCTTTGTATACTATAGATGTTGTTTCATGGTGAACGAAATCGTGTTTGAATTACGCGCGCTTTACGACAACCAATCGGATTGACGATAAACGGGCTTCATAATTCGATATATTTATCTCGCATTTCTTTATTATATGAGGTTTTTAAATTTTGAGATTTGCATTGGGCGAGAGTCAATAATCTATTGAATCTTTGATCTTATTGAATCTTTGTATACTATAGATGTTGTTTCATGGTGAACGAAATCGTGTTTGAATTACGCGCGCTTTACGACAACCAATCAGATTGACGATAAACGGGCTTCATAATTCGATATATTTATTTCGCATTTCTTTATTATATAAGGTTTTTTAATTTTGAGAATTGCATTGGGCGAGAGTGAATGATCTATTGAATCTTTAATCTTATTAAATCTTTGTATACCATAGATGTTGTTTCATAGTGAACTAAATCGTGTTTGAATTACGCGCGCTTTACGACAACCAATCAGATTCACGATAAACTGGCTTCAAAATTCGATATATTTATCTCGCGTTTCGAGAGTTTCGAGAATCGAGTGCCATGTCTTTTTTAAGAAAGGAGGATATTTATCTCGCATTTCTTTATTATATAAGGTTTTTAAATTTTGAGAATTGCATTGGGCGAGAGTCAATGATCTATTGAATCTTTAATCATATTAAATCTTTGTATACCATAGCATAGATGTTGTTTCATAGTGAACTAAATGGTGTTTGAATTACGCGCGCTTTACGACAACCAATCAGATTCACGATAAACTGACTTCAAAATTCGATATATTTATCTCGCATTTCGAGAATCGAGTGCCATGTCTTTTTTAAGAAAGGATTTTTAATGTTTGAAGAGAGAATATCATCGAAATCGTGATCTATTATGTAATTTGTGAAGATCGGTTTACGTGATTGTTGATTTTTCCTCAACTATGACAACGACGAGACACAATGGGATCACGATTGTCTTCGTGAAACTTTCGCGGTTTCGTCACGACGATTCTCAATTATTTTTCATCCCAATAATTGATCGACAAGGCGTACAATTATTTCTTCCAACTACGTCTATATTCTTTCCTCGATATTTTCGCTATTCTACGAGATATTTGTATCGACGAGCTAAAGTTTACGACATTTTTACTCTCCGTTACACCGAAGCTATAAATATTTAAACTGTAAATCGATCTTTCACCGCTTTATATCGTTCGACAATGAAGAACACCAAAAAAATGTTTTGTTCAATTGCAATTGGTCGTAGATGCTAGAAGTCTCATGGGCTTTTGGGTGGCATCGCTAACGAGTAAAACGAGAGAATGTTCGACGAATGATCGAACATCTCACGATCGGTCTCGGTGCCCCTGCTTTTCTATACTAACAAAAGGAAGTCTTTCATAGAAAGCGAAACTCTATTGAGCCAAGAGAAATTATTTCGCCGAGATCGTTCGGCTAAAATAAAAATGAGAGCGTCGTTTATGAACGCGAAGAGGATAGAATTTATTGTTCTTCCTCGTTCGCACATCCATTGTTCATAAAATGTAAGAAATAACTGGTATCAAAGTTTCACGATTTTTTAACGAAAATTCAACGAAATTTTTTTTGTTTCTTTCAGGTCACAGACGATGAAGGCTGTATATCTATTGTCAATCCTGGGATTCGTTGCGGTCTCGGCTCAGCGTCGTCTTGCACTGCCGGATCCACGAAGTTGCGCAAATCGTGAGTGATAAGACGTAAAGTAAACAACAACCGCGACGAAACTATAATTGATCGTACAGAAATAAACGTATTTTACAATGCGAATGACTTTTCAGTTCGATAAATGGCGCGAGCCGTACCGCTAATAAAATTTCACAAACTTTCTAACGTGCGTAAAAACTAAAATGCGCTTATTATGACATGGGTGCGTTAACCCGGCTAATGCAGCGGGGTCAAAAGTCCCAGAGTCCGAGAGATCGATGTGAGGGATCGTTTGATCGCGGAAAAGCATACATCTCTTCGAATTTCTCGTGTTAAATGGCACGTCGACTACATCACGACGAGTTTATCACGAAACTCCGGAGCGTTTTCACTTCGTGAATTGCCACCCGCATAACCATCGGCACTATATATAACTATGTGTGTGTGTGTGTGTATGCAACGGTATACAATTATTTAGCTACGATATTTCGCTGCTCCGCAAATGGATCCGCGTGTCTGAGATCCCTCATGCACATGGGTTAATGAGAGTCGACAGAGAGGATCGTGAAAGTTGGCGTATCCTCCTCGAAGGATCAACGATCGTGATCTACGGATCTTCGGAGTGAAGATTCACGAGCGTGACTGTCTGTCTGCCACCCACGTGTATATAGCGTTTTGTTTGTTTGGATTTTTGCAAAGATTTTTACCCGAGGTCTTTGAGGTCTTTAGTCTGGTAACTTAAGCCGATTTTCATGTGTTTTTTGGAGGGCGTTTTTTTTCGTAGAAAAATACAAATGAATCGTTTTGGATATTAGGATGTTTTTATTTACATATTAAAGATAGAGAAAAAAAATTTTTTGAACAAATTTAATAGTTTATTATTATTATTATTATTGATCGAAGTTGGCACGTCGAAAAAAAAGGGCGCGGGTGGCCCCGGTGATTTTGGCTCTTGATGTTATCTGAAATAAAAAAATCTTGATAATTCTTAATCTATAGACGTGTCATTCTGGTCGGAACTACTGAAGTTAAATTTCATGGATAAATAACAAAATGGCGAACTTTGGAAAAAAAAAACGTCCTTTTCCATTTTGTTATTTATCCATGAAATTTAACGTCAGTAGTTCCGACCAGAATGACATGTCTATAGATTAAGAATTATCAAGAATTTTTCATTTCAGATAACATCAAGAGCCAAAATCACCGGGGCCACCCACGCGCTTTTTTTTTGTCGAGGTGCCAACTTCGATCAATAATAATAATAATAATAAACTATTAAATTTTTTCTCTCTATCTTTAATATGTAAATAAAAACATCCTAAATATCCAAAACGATTCATTTTTATTGCTATAAGCCATTAAGGGAGAACACCACTGTGACCCCCTGTTTTTTTTCACATTTTTCAAGAATTTTTTTTTGTGGCAAAAAAAAGAGATATTCGAAAAATTTTGTTGGGTTTTGTTCCTTGTTTATTAATGTATCAAAAAATATTTATTTCACATTTTTCACGCCGCATGGTGGCGCTGGGGAAGCACTCGCGTCAGGTGCTGTCATTTCCGCGGCACGCAGCAGAACTCTCTTCAACGTCGATCTGAAAAAAAATACCGAGTGTTTTCGTTAATAATATAATATTTTGAAGAGAAGTACACAGGGATTTGGAAATATATTGTTTTAAAAAAAATAGGGACGCCTTTGAAATTAACTTTAATTTCAAAGGCGTGCCTATTTTTTTTAAAACAATATATTTCCAAATTCCTGTGTACTTCTCTTCAAAATATCATATTATTAACGAAAACACTCGGTATTCTCTCTTCAACGTCGATCTGAAAAAAAAATACCGAGTGTTTTCGTTAATAATATGATATTTTGAAGAGAAGTACACAGGGATTTGGAAATATATTGTTTAAAAAAAAATAGGCACGCCTTTGAAATTAACTTTAATTTCAAAGGCGTGCCTATTTTTTTTAAAACAATATATTTCCAAATCCCTGTGTACTTCTCTTCAAAATATCATATTATTAACGAAAACACTCGGTATTTTTTTTTCAGATCGACGTTGAAGAGAGTTCTGCTGCGTGCCGCGGAAATGACAGCACCTAACGCGAGAACTTCCCCAGCGCCACCATGCGGCGTGAAAAATGTGAAAAAAATGTTTTTTGATACATTAATAAACAAGGAACAAAACCCCAAAAAAATTTTTCGAATATCTCTTATTTTTTCTTACAAAAAAAAATTCTTGAAAAATGTGAAAAAAAACAGGGGGTCACAGTGGTGTTCTCCCTTAAGATAGTAGTCTGGTAACTTAAGCCGATTTTCATGTGTTTTTTGGAGGGCGTTTTTTCGTTGGAAAATAAAAATGAATCGTTTTGGATATTTAGGATGTTTTTATTTACATATTAAAGATACGAAAAAAAATTTTGTTGACAAAATTTAATTGTTTATTATTTTTATTATTATTGATCGAAGTTGGCACCTCGAAGTTGGCGGCCCGGGTCCTAACTTTTTTTCTACCGAACCAATTGCTTTCAAATTTTAACAGGCTACTCCACACACTTATAGTTCCTGTCGGAACTACCGAGAAATTTTTTCACCCTTAACTTTTCATTTTACAACCTCTTCTTTGCTAAAATAAAAGGACTTTAGCAAAGAAGGGGTTGTAAAATAAAAAGTTAGGGGTGAAAAAAATTTCTCGGTAGTTCCAACGAGAACTATAAGTGTGTAGAGTAGCCTGTTAAAATTTGAGAGCAATCGGTTCGGTAGAAAAAAAGTCAGGACCCGGACTGCCAACTTCGATCAATAATAATAATAATAATAATAATAATAAACTATTAAATTTGTTCAAAAAAATTTTTGTTCGTATCTTTAATATGTAAATAAAAACACCCTAAATATCGAAAACGATTCATTTTTATTTTCCCACAAAAAAGACATGAAAATCGGCTTAAGTTACCAGACTACTACCTCAATGACTTACAACAATAGAACGAGTCGGAATTTTCATTGAAAATTTTGGGAACATATTTTTCAATAGTTTTACTAACAATTTATGAAATTGAAAAAAAAATCGATTTTTCGAACCGTCTAACCCTATTTTCCCCCCTTAATATCAAACACATAGTAACGAAAGAAAAATTTGAAAATCGTGAAATTAATAATCCAGTCGAAAATTCAAAAGTTTGTGGTCCATTCGAACGACAATTTGTATCGGAGCGTTTTACGTATCGCCGATTTCAACTCCAAGATAAATATACCATTTTTCGAAACGTAGGCGCTGATTTTTGGTCCGTTTTTCTTTTGCAATAATATTAATAAGTCAATCGTTTGAATTTTTGTTCAGGTGTTCGTCACTCTTCGTACAGAGATGCGAGGGGTGTTGCGCACTCGTACTTCTTCAGTTGGGAACATCAGCCAACGAGAAGTTTGGAGGTAGATTGGCTCGACGCGAGAAATATTTGTCGTCGTCATTGCATGGACGCTGTGTCCCTGGAGACACCGCAAGAGAACGAATTCATCAAGCAGAGAATCGCTCGAGGTAAAAAGCGATAATTGTCTTTCTTAAAAATGATTGCAAGTAAAACAAATTTTACAAGTCTGCGGAATACGAGCACAATTCAAATTTCCAAAATGAATCGTCGAAAGTTATTGTATGAAAAAAAAAAAAAAAAATTACAAAACAAATATGACGAAAAAATCAAAGTTACAACTGTACTTTCGAACAATTCATAACTCATAACAATTCATTGCTTTATGAAGAATTTGTTTTTTTTCTCAATATGCACGAAAGGATATTTAAAATTCACTTTCAACATTTTTCGTCGATGTCGCGACACGTCGTTAATCCAGTCATTCATCACGGATGAGACAAAAGTAAAATATTCATGTTTTTGAAACGCGATTCAAATAAATGGCATTTTCGCAATATACGAAAAAGTATATATGCCTACTCATCGAAATAATTCAAGGATAAATTAAAACGGTCCAACTGACATTCCCTCCATCAATTCCGCGACCCGTGCGAAATTATTCGATCGGAGAAAAAAAAAAAGAAAGAAGTTAAAAAATAACCGCAAATCGGTGTACTCAAAACGAGACGTAATAGCTCGATCGCCTCGAAGACGAGCGTTGCACAAACTTTCACTCGAGCGATGAAAATAAGACATATAAATGGCCCGAGAATGTAATGTGTATTGGGGTCCGAGCCAACAAGAGATGCCAATGTGTTTCGACGTGAGCGAGATTCTCGCACGATTTAATACCCCGTGAACGATCGTGTGGAGTAAATGAGAGCATAAGACCGATATTATATATATGTAGCATATATATCTGTACGTAACTCGATGTCGGCCTGTTGCAAAAGCATAAGCGACCTCGTACACACTCATTTCTTCTCTCCATGCCGAAGATGAGAAATAAATTGTCTTCTTGCGTAGACGAAGAAGAGAGTTTTGCCCTCCAGCTCTCTCATTAGAAAACACGCCTGCGAAAGACGAACGTAAATATCATATACGATTAGAAAATACAGTCGTGGGCGTATGTCCTTTCTTTTCCGCGAAATTATATACCGGAGTAGCTCGTATTTAATCAATTAATTACGCTCTTACCTCGAGACATTTTTCCAACTTTTCGATTCTCTCGTCTGTTGCTAATCGTTAAACTCTCGAGAGCGTAAATTTGCCGCTCACTCGGACCATGAAGATCGTCCCGGTTAAGGTCGTCCTGTCGCGAAAGTTTTTTTTTTTTTTTTGCAACTGCGTTACGTCTGCTTTTTTTTTCATATATTCGAAACTTGAGCACTCGCGAACGTATTAGCGAAGTTTTAAGTTTGAATATTACCTATCGGACAGAGAAATTTAATGTTTAAGGTAGTATTCTGGTAACTTAAGGGAGGGGTAAGGGTTTCAGCGTTAAAAAAAACACTTTTTTTGCGATTTTTTTTCTCAAATATGGATTGAGCAATTTTATTCGAACCTTTTGTACATTATTGAGCATACTTTTGACAATGTTGTGTAATTTTTTCATGCAGAAATATTGAAGCATAAGCTCGTAACAGAGCTTCCCCCAGAACGTCTTGGAAAAAAAACAATTTGCGGTGTTCACTGTAACTCGGCCGGAAATTATCTGAAAATGAAAAACCATGAAAATTTAGTCACATTATAATCAAATCTTCCCCCCAACGTTAACTAATAATTTTTTATTCCATTTGAAAATTTTTCTCGGCCATCTAAAGTGTGAACTGTTATTTTCCACGAAAAATTCCGCCATTTTGTGGGTGGGAAACACCCTTGATGTAAAAAAAAAAAATTTAACTAAACGTTGGGGGAAGGTATTTCATATGTTGAAAATGTGTACAAAGTTTGAAATGAATCGGTCAAGTAGTTTTTAAATGGCGGTGAACACGGACTTTGAAAAAGTAGTTTTGAGAAAAACGCGTCTAAAGTGCACTGCTAGCCCGACCGCCCGCGTTATAGCGTTAAAGGCCAGGAGATTAATAAGACAATAACTTCAAGAATATTGCTTAGATCGGTTTAAAATTTTAAGGACATATTCTTGAAATGTTAAACAATAAGATAAGACAAAAAAAAATTCGATTTTTCGAAAGCGAAAACCCTTACCCCGCCCTTACAGGCCAGGATATTAATAAGACAATAACTTCAAGAATATTGCTTAGATCGGTTAAAAATTTTAAGGACATATTCTTGAAATGTTAAACAATAAGATAAGACAAAAAAAGAAATTCGATTTTTCGAAAGTGAAAACCCTTACCCCGCCCTTAAGCCGATTTTCATGTTTTTTTTGGAGGGCGTTTTTTTGTAGGAAAATAAAAATGAATCGTTTCGGATATTTACGATGTTTTTATTTACATATTAAAGATTAAAAAAAAAAATTTTTTGTAAAAATTTAATAGTTCATTATTATTATTATCATTGATCGAAGTTCGCACCTCGAAAAAAAGCGCGTGGGTGGCCCCGGTAATTTGGCTTTTGATGTTATTTGAAATAAAAAATGTTTGATAATTCTTAATCTATAGACATGTCATTCTGGTCGGAACTACTGAAGTTAAATTTCATGGATAAATAACAAAATGACGGACTTTGGAAAAAAAGTCCTTTTATTGTAGCAAAGAAGGGGTTGTAAAATAAATAGTTAGGGGTGAAAAAATTTCTCGGTAGTTCCGACGAGAACTATGAGTGTGTTGAGTAGCCTGTTAAAATTTGAAAGCAATCGGTTCGGTAGAAAAAAGTTAGGACCCGGGCTGACCAGAAAAACGCTGTTTTGAGAAAAACGCGTTTAAAATTCAACAACAGATTTTCATCATTTTCATCATTTTCCGCAACTTTGTCCGCTCTGCGACTCTTTCGGGCTTCTTTCGATGACATCGCTGTGGCATTTTCCGCTTTTGCGATCCGAGATTTATTGTAGGATTTTGCAAACGCGAAAGCGTACGGGCCGTGAGTAACGTTCATTACTTCCAATATTTTTAGTATTGGGAAAAACCCTTCGTTGAATATACATGCTGCAGTGGATGCAGCAATTTCTAAAGTTTTTTGGCCTACAAAAATATGCTTTGGTTGCAAAATTCCATACACAATGGTTGAAAGCCTCGTTGTTATTCTGCGTCTTTCTTTCCTAAACGTCTTTCCAAAAGATTACGTTGGTACAGATTCTAAGTATTATAAAATACAATGTAATACTACACCAGAGTCAACCCAGGTATAAAGGATGCGCGTAAACAATAGATGGGCCCAACCGCTCGCAGCTACCGGTCGACCCTTAATGTGCGACTTCGAGGCGCTCTCGAAAACTCCGGAAGTATTTACCAGACTTTAAACGTTTTGTTTTTTCTCTTCTAAAATTCGTTCGTTGCAATTTTGGGGAGTTGTAATTTCGTTGGGCAATCGGACGCGTTAATGTGAGAGAAAATTGCATGAAAATTCGTTGAATGAAAAATGTACCGATTAAGATCGTGCGCGGGCCTCGTTCGCACGCGATATAGGCTCGGAAATTGCGATATGACGACGCGATTAGTATCGTGATGATTTAACATTGTTTTTTTTATTCACGATTGTGAGTTGCAATTAACAACGATACTTTGTTCTTAATTGTTCTTCAGACTCTCATACTACGTTCGTTGAATGCCCAATTTGGTATGAAAAAAAAAGGGGGGATCTGAATTGGAATTGTCATGTGTGAATTGCCGTAAAATTGGGAAATGAAATTCAACTTATTTCCACAATTACCTTTTCGAACGTTTTCATTGAGTGACGTAAAAAAATGTGCACGACGATTCAAACAATTCCTTTACCTTGATGGACATTCTAATCGGTATGGGCAATCTCAATTATTCTCAGGCAACGTGCGTTACATCTGGACTTCCGGGCGCAAGTGCAACTTCAACGGATGCGATCGTCCGGATCTTCAGCCGCAAAACGTAAACGGATGGTTCTGGTCGGGTTCCGGTGCGAAAATTGGTGCAACCACGCAACGAAACACCGGTGATTGGAGCAGTACGGGCGGATACGGACAGGCCCAGCCTGACAACCGTGAAGCCGCTCAGGTACAATTAATTAATTAATATTGGAAATACCCTGAAGTAAATATTTCAAAATTTTACCTTCGACTTATTCGTGTACGAGGGATTCGACATCAAACACGACTGTCACTCTCGATTAAACGTTCTATAGGACGCGGAACGTTTTTTTTCACGACGAACGCCACCTACACATTTTAACGAAAATTTAATAAATCAATTAATTAACGTTGCAGGGCAACGACGAGTCATGCGTGTCGATTCTAAACAATTTCTACAACGACGGCATCAAGTGGCACGACGTTGCTTGTCATCATCTCAAGCCTTTCGTCTGCGAGGACAGCGACGAGCTCTTGAACTTTGTTTCATCCCGAAATCCCGGTATTCGCCTATAAATACAGTGACAAACATTTTTAAACAACGTTTATTGTAGAAATTAGAGATAAAACGAAGCGACGAGCGGGAGAAGCAAACGATGGCGGGGAGAGGAACATTGAGAGAGGAACGATGAGTTATGTAAATGAGAAGAGACGAGAAAAAAAAAAAAAAAACCCAAAATAACGCGAGAGAGAATATATTAGAGCTACCGCGAGAGAGCGTGAAGCGCATTGCAGATTAATGTCTCGTCTCGCCTCGCGGTATCGGCCCGTAAACTATTTATATTTTACTAACTGAAATCTCTTTAAGCGCATGTTGATTTCATCGAGCGCAAATAATGGAAAAAAATACATACAAAAGAAATTTCGAAAGGCTCTGTCGCTTATCGCGTTGCTCCTGCGTGACTAACGGCTCTTTCCTATTTGTTTTATGGAGAAAAAAAAATGTCCCTGCATCGACAGTAAATCCGTTAATTGGACAATAAAACGCGGGCTTCTTTCTCTCTCGTGGAATTCGATTCTTCTCATAATTCGACGCGCCCTCGCGCTCCCGAAAAAATAACACCCAATTAGTCATGCGACATAGTCCGTTAATTGTACGTACCATCGAGGTTTTTTTTTTTGTAATTTTTCTTATAAAAATAAATGCTAATATTTGTATAAATCGAAGAGCCCCGAGTTTTTAATTGATTCCCTGAATTTAGGACGATATTATGCAGTTATGGAAGTTGTTGAGGTTCGCGTTAGTCGAATCAGTGCTAATTTTGTAAAATCTTTTCGACAAATTGTTGTGGATTAATCGACGGTAAAAGAGGATCGATCATAATTCCATGCAACATTAAGGTAATGCTTCAACGAAATATCGAACTACCGACGATCCTGTTAGCGGAGTGTTGTTACTCTTTATTTGGGCATCAAGCTAAAGATTCTTTGACTTTGCATGTAGACCATGAACGACTTTGTCAAATCATATTCGAACAAACAATTGGTTAATCGATCACTTGACTCATTAATGACAGAAAATAATACATAATCTTGGAGGACAATGTGAATAACGAAATGTTTTGAACGAGTTATAAAAAATTTTTATTTCTTCCGTTCACCGAAGAGACTTTTGCATGGCAAACCATACTGCATTCTAAATCCTTAAAATCTACGGTTTCATCAACGGTCAAATTTCGTATATTATCATTAAAGTGTTAAAAAATACTTTCCTCACAAAATAATTATGATTGACGAAAAATAATGAAATGAAAAATGAATTCACATTAAAAAAGAAAAATAATACCGTAAGTATGTAGCGTATGAAAAAAAAAAAAACTTAAAACTGTTTCCACAATAATTGTGCATAATTATTTTGACGAAATATTTATTTGAATAATTTTTCCGTTCGAACAATGCCTGTAACTATCTTAAAATATAACAAGTTCTTTCATAAGATTATCTTTGGCGAACGATCTTTGGAAAATATAAACGCAAAGTTCTTCAAACACAATCGATAACGGAATGTTATGAAACCTTCTTTCGTGAGATTTTTCAACGTTGTCGTTGCACCGGCATCGCGGATTATCTCCTTTTTCGTTATTTTTGAACAAATGAACTCTGTTAAGTAATCTGACAATTCATCCGATTCGTGTAGCGAAAGAATGATGAGATTATACGTATTAACCGGAATTCAAGATGATTGTTAGTGGTCGACACGGCTTCACAGAATAAATTTTGGCTTGTTTACAAAAATACCGTTATCGCGACTCTCTCGTTATCAAGCTTCAAGTTTCAGAATCTAACCTTCAAAGCAATGTCCTTCGAGCTTCGAATTCTCAGTACAATAAGCTTTTTACCTCCCAATTCGTGATTATCGTAGTCGCGCTCGACGGCGTTAGCTAGACCAGCCGACGGAAAGAAAACGACACAGAAACGTATCGCGGATGCAGACACAAACTTCATGGGACCGATGCAAATTGGTTCGTACTTCTCTAATAGATGAAGAATATAATTCTGCCCAAAGTCCGTGGGTACATTGGCAACCACAACTTCCTCCGCATCGATGACTCTCTGTTTCTCCAATGGCATAATCATCGAATCTTTTTGAGCGTAAGCCTCTTGACTAGATTTGTTTCGCTCTCTGGGTAACATCCTTTCTACAAGATCAGGAATCTCATCGGGGATCCCCTCCGGTGGTTGTGAAGTAACATTCAGATTAGAACTTGAACCTGTTTCTCTCTTGACGATCGCTGGCGTAATCTCGTTGTCAACAATTATCAGTACTTCCTGGGGAACAAAGGCGAAACAAAATTTGTTATCATCTGTCGATAATAAAGATTCCTTTTTCTTTTTTTCTTCTTCAAATTAACGAGAGGTGTTGCACCGGTGCGTAACTTTGTGTAATTTTGCACAATACATTTTAGCGCCGTACGGCAGCTTCTGCAATGTTATTGGATTTGGCTCGTTCGCTTAATAATCAATTACTCAATTAATAAATATAGAATTTTTTTGATCTTTAGAAGTCTCCCTACGACCTACCTCCTGATTGAGCCTATTAGCGCCAACCTCAAAATTGCCATGAGTTACAATATTTTTAGTTTCTTCTTCTTTTTCAGAAATCATTTCAGTGTTTTTATTCGAATGCGTTGAATCGTCATTAGCAACAGGAACATCATTTTCGCAAGACCTTTGTGCCTTTTTCTTTGAGCCAAGATTTCCATTATTGTGCGAACGCATCTTTGGCGCGTTAAATTTTTCAATATTTTCGGTGATCTTTGTTCCCCATGGAGATTCTTGATTATTGTTGTTCGACCAATTATTTCTTTGTTGTCCGTTGTTCTGATTACCGTCGCTCTGTTGTTTCGGTCGTTTTGGCAATAGTCTTACTGTACGATCATTTTTCAATGCCTTGACGCAACGTTTAACCTCATCCTCATCTCTGTATCTCACGAAACGATAGCCATAATCGTCACCGGCTTTTGTTACGCCAACGACGTTGCCCCATTTCGAGAAAATTTGTGTTATTTCGTCGATCGAAAGACCGAGCTTATTGGCAAAATGTACACAATAAGTGTTGTCTATTCCATAGTCGTAATACTTCACTTGTTCCATGATACTGTGTCTATTTTGATATCGAAATCTCGACTTTGTTAATCTTTATTTCGAATGTTATTTCAATCTTCAACTCAAGAGAAGGTTGTAACTCGTTCGTCAAGCGTGGTCCGATAACGTGTGTAACAACGTGTAATTGATGAGGAAAAAACGTGGATTCCTTTGTTAAATTTTTATTACAATAAGCATAATAAGGGTTAGGTTAGGTTAGGTGCATATGTTTTGCCGGCTGTAGAGACGCCGGACACCGACAGAAGGCGCCACCATCACGAGATCTCAGCCGGTCAGAAAGGTTTTCCGATTTGCCGCGGTTTCTAATGGTTTCTAGTCAGGGAGTGTTCACTTGCGTACAAAAACCACGACTCTATTATTAGTTCACTTGAGAAGGAACGTGTCCAGAGTTCGCCACTATCGACGCACAGCTAGCGCGCCATACATCGTAGGAGCGAAAAGTAGAACTAGAAGATCTGGCAAGCTTTTACCCGTTTTACCGACTTATTTAGTCGTAACCACGGTCTTATATACAGGTCTGGAAACTCCTCCACTGAAAGTGACCTTCTTAACGAAGTCAAGTTTAATTGCTGTAGCAACCACTAGAGGCGTTCCGATCTTAGTTGCGACCTTACAATGCCAGCAGGCATAACCTGAAAACTCCTCGATATTGATATCCTTGCATATTACGTTCATTTCGTTTATATCACGACTATTAGTGATAATTAGATTTAAAATGAGATATCAGTGTGTGGTCCCAAAATGCAAAACCGGCAGCAAAAGAAAGAAGAAATATTCTACATTTCACGTGCCAAAAGACATTGATATGCGGAAAAAGTGGAAAGAGTCTATTCCAGGCATTGTAAAATGTTGTAAAATTACAAAAAACGGATTGTGTATGTGAACAGCATTTTAATCATGACGACATAGTTCGCCGAATGGGTCAAGCTCGCAAGCTCGACGCAAATGGCCAAGTAATTGCACGGGTAAGTTTAATGAAAAGATTTTACACATAGTTTGAGAAGATAATTACTCGTATCAAGTTTTTTCAATATGTAAGGTCACGTACGAAAGAATGCAACTCAACGAGTTTGCTGTGCCAACAAGGTTCAATGACGTCTCAATAGAAAAGGAAAATTGTGTGCCAGAGCATGGTTATGCGAAACAAGTTTCGAATTTTGAAATAAATTATCCAAGCCCTGTTCCGTCCTTTAGAGTCATGAAACCGTCAATTCAACGAATCAGTACTTGTATCGGTGAGTTTTCTTAACAGAAGTACCTATTGCATTGTTAGTATATAAAAGCCATGAAGTAAAAGTAATTTAAACATACATAAATTTCCTCTATTGATATTTCAGATATCCCTGAAGTTCCATCAAAAATATAAATCCTGTCCAGTGTGTCAAGAAGCTGTGAGATTGAAAAACAGCTGCGGATCTTCAGAGTCGCAACTGGTGCAAATGAAATCACGCGGTGGCCTGATTCACGCAAATCCTCATTTCTTTCATCCGATCTGTCATATCGAAGCATCATTTACAAAATATTCCTCTCGAATTGATGTCTTCGATATGACTCTGGATGAAGTACCTCATTCGCTTACCCCTGTATAGAGCATGGATGTGAAATCCTTTCATATGCGATAATTTACTATGTAAGATTAAGAATGAGGCAATATTACCATCAGGAAAATTTAAAACTGAAAAAGACATTTCTTGTTAAAAAAAAATTTTCTAAATTAACTAATGAATAAATCTTATGTTAAGTTTTTGTAAGCGTTCCAGCTGTCAACATCAAGGAAGTATGAATTAAAATAAATTCTTTAGTTTTTCTCTTCATTTGAGTTTTGTCAATATTCCGAAATAGGCTATTTCGCAGCGTGCCAAAAAATAGTAGATTAAGGTAAGTAAAAATCAGCTGTTTCCATTTCTTTACACTTCATTTTTTAAGTTTTTGCAAGTGTTCCAGTTTTCAAAATCGAGTAAGTACGAATAAAAATAAATACTTTAATGTTTCTCTTTACTTGAGTACCTGTAATTTTCACGAAAATATAATGAAAAAGTATCAAATTAAATATATGAAACGGTTCGATATATTTCTATTTTTGAAAATGAAAACTTTTGTTTATTCTATAGGATTTAATAAAAAATCTAACGGAGATCGATCCATCAAGAGGTAGACAACTATTTCGCCTAATATATGTTCAGATGACATAGATATTTACAAATAGTTTAGATTTATCATGCTCGGTTAACAGTTAAAATCTTTTGAATCCGATTCAAATTAAGAGCATATTTATTCAATATATTCATTAAAGTTGACGGGATTAATAACGCTTTCATAATTACATATAATAAATATGTGTAATGCGGCAGAAATCGTTAGTGGGACAGAGACAGACAACCGCGAGAGCTATCGTGGGCTTTTCAGGTTAGGTCTGCTGGCATTGTAAGGTCGCAACTAAGATCGGAACGCCTCTAGTGATTGCTACAGAAAGTAAAACGAACTTCGTTAAGACAGTCACTTCCCACCGCCGAAATTTCATGGAGTTTTCAGCCTGTATATAAGACCGTGGTCGTAACAGTAGCGCACATGGCTCGATTCAGCGTTGGACATGTGTGCTCGGCGACTTAAGGTTAGAAAATCGCGATGACGTTCCACGACCGTAATTTACGTAAAAATATATTTTTAATTGGTGATGCTGATCCACAAATAATTGGAAGCAAATTGCCTTCAAAATTGCAGGTGCTGAAAGCACTTTTTTATAATACTCGGGTTTTAAAATTAACAATACACGAAAGTGCGACAACAACTGCGAAGGAAGTGTTTGTGTTTTGGGATAAAGCCGGTATACCGGTACAAACTTTGCCAGAATGCATAAAAAAAATCGAAAAGTTACATGCACGCTGGCATCTATTGCAAAAACGTGCTGGAAAAAAATCAAATGAACAAAAAGAATTGGCTTTTAAAGAGGAACTTAAGTTACTATTCGATATTGCTTGTGTTAAAAAAAGTGTAAACATCAGTGCTGAGAAAAAAGTTTTCTTAGAAAATCAGCGAAAACCCGAAAGAATAGGTTTTATTGCAGATGTCGAATGAAGATATGACGAATTGACGACTGGAGCAGATGATTTCGCTCTTGAAGAACGTGCGCAGTGTAAATTCGATAGAGAACAAAGTCGATTAGGTTTGATAATTTGTAATTTAAGTAATAATTAAGAATTAGTATTTTTTCTTGTTTAATTAAGGTTTTAATCCTCATTATTTTAACAGGTCAAGTATTCCAATTCGCGAGTAGTAGCGCAAGCAGTTTCGACTACTAGTCAAACGAGTAATTTTTCAACTCAACCGGTTATCAACACGAAGAAGACATTGCAGGACCTTCAAAACCAAAAAAGTCTCGTGGTACATGTAATATCTTGAACGAAAAAGTAGTGGCGACGCTCGACAAATGTCAAGTATCGGATCGAAATGCCGTAAGAGTGATTGCTGCAGTGGCTGAAGCGTGTCGTTGCGATGTCAGCGCAATGATATCGAACAGGTCGTTAATTTGTCGATATCGTCGAGAAATACGCCGAAGATTGGCCTAAAAAATGAAAGAATTGTTTCCGACTTGTGAATTGAAAGCTACTGTCCTTCGCTGGGACGGCAAACTCTTTGAAGAATTCAATCGAAACCATAAGGTCGAACGTTCGGCGATCGTTATCACTGACGGAGACCATGAAAGAATTTCATGTATTCCTGCTTTGGAAAATGAAACTGGTTTAGCCCAAGCAAACGCAATCATAGAGGTAAAATAATTTTAGTTAGAGCTCAATTTCTCTACTCAAACGCTGAAACATGAAAATTGTTGGAATTAAGTTTCCGGCGCACTTTCGCACGCCTAAAATCGTTGTTATACAATTTCAATTTCAATTCGATGACTCGCTTCAAAGATTAGGTTTCACTTGGGTAAAAAAGATTTACGCTTTCACATATCGTGCTTAAACAATTATAGGCTTCGTTATCCGCCTGATGGCAATTTGTTTTGTTCTTTTAATATATAATATTGATGCAATTCTCTAACAATATAATTATATTCCGTCAAATATCAATATAATAGTGTATTTCATGTTATTACATTGCTTCAAAATTTGAATAATTTCTTTATCTTATTTTCAATTATACTTTGATATTTAAAGTTCGAATGTAAATGTTCCCCGGTAACAAGGCATTTTAAACAAAAAACGAGACAGCGATTTTCATATCGATATTTCCAAAAATGAGTTTCACAGTATGGAAATTCAATCCTAAACGTCATTTTTTACAAGTAACAATTGATTATTGGGTCTTACGTTATTGGAATTAGTGTTTAGATTCTTTTTTAATCGTGATGACTATATTTGATTGCAGACAATTCAAGATTGGGGACTCTTCGACTTAATTAATGCCATCTGTTGCGACACAACTAATTCTAATCTTGGCCCAAAGAATGGTGCAGCAATGCGTATAGAGCCAAGCATTAGAAAAAGATTTGTAGTGTTTGGCGTGCAGACATCATATTTTCGAAATAGTTCTAGGTGGAGCTTTCGATGCACTTGTGCCTGCCTCAACAGGTCCATCTATTCTTCTATTTAAAAGGTTTCAAACTTATTGGGAAAATATAAATCAAGAAAAATTTCAATTCGGTACAGAAGATGAACGCGTATTAACAGTATTACAACACAACATTGAAGATATAAACGAATTTGTGAGTGACATATTAAATTCACAAAAACAACCACGTGATGATTACCGTGAGCTGCTTTTATTATGTCTTATTTTCATCTTTAAATGTCTTCATGAACAAGTAAAATTTTACAAGCCAGGAACTTTTTCTCGCGCTCGTTGGACGGGAAGAGCAATCTATTGTTTGAAAATTTTTTTATTCCCGAATGTACTTCATTTGACTAAATCAGAAAAAAAATCATTAACTGAGATTTGCATTTTTATCATTCTTGTTCACATTAGAGCGTGGTTTATGGCTCTACTTGCTAATGCTGCTCCCCATCACGATTTGTATTTTTTCAAACAACTATCTATATAAATAAAAATCAATTGCCGCATGTATGACGGATCATCACTTGAGAACGGCTCGACCAATTTGGCTGATTTTTTTTTTTGTGTTCGTAATATTCAGAACAAGGTTTGTATGAAAGAATTTTTTTGGAAAATCCACCGGAAAAGTCGGAAATTTGAAAAATATGAAAATATGAAAAATATGGTAATTATATATAAAAATCTCAATGAAAAAAATGTGACGTTCAGTTTGGAAGTTTCGCTGTCACATGTTTCATAACGAAAAAAAAATGTGACGTTCAGTTTGAAAGTGTTTTCATAACAACAACAAATTCCGCATTGAATGTTGATATTTTGCGAAAAAGAATTTAATTGAAAGCGATATGTCATTTCGTGGTTTATTTCATTGAAAAAAATGCCACCAGTCGGATGTCCAATGCGGAAGTGATGATCCGTCATACATGCGGCAATTGATTTTTACTTATATAGATGAAATATTAAATAATAAAAAAAATAAAAATTTAAAAAGTTCAATATCTCGAGAAATATTAATCTAAGCAATTGGGTCGATGAGACCTTTTTCATTTTTTTTTATTTTTTTTTTTATTGTTTTTATAAAATTACAATCTGTCGTTTGTGTTCCCGACAATAAGTAATTGAATTGTATTTACAACGGTCGTGAAACTATGGTAGCGTCCAGTGACGCGTCTACATAATGCGGTTATGGTTTAGTTGTGGTTGGTTATTTAATATCGTTTTATTTCCCCCCCCCCTTATTTGGTTTATTTGGTTTACGTAGTTTTTAGTTTTGCTGGAAGCGACGTGGGAGGTCCAGGGGTTTATGGCGCTTCAAGCGCGTTGTTTCTTCACGCCGTTCGAGTAGTTGCGTGGCGAGGTTGTTGGGGACCTTTTTCATTGGAAATTAAATTTCCAACAAATTTTTCGTTTACAATTTTTTCGTAAAGTTAATTGTTTCGGATATAACAGCAAAAAAACGAGGATTTCAGGTAAAAATCAACTTCAGTGACCCGTACCAACTCATCAGTACAATTTACACTTTCGCCGCAAAAGACACTTTTTGAGATTGTTTTATTCTGAGTAAATCGAAACCAAGAACAATATGATAGCATAAAATGCGGCTGAGTTATAGAAATTTGAAAAAAAAAAAAAAAAAAAAAAAAAAAATCGATTTACGTGTATTTTAGATGGAAAATCTTCTCACGCTTTGGGAAAGTACTTGGAATTAATATTAAGGGCTGTAACCTGCAGGGAATTTCTTTTTCGACATATCCAACAAAATTTCGGGTGGGGACTGAAAAAACAAAAATAGTCGAAAAAAAAATCGCCCTATATATATATAAAAATGAATCCCTATTTCCCTTGGTCACGCCATAACTCGAGAACGACTTTACCGATTTCATTCATCTTTTTTTTTTCAAGTTTTCTAATACTGTGTAGAAGGTTCTTACGGGAAGAAAAATTAAGAAAATTGCGCAGAAAATTGGAAAATTTCAGAAAACTTAACGACTATTTAACCTTCGCGCGTTTGACAGTTCTCGCAAAGCAAATGTGATTTAATAGATGCATCGGTCGGCATCTATCGATCAAAAAATTCATTTATTCATTTCTTAGTGCACAGTCCATTCGATCTAAACGTTTATCCAGTTTTGAGTTTATCGAGTGAATTTTTTTGAGAAGTGTTTGTTCATCGCAATTAGTTCACCGAAATCACGGCTTATATTAAAAGTTTAATTTTATATCGATTTTTGGTAAGTTTTGATTGACTAACACGTGGTATACATGCTTATACAGAAACACTAAGGGAGTCAATTTTTTCATTTTCAGTTACAATAAACACTATGTTTTTGAAATAATTTTGTTTCAAATTATTTATTCCAGTTCGAATTGAATATTCATAGCTCGGACAGGACAACGTCCGTCGGGTCAGCTAGTATTCGTATAATTCTATTAATTCAGTTGTGTCGAAGATTGCATTGAAAACAATTTTCGAACCATCTTTGGTACTTGAGCCCCGAAAATGCTGCAATGGCTTTTTCCGACGAGAATGTGTCTCCAAATATAAAGAAAAGAATGGTCGAAAATATAAAAAAATGCAGAAGATCAAGATGAAGAAATCTCGGAACTTTCCAAACGTTTTAGTATCCACGAGATGAATTTTTCTTCTTTGATCGATGAGGACATTGATTTCTTTATCAGTTCCAAAACGATGGCTTTTATCGAAAGATTTGAAATCAACTCCTCATTCTTTGATATCGATGTGAACGAGTGGATTTCTAATGAAAATTATTTACAAGGCTTAAAAATAGTTAAAGGAATTAAAGTGGTTAACGATGTTGCAGAAAGAGGAGTGAAACTTATTACAGAGTACAATGATCGTCTCACTTATGACGAAGATCAGAAACAATTCATTGTACAAATAATTGAAGAATATTTAAAAAAAAATATCCTCATATTAACAAAGCAACTTTGCTCCAACCGATGTAATTCATTATTGTTAGTTGATTTTTAAAATACATGACATCATTCATGTAATATCTTGAACGAAAAAGTAGTGGCGACGCTCGACAAATGTCAAGTATCGGATCGAAATGCCGTAAGAGTGATTGCTGCAGTGGCTGAAGCATGTCGTTGCGATGTCGGCGCAATGATATCGAACAGGTCGTCAATTTGTCGATATCGTCGAGAAATACGCCGAAGATTCGCCGAAAAAATCAAAGAATTGTTTCCGACTTGTGAATTGAAAGCTACCGTCCTTCGCTGGGACGGCAAACTCTTTGAAGAATTCAATCAAAACCATAAGGTCGAACGTTTGGTGATCGTTATCACTGACGGAGACCATGAATGAATTTCATGTATTCCTGCTTTGGAAAATGGAACTGGTTTAGCCCAAGCAAACGCAATCATAGAGGTCAAATAATTTTAGTTAGAGCTCAATTTATCTACTCAAACGCTGAAACATGACATCATTCATTATAATTCACAATAAAATTGATAAAATTGAAAATTTGAATATCGTTTACATTTCATTGTTGAGTGCGCTACGTATCTCTTCATAATCTTATATACATAAGAAAAATAAATTGCAGGTATTCGACGTCAAACTCCTGTTTTGACCATAATGATCGACTTTTGGAATAAATGATGACAGTTTTTTGCTAATTACGTGATAGATATTAGATTCACGAGAATTTCACAAGATACCTTTTTTGTAGAGCATTATATTTCCTACAAAAACGTTATATAATAAAATTCTTTTATCATAAGTAGTTTTGAAATGATAAGCAATCTTCTTAAAAAAATTTTGAATGCATGCATTTTATCATATAAAAATTCGACAGCTCGGTGGGGTGGGTTAGAATTATTGGACAAAGTTTCGCTTGCGCCCAATTTTGTTTCTAGATATGTTGATCACTTTTGAGGAACAATACCAACAAATTTTCAACATCACCAAATTAAGAACCACCCTAATATATACATATATAAATGATTTGAAAATAAATCATTGGGATAACTTCTTTTTTTTTTCATTTCTTGAAATATATGCAAACTTTCCCGAAGGAAATTATGAAAGCCCAGAAATAGATTTGAAATATTATTACGAATGCTACAATTTTCAGACAACGGGGACAGAGATGTATCCAAATGTTTGTGCAAAATACAACGGCTGATAGACGCCTTGGAGATAAATTTCAAAAAAATATTATGATCGAGCAGAAGCTTTATGTATCGATGAATCGTTGATACCACTTCGTGACCACATTATATTTAGGCAATATTTAAAACAAAAACGCCACAAATATGGCGTTAAATTATTTAAGTTGTGCTGCGGACCTGGGTATACGTATGCTCTTCGTGTATATACAGGGAAAACTTTGGTAAAAGAAAATACTACACGAACTGAGGTTGTAATGTTTATTTGTCGAGATGTATTCTATAATGGACACACGTTGTACACAGACAACTGGTACACGAGTTTAGAATTGGCATACAAATTACTGAATAAAAATATTCACTTGGTCACATTACGTTGAAATCGACAGGGAAATCCTCATGAAGTAAAATCAACAAAGTTAAAGCGAGGAGAAATGATAGCGAAGAAAAACAAAAAAGGAATAACCATTTTTAAATGGAAAGACGAGCGGGGAATTTCTTTTCTATCAACAAAACGTACATCAGAAATGGTGAATGTTCAAAGCAGATCTGGTCGGCACTTGAAACTAAAAATTGTAGTGGATTATAATACAGGAAAGGCAGCAGTTGATATGTCTGATCAAATGAATGCCTACAGTAATCCATTACGAAAATTCATAAAATGATATAAAAAACTAGCCTTTGAGCTGTTACTAAATACCGCCGTTCTCAATGCTCATATTTTATATAAAAATATTACCAAGAAGAATATGTGTATCATTGAATTTCGGAAGAAATTAACGGTACATCTTACAAATTGTCGGGGATGAAGAAATTCCATGTAGCTCTACCGCAAGAACGACTCAAAGACCTTGTCACAAACTCCAAAAAAAAAAAACTGGAAAAGTATCTAAAGTGCGAAGATATTGCAAACAATGCTACAAAGACAATGCGACACTATTTCGAAGAGAAATTGCCAAAAAGTTGAATACACAAGTTGTAACATATTGTGAAACCTGCAAAGGACAACCGTTTTTATGTTTACCTTGTATCAATAAAACTCATTAGAATCTTTTCTGGTAAATAATATTTAGGTACATCGGTGATATGATCTCGAAATTATAAAAAATGTATTGATATAATGTAATTTTTTCATTATATATCATCAGTCACCGGTGACTGGCATGGCGTTTAACGTAAGTACCAACAATGAAAAATGTTATTCCCTCAAATAACTCTACGTTATCAGAGCCCGTCGTCCATATTGATAACGAAAGTTAAAACTAAAATTACTACGGTAATGAACACTGTTGATGACTCGATTCCGTCACATTCTAATTATCAGATTCAAAATATGGCGGGTTACGGCGGCCATTATGAAATTTTCGGCGCATGCTCACAACGATCTTCGATAGGGGTATTTTTAATCTAACACAATTGCTTTACCAGAAGAATCTTCGAATAAATAATTTCCCACAGTTTGTATAGAAAACATACCAGCCGCTAATGGCGCGATATATTGGATTACAAAGAAAGAATATCGCGTAGTGAACAGAATAAAAGTGTCGATAGAGCGGAGTTTATGGATCAGTGGAAGCGGTACGGTTAGAAACGACACGTGAGAAGTAAATCACCCGTGAACTTCTGATGGTGCAATGGGTATTGCAGCTTATCGTAATTTACGAAAATCGACGCAAACAGTATTATCAATCCAAGTCCGGTGAAGAATCAACAAAGTGTTGACAGCAGCGACGCGCTCAGCCGGCGGCACAGAAGGGAAGCGCCGAAAGTAAGAGAGAGAGGAGAGGTTTACAATTGAGAGTTGGGCAGTTGAAAAACGAAGATGAGGAAGAGATGCTCTGTGGTTGGTCGTTGGGGCAATGGCTGTCGCATGCCGTTCACGCACACAATCAACCGATGCATTTAACTTTATGGAAGCATTATTCGGTTTCATGGACGTACACGACGTTGACACAATGAGAATACGGAAGATCGGGAAAAGCAAGTCGGCATAAGTGCGACATAAACTGTACGCGGCGGGTTGCCTTGTAAGGTGGAATAAAAGAGAAAGAGAGTACATACAGAGGGAGCACGGTAGCGTGGGTGTAATCAGCAAGGAAGAAAGGTGATGTTGATCCGCGTCCGGCGAATATCACGTCGAGCGCCGAATCCTGCGTACTGCAACTGGAGAAAAAAAGAAAGCATGAGCCATTGAAAACAACGGAAAAGAAACGGGATTTCGCGCGTGCTGTACGAGAGGTGTCCGATGAAAAGTGAGAGGATTGCACATACGTTTTGTATGCGCGCCGGTAGGAGCGTCGGTTTAGTCAGAGAGATCGCGGAACGAGCGACGGCGTTGCGAGGACTGTAGATGGCGCGGCGGAGCGCGTGACTGAGAAGAGCGACAGAGAGATAGTCGGGTGAGAGCGAGAAAGAAGAAAAACGGCGGCGCAGTGGAGGGCGCTGACGGTTTTGACGATCACCGTGGCGACGAGAGGCGGTAGTAGACAGTGACCCCTCGGACGGGAGGGGTATCGCCGCGTACAGAGCGACCTTGAAACGTGTATACGTAATTTACAGAAAAAAGAAAAAAAAAAAAATGAAATAATAACAATAATAGATAAAGAAATATTCGACAATCCGTCAAACAGACGCCATTTTATATGCCCGATGGTGCTTTAACTTTATCGCGGCAAAAAGGAAAAAAACACTTACGTATACTAAAAACTACATCGCGTATACTTCGGGACGTGTTTCGTCGTCAGTTTCCAAACGACTAAACGGTGAGAATCGACGTTTTACGAAGCGCAAATTATCGTTATTAGCGGAAGAGGTTTCGGCGGTGGAGCGTCTCGAATTTCCTGTCGGGCCTATTCGTTTACGCGACGCAATTTTTCTAAGACGTTTCGGAGTGCTCGAGAGCGACCAAGTTGGCGTCATAACCTCAAACAATGTGGAATGAAGAAAAAATATTGAATCACGAGTCCTAGGAAACTTTCGGACGGAACTATAGTTACTCGGATATGTTTTGAGAGATAAAAACGTATACAGAACGAGCATATATATATACATATGTATATATATTTATATATATATCAATAGATATATTTTTTTGCAAAGCATTGTTCTGGGAATATAAAAATACGAGAATACGCAATGTTTTTGGGAAAAGCGTGTCGGAGATATTGATAAACGATATCGAGGCCACGTGCGACGATAATAATAATAATAATAACAATAAAAACTTTAAGGTTCGTGGATTCTGTTTGAAAATATGGATAATTGAATAAAAGTCGGATTAAAGCACGATTCGTGACAGTGATAAGAGGTCTACTGTTGCACGGGGATACATGCAAGAAAATACGTGACTGGTCGTTGTTCGTTTTTTTTTTTTTTTTTTTTAAATAAAAAGAAAAACGCAAAAATTGTTAATTACGGGCGGATCTTTGGAGAAGCAAGTATCCGCGGTTGATGGATGATACCGGTAGGATGCTGCAACACGGTGGTTCGAGCGTTAGCCTAATGGGTGGACAGCAGGGTCAGGGAGGCCAGAATACCGGCGGTTACGGTGGCATGGGTCCGGGCGACGGTTCGGCAACACAGGGTCCCGATCAGAATGTCGAGGCACGAAAGCAAGACATCGGCGAGATATTACAGCAGATTATGAATATTACGGATCAGAGCTTGGACGAGGCACAGGCGAGGTAAGAATACAAACGAAGAATGATTTTTTTTTTTTTTTTTTTGCGTTATTCATTTTAGGCGGATGCTGCACGATGAGAAGTTGGGAAAATGTAGCTAATTTTTTTTGTCACTTTACGGAGAAAAAATGGACGCATGGAAAATTCGAAACGACAAAATTGTTCGAGATTTCGGAAGAATATTTAGATTGGTAAACAAAAAATTGTGAGAGGATGCTCGAATTTCAAAGTATCTCATTTATTCTGGCGGATAGACAAAAAATTATGATATTTTCATGAGATACTGGGATTATTGTAAGGGGGGAAATAGGGACAGCGTTTTCTCAATGATTTTCATGAATTTTTTTATAGTATAAAAATGAATATAATTTATTGAAACTTTGAGAATATTTTAGACATATATTTAAGTATATGCTATGAAATTTTTGAAGAATTTTCTTGAAAAACACCGGGGATATTAGCGAGCCCATATTGCAGGTCACAATCGGACTCAGCATTTTGCGTACATTCTGGAAGCCGCAATTTTCATCTGAAATCAAACGAGGCTGGAATTTACTTTTATTATATGTCTCTCTTCTATATGAACCTAAATGCTATAAAAAAAATAGAAAATTTAATTTTTTACACGGGTCATAACAAAAAAGCATGAGTTTTTGCCATTTTTTACAACTTTATTTGCAAAACAAAAATTATTTTAAATAATGATAATATTCCGATTTTAGGTTCATATAGAGCGCAATACTATGAAGAAAGTAACTGCCAATTTTCGTAACGATTGGTTGAAAACTTTTCGAACTAGTGTGTACGCAAGGGATCATATTTTTCAATAGTTTTACTAACAAATTATGAAATTAAAGAAAAGTCGATTTTTTTGAACCGTCTTAACCCTATTTCCACCCTTAAACATTACTAATTTACGAGATAATTATCAGAAAAACCTTAGAAAATGGAGGAGATGGGATAAAAAATTATTGAAACTTTGAGAATATTTTATACATATATTTAAGTATATGCTATAAAATTTTTGAAGAATTTCCTTGAAAAACACCGAAAATATTAGCGACCCCATATTGCAGGTCGCAGACTCAGCATTTTTGCGTACATTTTGGAGGCCGCAATTTTCATCTGAAATCAAACGAGGCTGGAATTTACTTTTATTATATGTCTCTCTTCTATATGAACCTAAATGCTATAACAAAAAATAGAAAATTTAATTTTTTACACGGGTCAAAACAAAAAGCATGATTTTTTGCCATTTTACAACTTTATTTGCAAAAAAAAAATTATTTTAAATAATGATAATATCCCGATTTTAGGTTCATATAGAGCGCAATACTATGAAGAAAGTAACGGCCAATTTTCGTAACGATTGATTGAAAACTTTTCAAACTAGCGTGTACGCACTCACTTCAATGGCTTATAACAATAGAACGAGTCGAAATTTTCATTTAAAATTTTGGGATCATATTTTTCAATAGTTTTACTAACGAATTATGAAATTAAAGAAAAATCGATTTTTTTGAACCGTCTTAACCCTATTTCCACCCTTAAACATTACCTAAACCAATTTACGAGATAATTATCAGAAAAACCTTAGAAAATGGAGGAAATGAGATAAAAAATTATTAAAACTTTGAGAATATTTTATACATATATTTAAGTATATGCTATACATTTTTTGAAGAATTTCCTTGAAAAACACCGAAAATATTAGCGAGCCCATATTGCAGGTCACAATCAGACTCAGCATTTTTGCGTACATTTTGGAAGCCGCAATTTTCATCTGAAATCAAACGAGGCTGGAATTTACTTTTATTATATGTCTCTCTTCTATATGAGCCTAAATGCTATTAAAAAAATAGAAAATTTAATTTTTTACACGGGACAAAACAAAAAAGCATGATTTTTTGCCATTTTACAACTTTATTTGCAAAAAAAAATTATCTTAAATAATGATAATATTCCGATTTTAGGTTTATATAGAGCGCAATACTATGAAGAAAGTAACTGCCAATTTTCGTAACGATTGGTTGAAAACTTTTCAAACTAGCGTGTACGCACTCACTTCAATGGCTTATAACAATAGAACGAGTCGAAATTTTCATTTAAAATTTTGGGATCATATTTTTCAATAGTTTTACTAACAAGTTATGAAATTAAAGAAAAATCGATTTTTTTTAACCGTCTAACCCTATTTCCACCCTTGAACAAATTTACGAGATAATTATCAGAAAAACCTTAGAAAATGGAGGAGATGAGATAAAAAACTATTGAAACTTTGAGAATATTTTATACATATATTTAAGTATATGCTATACATTTTTTGAAGAATTTCCTTGAAAAACACCGAAAATATTAGCGAGCCCATATTGCAGGTCACAATCAGACTCAGCATTTTGCGTACATTCTGGAAGCCGCAATTTTCATCTGAAATCAAACGAGGCTGGAATTTACTTTTATTATATGTCTCTCTTCTATATGAACCTAAATGCTATAAAAAAAAAATATAAAATTTAATTTTTTACACGGGTCGAAACAAAAAAGCATGATTTTTTGCCATTTTTTACAACTTTATTTGCAAAAAAAAATTATCTTAAATAATGATAATATTCCGATTTTAGGTTCATATAGAGCGCAATACTATGAAGAAAGTAACTGCCAATTTTCAAAACGATTGGTTGAAAACTTTTCAAACTAGCGTGTACGCAAAAAAAGTCGTTTTCAGAAAAACGCGTTTGAAAAAATAGTACCAAGAAAAACAAGCAATATGGGGTCGCTAATATCTTCGGTGTTTGTCAAGGAAATTCAAAAAATTTTCAAAAAATTTTACAGTATATACTTAAATATATGTATAAAATATTCTCAAAGTTTCAATAAATTATATTCATTTTTTATACTATAAAAAAATTCATGAAAATCACTGAGAAAACGCTGTCCTAACCCTATTTGCCCCCTTAATGGCTTATAACAATAGAACGAGTCGGAAATTTCATTTAAAATTTTGGGAACATATTTTTCAATAGTTTTACTAACAATTTATGAAATAAAAACAAAATCGACTTTTTGAACCGTCTAACCCTACTTCCCCCCTTAAGGGGACAAAAATGACTAAAATTACGCAACTTAAATTTCTTATCCATCTGACCGAAATGTTGTACGTTTATTTGGAGTATATATATTTTTATTTATAGTAAAGGACTGATGATTTATAATTAAAGTATATATTGTTTGAGAATCATGATTCCTCGCGTTGTGATCGATTTTTCTATGTAACAAATGTTAATCGATAATTGTGTAGAATGAAAAGAGCTTGATAGGACGATTGACATAAACGATTTATGTGGGTCTGTGAATTTTGTCACCTGTGTTTGCATTGGGACCGTGTATCGTTCTCTTTTTCTCTTTTTCTACGTATCACACCGAGTTCTCCATATCGATCGTGTTTTTTTTTCTTTCGGTTCATTTTTACTCCGGTTACACAGGTGTACCTATAAATCGACTATCGTCTATGTTTGTTCACAGAAAACACACTCTTAACTGCCACAGAATGAAGGGAGCGCTGTTCTCTGTCCTCTGCGAGATCAAGGAGAAGACCGGTAAGTCGTCAATGACGTTTATTTATATTCTGTACAATCTTATTATTAATCTATGCACATCTGATGCCCTATTTTTTTTTTTTCTGTCACCCTCCTGTCGCGAACAACATTCATTTTTCCTAATAACAATCGAATTTAGAATTGATGATCATTACTTTGGAGAAAAAAAAAGTGTTTACAAAAAAATTACAGCTGCACCAATTCCTGTTCGATATTATTATCTATTTATACAAAAATGAATCCCTATTTCCCTTGGTCACGCCATAACTTGAGAACGACTTTATCGATTCCATTCATCTTTTGTTTTTAAGTCGCTAATACTTCGTGGAAGGTTCTTACGGAAAGAAAAATTGAGAAAATTGCGCAGAAAATTGTAGAATTTCAGAAAACTTAACGACTATTTAACCTTCGCGCGTTTGACAGTTCTCGCAAAGCAAATGTGATTTAATAGACGCATCGGTCGGCATCTATCGATCAAAAAATTCATTTATTCATTTCTTAGTGCACAGTCCATTCGAACTGAACGTTTATCCAGTTTTGAGTTTATTGAGTGAATTTTTTGAGAAGTGTTTGTTCGTCGCAATTAGTTCACCGCAATCACGGCTTATATTAAAAGTTTAATTTAATATCGATTTTTGGTAAGTTTTGATTGACTAACACGTGGTATACATGGTTATACGGAAACATTAAGGGAGTCAAGTTTCTATTTTCAGTTACAATAAACACTATGTTTTTGAAATAATTTTTTTGTTAATTATTTATTACGGTTCGAATTGAATATTCATAGCTCAAACAGGACAACGTCTGTCGGGTCAGCTAGTATTCGTATAATTCTATTAATTCAGTTGTGTCGAAGATTGCATTGAAAACAATTTTCGAACCATCTTTGGTACTTGAACCCCGAAAATGCTGCAATGGCTTTTTATTGACGAGAATGTGTCTCCAAATATAATGAAAAGAATGGTCGAAAATATAAAAAATGCAGAAGATCAAGATGAAGAAATCTCGGAACTTTCCAAACGTTTTGGTATCCACGAGATGAATTTTTCTTCTTTGATCGATAAGGACATTGATTTCTTTATCAGTTCCAAAACGATGGCTTTTATCGAAAGATTTGAAATCAACTCCTCATTTTTTGATATCGATGTGAGCGAGCGGATTTCTAATGAAAATTATTTACAAGGCTTAAAAATAGTTAAAGGAATTAAAGTGGTTAACGATGTTGCAGAAAGAGGAGTCAAACTTATTACAGAGTATAATGATCGTCTCACTTATGACGAAGATCAGAAACAATTCATTGTACAAATAATTGAAGAATATAAAAAAAAAAATATCCTGATATTAACAAAGCAACTTTGCTCCAACCGATGTAATTCATTATTGTAAGTTGATTTTTATTCATTTATTCATTTCTTAGTGCACAGTCCATTCGATCTGAACGTTTGTCCAGTTTTGAGTTTGTTGAGTGAGTGTTTTTGAGAAGTGTTTGTTCGTCGCAGTTAGTTCACCGCAATCACGCCTTATATTAAAAGTTTAATTTAATATCGTTTTTGGTAAGTTTTGATAGACTAACACGTGGTATACATGGTTATACGGAAACATTAAGGGAGTCAAGTTTCTATTTTCAGTTACAATAAACACTATGTTTTTGAAATCATTTTTTTGTTAATTATTTATTACGGTTCGAATTGAATATTCATAGCTCAGACAGGACAACGTCTGTCGGGGTCAGCTACTTATTATTAAATGTGATGGCTACTTGTGTGCATATTCTTTGTGCTTATGGATATTGACAAATATTAAGGTAGTAGTCTGGTAACTTAAGCCGATTTTCATGTCTTTTTTGGAGGGCGTTTTTTTGTAGGAAAATAAAAATGAATCGTTTTGGATATTTACGATGTTTTTATTTACATATTAAAGATACAAAAAAAAATTTCTTTGAAAAAATTTAATAGTTTATTATTATTATTATTATTATTATTGATCGAAGTTGGCACCTCGAAAAAAAAGCGCGTGGGTGACCTCGGTGATTTTGGCTCTTGATGTTATCTGAAATCAATAATTCTTGATAATTCTTAATCTATAGACATGTCATTCTGGTCGGAACTACTGAAGTTAAATTTCATGGATAAATAACAAAATGGCGGACTTTGGAGAAAAAAAACTTTTTTCCAAAGTCCGCAATTTTGTTATATTGGCTTTTAATTTTATCTGAAATCAAAAATTCTTGATAATTCTTAATCTATGGACATGTCACTCTGGTCGGAACTACTGAAGTTAAATTTCATGGATAAATAACAAAATGGCGGATTTTGGAGAAAAAAACGTCCTTTTCCATTTTGTTGTTTATCCATGAAATTTAACTTCCGACCAGAATGACATGTCTATAGATTAAGAATTATCAAGAATTTTTGATTTCAGATAACATCAAGAGCCAAAATCATCGGGGCCACCCGCGCGCTTTTTTTCGAGGTGCCAACTTCGATCAATAATAATAATAATAATAAACTATTAAATTTATTGAAAAAATTTTTTTTTTGTATCTTTAATATGTAAATAAAAACATCCTAAATATCCAAAACGATTCATTTTTATTTTTCTACAAAAAAACGCCCTCCCAAAAAGACATGAAAATCGGCTCAAGTTACCAGACTACTACCTTAAGGGCTCACATATTCCCTGCGAGCGCTGAAAACCAAGTAAATTATTGTAAAGTAATAAGTAAGTAATGTAATTATTTGTGAAAATTGATTATAAAAGTTAGAATGACGAAAGAGAAAATTAAATTGTTTATTTCACATCTTTTATCAACTTATCAACGATAAGAAAAACAATTAAACTTTTTTTTTCCAATATTAATATTAATTTTCAAGGGTATAAATAGAGTATTGATGAAAACCATGACGCCTCCTTGTCGACATGATAACTTCGCCAAAAATTATCTAATTTACAAAAATAAAAAAGAATTCAGTAAAATAATGTAGCAGTAATAGTCTGACGGAGGTATTTTTCCTTTGGTTTTTTTTTACATAAAGGAATTACAGTATTTTAAACTTTAGTGTGCAATTAAAAAAAAAAAATGTCGTTAATAATTTATAAAAAAATTTACCAATCAGAAAATTAAAAAAAACCTCTCGTCAGACTGTAGAGAAAATATTTATCAAGATTTAAGAAAAAAAGTGAAAAAACATTAAAAATTGACTGGGTTATCGTGCTGATACTGTCTAAAACCATAGTTTCGAGAAAAACGCGTTTAAATAATGTTAAGATAGAAAAAAAAAAATTATAAAATTTCTTTTCTTACAGTTGAAAAGTTAATAAAAAATGTGAAGTCAACAATTTAAATTTTTCCACCATATAACCTTTATAATAGTTTTTCAAATTTACTCGGTTTTCAGCGCGCGCAGGGTTACGTGTGAGCTCTTAAGTGGGGGTAGGGTTTTAAAGGCGAAAAAAAATGCATATTTTTATGATTTTTTTGCGGCGACATGAGTAATATAATTTTATTAAATAAAATTACATATTATTGTTCAACTATTGAAGTATCTCAGAAAAAATTTTCAATTAAAAATATTGATAAATAAGCCGGTGACGTTGAATCTCCAGAGGCGCCTTGAAAAAAAAGTGGTTTTGCGGTGAACATTATAACTCGTTACCGGATCATCCGAAACGAAAAAATTGATATGCATTTTAAAGGTGATGTATTTCTCGAGGTAATCAGGAAGAGTTTTTTTTTTTTTTTTTTTTTAATATTTTTTGCAGCACTTGGAAGTGAAAAACGCAATTTTAGCTAAAAAGATCGCGCTTAATTTGTTATTAAAAAATTGAAAAAATTGAAAAAAAAAACTCCTCCTGATTACCTTTTGATTTATGTGAAGAAGTAATGTTTAAATTTTCAAAAGGATCGGTTCAGTAGATTTTGAGTTCTAATGTTCACAAACCTTCAAAATTGACGTTTTCGGGAAAATCGATTTAAAGTTTTTTCTACGTACCGAGCGGCTACCGAGCAGGTATAAAAATCAGGTATCACGGCCGGTCGTTTGAAACGCTGTAACTCCGTTAGTTTTGCTCCGATTGACTTAAAATTTATACACAATATTCTCGACATATTGTTCATTCAGAAAAAAAAATTTTTTAAATGCAAAAAAAATAATTTAAACCCCCCCCCTTAACTCGAATATGAGACAGTCAATAATTCAAAAGTTAATCCTTTTAACTTGCTTTTTTTTTTCTCCATAACGCTTCGATAATTTGTAAAATCGTTCGGTAAGCATTTCAATGACGTCGCTGCTTTTTTTTTTCGCCTCATTTCTCGTATTTAGGCGAATTTAGCTGGATGATGCTTAGATACGTTTATTTAAACCCATCAGCCGCTCGTAGATGAGTCTATCTCGACGATAGTCTGCGGGGGTTTCAAATCCCCCGATTTTCATCGACGGGGGTTCCCCTTCGCTCGTTATACGTCACATTTAAAACTCGTAAACATAATTTTAATGCCGTGTTTGGATTACTTTTGTGCGCGGGAATCAAGAGACCACGAAACGCGCAATTATTTCAACACCGACGACAGTAGGGGAAAACTAACTGTGTTACTACCCAACATAAATGTAATATAGAGTTATAAAAGCGGTATCCATATATATTTTTCTCTGTCGAGTTAGTTTTCGATTGGGGAATGAGAAAAAGGCTCTTCTTCATCACCGTTCGTCCGAGGGCTTTTAGCTTTTAGGGTGCTTTCCCTCCACGCCCACGCGGGAAGAACTAAAGCGTCCCCCACCTCTCGCTATCTCGTTCTTTGAACCATTAAACGCCGACTAAATGTTCGTCTCTTTCGTTCCTCTCAACATTCTCCGATTACTTTTTTTTTTCTTCATTTTCTTTTATTCGAGCATAATATCGAAATGACCAGCAAAACCTGTATTTCTTTTACAAACCCCTGGCCCCCGCATATTTTGCTATAATTCTTCTAAAAATGATTTCGAAAAATTACTCGGGGGTATTGCACGGGGGCATTATTATAATTTTTTTTTTTTTTCGTCAGTGCGAGAGTAATCTTCCGTCCGTCTCGAAATCGCGATCGAATGCGCTTAGGAGTGTGTTTAACAAAGAGAGCGCTTTTTTTTCTCGTTCGAACATCTCTCGCGAGCATTTCTCGTTCGAGAGGCTGACTCGATTCCTTTTCGCTCTCTCTCTCTCTCCTTCTTGGTCTCACTCCGCGCGCACACATGACACACAACGCGCGAGAATCTCGTGGCCCTCGGAGCTCAGTCTTTTTCCTTTTTCTCTTCCTCATCACAGACTCGAGAGAGAACTCTCCGGGGGCTCTGGTCTCTTCTCTTGCGGCGATCTTTTCGTGCACGCATATATGCTCGAGTATGTATATTTCTTCACGAACAATCCCGAGGGGGGAACGACCGCGACGACGACGCTGCCGCCGTCGCTGGGAACCTCGATCTCCCAGCGTTCGGCCCTCTTTGTGTACACTGTACTTGCGGGCTATCATACGAGTATATATCTATATATAGAATGGCTCGAAGTCAAAAGGGCGTATTTATCATGGAAAAAAAAAGAAAGATTCGTTCCCGTGACTAAATCGATGGCCAGGGACGTACAAACAAATGTTTAGCTAATAGAACAAAATCTTTGTTCGATTCAAAGGAAAGATTTTCTTTCTTTATTTCACATTCATTTATCGAGACGAAATATTCGTCGATGTGGCATTAAAATTTTACTACAGTAACTGAACGTTTGTTTGAACTACCGTGATCGTGCATTCGACTCGATGCTACCAAGACTTTTTTTTTTTTCTCGGGGACTCGGATTGAACGGTATCGAATTAACGGGGGAAATAGGGTTGGGACAGCGTTTTCTCAATGATTTTCATGAATTTTTTTATAGTATAAAAAATGAATATAATTTATTGAAACTTTGAAAATATTTTATACATATATTTAAGTATATACTATAAAATTTTTATACATATATTTAAGTATACACTATAAAATATTAGCGACCCCATATCGCAGGTCACAATCAGACTCAGCATTTTCCGTACATTCTGGAAGGCGCAATTTTCATCTGAAATCAAACGTGGTTGGAATTTACTTTTATTATATGTCTGTCTTCTATACGAACCTGAATGCTATAAAAAAAATAGAAAATTGAATTTTTTACAAGGGTCAAAACAAAAAAGCATGATTTTTTGCCATTTTTTATAACTTTATTTGCAAACAAAAAAACATTAATTAAGGGGGGGAATAGGGTTGGGACAGCGTTTTCTCAATGATTTTCATGAACTTTTTTATAGTATAAAAAATGAATATAATTTATTGAAACTTTGAAAATATTTTATACATATATTTAAGTATATACTATAAAATTTTTATAAATATATTTAAGTATATACTATAAAATATTAGCGACCCCATATCGCAGGTCACATTCAGACTCAGCATTTTCCGTACATTCTGGAAGCCGCAATTTTCATCTGAAATCAAACGTGGTTGTAATTTACTTTTATTATATGTCTGTCTTTTATACGAACCTAAATGCTATAAAAAAAATAGAAAATTGAATTTTTTACAAGGGTCAAAACAAAAAAGCATGATTTTTTGCCATTTTTCATAATTTTATTTGCAAACAAAAAAACATTATTTTAAATAACTAGCAATAACGGGCTCGCTTCGCTCGCCCTTGAATGTTTCATATTTCGAACTTGTCCTTTAGATTAAGAATCAACTGCAAATTCTTATGGATACTTTTTCCCAAACCGCACAACGGATTTTGTCACCATACTGCAGTCGCTACGATTATTTCGTCTCGATCGGTTGTCATTTCGTTAAATAGTACATAATTTATTATAAGGTTTTTAAATTATGAGAATTGCATTGGGCGAGAGTCAATAATCTATTGAATCTTTGATCTTATTGAATCTTTGTATACTATAGATGTTGTTTCATGGTGAACGAAATCGTGTTTGAATTACTCGCGCTTTACGACAACCAATCAGATTTACGATAAACGGGCTTCATAATTCGATATATTTATCTAGCATTTCTCTATTATATAAGGTTTATAAATTTTGAGAATTGCATTGGGCGAGAGTCAATGATCTATTGAATCTTTAATCTTATTAAATCTTTGTATACCATTGATGTTGTTTCATAGTGAACTAAATCGTGTTTGAATAACGCACGCTTTACGACAACCAATCAGATTGACGATAACTGGCTTCAAAATTCGATATATTTATCTCACATTTCGAGAGTTTCAAGAATCGAGTGCCATGTCTTTTGGGGGGGGGGGGGGGGGGGGGGTTTAAAGGCGAAAGAAAGTATATTTTTATGATTTTTTTGCGGCGACATGATTAATATAATTTTATTAAATAGAATTACATATTATTGTACAATTATTGACGTATCTCAGAAAAAATTTTCAATGAAAAATATTGATAAATAAGCCGGTGACGTTGAATCTCCAGAGGCGCCTTGAAAAAAAGTGGTTTTGCGGTGAACATTATAACTCGTTACTGGATCATCTGAAACAAAAAAATTGATATGCATTTTAAAGGTGATGTATTTCTCGAGGTAATCAGGAAGAGTTTTTTTCTTTCTATTTTTTGCAGCACTTGGAAGTGAAAAACGCAATTTTAGCTAAAAAAATCGCTCTTAATTTGTTATTAAAAAATTGAAAAAATTGAAAAAAAAAAACTTCTGATTACCTGTTGATTTATGTGAAGAAGTAATGTTTAAATTTTCAAAAGGATCGGTTCAGTAGATTTTGAGTTCTAATGTTAACAAACTTCAAAAATGACGTTTTCGGGAAAATCGATTTAAAGTTTTTTATACGTGAAAATCAGGTATCACGGCCGGTCGTTTGAAACGCTGTAACTCCGTTAGTTTAACTCCGATTGACTTAAAATTTATACACAATATTCTCGACATATTGTTCATTCAGAAAAAAAAAAAATGGATTCAATCTTTGTATACCATAGATGTTGTTTCATAGTGAACTAAATCCTGTTTGAATTACGCGCGATTTACGACAACCAATCAGATTGACGATAAACTGGCTTTAAAATTCGATATACTTATCTCGCACTTCGAGAGTTTCGAGAATCGAGTGCCATGTCTTTTTTAAGAAAGGATGATAATATTCCGATTTTAGGTTCATACAGAGTGCAATACGATGAAGAAAGTAACTGTCAATTTTGAAAACGATTGGTTGAAAACTTTTCAAACTAGCGTGTACGCAAGTTCAAAAAAAGTCGTTTTCAGAAAAACGCGTTTGAAAAAATAGTACCAAGAAAAACAAGCAATATGGGGTCGCTAATATTTTATAGTATATACTTGAATATATGTATAAAAATTTTATAGTATATACTTAAATATATCTATAAAATATTCTCAAAGTTTCAATAAATTATCTTCATTTTTTATACTATAAAAAAATTCATGAAAATCATTGAGAAAACGCTGTCCTAACCCTATTTCCCCACTTAATGGCTTATAACAATAGAAAGAGTCGGAATTTTCATCTAAAATTTTGGTAACATATTTTTCAATAGTTTTACTAACGATTTATGAAATAAAAAAAAAAATCGATTTTTTGAACCGTCTAACCCTATTTCCCCCCTTAAGGTAGTAGTTTGGTAACTTAAGCCGATTTTCATGTGTTTTTTGGCGGGCGTTTTTTTGTAGGAAAATAAAAATGAATCGTTTTAGATATTTAGGATGTTTTTATTTACATATTAAAGATACAAAAAAAAAGTTTTTTGACAAAATTTAATAGTTTATTATTATTATTATTATTGATCGAAGTTGGCAGCCCGGGTCCTGACTTTTTTTCCACCGAACCGATTGCTTTCAAATTTTAACAGGCTACTCTACACACTTATAGTTCTCGTCGGAACCACCGAGAAATTTTTTCACTCCTAGCTTTTTATTTTACAACCCCTTAATTGCTAAAAAAAAAGGACTTTAGCAAAGAAGGGGTTGTAAAATAAAAAGTTAGGGGTGAAAAAATTTCTCGGTGGTTCCGACGAGAACTATAAGTGTGTAGAGTACTCTGTTAAAATTTGAAAGCAATCGGTTCGTTAGAAAAAAAGTTAGGACCCGGGCTGCCAACTTCGATCAATAATAATAATAATAATAATAAACTATTAAATTTTTTCAAAAAATTTTTTTTTTGTATCTTTAAAATGTAAATAAAAACATCCTAAATATCCAAAACGATTCATTTTTATTTTCCTACAAAAAAACGCGCTCCAAAAAAGTCACGAAAATCGGCTTAAGTTACCAGACTACTACGTTAATGGAGAAAGCAAAAGTGGTGAAAATTGAAACTTGGACATTGCTTTCTCATCATTTTTTCCCGCATATACTCTTCGCCGCGGTATCGGTAGAAAGGGCGATAAAGGGGGGACGAGATCGAGACGAAAGAAGGAGAAGCGTGAAAAAGAAACAAAAGGGACATAACGAACGAGAGGAAAAACAAAAAGTGCATGTACAGGAATTGTTTGGGGAGTTTTACGTGAGACGGATAGGAGATGCCAGAGTGCGGCAGAGAGACAAGATAAAAATGAGGAGTCTGCGGAGGCGAGGGTACGAGGCGCGCACACAGCAGCTTTAGAGTTTATGGGCAATGACTGACGAGGCAGTGAAAAAGTAGTAAAACCAAGGAAGAGCAGATAAACGCTATGTTAAGCAAACCATTTTACCAGCCATTTAATATAATCAGCGCGTTCTTCTCGTTTATATAGCTCCTCGGGATAACTCCTCGTCGACGACACTTCACGATTCTTTATTTTTATATTCATTTTATTTTTACATAAAAAAAAAAAAAACAAGACACTAACACGATACGCGATTTGACCAACTCTTCGCACGTATCTGTGCTCTCTCTTTTTCGTTGTTTTTCTACCGTTCGTAGTGCCGCACGAAACGGCCACTTGAACAAGATCGTTTATAATGACTTTACGACGATATAATTAATTTAATGACGAATGTTTAAATTCAATCGTTAACGCTTATTGAAATTTTATTACGACACATAAAACAGTTAATAAAAATGTGTATGAATATTGATGTTTTTTTTTTTTAAGAATAATATTTAGAATTATTTTGCTAAATTTACGTTTGGAAAAGTTTGTTTGAAATTTGAAGGAAACAAATGCATTTTATATATCTCGGTTTGTTTTGGACAACCCCGCGAGGGTTGTCGGGAGAAATGAGAGATGAAAAGAGAAGGAGAAAAAAAAAAACGAAATAAGAATGAGAGAATGGACTTTCTCGGCTTCGTTCCCCCCGAGGGATCGAGAGGAAGAGTCGAGAGAATTCACAGGAGGCGTGAGTCTCGAAAACTAGAAGGATTCCCGCTGTTTCGTTTTCTCCCATTTCTCTAGTTTTCCTCTCTCGCAATTGAGACCGAAGTCCCTTTTCATTTCCCTCGCCACCTTTCGGGATTTGGACAGCCCTTTGTCGTTTTTCCACCCCTATTCGACCTGGACTCTCTCTATCTCTCTCTCTCGACTTTTTCGGTTCCTGTCTATATGCTCCGAACCAAATAGCACCGTTTACACAGAACTATAATATGTACAGGGCCTATAATAGTATACAATTTTTCGAGTGTTCTCCAACCGCCAACGTTCACAATATATGTACACATCTTTTTCACGTTTTACCCAATCTACCACAGTGAGGGGGAGAAAAATTTTTTAGAGTCGCAAATTGAGTTTCTGTGATTTTATACAATTTATCGAAATGCCAATGGAATTATTTGATGATTTCATTCATTAATTCCTACTGATTTCTTTTTGATTCATGAAATTTTTTTATGTTTTTTAATAGAATGTTCAGTTTTTCGATAAAATACTCACGGAATTAGTAACCATTGACACAAAATTCACGATTAGCGTCCTAAAAGAAAATTTAAACGTTCAAAAATTTTTTTTTGCATTTCGGCCAACGAGAAGTGGCTGCGCTAAAACCGCTGTTACGTTGCTTCGCGATGGAGTTGAAACCCTACTCTTTGCTAATTATTTTCGTAATCGTTCAACCTTCAAAATGCCGCCTCATTTATTGAGCTACGATTTTTTTTTCTATTTTTCATCGATTTTCGAAGTTGGACCATCGATTTTTACAAATTTCTCCATACATAGCCCTTCTCATTTTTTTCGCCGATTTTCAACCAGCCCTCACGGCTACAATAATTGAGATATCGGGATGATCCAAAATGCATTCTCCAAGTCTACTCGAGACGTTTACGAAATTCGTCCGAAAATTAAAAATCGATCAAACGCGAGCCAAGTTATGCCCATTTGAAATTTCGAAATTTTTAAGTCTCTGAAATAAGTGGACAAAAAATGACAAACATTTTTTTTTCTTTCATTATTTGCAATGGTTTCTGATTACGAATCTCATTGTGTTTTTGTCAACGAGTAAAAATATCAACGAAAAAAAAACACGAAAATCAGTTAATAACCATTGAATGTTCCTGGAGGCCAGAAGTCTTCTCAAATTTATGGAGGAGTAATAAGAATCGAATAAATTCTTTAATTTCCAATCATTACTAATAACTTGTAAAAAAGACCATTTCTCTGTGGGATACACAAGTTTACAGTTTTATCGTGAATACTATTTTTTCCATTCGTTGATTTTAATATCATTAACGGGTTAGGCCACTCTAGAGGCCGAAAAAATAGGCTTTTTTGAGGATTTTTTTTTTTTTTTTTTTTTTTTTCAGGAAAACTACAAAATTAATCGTGATTACGAAATGCGATTTTTATCATACATATCAGTGACTGTATACAATAATTTTTTCGAAGCGATTAATTTCAAAATGTCGGCTGTGCAGCGTTTTTGCGATGACGTCTCCGTTTTTGTTGGCCAGAAACACAACAGACAATTTCAACCGATTCACTTGAAATTTTGAATGTATCTTTAAAAATACATTATCTATGAAAGTGCGTAAGATTTTTTTTTATATCGCATAGTTCATTTGTTATTAACAATTTTCTGACGTTTTTTTAAGCAAATTTTTCACTTTTCGCTTTAGAAGTGCGCCATTTGGCCAAAAATCAATCTATCCGAAAAATCTTACGCACTGTCATAAACAATGTATTTTTAAAGATATATTCAAAACTTCAAGTGAATCGGTTGAAAGTTTTCTGAGTTATGTTTCCGGCCAACAAAAACGGAGACGTCATCGCAAAAGGCTGCACAGCCGCCATTTTTAAATAAATCGCTTTAAAAAAAATTATCGTATACAGTCACTGATATGTATGATAAACGCCCTATTTTCTAATCTCGATTTATTTTCTAGTTTTTCTGAAAAAAAAAAAATCCCCAAAAAAGCCTATTTTTTCGGCCTCTAGAGTGGCCCAATCCCTTGAGGTAGTAGTCTGGTAACTTAAGCCGATTTTCATGTCTTTTTTGGAGGGCGTCTTTTTGTAGGAAAATACAAATGAATCGTTTTGGATATTTAGGATGTTTTTATTTACATATTAAAGATACAAAAAAAAATGTTGAAAAATTGTAATAGTTTATTATTATTATTATTATTATTATTATTGATCGAAGTTGGCACCTCGAAAAAAAAGCGCGTGGGTGGCCCCGGTGATTTTGGCTCTTGATGTTATCCGAAATCAAAAATTCTTGATAATTCTTAATCTCTAGACATGTCATTCTGGTCGGAACTACTTAAGTTAAATTTCATGGATAAATAACAAAATGGCGGACTTTGAAAAAAAAAAAAAAAAAGTCCTTTTATCCAAAGTCCGTCATTTTGTTATTTATCCATGAAATTTAACTTAAGTAGTTCCGACCAGAATGACATGTCTATAGATTAAGAATTATCAAGAATTTTTGATTTCAGATAACATTAAGAGCCAAAATCACCGGGGCCACCCACGCGCTTTTTTTTTTCGAGGTGCCAACTTCGATCAATAATAATAACAATAATAAACTATGAAATTTTTTCAACAAATTTTTTTTTCGTATCTTTAATATGTGAATAAAAACATCCTAAATATCGAAAACGATTCAATTTATTTTTCTTAAAAAAAAATGCCCTCCAAAAAAGACATGAAAATCGGCTTAAGTTACCAGACCTTATTACGATCTGTTAAATCTCAGAATTCATCGGGGATCCCTATCCTTCGAACGATACAATAACTTATTTCATTCGCACTTCATCACGCTGCAAGGAAATAAATGGAAAACTGTCTTTTGCTGTCAGGCTTTTTTTTTTCGTCGGTATAACATTGAATGGAAGGGTCGAGGCGGAAGAGTAAAAACGAATGATATCACGAAGTTTTCCACAACTTTCGCGGTCTTCTTATTCTCTCTCGCGCTCTTTCCTTTTCTCGTTTTCATTCTTCTCATACCTTTACATCTCTCGATCTCTCTCGCATTTTTTCCTCCCGAGAATCTGAGGAGACATCGGTGGATGGTTCTCTCCGCGTCCCTCATGCGTAGTCAACGAGTTTCTCGTCGACGAGAGGGACAGAAGTCGTCGGGAATTGTACGTACAGATATATAAATATGCGCGGTTATATACTAGAGTGGCCATAGAACGAAAGCAGGGGAAATATACCAAAAATAGTTCTATACACACAAGCATAGAAATAGATTCAAAAGTGCACACCATTCCGTTTCTATCCTCCTCCCCGGCCCCCATCCACTTGTTTATTTTTATTCGACTCTCCTTCGTCGTCGGAAAGTCGTGAAGAAGATGGAACGAAAGAGAAAAAAAGAAAAAAAGGAAGTAGCTCGCGAAGCATATGTACGTGTAGATGTGGAAGAGAGTCCGTCGGAGTTCCGGTCTACGAAGCGCGACGACGACGACCAGTCTTATTACGCGTTCTTCTCCGCTATTTGTCTTAAACTATGTATGCACGTTTGTGTTTCTAGTGTCGTACCGAACCGAGAGTTCCATAGCATCTTTCATTCGATCTGTACATTGTACAATTTTTTTATTATTTATTCCCCGATTGCCTCGGCGCGATAGGAAATTAATTATCCGACAATTAATGAAGGTGATAAAGCTGTCAGTATATAATTTACGACGTACCCGCCACTAATATGAAAATTGGTAGACACATACTTATAAAAGTAGGTATATAATAAGAGGATAAACATTGTGTGCGTTAGAGAAGGACTCTGGAGAAGCGCCTCGCCCCTCGTGGTGTGCAAAGTGAAAGGCCTCCTCGTGTGTGCAACGGTGCACTTTGCTGCACTCGAAGTAGTCTTGCTGATCTTATCGTGTTCCCTCCTTTTTTTTTTTTTTCTTTTAAATGTACATATGCATATATACACACATATCATTGAGTTTGGACGCTGAGGCTCTTTCGGACAGTTATAGGATAATGCATACAGCATTTAACGACGTTGCTTTGGAATAAAATATAGATCGGTCGTTAGACTCGAGTTCCTTTTTTTTTTTTTTCTTCGCGCACTCGGTTATAAAAAGCTGTGTGTAAAAGTACGTGTGTCGATCAAAAATGCACTTTCACCGGTGAAAAAAGTGTGATGCATTAATTCAGGAAGGATTTCGAGTTGCGACCAGTAGAAAACGAATAAAACATAAATGGATTTTCATTTTTTTTAAATCATCCATCTCCATTTTTCATTTATTTTCGATAAAAAAATCTTTTCCCACGCCAGAGCGTTTACACGTACGAAACAACAGTCTCAATCCCACGTTCCGTAAAAGAAGTTTTTGTTTGAGGGGGGAAATAAGGTTAGGACAGCGTTTTCTCAATGATTTTCATGAATTTTTTTATAGTATAAAAAATGAATATAATTTATTGAAACTTTGAGGATATTTTATAAATATATTTAAGTATATAATATAAAATTTTTGATGAATTTCCTTGAAAAACACCGAAAATATTAGCGACCCCATATTGCAGGTCACAATCAGACTCAGCATTTTGCGTACATTCTGGAAGCCGCAATTTTCATCTGAAATCACACGGGGTTGGAATTTACTTTTATTATATGTCTCTCTTCCATATGAACCTAAATGCTATCAAAAAAATAGAAAATTGAATTTTTTACAGGGGTCACAACAAAAAAGCATGATTTTTTGCCATTTTTACAACATTATTTGCAAAAAAAAAATTATTTTAAATAATGATAATATTCCGATTTTAGGTTCATCTAGAGCGCAATACTATGAAGAAAGTAACTGCCAATTTTCAAAACGATTGGTTGAAAACTTTTCGAACTGGCGTGTACGCAAGTTGAAAAAAAGTCGTTTTCAGAAAAACGCGTTTGAAAAAATAGTACCAAGAAAAATAAGCAATATGGGGTCGCTAATATTTTATAGTATATACTTAAATATATGTATGAAAAATTTATAGTATATACTTAAATATATGTATAAAATATTCTCAAAGTTTCAATAAATTATATTCATTTTTTATACTATAAAAAAATTCATAAAAGTCATTGAGAAAACGCTGTCCTAACCCTATTTCCCCCTTTAATGGCTTATAACAATAGAACGATGTCGGAATTTTCATTTGAAATTTTGGGAACATATTTTTCAATAGTTTTACTAACAATTTATGAAATAAAAAAAAAATCGATTTTTTGAACCGTCCAACCCTATTTGCCCCCTTAAATATTAGATTGTTCGATTTTACAAGGATATCATTTGCGAATTCCCTCGTAACCATTCGGCACAACTCTCGGATTCATCCTACTCGAGCCAGAAAGTTTAAAGACCATCGATAAATCATACGCAATCAAGCGGCACGAAATTCTTACCTCGCTTCTCGCAAATATTTCTCGCAATAATATACACGTACATTTGCACACATATATTTGCGTGCAATGCTGTCTCGGGAGGGACGGAGAAAAGAAAGATCGAGCGGAAAAGTAGCGCGAGCGAGCAATTGCACACTATGCGCGTGCGATCGCAATCAGGTTTTTTATTGGATCGTTAAGGGCGTGTTGTTTATTATACGGTTCGCACTCGCTTGGATCTGATAGGGCGTTTCTTCATTCACCGAGAATAAATGAAAAGAGACACAGAGAGAAAAAAAAAAAAAGAAACTACGAAGAAGTTGAAGAACGGATTGTCATTCCATCTTGAAAACTCCACACATTGTGGTTCCATTAAATTTATGTGTGTACAATTAAAAGAAAAAGCGTAGGAACATCCTTTATTAAACGTTACCCTTTTTAATTCCATCTTTTTTTTTTAATCTTCAGCATCATCATTATTATTATTATTATTTATATTATAATGATTATAGCACATTATTATGAGATTGGAAGGGTCAGCCGAGCGGAGAAAAGAAAACGAGAGGAGTGAGATGGAGACAGGAAAAAGAAAATAACAGTCGAGTCGTTTGTCTCGCTTCCACGAAGCGGAATGTGGTTTTTCTCTTCAACGTACATATATATATATATATATATATAGAACCCTTGCCACCTCTCTTTCTCTCTTGCTTGGGTTCTCTCTCTCGATTCTCTTCGTCCTCTTTGACTGCACAATATATATGTATAAACAGCCCTGGACCCTATGCAGCATCATGCAGATGGGAAGGATTCGTTTAGTTAGAGAGCATCGAACACCAAGAGGGCAAATCCACCAGTCAGAAGCACAAAGTATATAACCACACACAGCATGAACGAGCAACAGTAACATTCAAGGTGAACCGGACTCGATCCTCACCCGATCCTTGCTTTCCCGCTCCTGTATATATGCAATTCTCCATCTTGAGCCTCTCTCTCTCTCTCTCTCTCTCTCTCTCTCTCTCTCTCTCTCTCTCTCTCTCTCTCTCTCTCTCTCTTTCCTCTCTTTCGATTCGCGAACGAATTTCTCGCATCTAGAGAGATCTCGTTTCGCGACCAAAGAGCCTCCCGCCGACTAACGAACCCCCTACCCTCCGTACACAACCGCACAAACACATTTATGCATTTCACGTCTGGAAATAATCAGCGAGACGCGTATCGCTTTTGTGCCGCGTGCGGCAGATCTTTCGGAGATACGGTCCTGACGTTTTCCTCCTCCCACGCGTAAAGAAACTTCGAAAGAAACGAAGAAAAAGTATAGAGACAAAAAAAAAGTGCACGACGTTCACCTTGAAATTGCTGCAAAGCTCGCAGGTTGAAAAAAAAGAAAGGGTGAGGATCTTCGATCTTTGATCCTGCGAAGCCTCGTTCCGCTCTTTCTTCTCTTCGAGGATCGGCAGTTCTGTTTTCGGGATAAACCGATTTTTTACATTGTCAGCCAACATTTTTTTAATGCTCATATAGGCTTTTTATTGATCGATGAAAAGAAAATAAACAAACTGTTATTCATGTGAAAATAGCACACTGGGTGAGCCCACAAAGTTGGACGAGGTTACGAAAAAAAAATTAAACAGCAATACCAATAGCGTCAGCGATTAACGAGGTCTGTTCAAAAAGTATCGCGAATTTTGAATTTTCGCGGGCTACGTATATTCGATTTTCGACCTTTTTTTTTTGTGGCGTTAGGTTGGTACTCGTGTCCCTCAGTTATGCTGACAAAAATCGGTCATTTTGAATGTTTAGTTAATTGTTGACAGCTGTTTTGGTTAGACGCGTTTTGGCTTGTCTTCGATTTTTGCCTATTCCAAAAAAGCAACTTCCATCGCGATGATTGAGCTTTGCTTTCCACGTCATAACCGTAAACCCATGATTCGTCGCCAGTTATGACCCTCTGCAGCAAATTTGGGTCATCGCGGACCGAGCCCAACAGCTCTTTAGCAACGGTAAGGGTGAACACCACTGTGACCCCCTGTTTTTTTTTCACATTTTTCAAGAATTTTTTTTTGTGGAAAAAAAAAGAGATATTCGAAAAAAATTGTTGGGCTTTGTTCCTTGTTTATTAATGTATCAAAAAACATTTTTTTCACATTTTTCACGCCGCATGGTGGCGCTGGGGAAGCTCTCGCGTCAAGTGCTGTCATCTCCGCGGCACGCAGCAGAACTCTCTTCAACGTCGATCTGAAAAAAAATACCGAGTGTTTTCGTTAATAATATGATATTTTGAAGAGAAGTACATAGGCATTTGGAGAAATATTGTTTTAAAAAAAATAGGCACGCCTTTGAAAATAACTTTAATTTCAAAGGGGTGCCTATTTTTTTTAAAACAATATTTTTCCAAATCCCTGTGTACTTCTCTTCAAAATATCATATTATTAACGAAAACACTCGGTATTTATTTTCAGATCGACGTTGAAGAGAGTTCTGCTGCGTGCCGCGGAGATGACAGCACCTGACGCGAGAGCTTCCCCAGCGCCACCATGCGTCGTGAAAAATGTGAAAAAAATGTTTTTCGATACATTAATAAACAAGGAACAAAGCCCAACAATTTTTTTCGAATATCTCTTTTTTTTTCCACAAAAAAAAATTCTTGAAAAATGTGAAAAAAAACAGGGGGTCACAGTGGTGTTCTCCCTTGACCGAACATTCAATCTGTTTGCAATATTGTTTCAAGCCCTGGTTCAAAGTTTTGACACCGTTAAATGAGCGACTCAGTAGCCTCTGCGTTAGCTGCTTCCCGAACGCGCTACCTGAGCGCGCGGTTTGCTTAGAATTTTTATTTCTCGGCTAATTTTTGAAATATCAACAAACGGTTTTCAGGAGCGTATGAAGAAAGGTCTAAGGAATAAGAAATTGAAAAAAAAAAAAAAAAAAAAAAAAAAAAAATATCAATTTTTTCAAATTTCTAGACCAGACTACCGTCTTAACTGAACATTCAAAGTGGCCGATTTTTTCATCATAAGAAATCAGCAGAATATCGACTATACGTAGTCCGCGGAAATTCAAAATTCGCGATACTTCTTTTTAACAGACCTCGTATTCATTTTATCGGTCTGGTAACTGCACGCACGTTCGTATAGACACGATACGAGAATAGATATAAAATAAAAAGCGTGGAATATATAAAGCAAAGTATACCGTTAACGATAACGCCGTACTACTCGTTTACGTAGACCTTAATTATACGAAGTAAGAGCCTCTTTTACCGGCCGGAAATCGTTGTTATACGGCTCGTTCTCTCACCGTACCAACTTCCTTTCTTATTCTTTCTCTTCCTCGCTTGTCCATTGTCGCTGAACGGCGAATTTTTCCCCACGAGATTACCAAATTAATGTCAATAAGAATCAAATGAATTACTTATTGCGTTAATGATGGAATGAATAATAAAAAGAATAATAATCATCCTTACCGTTTCCTGGTACTTTTGTTTTCAATGGTGCCCGAGGTACCAAAAACACACGACGTTCATTCGCTCGATTCCTCGCAATGGCAATGGAGAACGCAGGGTAAACGAGTGCGTTGAGCGGAAAAAAAAAAAGCAAAATGATGGTTATGACAAAAGGAGAGGAGATAAATAGAGAGTATTGTGGATCGTGTATTACAGGGGGAGAAATGGGTGAGGGGGGGGGTGAGCAAGCGATTTAACAAACCATACGTTACGTCGCGATAAAATCTCTCACACGGTGTCTGTAAACTTTGGTCGGCTAGGTGCGCCTTCCCCTTCTCCTCCTCCTCCTCGCTAACTCCGTTCTGTTATGTCATAAAAATCTCGTAAAATAAACTCGTAAAGTAGGATGGTTGAAGCCGCGTACATCCCCCCCCCCCCCCGCATATAGTTCACACTTTTATATGGTCGACGTTTTGTTTTGTGCGTCTCTATACGTAGCAACTCTACGAAATGCTCCGAATCGCAAACTTCTCGATTTTCCCCTTCCATCTCGTATTTACATTTAAAAAATTCATATGACACAAGTCTTTCGTCGCGGAAAGACTTTCCGACGAAGTTAATTGAACGACCGAGAGCGTCTCTCGTTCGTGTTCTCTCACGATTTACGGTTGAAAAAATGAAAGAGAAAAAAAAAAAAAGAAAAATCGTTTTATCCATCTTCGTGCGACGCCGATACACACCAATGTCGAATCGGCGTCATAGACTCGAGGCTAAACCGAAACGGGACATCTTCTTAATAGTATGGTAATTCTATGGAGATTGCATGAAGCGAGTAGAGCAGCTCGTTTCGCGGGTCATTAGACCCTTCGAACGAGACGAGAAGACGAGGATAAAGTAGGATGAGAGACAGAGAGGAGGAAGGTGAACCTGGCCAGCCACGGTATATGTAAAGCCCTGTCGACGTCTTTCCTCTACGTCGTACAGTCTAACTCTAATATATAGAAATATACATTTACGGTATAATGATGACCTGACGTCTCGTCTTCTTCGAAGCACCGCTTGACCTTCTAACCTTTTCAACCCTTTAACCGATAAACTCACTCGGGTAGTCACTATAAATTGTTCGCCGTGCTTTTCCACATTAATTTCCGATCTTGAGGCCTTCCATCTACGAGGTTTATGTTTTCTCGAAAGTTCATCTATCAAATACTATTTTTTTTTTCCCCCATCCATTTCAACGCTTTTTACGAAAAATAATCTTCTACTAAATCCTTCATACCTTACCGAATGTCGAAAAAAGAAAATATAACAATTAAGATCTTAACAAAAAAAAAAGGTATATTGAGATTTACGATAAAAATGTATTTCAAGTACACAAAAGTTAGTCGATTGTTACTGCAGTTTCGTTCCTTTTTTTTTTTTTTCTTTCTTTGTCTTCAAGATTTTGAGCGCAAGGCACATACCCTCGTCAGTGGGATTTCTCGGTTATTTCGTCTTGTAGAGAGCGAGGGAACTTCCGCGAGAGCTTTTTGCTACGAAGCGAAGAAGTATTATGAATAATACGCGGGCGTGAAACTTTTAATTGCGACAAGAGAAAACTTGGTCCTCTCGCTTCGAGGCTGGCGAGTAAACTTTGCCCTTTCCTACTTCGCTTACGCAGAGAGAGAGAGAGAGTTTATCAAGTTTCGCGCTCGCCAGACTCATCGTCTTATATGGAAGTGTATGGATAAGATGAGATAGATAGAGAGGAAGAGGAAGATATGAGAGATTTTCTGCCTTTGTTACGACGAGACCGAGAAATTCGGTCTGCAACTTCTTGTCGTTGTGTCTGGCGCGTCTGTCTGTGAGGGAATCTCGCGAAAATTCACGTACTATGAGATTCGCGTGGGCACTATCCTCTCTCATAAACTTGAAACTTTTATTAATCTTTGGGAATCTCCGGTCCTGTTCGTCGATCGAGTTCGCCTCACCGCGCAAATTTCGTATTGCGAAAACGAGAACGTCTACCCTCTGGCTAGTAAAAATATTTGCATTTAAGCATTGCGAGTGAGTTGATGAGAATGAAAATGAAATTTCGTTGGAATCAAATAAATTCTATGTAATGCCGGCAACGTTTTGTTTATCCGACCGAATGCACTGCAATGATAAATCACGTAGATTTATCGTGAAACAACTTTAATATTCATTGCGTGAGAATAATTGTCCCTAATTATTGAAAAATTATTATCAACTTGTAAATGAACTGTTAGAACGTTGTGAAAAATTCTTTTAAATATTCGCCAATAAGAATCTCTAATGACTGAAATTTCATTTTTTTTTCTAAATCGACAATGTTCAGCTTTTTGTTAATTAGAAAAATGCTCAATCCTATTGCTTTTAGAGTGCGATGGTTCATCGGCGCTCCGCCAGGTGGCTTCTGGCGAAGTCTCTCGCGAGCGTAAAGTATCGTTACATCGTCCATAAGACCATACTTGCCGAGTGAACGACCCAGTTTAAAGATCACTAATTAGAGAAAGCCTGTTTGTTGTTCAGCAATAAGTAACTCGATCCTCGTATCCGAAGGGTTAAAATATAAATTTACTTGTGTATGGACGGTCAGGAATGAAGAGCTAACCGGTAGCACGTGCTCGTGGAAAACCACGTGGATTCTGTTCGCTCGTTCGCGAATGATTGGGGTCATTATACGAGGTGGAAGATTGGACGAGTTGTACGAGAATGAGAGAGAGAGAAGCTGTTTCGCCTCGATTCATCTCTCGGTGCCTTGTTCCACGTTCTCTCTCACCCTTTCTCTTGGTCTTTCACGTATTCACGGGTTGCCCTATATACAGATAAAGTACCGTGAAACGAAGTGGGATGTATTATCGTTCGTGGTTTCATAGCGAACATTTTGAGTGAGTGAACGAGTTTTAGAGAGAGAGAGAGAGAGAGAGAGAGAGGGCGAGAAAGTTGAACCCCCGTGCTCACAGGGGTGGCTGTAACGTTCGCTCGTAAAAACACCGTAAACTCGACAGCAACAGGTCCCGTGTGTGGCTGGGCTAGGCTGCTCTGCCTGATGCTGCTACTTGCTGCTGGCCTCCGAGTTAGTTCCGTCTCACTTTTCCGTAGTGTAACCCCACACTGTGAGAGTCACGGCGGGAGAGAGGGACAAGGAACTGGGTAAAGCACCGCAACGGTATGGCTGATAGTAACCAGTTCGAATATTATATTTGAGTACACTCTCTCTCGTTCTATGCTCGCTGGCCTCTGTAGATATACAAGTTCGAAGCACGTGCTTAATCGACCAGCGATCTTTCGAAATTGTTTCTACTTTGCGGTAGGACATTGGGAGATGGTCGAATAATTTTTATCGTTCATCTTGGCACAAAAAAAAAAAAAACGAGTGCACTTGATGGAAAATTCTGATCTAGTTGGGGTAAGGAGACGCGAAAATTGACGATTTTTTCGCCGACAAAGTTTCGCGACAAAATCCTGTACGGAATGATAAGACATTTTCTCAACGTTCTCCGACTTTTCCACCGTTCTTTCAGAACCGTGTTGTCTTTCTATTTGTGTATATACGCACGAAGTGGTGGAAATCTTCGAGATTTCGAATTCTCGATGCACACCACACGGTGTTCATTTTTTTTCTTCTTCTTCTTTCCTTATGCCTCTTTACGCCTTTTCTCGCATATACACGAGCATCTCTTCCCCTGCTGTGGCGCACTTATGCATTATGCATGCTCCGACGAGAGAGCCTGCGGATAAAAATGTTCCGAAGTGCCGCCAGAGAAAAAGGAAAGACAGCAGACTTAGGTCGGGATACGTTTGTTAGACTCATCGTCTCGTCAATCCACCTTCTTTGTGAACTTTACCGATTTTTATATGTATATTTGTTGCTGTACACTCGAAACCGTTAGAACGGAGCTTGTCAGCATATTTTATCAAATTGAATACGTAATTTTTGGAAAAAAATTCACGTTGAAACTCGAAGGGAGTTACAAGGGCTTGTCTCAACGTCAAATTTTTTACTTTCCGCAAGTTAAGGAGGATGTCTCGTGACACGGAGGTTAAACGATGGTCCAATCACCAAACGAGTTGAAATTAATTAATACGCATGAATAAATATAGTTGCCGACACGGCGACGGAGGGATAAGTCGATAATCAATTTGTAAAAACCATTAAAAATGATTTATCGATAAAACAATTATAGAGAATGATTATTCTATCTTTTTTTTTGTATGAATATTAATATTTTCTTGGAATTATTATTCATAATTATTTTTAACGAATCTACATTCGGACTGGTTTTTACTTTTACAAATGGATCGAGGCTATTCACGATTTATACACAATCTTATTGAATCTCTCTTGTTCTAACCTAAATTGTGTTCAGACGTGTCTTTCTAACAAGGAAAATACATTATGATGGAATAATGACAGACACAAAAAGAAAAGTATATCACTACTATATATAATACTAGGGGGCCTCTGCCCCCCCGCGCGCCAACCCCCCTCGGGCCATTCCATTCGGCGTATCCCCCCTCCCCGGGCCATTCCATTCGCCCCCCTCGGGCTATTCCATTCGGCGTACCCCCCTCGGGCCATTCCATTTGGAGTACCCCCCCCCCTCGGGCCATTCCATTCGCCCCCCTCCTCGGGCCATTCCATTTGGAGTACCCCCCCCCCCCGGGCCATTACATCCCCCCCCCCTCGTGCCATTCCATTCGGTGTACTCCCCCTCGGGCCATTCTATTCAGCGTACCCCCCGGGCCATTCCATTCGCCCCCCCCTCTCCCTCGGGCTATTCCATTCGGCGCCCCCTCCTCGGGCTATTCCATTCGACCCCCCCCCCCCGGGTCATTACATTCAGCGTACCCCCCCGGGCCATTCCATTCGCCCCCCCCCCCTCGGGCTATTCCATTCGGCGTACCCCCCCCTCTCCCTCGGGCTATTCCATTCGGCGCCCCCTCCTCGGGCCATTCCATTCGCCCCCCCCCCCCCCGGGCCATTCCATTCAGCGTACCCCCGGGTTGGAGGGGGGAGGTGAAGGGAATGACCGCCGCAACTCTTGTACACGGCGGCGGCGGCAAAATTTTTATATAATATAGATATATATATATATATATATACTAGGGGGGCTCTACCCCCCTGCGCGCTTCGCGCGCCACCCCCCCCCCCCCCCCCGCTCGATCCGCTCACCCAGCCTACTCGATCCCGCTCGCTCTCCTCAACTCTTGTACACGGCGGCGGCGGCGGCGGCGGCGGCGAAATATTTATATAATATAGAGAGATATCATATATCTATATTAGGGTGGGTACAAATAAAATGACTAATTTTTTTTTTCCTCCATATAATGAAAAATGTATTGTTTGGCATCTAAAAAAAAACCCTCTGCAAGTATAAGCCCTTCATATTTAAATTAAGAGGTCCCTCATCGCGAATTTTCATTTCCCATTTAAATACCATGGAAACATTTTTTTTTTTAACTTTGGAATTTTATTAGACTTAAACCGTTGATGTTACGAGAGTGTTTTCGCACATTTTTGTAGGACATTTGATTCTCTACAAAAAAGCCCTCTTACGTCTAATCGATAAAAGTAACCGTACAAAAAATGATCGGTGATAATTACCTCTGGATTCTCTCATATTTGTTTGAAAACAATTAATAATATATTAGTAGTATATATTAGTAGTATATTTATTCGTATTGATAACTAAAATTTTTAAAAATTGAAATTTATGTACTAATAAACGAGATAAGTAGAATCCAGAGCTAATTATCACCGATTATTTTTTGGACCGTTACTTTTATCGATTAGACACAAGAGAGCTTTTTTGTAGAGCATCAAATGTTCTACAAAAATGTGCCAAAAGACTCTCCTAACATTAACGGTTTAAGTCTAATAAAATTCAAAAGTTAAAAAAAAAAAAATGTTTCGATGTTATTTAAATGGGAAATGAGAATTCGCGATGAGGGACCTCTTAATTTAAATATGAAGGGCTCATACTGCAGAGGATTTTTTTGAGATGCCAAACAATACATTTTTCATTATATCGAGGAAAAAAAAAAATTAGTAATTTTATTTGACCCACCCTAATCTATATATATATATATGATCTAGTAGCTTTTCTCGTCCGTTCGCTTTTTCCACTCTTTTGATATCGAGCGCTCTCGTTCTCTCTTCGTCGTCGTCGTCGTCGTCGTCGTCGTCGTCGTTTTTCTCCTCGTGTCTCGTTGTTCTCGACCGGGAGCGGCGCCGACGACAACGCGATGGCGTCACTGGTCCACCATTGCCTTCCGTGCCCGGGGATTTTTATTTCTATCCCGAATTTCCCGCCGCGTGTATCACCCGGAGTTATACCGGTGCAAAACCCGATAGTAAACAATAATGGAGAATCATAACTCGTTAATTAAAAATTTCAAAAGATGTACACGCACGTATTTACCGAAATCCAATGAAATTTCGACGAAAAATTACTTCGACGAGATAAAACAAAATCTTGCCCGTTGGAAACGAAATCATAAAGTGCTAATGATTTATCATGAATGATAATCGATTTATCAACAATCGCTACAGAACCGAGAAGAGGTACTTTTTCTTCTCCTCTTGTTTCGCTCTTTTTTTGAAGAATTGCGTGGATGGTCCCGCGGGATTTCGTGTCTCATTAGACGTCATTGACGAAATACACGAATCCGACTAGAAAAATAAAAAATAAAACGTAAGGCAATACCCTCGATCTTTCTTCTTTTCTCTTCATTCGTTCGCGCTCACCCTCGTCCATTTTATATGTTCGTTCTGTTCTCACCGCCTTTCTGCGCGGCGCAAGGATATATAGAAAGTGCGAGAGTGAGCTGGATGCATTTACACGAGTCCCTTGGGTGTCGCACGGGCGACAGAAGAAAAAAAAACGAAGAAAAAAAAAATGAAACGAGTGCGACCGTGGAGGATCTTTGCCAACCGGTGGCTAGAGAGATCCAACTAACGTATATATCGGGTCTCCCTCCTATCTCTCGCTATCTTTCTCACCGCAAATGTGACCCGCGTGAAATATACAGAGCCTTATCATTCCGAGTTCTCATTCCAATGATGCGGGCCCGCGCTGTGTAACATTTCTGACTATTGATATATGGAACGTTTCGTACGAAGCGAAATGATTTTTAATCGAGCTACACTTCTCGTAACCGTAAAAATATAATTTAACGGGTTAGGCCACGCTAGAGGCCAAAAAAATAGGCTTTTCTGGGGATATTTTTTTTCCGAAAAACTACAAAATAAATTCAGATTACAAAACAGGGCGTTTATCATACGTATCAGTGACTGCATACAATAATTTTTTCGAAGCGATTAATTTCAAAATGGCGGCTGTGCAGCGTTTTTGCGGTGACGTCGCCGTTTTTGTTGGCCGGAAACGTAACTCGGACAATTTTCAACCGATTCACTTGAAATTTTCATTAAATCTTTAAAAATACATTGTCTAGAGTAGTGCTCAGGATTTTCCTTTTATATTGCATAGTTCATTTGTTATTAACAATTTTATGACGATTTTTTTGAGCAAATTTTTCACTTTTCACTTTAGGAGTGCGCCATTTGGCCAAAAGTCAATATAACGAAAAAATCCTAAGCACTTCCATAGACAATGTACTTTTAAAGATATATTCAAAATTTCAAGTGAATCGGTTGAAAAATGTCTGAGTTATGTTTTCGGCCAACAAAAACGGGAACGTCGTCGAAAAATGCTGCACAGTCGCCATTTTGATATGAATCGCTTCAAAAAAAATTATCGTATACAGTCACTGATATATATGATAAACACTAGGGTGATCCTTATTTGGGGTACTTTCAAAATTTTTTTCACGATAGTCATACATTGGTCCCACATGACGAAGAAAAAATTCGTGCCAAATTTTAGCTTTCTATCTCAATTTTAACCCGTGCCCCCCAAGCGATCGAAGTTTTAAACGGAAAATACATGTATTGTCCACGGTCATTTGCTTGTCTATTCTTTTGACATGGCAGGAGTTGATATAAAAAATTGAAAGTTAGAATAAACTTTCCTTATACTATAAGGTGTAATCGCTGTTGCATATTAGTTGTTTTTTGTTCAAAAATTTTACTGAAATAGCTAATAATTATGGATACAACAATTTTTTTTTTGGTCAAGAAAATATCGATGTATTTTTAAGCGAAGTACAAAAATTTACAACTGATAAGTATAAGGTACATTCGTTATTTCAAATTTGTTCTCTTTAACGAATCAGGATAATGTCGTCGACGATCGTTCACCACTTGTAATAAAAACTGCTGTTGATTTTCATTTTTGGTAATTCGACAACTAAAATCTTCCATTAACTTGATCGATCTTTCAGCACAGTCATTTACCACTTCTAAATTTTTAACGAAATTTTCAGCAGCGAAATAACTTTTATTTTCGGCCCATTCTGATGGATCAATCCAAATAAAATGAGTTTCTAAATCAAACCTTTCAAAAAATCTCATAGAGTCAGGGGTAATAAAAAAAAGCTATTTCTTTATTCAGTAATTCTTCAATGTCATTGTTTTTATAACGCTTCGAATCACATTTTTTTCTTCTGCGTAATCAATATCTTCTCTTTCTCCAATATTTTTTGAAATTTCGTCTCTACGTTGTAACTTATTAATCATTTTTAATTTTGTTTCCATTAAAACTATGTGTAAAAATGGGTTATGAATCGATATTCTTGAATTAATTGAATCTAAGTAAAAAGAAAAAAAAAAAGAAGCCAAGTGAACGTTGGCCTCTTCGGCTGTGAACAAAAAAAAAACTAATATATAACAGCAACTATACGTTATACTATAAAGCGAATTTAGTCCATCTTTCAATTTTTTATGTCAATTCTTACGAGATAAAAAAATAAGAACGGCAGTTGATTGTGAAAAATACACGTATTTTCCGTTTAAAACTTTGACCGCTGGGGGGGCACGGGTTAAAATTGAGATAGAAAGCTAAAATTTGCCACGAATTTTATTGTTCGTCATGTAGAATAAAAATGAACAATGTATGACTATCGTGAAAAAAAATTCGAAAGTATCCCAAATAAGGACCACCCCAATAAACACCCTATTTTCTAATTTCGATTTATTTTGTCGTTTTTCGGAAAATAAATCCCCAAAAGAGCTTAATTATTCGGCCTCTAGAGTGGCCTAATTCAAAACAGACGGCGAAACGTATTTTCCGTTTTCCTTTTAATTCCACCGACGGTTCTTCAACTTAAAGTTCGATGCTCGAAAAAGATCGGCCAATATAAGTGACAAGTATCGCAATTCGAGTGACTCTAAGTGTTGATTTTATCGTATTTTTGTCCAAAACCATAAACAACGATTCGAGACTCGATAATCAATGATATTGTATCATTAAAACGGCGTTGGACCGACAAAAGCGAAAAAAATTAATGTCAATGAAATAAAATTGATCCGTGGCGTAAATCAATGAGCTAGCGAATGGCTGAATTGAATTTCATTTAATTAAAAAAAAAAAAAAAATGTCGATTCAAACGAAACTTAATCTGAATAAAACAAAACGTCGTTTTCCCATTTCAATAATTACTTTTATCGAAAAAAAAACCCGAAAAAAAAAAACAAAAAAAATCGTCTTTTACGTTAAAAAAAGAACTGTTTGAGAACGTAGACTCCGTGCAAAAAAAAACAACGAAAAAAAAAAACTCAAACACATAGAATGGAAATAATGCGAAACGTGGTCTCTCGACGTTGGAGGGTTAGAGGATTCGGGTATATATTCCGAGCGAGAAACAAGTCTTGCCTGTTATATCTATAGATATATAAATCCGTATATATCTATACACGTGCACGTTGGCCTCTGTACCAGTGGCGAGAGCCACTCGATCAATACGCCACGTTGCCTCCTGCACCACCACTCTCCTCCGTTAACGGGGCTGAGTGCTGGTGTATGTTGGAACGGCGGGAGGAGGGATAGAGCCAGTATCCGCCGGAACATAGGAGAGTCAGCCAGTCGAGTTACCCCCCACTCCCTTTTCATCCCCCTCCCCGCCCAATCGTAGCGTGCGATGTTCGTCCGCGCACACAACGTAGCCACCCCCGTCGCGAAATACTCGCGAGGGGTCGTAGATATAGAACGTGAGGGTGCGAGAGTGAGAGAGAGAAAACGTTTTCCGCCAGACGTATCGAATCGACATGGACGACGTCGACGTCGGAGGAGAAGGTAAAGGGCAACGCGCCAAACGATCTAAATCCATCTATATGTGTATAAACACATTTATATATATATATATATATATATATACATATATATTGCTATATCAACCCCGATTGGACGTTGATCCTCTCTGTCGTCAAAGAGAAAAAAATTGACTCCTCTCGTCGGTTGATTCGACTAGTCGTCTTTCCTCTCTCTCTCTCTCTCTCTCTCTCTCTCTCTCTCTCTCTCTCTCTCTCACACTTCTGTTATGAACGAACGTAATCCCCTTTTCCTCTTCATTTTTATTTTATTTTTTCGTTTTTTATTATCGTTTCGTTGGTTCGATGAATTTCATGTTGACGAACTGACAACCAGAGTCTTGGCAGATCTTTATTTTTCTTTTGTCATTAACAAGTATTATAAATTTTCCAATATTTCATTGGGATTCGTTGGTGGAAATCCACTTTTCTGCCTCAGTCCCGATCATTGGACGGTGAAAACTTCAAAAGGCTCATTCGGGATGTCTACGCGTTTTATAAATGAGATGAAAGTCAAAAGGGGACTAATGAAAGTGTGAATAACAATGACGAATTTGCAAAAGTACATTTGATAATGGCCATATCGCGCAAAATAAAAATTGAAATATGACAAAATAATTGATCATTAATCTTCTATACAACGTATCCTATTCGATTTATCGTCGCATCGTTCACAAAAATTCTTTATGAGATTCGAATCATCTCGGACAAAAGTACATGCAAAGTGAAATTAATCGAAAACACCGAATTCCGTTCTTTTCGTCGTCACCAAATAGACGTATTATATTTATTGAATGTGCGTAAAAAAGAAAAACAAAGTATCAGGGCGAGTGTGCATAGACGTACGTTCCTGCGCGAGGGTGCGCGAGAGAAAGAGCAACGGGGGTGTACTCCGATCGTTTCCACACTGTGCCCGAACACCAATACACGCGATATTACCGAGCAATTTTATTTCGTGTGCATGTGTCGCGTGTGTGCATGGACCGCGAACGTTCTATATCGGAAGATATATATACTATATATGTGCGTGACTATATAGGGGTTTTGTACGAGAGACGCGGGGATCGGGGGTATAACATTTGGTACACCTGCGCCGTATATTGCGGAAATACCGGACTCTCGCCAGGCAATAAGAATTTATTTTTCCCTCGTCCTCGAGCCCGGAACGTTTTATTAATACTCCCCCAACTCCCTTCTCCCTTCATCTCTTTTCTTAACATATATATATATATATATATATATATATATATATATATATATATATCTAGATGTATATAGAAAGCTCTGCCGTCCAGCGAAACCCCTCCTTCTCCTCTAGTCATCCTTTATACAACTTTTCTCCTCATCTCGATGTCCCTATCCTCGAAAATACACTTCCATCCCCAGTAATGGCACGCTATTTCAACGAAAAATTATTGAAAATAATTATTTGCCGAAAATAATCATCAATCGTTCAACGAAAATATTAACAATATTTATGCAATAGTAATTGTTCCATTGAAATGATTTTTCGTCGTAAAATTTAATTGTCCCGTTAATGGTGCTTGCCGATCGCAGAAAAGCACCGTGTAAAACGTTCAGGATGCAGAAAAAAATATTTTCAAAAAATGTCGAATCGAGATACGTATGTATATCAAAAGATCCCCCCGAGATATTTACAGATTTTTATATTATTTCTCGCTCAACTAATATTTCTAAAAATGTTACATTAAATGAAGTAGTCTTCTTATGGCCTTACATACGTCCAGCGGTACCGAAAACGTACCAAAAGAAAAACTGTTTTTAGGAGGGATAGAAATAGAAATTGATAAAAAAATTCTTACACATTGTTTATTACTGTGTTAAGTTTGTAAAAAAATTTATTTCAATTTTTTTTTTCAAAAATTACAACATGAAAAATCACATTTTTTGAAGCACTGTAAAAAAAAAGTTGCTCCACGGTCGGCAGTATTTCTTCCTCAAATGTTGACGGATCTGCAAAATGTAAAGAAATTCTTGTGAAATAAGGTAGTAGTTATAGTCTGTCGAGCCGGATTTTTGAAATTCGAAAAATTAAACAATTTACGGTAATTTAAAAAAAAATGTTAAGTTTGTGTCGAAAAAGTCACACTTTAATTGTTTTTATAAAATTTTCTAATTATAATTTTAAAAATCTGGCTCGACAGACTATAGAAAAAACAATTCCGAATATTAAAAAAAAAAAATCATCAAAAAATATTAAAAACCGTACGAGTTATCGTGCCGACCGTGTCAGAAAAAGTAGTTTTGAGAAAAACGCGTTTAAAGTTTCAAGCGCGTTTCGCTCGAAGTCGCGCGCGGCTGGAGCAAGAACTTTATGAATTTTTTAAATTTATTTAGTTAACTTACGTCTAATCTCCCATTCCAGCTTCATATTGTACCGCCTTCCTTGTCAGTAAAAAATTGTCGTTGTTTATTTTTTTCTAATCGACGAATTGTTCTGGCCTCTTTTGTTGCTTTGGTAGCGTTGATTCGAGCGTGTTTCACATTATCAGGCAGTCACATTATCTACAATAACTTTTGAACTATGGGGAATTTTTACAATCAGCTTACACAGAAATACGCCTAAGACTATAAGGTATAATAATCTGTAAACAAAAAAAAATCGATTTTTTGAAAATTCTCGACGTATGTAAGGCCTTAATGAAATTTTTCCGTCGCACTGTCAAGTTGAAAAAATAATAATAATTCGTTTCATTATAATCTCCGTCAAAAAGAAAAAGAGACTGTAAATAAAGTTAAGTCGAGAGTCGGACTCGTCTCTCGGAGACTTAATTTCCAACGGTATATGAAATGGGACTCTCGTAACTGCGAAGCAGTTTTACTCCTCATATACCACCTGGTACACTATATAGCACACGTTTCTCTTGCTCAAATATTATATTGCGCATTTCTCGCGAAGTCAAACGATTTTTTATCAGGAATTTTTTTTTAACTCGATATAAGGGTGCCCTGAAACTTTTGAAAGCAAACTTTTCGACGACAGAAGAGAACAAAATTGGTCAAACTTTCCTGTTAATCAAGATCAAGATGTTTTTGAGACCGTTACGAATTCAATAATGAATTTTTTCTTCTATCTCAAATATTCACATTTTTTTATTACGTTAATCTGGTCAAATGAATCAACAAAAAATGCTTGCGAATAAATTTTCTTCAAGGCCAGCCTTTTTCATCTTTTTAAATCATCGTTTGCACATTAAAAGCCATCGTAAGATTCGGCCAAAAGCTGTTCCACTTGGCACGGAATTAGCTGTATTTACGCAAAGAACGTTGAAACAGCGTGTGTGCTTTTTTTTCACGCTTACAAGACATGTGTGTATACTCAAAAGTACGACGAATGTTCCACCCACCTCGTCACTTACCTCCAAATAGGCGTCAAATCTTATCTCGTACAAACTCGATACGTCCTTTTGGCTTTAACGAGTCAGGCCACTCTAGAGGCTGAAAAAATAGGCTTTTTTGGGGATTTTTTTTTTCAGCAAAACTACAAAATAAATCAAGATTACAAAATAGGATGTGTATCGTACATATCATCGACTGTATACAATAATTTTTTTGAAGCGATTAATTCCAAAATGGCGGCTGTGCAGCGTTTTTGCGATGACGTCTTCGTTTTTGTTGGGCGGAAACGTAACTCAGACAATTTTCAATCGATTCACTTAAAATTTTGAATATATCTTTAAAAATACATTGTCTATGGAAGTGTAGAGGGTTTTTTTCTTAATATTGCATATTTAATTTGTTGTTAACAATTTTCTGAAGATTTTTTAAGCAAATTTTTCACATTTCACTTTAAAAGTGCGCCATTTGGCCAAAAATCAATATATCAAAAAAATCCTATGCACTCCCATAGCCAATGTATTTTTAAAGACATTTTCAAAATTTCAAGTGAATCGGTTAAAAATTGTGTGAGTTATGTTTCCCACCAACAAAAACGCAGACGTTATCGCGAAAACGCTGCACAGCCGTCATTTTTAAATTAATCGCTTCAAGAAAATTATTGTATACAGACACTGATGTGTATGATAAACCCCCTATTTTGTAATGTCGATTTATTTTGTAATTTTTCTGAAAAAAAAAAAAAAAAAAAACCCCAGAAAAGCGTATTTTTTCGGCCTCTAGAGTGGCCTGACCCCTCAAGCTATCGATGTATATCGTGAAGACAAAACTCTGTTACATACAAGTGTAAGTACACTTATATATATCGAATGCTAAGAAGCAAAAGGCCCTAGCCCGTACAATTTTACATATAAATTGTACAATTTTTTGCTTCTCAGCAAATAATATATATCTTTATACATTTGGGCATAAATAAATAAACACACGTGTGTATACCAGGGGTTTTAGTTGAAATTTGCCGGTTTTTTCGATAAAGAAAACACTTAATTTTCAGAGGAATCTCAAAATTTTTTAATTCAAAGTATTGACCATTGGTTTCTACACATTTCGCCCATCTCTCAGGCAAATTATGGATACCATCCCAAAAAAACTTTTTGCTTCTCAGCAAATAATATATATCTTTATACATGTGGGCATGAATAAATAAACACACGTGTGTATACCAGGGGTTTTAGTTGAAATTTGCCGGTTTTTTCGATAAGGAAAACACTTAATTTTCAGAGGAATCTCAAAATTTTTTTATTCAAAGTATTGACCATTGGTTTCTACACATTTCGCCCATCTCTCAGGCAAATTATGGATACCATCCCAAAAAAACTTTTTGTTCCTCAGCAAATAATATATATCTTTATACATGTGGGCATGAATAAATAAACACACGTGTGTATACCAGGGGTTTTAGTTGAAATTTGCCGGTTTTTTCGATAAGGAAAACACTTAATTTTCAGAGGAATCTCAAAATTTTTTTATTCAAAGTATTGACCATTGGTTTCTACACATTTCGCCCATCTCTCAGGCAAATTATGGATACCATCCCAAAAAAACTTTTTCTCTTTCGAGGTAAACCATTCGACGAGCCATTTTTCGACTTGATCAAAATTAGCGAAGCACTGCTCCGCAAGGGAGTGTCCCATCGATGCGAAAAGGTGATAGTCGGACGGGGCGAGGTCTGGAGAGTACGGCGGGTGTGATAATATTTCCCAATTAAGTGTTTTTAATGTGTCTTTCACCAGTTTAGCGGTATGAGACGGCGCGTTGTCATGTTGCAAGATAACTTTGCCATGTCATCGGGCCCATTCCGGCCGTTTTTCGATCAACGCATAATTCAAATTGATCATTTGTTGTCGGTAGCGATCCTTGTTCACCGTTTCACCAGGTTTTAACAACTCGTAGTACACCACACCACACTGGTCCCACCAAACGCAGAGCATTGTCTTACGGCCAAAGCGATTTGGCCTTGCAGTCGATGGGCCGGCTTCACCAGGTGAAAGCCATGATTTTTTTCGCTTCGGGTTCTCAAAATAAATCCACTTTTCGTCCCCCGTGACAATTCGATGCGGAAAAGATTTCCTTTCGAATCGTTGAAGCAGCATTTCGCAAACGGTTTTTCGATTTTCCATTTGTCTTTCGTTCAGCTGGTGTGGCGCCCGTTTTCCATACTTTTCGATCTTTCCCATGGCTTTTAAACGTTGGCAAATTGCTCCTCGAGTCGCATTTATTGTTTCTGCCAATTTTTGTTGCGATTGGGTTGGATCAACATCCAATAACGCCTGCAATTCCTCGTCTTCGAACTTTTTCGCTGCACCAGGATGTTCGTTGTCTGTCAAATCGAAATCTCCACTTTTAAATTGACGAAACCATGTCTCACATGTTCTAATCACTGGAGCATGTTCACCATAAGTTTCTACCAGCAACGGGTGAGCTTCGGCTGCTTTTTTTCTTTTGATGAAATAAGAAAAGCAACGAATGCCGCAAATGCGATTTACTCGGAACGAAACTCGACATATTCACCGAGGTAAACAAATATGACGCTATTATTTTGGCGGAATGTGACTTGCGTATTTTTGTAGGTTAATGTCAATAGAAAAAAAAATGACATACATGCCAAATCATAGAAATGTATACATATTGCTAGCGACATCTATTGGTAAAACCGGCAAACTTCAACTAACACCCCTGGTACATATATGTTTATGCTGTATATACCTTATATACCACGTATATGTGCATAGTTACAGTATAGAATAGATATATATGGTATACATGCACATTGAACGAAGCTAGGGGAATATCTAAGAGCACGCCCGGACCATTTTGCAGCATTCCTGTCATTCTAACATTCGCGTTTCATTAAAAGAGCCCCGCATCCTACCTCGTATCTCCACGCAGTTTCTCACAGTTTCGTATATACATATTTTTCGAATATATACGCGTATATATGTGTCTTTTGCTTCTCTGGTCCATTCTATATCTTTTATCTCTCACGCTCCCTCGTTCGCCAAACATATCCTCGATGTGAACCCACCCCTTGGTCACGTGAGCTCACGTACTCGCTACGAACTATCCTTGGTTCCGGTGTGACACGGAATGCTGTAGAGAAAGGGAGATACCGAAGGTCTCCTCTCTTTCGCTGGAGAAAAACCGTCCCGAGATCGGGAGCTTTAGGCTCAAGAGCGAAGACAGTATTATTTCAATGGATATAATGTTAGGCCCTGTGCGTTCCGCTAACGCTATTGTACGTTTTTTTTTTCGTCACGGTGAAGTTCAACCTCAACGATCGGGTGTCCGGTCGCCTTTTGGACTTTGACAGAAAAATCACCGCTAAAAGATCCAAATGATGAAATATTTTCATAAAATTCGTAACGTTTTTCGCGAAGGTTAAAAAAAAAAAATGATACGATTGACAAAAATGTGATTGAAATAAGAAAAATGTATTACAATGTTAATTCTGTAATTTGTCACTTGCACGTAAAATTTTGCACAAATAAAAGTAATTTTGTTTAATATACGATTAACCTTTTATGCAAATGAATCGAATTCATTTTTTACCCGAGCGTGTGCGCCCAATGCCACGCAATAATTGAGCCTGTAAATCCCATCAATTTTAATCGAATAACCGTTTCATAGGACGATTAATCGAATGAGCTTTTTTTTTTGTCGCGGCGCGCGTCACGCACTTTATCGCCGCTCATGGACGTGAACGATCCGACGGGAAAGAAAAAAAACGTATTTGAAACGATTTTACGATTCGACAATTAAAATTAAACGTGGTAAAGAAAAACATAAATTTTGATCTTTCTCAAATAATTATTTCGTTTGAATATTGATATATTGAAAAATATATATGCATTGCATTCAAATATTCATCGAAGAATTGCTGTAAAATGATATTTTTTATTCGGCTCACGGCCATTTCTGACGATACGTTCGTGAACAATCGTTTATTACGAAACGGTTAGTCGATTCCCATCAATAATCGTCCCGATGACAAAAGAAACGTGTGAGATATGACGTTAAAAGCAGGCAAAAGATATCGGCTCGAGGTGTGTAATACACGATTAAACGACCGAACCACACACGACTCGATAATACGACGTGTAATTCTGGGGTTTTCGGTGTCACACGCGTCTATAATTGCGTAAGTGGACGAAAAATCCCCTCTTGAACTGCGCGAGGACCCTTTATATTACGTTATTACGAGATAAGCAAGAGAGAAGACACGGAGAGAGAGCGAGAGAGAGAGCGGAAGAGTACATTCGACTAGAGGAAGGGCCTTTTGACATTTACGACGTGTTTTACGCGATCAAAGCGAGCCGTAACAATTATTGGACGATTTCGCGGCCGTAAAATTTTATTCCCCTCCAGCAACAGCCCTTCTTCTTCCCCCCCCCCCCCCCCCCACGCGCCCTGTCAAAGAGAGTCAAACCCGCCGAAGCTTTTTCATCCCCGTGCACATTTCGTCGAGAGGGTGATATTCCAAATCTTCACAATCTCTCCCTTTCTCTCTTTCTGTCTCTTCGGTCCGCGTTGTTTTTCTTCTGCCTATTCTCCCTGCGAAGCCCCGCGGCACAAAACGCGTTTCCTCGTTCTCCAACCCCCAGAAATATTTACGCGATACCAATCGCCCCAAGTACTCCTCGGGGGCTGTTGCACGTAGCTTGGATTAACTCCGTGATCGATGGCTCACGTTTTTCCACGAATGTAGAAATTTTATACGAAAAATTATACTTCGTATTATTAGGTGGTTCGTTGGAGGGGAGTCTTTTCGAATTTGGAAAAGACACGCTGTATTTTTTTTCATTTCACGACCAAAAAATCGTATCGAACATTCAAAATGAGAAATTATACGATATGCGTTTGTTGTCATGTAAAAATTATTCAGTACGATATATAAAACAATGTTGAGCTTGTCATTTTTCTTTTTTTTTTTATATTTATTTTATTATTTTTTAAATATTTCCGTCAAAGCGTTTTTTCCATCGTTTTTTGTTCATCTTCCGTAAAGTACGAAGAGTCGGCTTCGGTGAATTGCCGAAATGCGTCGTAGAACGACCGAAACGTCGAAGAGCTTGAGCCGGGGGAGTGTATAAGATCGTTGCGCCATCGTATATACCATCTCGTCCTCGTAAATCAGCGAAGAGACTTTCCCTCCCTCTTCGCGTGTACACCCACAACGCTCTCTTTCCCCAACGTCGGATATTATTATTGCCAGGGTGTCGATATCCCTCCCACGGCGTCTTTCCCTCGCCCCCCCCCCCCTTTGCCCCTGGGAAAACCCCCGAATCCAGGATCTTTTATAGTCCAACGAGGATTTACCCTCCGCTCTCACCGAATCATACCCACGCCGCGTACCATCGCAACCCGGCGAGATTTTTTTTTCCCGTTGCGCGCTTTTGAAGAAAAATCTCATCCCTCACTTTCTTGTCCGTCTGACGTTGCATCGCGCAACGTACTTCTCTATCGATTTGTGTCAAAAAACGGAAGAAAATAAAATCTGCCCTTAAAGGTTAAGATCAAATGTCGAGGAAAATACAGGCTGATTAATCACAAATCGAAAGTATTTCAAACGAATGTTACTAGTTAATCCACCCTTCTGTATTTACGAGAATATACTATTTAAGGCCTTACATACGTCCAGCGGTACCGAAAACGTACCAAAAGAAAAACTGTTTTTAGAAGGGATAGAAATAGAAATTGATAAAAAAATTCTTACACATTGTTTATTACTGTGTTAAGTTTGTAAAAAAATTTATTTCAATTTTTTTTTTCAAAAATTACAACATGAAAAATCACATTTTTTGAAGCACTGTAAAAAAAAAGCTGCTCCACGGTCGGGGCAGTATTTCTTCCTCAAATGTTGACGGATCTGCAAAATGTAAAGAAATTCTTATAGAATAAGGTAGTAGTTATAGTCTGTCGAGCCGGATTTTTGAAATTCGAAAAATTAAACAATTTACGGTAATTTAAAAAAAAAATGTTAAGTTTGTGTCAAAAAAGTCACACTTTAATTGTTTTTAATAAAATTTTCTAATTATAATTTAAAAAATCCGGCTCGACAGACTATAGAAAAAACAATTCCGAATATTTAAAAAAAAAAATCATGAAAAAATATTAAAAACCGTACGCGTTATCATGCCGACCGTGTCAGAAAAAGTAGTTTTGAGAAAAACGCGTTTCGCTCGAAGTCGCGCGCGGCTGGAGCAAGAACTTTATGAATTTTTTTAAATTTATTTAGTTAACTTACGTCTAATCTCCTATTCCAGCTTCATATTGTACGCCTTCCTTGTCAGTAAAAAATTGTTGTTGTTTATTTTTTTCTAATCGACGAATTGTTCTGGCCTCTTTTGTTGCTTTGGTAGCGTTGATTCGAGGGTGTTTCACATTATCAGGCAGTCATATTATCTACAATAACTTTTGAACTATGGGGAATTTTTACAATCAGCTTACACAGAAATACGCCTAAGACTATAAGGAATAATAATCTGTAAACAAAAAAAAATCGATTTTTTGAAAATTCTCGACGTATGTAAGGCCTTAACTTTTATATATGTCCGTACCGTGTTTTTCCCTGCGGAGTCTCTTCCAATCTGTAGCGGGTGCTCAAAAAAAATAAAGTACGGCGCACAAAGCAAAAGGGTAAAAACGAAAAAATAACAACAAAATGAAAGACTACGGATAATTTATTTCTGGGTAAAAATCTCAATTATAAATCTTATCCTGTGCGAAAGAATATTAATTGCATTAATTATAATTGGAAACATTTGAGGCGAACTAATTACGGACGAAGTTGTAATGGGCCATGAAACTTGGATCACGTAGTCAAAGAATATTTTATTTCCTTCTCTCCTTCACTTTCTTCTACCACTTCAATCCCCCCCCTTTTTTTTTAAGGAATAATAATCTGTAAACAAAAAAAAAAATCGATTTTTTGAAAATTCTCGACGTATGTAAGGCCTCAAACATGTGAGATTTCCAACCCTTCATTTTTTTTTTCCACTAATATCCGCGCTCATATTTTCATACAGACGAAGAACGAACCAAACTCGAGTTACAAAAAACAGAAAATAACAATTTTGTTTTAGAGTCGAGTATGGCAATGCAAACTTTTGGATGACTGAACACTTTATACATATATATAATATGTAATGTCCGAGGGACAGAAAGATAAAACGGGTTGCGACCGCGTGAGACCACGGGAGGATATGTAGCGGGTTTTAACTTTGTGGCTGTATCTAGCGATGCGCATAACGCCCTCGGCATTGTTAATAATGCAAACGTTGAGTCGGAAAAACTTTCTACTTTACCCGTGCGTTGTTGTACGCGTGGAAAAAGTAGCGGCGGCGTTGAACTTTCCAGCATGATTAATGCATCGAAATATTCAGACCCTTTTCCCTCTCTCCATCTTCGACATATATAAACAGCAAAGTAATCAAAAATTCAACCCACCTTTGGTGTAATATCAGTGAAAAAATGTAGAATCTTTTTTGTTCAAATACTTCTGCTGTCAGTTAAGGGGTGAGATTCAGTTAGAATTTTCAAAAAATCGTTTTCTTTTTTTGCATTTTCTTGAAGTATTATGTTTCGAAAATATTCTCTGAAAATTTCACGTTAATCCGATTAATAGTTTCCGAGATATCCCACAATTAGTGAAGGGGGCATGTTAAATAAGCCGAAGACGAGCCACCATGAAAGATTGATTGACTCTCAGCCTGTCTGGAAGATCGTCGATACTCGAGGCACAATATTTTCCGCCAATCGAACTCTCGTCCAACAAGAACCACGTCCTTGGCCTAGTGGAATTACTGTCCTTCAACGTCATTCCCAACATCGATAGTGACAAAAATAAATTTTACGCGGGCGAAGAAGTGATTGTGCTGCCGACGGGGAGTTACGAGATTGAAGACATTGGGGTATACTTGCAGGAAGCGCTTGCGCGAAAAGGCATTATGCCATCCAACTCAAACCTAATAATAATACGATACGCAGCCTGATAAAGTGTAGTCAAAGCATTGATGTTCGTTCGCGAGACTCCATTGCATCTCTGCTAGGCTTCACACATCGTAAACTGGTAGCCAATGCGACGCACAGCTCAGAATTGCCCGTGGTCATTCTCAAGGTCAATGCATTGCGTGCCGAGTGCAACATCACTTCAGGAGCGTACATAAACGGCGACAAGGTTCACACGATTCACGAATTCTTTCCAGCAGTGCCACCAGGGATATAAGATCATCGAAGTGCCATCACAGGTCATTTACCTACCAGTCGTCGTCAAGGTCATTGATCACATCCAACTACGCATCGTCGATCAGGACGGAGAACTGGTGAATTTTCGCGGCGAAATTATTACCATCAGGCTGCACATCAAGGAGGCCAAGTAACGGGGATCGTATTTATTGGTCAGGGGTATAAAGGGGCATCAACATGGTACTCACCGATCAGTCGGTAGCAATCGACAAAGACGCTAACACGTCGCAACATTCAGTTCCTGCAACATTCAGTGATGAGCGACATGGGCGGAACCGGCCTAGCTTATCTACTAATGAGTTTTCAACATCTTCACTCGAAGATAACGTCACAACTATCGAAAGGAAAATCTAAAGGTCTCGGTTTTGTTCATTCCTACATTAGGTCGTTATCGGTAATTGCCACAGTTCTAAATCGTCCTGATGTACAATCTATATAAATAGAAGATATATAAATATGTGTAGAATTCGGAGGCCATACGTCTTATCCTCGTCTCGCGCACTTTATCGCGTTATCTACATCCTACTCGTCTAAATTTTCCCCTCGCCGTTTCCGCCTTTTGGATTCTCACGTCCTTTGTTCGTTATTCCCGCGGTCTCTGGCGTTTTCCAACGTTGAAAATTCCGGACAGCCACCCCCCGACAACCCTTTGTTACCGTCCTTTATCTTAATTGCTCTCACGTTTCTCTCCGTTTAGATCAATACGGAGAACCGACCATCCACCGCCTCTCTTCTGTATCTCATTCCCCCCCCCCCAACCTCTCCCTCATCCGCCCTTTGAATTCGCACCCTTGTCTCACCGTGTACGAGAATATTCCTACTCCACTACCTCGGAATCGTCCGTCTCTTTCGTACAATCCGAATTATTCTACGAGCGTGCTACGGAATATAACAGCAGCGTGGCGAGTGAGACAGGGGTGAATATTTCGAAATCATTAAATACGCGAATGGAGTAGGGGCGAATGGAGAGGCAACACGAAACAGGCCGCCTAATGGAGAATAGCGAGAGAATTCATGAGAAATTCAACGATCTGTCGCCTCGTAACAAATGTCTTTTGATGTCCTCAATATATATAAAACTATATTGAGCGATGATTTTCTCCTTTCGTTTATCCCGAATCAATGAATTTACATCAATTTTATTCTCGTACATTGATCCTCTTATTTCCTCGATTTACAAGACGGAACATTCCAAGGGATTACTCCAATGAATTCGCGCAGTTACATAAAATAACATTTTTCAAGGGTGACGGAATGTGAAATGAAAAAAAAAAATGTTCGTAGCTATAACGTACGTATTTGTATGTTATAATCGTTCATTGATATTAGTTGGCACAATATCAACCTTCATTTCGCCGTAATAACAATAATGATTATAATTAATATTGCAATTATTATTATTTCTTATAAGCTTTTAACTACCATCCTCTTGGTCCTTGGAGCTTGTCGCTGGGAGCGGAGTGGCGGAGTTCCATAATAGCCTTCGTTGTTTTTATTATTATTATTATTATTATTACTATTATTATTATGCAAGCTGTTGCAGTATTTATACTAACATCTCAAAGGGTTGTAACTATGATTTTATGCCTTTATACCAGGGGTGTTAGTTGAAGTTTGCCGGTTTTACCAGTAGATGTCGCTAGCAATATGTATACATTTCTATGATCTGGCATGTATGTCATTTTTTTCTATTGACATTAACCTACAAAAATACGCAAGTCACATTCCGCCAAAATAATAGCGTCATATTTGTTTACCTCAGTGCATATGTCGAGTTTCGTTCCAAGTAAATCGCATTTGCGGCATTCGTTGCTTTTCTTATTTCATCAAAAGAAAAAAGCAGCTGAAGCTCACCGGTTGCTGGTAGAAACTTATGGTGAATATGCTCCAGTGATTAGAACATGTGAGACATGGTTTCGTCAATTTAAAAGTGGAGATTTCGAATTGACAGACAATGAACATCCTGGTGCAGCGAAAAAGTTCGAAGACGAGGAATCGCAGGCGTTATTGGATGTTGATCCAACCCAATCGCAACAAAAATTGGCAGAAACACTAAATGTGTCTCGAGGAGCAATTTGCCAACGTTTAAAAGCCATGAGAAAGATCCAAAAGTATGGAAAATGGGTGCCACACCAGCTGAACGATAGACGAATGGAAAATCGAAAAACCGTTTGTGAAATGCTGCTTCAACGATTCGAAAGGGAATCTTTTCCGCATCGAATTGTCACGGGGGACAAAAAGTGGATTTATTTTGAGAACCCGAAGCGAAAAAAATCATGGCTTTCACCTGGTGAAGCCGGCCCATCGACTGCAAGGCCAAATCGCTTTGGCCGTATGACAATGCTCTGTGTTTGGTGGGACCAGTGTGGTGTGGTGTACTACGAATTGTTAAACCCTGGTGGAACGGTGAACAAGGATCGCTACCGACAACAAATGATCAATTTGAATTATGCGTTGATCGAAAAACGGCCGGAATGGGCCCGAAGACATGGCAAAGTTATCTTGCAACATGACAACGCGCCGTCTCATACCGCTAAACTGGTGAAAGACACATTAAAAACACTTAATTGGGAAATATTATCACACCCCCCGTACTCTCCAGACCTCGCCCCGTCCGACTATCACCTTTTCGCATCGATGGGACACTCCCTTGCGGAGCAGTGCCTCGCTAATTTTGAAGAAGTCGAAAAATGGCTCGTCGAATGGTTTACCTCGAAAGAGAAAAAGTTTTTTTGGGATGGTATCCATAATTTGCCTGAGAGATGGGCGAAATGTGTAGAAACCAATGGTCAATACTTTGAATAAAAAAATTTTGAGCTTCCTCTGAAAATTAAGTGTTATATTTATCGAAAAAACCGGCAAATTTCAACTAACACCCCTGGTATACATAAGAGCACTAGAAAAATAAATGCTCTACGCTTCACACGAGTTTTGCGATCGCGGTGGTACGTATTCTAGGGAAAAACTCGTGTTTAAAATCGTATACGAGCCTGTCACTTGCAACTTCACGTCTCCACGTTCGTGTTGAATATTAGCGAACAGCAATGGCCTAACTTTCACGATTTAACACGTTTAAAACAAAGTGGTTTGCGCCCTTTTGGTACGCTAACATTTCATACGCGTATGTCTATGTCTTTCATGAGCCGGACGAGAGTTTAGCACTGTGCATCCGTTGGTCGTAGTAAACGAGCGGACCGGGTGAATCGTAAAATGTTAAATGCCAGTGAAGGTGCTCGCACATGAAACAACGTTGACGGCAATACGGACACGAGGAACACGGACGGCCTATACCCGTTTCGTCTCCGTATCTCCGTCAACGTTGTTTCACGTACGAGCACCTTAAACCTGAGTTTACGGGCTTGTAAGGACCCCCCCCCCGGGAGGTTGTGTTTACGGGACGCGCACACTTCGTTTTCCTCTCCCTCTCCCTCCCCCTCTTCTCTTTGTTTGTTGAATTCTCGTGCTTCTGTTCCTCCGCACCCGATCTCCTTCGCCCTTACTACTTTCGAAAACAACGCGCGACCACCCCCCCCCCCCCCCGTGTTTCCGACGACACAGACCCACTTTCTCCTTTCGTTTCCAGAGAAACGCCCTTGAGGCCTAACGACCGGATTATAGAGAGTTAATCATTCGACCCAACGCAAATTATACCCTTAAATGAAGCGCGTGTTCGACTCCACGATTCGTCGTTGCTTAATCGTACATTCGATATTTTTAACGAGTCTCTTCAAAGTTCTTTGCCACAAAGATGAAATGAGATCCGCGCCCAAGGACCCAACATTCTTATTTACTCCATAGTAATAGTCCTGGCTCCGCAGATAAAGCGCAGAAAAAAAAACAAGAGATTGAATCGAAGGGAAATAAAAACTGAGCATAATATAATGAAAAATATCGCAGGATTTTAGTGAAAACAAAAAAAAACTATTATTTTCCCTTCCGAACGTTATTTTATTTTCTCCCGAGGAATCGCACGTACGATCGATCGAAACTACTCACTATCCTCCACACTTTTCTCCACCAGAGTGCTATTTGCAACTCTTAAAACATTCGTGGAGTTTTCGCCATAAACGGTTCGCGAGTTTTATCTTCGTTTGTGGTCAGGCCGTTCAACGAACGCGAATGAGAAGAGGATCCGGTGATGTATGTGGTATACTCATACATATTCATACAAAAAGTGAGAGATGGAAAATGTCAAAGTGTGAGATCATGAGGAACGTTGTACCATGTTCCTGATGTTAACCACGACAGGGGATGTTTTTCATTTTTTTATTTCACGAAAGTTCTTTTCCCGACAGTGGTGACGCGGTACTATATATACCGTATATCAATGCCCTGGTAGTTTTTATTCAACTAGGAGAATGAGATGGAGGACACGCGGTTAAGGCCTTACATACGTCCAGCGGTACCGAAAACGTATCAAAAGAAAAACTGTTTTTAGGAGGGATAGAAATAGAAATGGATAAAAAAAATTCTTACACATTGTTTATTACTGTGTTAAGTTTGTAAAAAAATTTATTTCAATTTTTTTTTTCAAAAATTACAACATGAAAAATCACATTTTTTGAAGCACTGTAAAAAAAAAGTTGCTCCACGGTCGGCAGTATTTCTTCCTCAAATGTTGACGGATCTGCAAAATGTAAAGAAATTTTTGTAAAATAAGGTAGTAGTTATAGTCTGTCGAGCCGGATTTTTGAAATTCGAAAAATTAAACAATTTACGGTAATTTAAAAAAAAATGTTAAGTTTGTGTCAAAAAAGTCACACTTTAATTGTTTTTATAAAATTTTCTAATTATAATTTTAAAAATCCGGCTCGACAGACTATAGAAAAAACAATTCCGAATAGTTAAAAAAAAAATCATCAAAAAATATTAAAAACCGTACGAGTTATCATGCCGACCGTGTCAGAAAAAGTAGTTTTGAGAAAAACGCGTTTAAGGCCTTACATACGTCCAGCGGTACCGAAAACGTACCAAAAGAAAAACTGTTTTTAGGAGGGATAGAAATAGAAATTGATAAAAAAATTCTTACACATTGTTTATTACTGTGTTAAGTTTGTAAAAAAAATTTATTTCAATTTTTTTTTTCAAAAATTACAACATGAAAAATCACATTTTTTGAAGCACTGTAAAAAAAAAGTTGCTCCACGGTCGGCAGTATTTCTTCCTCAAATGTTGACGGATCTGCAAAATGTAAAGAAATTCTTGTAAAATAAGGTAGTAGTTATAGTCTGTCGAGCCGGATTTTTGAAATTCGAAAAATTAAACAATTTACGGTAATTTAAAAAAAAATGTTAAGTTTGTGTCAAAAAAGTCACACTTTAATTGTTTTTATAAAATTTTCTAATTATAATTTTAAAAATCTGGCTCGACAGACTATAGAAAAAACAATTCCGAATATTTAAAAAAAAAATCATGAAAAAACATTAAAAACCGTACGAGTTATCATGCCGACCGTGTCAGAAAAAGTAGTTTTGAGAAAAACGCGTTTAAAGTTTCAAGCGCGTTTCGCTCGAAGTCGCGCGCGGCTGGAGCAAGAACTTTATGAATTTTTTAAATTTATTTAGTTAACCTACGTCTAATCTCCCATTCCAGCTTCATATTCTACGCCTTCCTTGTCAGTAAAAAATTGTTGTTGTTTATTTTTTTCTAATCGACGAATTGTTCTGGCCTCTTTTGTTGCTTTGGTAGCGTTGATTCGAGCGTGTTTCACATTATCAGGCAGTCACATTATCTACAATAACTTTTGAACTATGGGGAATTTTTACAATCAGCTTACACAGAAATACGCCTAAGACTATAAGGAATAATAATCGGTAAACAAAAAAAAATCGATTTTTTGAAAATTCTCGACGTATGTAAGGCCTTAACTTTTATATATGTCCGTACCGTGTTTTTCCCTGCGGAGTCTCTTCCAATCTGTAGCGGGTGTTCAAAAAAAATAAAGTACGGCGCACAAAGCAAAAGGGTAAAAACGAAAAAATAACAAAAAAATGAAAGACTACGGATAATTTATTTCTGGGTAAAAATCTCAATTATAAATCTTATCCTGTGCGAAAGAATATTAATTGCATTAATTATAATTGGAAACATTTGAGGCGGACTAATTACGGACGAAGTTGTAATGGGCCATGAAACTTGGATCACGTAGTCAAAGAATATTTTATTTCCTTCTCTCCTTCACTTTCTTCTACCACTTCAATCCCCCCTTTTTTTTTTTCATCTCACTCCCTCATTGTGACGATCCCGGGGGTGCAGTCGTCCAAACTTTCAACCCCTCGCCGCTACTTTCCTTTTCATTTACCATCTCTCGAGCTTTTACCCCCCTCGTGCTAATTTTCGCACTTCTTATAAATGCATCGGAGATGCGACGGGACATTCGTTTCACACTCTCGCGATGAAATTTTTTTTTTTTTAATATCTCAGCACACCCTATATGCCACGATATTCTAAATAAATATATTAGAAGGAAAAATAATGCAACGAATACATTACTATTGAACATAATGTTCGGAATGACTGTGAAAATGTGAAAATTTCATCCGACAAATTTTATCTCGATGTTTGAAAAAACAACAACAACAACAACAACAAAATGAATAAAACATTGGCGCGTAAAAGATGAAAAAAAAAAAAAATTTGCACACGACCTCTGGTTGAATAGCTTTTTCCAGTGCATATAACGCGGCTTGGAAAAATCGTCAAAGTCATGACAAAAGTTTCAGGCTCGAAAACACGACCACCAAGGGTAGTAGCGAGAAGCGGATTCTATCACGTATTTCGCGAGAGACTATATAGCGAGGGCGCGCGCGACGTCGAAGACGAGAGAAGAGCCCGAGGACTCAAACCCTCGTGGATTTTATGGGTCGTCCAGCTTCATCACGCGCCGTAAAAGTACAATAAAACCGCTGTTACCCGCGAAACGAGAGGGGAAGAGAGGGGGAGAGAGAGAGAGAATGAAACAGATGATAGGAAGTGCGATGTACATACATGTATATAAGCGATAGAGCTGGAGCGATAGGGCTAGAGTGAGAGAGCTGGAGCGAGAGGGCAAGAGTTATACAACGTTAAACCACCGCGTGCTCTTTCCTTTGGTACCGTGCGTATATATACAGGGTGATTCAGAAACGAGGTAACTTTCGATGACAACTTTTTACGGGTTGCAAGTTGATTGTTTTTTTTTTTCATGGTCTACGATTGAGTGTTGTGCGATTGATAAAAGACATTAATTATTAGACCCAAGGACTCACATACCCCTGCGCGCGCTCAAAACCGAATAAATTTGAAAAATTTTTATAAACGTTATATGGTGAAAAAAAAACCAAATTGTTGATTTCACTTTTTTTTATTAACCTTTCAACTTTAAGAAAAAAAAATTAAATGTTTTTTTTTTCAAATATTAACATTATTTTTTACGGCTATAAATGGATTACTGACGAAAACCATGGCGCCTCCTTATCGACATCATAACTTCCAAAAATTATCCAATCTGTAAAAGTAAAAAAGAATCTAGTAAAATATTGTAGTAGTAATAGTCTGATGGAGGGGCTTTTTTTTTTTTTTTTCAAAAATAAAGAAATTACAGTATTTCAAACTTTAATATGCAATTTAAAAAAAAAAAATAGCGTTTAATAATTTATAAAAAAAATGTCTAACCAAAAAATTAAGAAAACCTCTCGTCAGACTATAGAGAATTATCAAGATTAAAAAAAAAAAAGAGTTAAAAAAATATTAAAAATTCACAGAGTTATCGTGCTGATTTAAAATCATACCGTCTACAAACATAGTTTCGAGAGAAAGGCGTAAAAAAATAATGTTAATATCGTTCAAAAAAATAAAAAACAATTTTTCTTACAGTTGAAAAGTTAATAAAAAATGTGCAATCAAGAATTTAATTATTTTTTCACCATATAACCTTCATAATAATTTTTCAAATTTACTTGGTTTTCAGCGCGCGCAGGGGTGTGCGAGCGCTTAAGTAAATATCGCAAAAGTTGCCGATAAATTGTGGATAAGTTGAGTACAACTTGTTAGTAATCCCAGTTGAATTTGCGCACGATTTCTTATCAACTAGCTATCGAATCAGCGATCAAATAAACCGAACGAAAAGACACGAGATAAAAATTCTGGTGTTTTTTTTTTATATATACCATACTCTGTTAAAAGGTAATTATCCCAATTTTGAATCATCTTGTATGTATTTTTGGAGTATACCATCCAGCACAGTAACGTCGCGGTAGTAGTTTTCGAGACAGAAAGAGCTGATGAGTTAGAGCAGAGCGAGAGATAGTGATAGAAAAGAGAAAAAAAAAAACGAAGAGCAAGAAGATAAAACGTGAAAAAAAAACAGTGTTTGGTGGTACGTATGCACGAAGTTTCTGGCGCGTAAAGTGAGATGGACGTGGCATCAAAGACAGTGAGATAGAGAGTGAAATTGATTCTTTTATGATCCGAGGTACGTGTTTTCCTCGCGGCGACGGCGAAACGAGGATATATCCTCATTCTACTTTTTTTTTTTTTTTTTTTTTACTATTCGATTTCTCAATATACCGTGCCTTCACGAACCTATCAACAACACCGAGAATCTCCATTGTAGATCTTCTTTTTTTTTACGATCCCCACGACGATTCTTCAATTACGCATATTTGTCGATTACATCGATACTTTGTTAACAATAATGACAACAATAATACGATATTAATAATAATGATTATATGCCGATTGATAATAATTACAATTTCTCAAATATTTTTATGGCAATGCTATCTTTGAAGTTCAATAAAATTGATTCAACTCTGACCCTTGAACGCTTGAACTTATGAACATGAATTACGTTTTTTAAAAGATGGCGTAAATATTTTATAAATATTTTTTTTTGCGAATATTCCCAAGAATATCCGTCAAAAAAATAATGTTAGTATGGTGAAAAAAATTACAAAATTTTTTCTCACAGTTGAAAAGTTAATGAAAAATGTGCAATCAACAATTTAATTTGTTATATTATGTCGATAACATCGATACTTTGTTAATAATAATGACAACAATAATACGATATTATTAATAATAATGATTATATGCCGATCGATAATAATTACAATTTCTCACATATTTTTATGGCTATGCTATCTTTGATGTTCAATAAAATTGATCCAACTCTAACCCCTTGAACGTTTGAACCTATGAACATGAATTTCGTTTTTTAAAAGATTTGTGTAAATATTTTATATATTTTTTTTTCTTGCGAATATTAGCAACAATATCAACGATATCCGTTAAAAAAATAATGTTAGTATGGTTAAAAAAATTACAAAATTTTTTCTCACAGTTGAAAAGTTAATGAAAAATGTGCAATCAACAATTTAATTTGTTATATTATGTCGATAACATCGATACTTTGTTAATAATAATGACAACAATAATACGATATTATTAATAATAATGATTGTATGCCGATTGATAATAATTACAATTAGTTATATATTTCTATGGCAATGCTATCTTTGATGTTCAATAAAATTGATTTAACTCTGACCCTTGAATGCTTGAAGTTATGAACATGAATTTCGTTTTTCAAAAGATTGCGTAAATATTTTATGAATATTTTTTTTTGCCAATATTCCCAACAATATCCGTCAAAAAAATAATGTTAGTATGGTGAAGAAAATTACAAAATTTTTTCTCACAGTTGAAAAGTTAATGAAAAATGTGCAATCAACAATTTAATTTGTTAAATCTTTGATGTTCAATAAAATTGATTTAACTCTGACCCTTGAACGGTTGAACTTATGAACATGAATTACGTTTTTTAAAAGATTGCGTAAATATTTTATAAATATTTTTTTTTGCGAATATTCCCAACAATATCCGTCAAAAAAATAATGTTAGTATGGTTAAAAAAATTAAAAAATTTTTTCTCACAGTTGAAAAGTTAATGAAAAATGTGCAATCAACAATTTAATTTGTTATATTATGTCGATAACATCGATACTTTTTTAATAATAATGACAACAATAATACGATATTATTAATAATAATGATTATATGCCGATTGATAATAATTACAATTAGTTATATATTTCTATGGCAATGCTATCTTTGATGTTCAATAAAATTGATTCAACTCTGACCCTTGAATGCTTGAACTTATGAACATGAATTTCGTTTTTCAAAAGATTGCGTAAATATTTTATAAATATTTTTTTTTGCGAATATTTCTAACAATATCCGTCAAAAAAATAATGTTAGTATGGTGAAAAAAATTACAAAATTTTTTCTCACAGTTGAAAAGTTAATGAAAAATGTGCAATCAACAATTTAATTTGTTAAATCTTTCATGTTCAATAAAATTGATTCAACTCTGACCCTTGAACGGTTGAACTTATGAACATGAATTACGTTTTTTAAAAGATTGCGTAAATATTTTATAAATATTTTTTTTTGCGAATATTCCCAACAATATCCGTCAAAAAAATAATGTTAGTATGGTGAAAAAAATTACAAAATTTTTTCTCACAGTTGAAAAGTTAATGAAAAATGTGCAATCAACAATTTAATTGTTATATTATGTCGATAACATCGATACTTTGTTAATAATAATGATAACAATAATACGATATTATTAATAATAATGATTATATGCCGATTGATAATAATTACAATTAGTTATATATTTCTATGGTAATGCTATCTTTGATGTTCAATAAAATTGATTCAACTCTGACCCTTGAATGCTTGAACTTATGAACATGAATTTCGTTTTTCAAAAGATTGCGTAAATATTTTATAAATATTTTTTTTTGCGAATATTCCCAACAATATCCGTCAAAAAAATAATGTTAGTATGGTGAAAAAAATTACAAAATTTTTTCTCACAGTTGAAAAGTTAGTGAAAAATGTGCAATCAACAATTTAATTTGTTAAATCTTTCATGTTCAATAAAATTGATTCAACTCTGACCCTTGAACGGTTGAACTTATGAACATGAATTACGTTTTTTAAAAGATTGCGTAAATATTTTATAAATATTTTTTTTTGCGAATATTCCCAACAATATCCGTCAAAAAAATAATGTTAGTATGGTGAAAAAAATTACAAAATTTTTTCTCACAGTTGAAAAGTTAATGAAAAATGTGCAATCAACAATTTAATTGTTATATTATGTCGATAACATCGATACTTTGTTAATAATAATGATAACAATAATACGATATTATTAATAATAATGATTATATGCCGATTGATAATAATTACAATTAGTTATATATTTCTATGGTAATGCTATCTTTGATGTTCAATAAAATTGATTCAACTCTGACCCTTGAATGCTTGAACTTATGAACATGAATTTCGTTTTTCAAAAGATTGCGTAAATATTTTATAAATATTTTTTTTTGCGAATATTCCCAACAATATCCGTCAAAAAAATAATGTTAGTATGGTGAAAAAAATTACAAAATTTTTTCTCACAGTTGAAAAGTTAGTGAAAAATGTGCAATCAACAATTTAATTTGTTAAATCTTTCATGTTCAATAAAATTGATTCAACTCTGACCCTTGAACGGTTGAACTTATGAACATGAATTACGTTTTTTAAAAGATTGCGTAAATATTTTATAAATATTTTTTTTTGCGAATATTCCCAACAATATCCGTCAAAAAAATAATGTTAGTATGGTGAAAAAAATTACAAAATTTTTTCTCACAGTTGAAAAGTTAATGAAAAATGTGCAATCAACAATTTAATTGTTATATTATGTCGATAACATCGATACTTTGTTAATAATAATGATAACAATAATACGATATTATTAATAATAATGATTATATGCCGATTGATAATAATTACAATTAGTTATATATTTCTATGGCAATGCTATCTTTGATGTTCAATAAAATTGATTTAACTCTGACCCTTGAATGCTTGAACTTATGAACATGAATTTCGTTTTTCAAAAGATTGCGTAAATATTTTATAAATATTTTTTTTTGCGAATATTCCCAACAATATCCGTCAAAAAAATAATGTTAGTATGGTGAAAAAAATTACAAAATTTTTTCTCACAGTTGAAAAGTTAGTGAAAAATGTGCAATCAACAATTTAATTTGTTAAATCTTTCATGTTCAATAAAATTGATTCAACTCTGACCCTTGAACGGTTGAACTTATGAACATGAATTACGTTTTTTAAAAGATTGCGTAAATATTTTATAAATATTTTTTTTTGCGAATATTCCCAACAATATCCGTCAAAAAAATAATGTTAGTATGGTGAAAAAAATTACAAAATTTTTTCTCACAGTTGAAAAGTTAATGAAAAATGTGCAATCAACAATTTAATTGTTATATTATGTCGATAACATCGATACTTTGTTAATAATAATGATAACAATAATACGATATTATTAATAATAATGATTATATGCCGATTGATAATAATTACAATTAGTTATATATTTCTATGGCAATGCTATCTTTGATGTTCAATAAAATTGATTTAACTCTGACCCTTGAATGCTTGAACTTATGAACATGAATTTCGTTTTTCAAAAGATTGCGTAAATATTTTATAAATATTTTTTTTTGCGAATATTCCCAACAATATCCGTCAAAAAAATAATGTTAGTATGGTGAAAAAAATTACAAAATTTTTTCTCACAGTTGAAAAGTTAGTGAAAAATGTGCAATCAACAATTTAATTTGTTAAATCTTTCATGTTCAATAAAATTGATTCAACTCTGACCCTTGAACGGTTGAACTTATGAACATGAATTACGTTTTTTAAAAGATTGCGTAAATATTTTATAAATATTTTTTTTTGCGAATATTCCCAACAATATCCGTCAAAAAAATAATGTTAGTATGGTGAAAAAAATTACAAAATTTTTTCTCACAGTTGAAAAGTTAATGAAAAATGTGCAATCAACAATTTAATTGTTATATTATGTCGATAACATCGATACTTTGTTAATAATAATGATAACAATAATACGATATTATTAATAATAATGATTATATGCCGATTGATAATAATTACAATTAGTTATATATTTCTATGGCAATGCTATCTTTGATGTTCAATAAAATTGATTTAACTCTGACCCTTGAATGCTTGAACTTATGAACATGAATTTCGTTTTTCAAAAGATTGCGTAAATATTTTATAAATATTTTTTTTTGCGAATATTCCCAACAATATCCGTCAAAAAAATAATGTTAGTATGGTGAAAAAAATTACAAAATTTTTTCTCACAGTTGAAAAGTTAGTGAAAAATGTGCAATCAACAATTTAATTTGTTAAATCTTTCATGTTCAATAAAATTGATTCAACTCTGACCCTTGAACGGTTGAACTTATGAACATGAATTTCGTATTTTAAAAGATTACGTAAATATTTGATAAATATTTTTTTTTGCGAATATTTCCAACGATATCCGTCAAAATGTTAATTTTTTTGTCTATGCCCATCCCCATTCCTAATTTCGAAACTTGCTTGTTGAATTTTTTATTAATGAAATATATCTCTGTTATTGGTGAACTAATATAAAAATGTAAATAATGATAAATTCTCAGTGACGTCAATACTAAACATTTATATTTTTCGTTTTTCCTCAATGATTTCAGTACTCTCGCTTCGTAATACCCAGGAAGAGGAGCCACCCGATCCTCAGTTAATGAGACTGGACAATATGCTGATTGCCGAGGGTGTTGCGGGACCGGAGAAAGGTGGCGGTGCTGGTGCAGCAGCATCGGCATCGGCAGCTTCGGCGGCAGGACCTCCGGGACAGCCTGACAACGCTATCGAGCACTCGGATTATCGCGCGAAGCTCGCGCAGATCAGGCAGATATACCATCAGGAGCTCGAGAAATACGAGCAGGTAATAGGATTTTGTTATTTTCGTTAGCCCTTTTTTTTTAGGTATTTTTGTCTCATATATCATTTTTCTAACGGGTTAAGCCACTCTAGAGGCCAAAAAAATAGGCTTTTTGGGGGATTTTTTTTTTCTTCAGGAAAACTACAAAATTAATCGAGATTACAAAACACGGTGTTTATCATACATATCAATGACTGTATATAATAATTTTTTTGAAGCGATTGATTTCAAAATGGCGGCTGTGCAGCGTTTTTTGCGATGACGTCTTCGTTTTTGTTGGCCGGAAACATAACTCAGACAATTTTCAACCGATTCACATGAAATTTTGAATATATCTTTGAGAATACATTGTCTATGGAAGTGCGCAGGATTTTTCTTTTATGTTGCATAGTTCATTTGTTATTAACAATTCTCTAACGATTTTTTAAGCAAATTTTTCACTTTTCACTTCAGAAGTGCGCCATTTGGCCAAAAATAAATATATCGAAAAAAATCCTACGCACTTCCATAAACAATGTGTTTCTAAAGATATATTCCAAATTTCAAGTGAATCAGTTGAAAATTGTCTGAGTTATGTTTCCGACCAACAAAAACGGGGACGTCATCGTAAAGAGGCTGCACAGCCGCCATTTTAAAATTAATCGTTTCAAAAAAATTATTGTATACAGTCACTGATATGTATGATAAACACCCTATTTTGTAATCTGGATTTATTTTGTAGTTTTTCTGGGAAAAAAAACCCAAAAAAGCCTATTTTTTCGGCCTCTAGAGTGGCCTTATCCCTTAATAATGAGTACAAGAAAAGTTCGTCTTAGACTTTTTGTTGTCGGTACAAAAGAAACGTTGGGCAAAAAAATTGAAGGTGCAAAGATAAGAAATGCAATTTCTGTTAGGGTGCAACGAATCCCTTCGAACTACCTCGTTGTTCAACGAGATCGACAATTTGCGTGTTAATGAAACGCGAACTGCATAAGTTTGCCTAAGTAAAATCTCGCGTGTCCTGGAGCACTCTATATACACGGTATATTATGTATAATGTATATGGGCCAGTTCAGCTCGGTTCAAAAATCGTGTCGACTCAAAACCTTTCCTTTTATACTTAAGGCCTTACATACGTCCAGCGGTACCGAAAACGTACCAAAAGAAAAACTGTTTTTAGGAGGGATAGAAATAGAAATTGATAAAAAAATTCTTACACATTGTTTATTACTGCGTTAAGTTTGTAAAAAAATGTATTTCAATTTTTTTTTTCAAAAATTACAACATGAAAAATCACATTCTTTGAAGCACTGTAAAAAAAAAGTTGCTCCACGGTCGGCAGTATTTCTTCCTCAAATGTTGACGGATCTGCAAAATGTAAAGAAATTCCTGTAAAATAAGGTAGTAGTTATAGTCTGTCGAGCCGGATTTTTGAAATTCGAAAAATTAAACAATTTACGGTAATTTGAAAAAAAATTTTAAGTTCGTGTCAAAAAAGTCACGCTTTAATTGTTTTTATAAAATTTTCTAATTATAATTTTTAAAATCCGGCTCGACAACCATAGAAAAAACAATTCCGAATATAAAAAAAAAAAAAATCATCAAAAAATATTAAAAACCGTACGAGTTATCATGCCGACCGTGTCAGAAAAAGTAGCTTTGAGAAAAACGCGTTTAAAGTTTCAAGCGCGTTTCGCTCGAAGTCGCGCGCGGCTGGAGCAAGAACTTTATGAATTTTTTAAAATTTATTTAGTTAACTTACGTCTAATCTCCCATTCCAGCTTCATATTGTACGCCTTCCTTGTCAGTAAAAAATTGTTGTTGTTTATTTTTTTCTAAAGGCCAGCTGCCTCAAACAACTCAACTCAGGTAGGCGCGCGTCAGACCTTTGTCCTTTCGTCGGGCAGTCACATTATCTACAATAACTTTTGAACTATGGGAAATTTTTACAATCAGCTTACACAGAAATACGCCTAAGACTATAAGGAATAATAATCTGTAAAGAAAAAAAAATCGATTTTTTTGAAAATTCTCGACGTATGTAAGGCCTTAACATTTTTTTTCGAGCGTTCAATCCGTCGATCGTTATCCTGGAATTTCGTCCGTTCTCGAGCATCCATACATTTTTCTCGTATCGGTATCTGGGCGAGCTCAGCCCGTTAATAAACGAAACTTATTTGCCTTACGTGTGCATATATATCGCGGCGTTTCAACGACGGTTTTCCCGTACGTGTTTGTGCGGAAAACCCGACGATACAGAGAGCCGAGATAGATGGGTGGGAAGAATTTTCGAGCGAGGCACGTCTTTTTTTACCGTGTCGCTTCCATAACCGATCGCGTGACGCTGTTTTCTCTTGTACGTGTATCGGACATTTCATGCTCCTCGCACATCATCAATCGGGATAAATTTTAATTTATCGGCTCTATTTTCAATCCATTGTCGTTAATCGCCGAAAATAACGTCTGTAATTTCTTTATTTCTCGTAGACTTTCACTTTTATACATTGTTCAATGATTCGTAAACGTTGAAAAAAAAAAAAAATATTACTTCGAGTTAAAAATCGATTGCCACCGAAACAACTGCGTCAATGTGTTTTTCGTCCAGTAACATCCACAACCGGCTGAACAAATTTACGTTTCTCTTAATCGACGTTATTTTTTTTCTTGCAGATTTTTTTAATGAATTTTCAAATTTCTCAACTATCGAATGATTTATAAAATACGAATGGACGAACAATGGAAATATGATAAAAATCACAGATATCATCTTTTGATGATGATGATAAAGGCATCAGGAAAAATCAATCCGGTTTAATGATGCGTGAATTGGCACGAAATGCTCCATATATGTTTATGTATATTTATCAGTGCCTCTATGTTCGTACGGGAAGACGCGGAGAACGGGAAAGTGCTGCAGTGCAGATATGCTCGTAAAGTCACGTAACGGGTGTGTTCTCTCGGATGAGCTTAGCGGATCGCAACCAAGAGAACTTCGAACACAAATACGAAATGTCTTCCAACCCTTTCCGATAAATATAACATGTCCCGCACAATTGAGCATCGTTAAACTTTTTTTTTCTTCTTCTTATTATTCGCGAGGATTTTACGAGGTGGGACCCGCAAAAAAAAAACGGGAATTTCGTCATAATTTCGTTATTTTTCAATATTTTTCACACGAAATTTTGATCGCCTTCAAAGTATTCTCCATTGACCACAACGCACCTCTGCAACCGATCCTTCCAATGTTCAAAACATTTTTTAAATTCACTTATCGGGATGTTCTTTGGACCTTCCAGCGATTTTTATTTTACCTCCTCCACAGTGGCAAAATGCTTTCTTCTCGTGTCCCTTTTGAGTCTGTGGAACAAAAAAAAAACTCACAGTGGGCTAGATCCGGTGAGTAGGGGTGGGTGTCGACAATTGGTGTCGTGCAGTTTTTGGTCAAAAACTGCTTTACGGAGAGAGCGGCGTGGGCCGGCGCGTTGTCATGACGGAGGAACCGGAGCTCTGTGAACCTGGAACCCGACTTAAGAAAATTAATTAAAAAAAAATTGCATACGTTTGTACTCCGTATGTACTCGTTTGTACCACCTTTTTTTTCGTTTGTACCTCAAGGGGTTCAGAATTAGGGGGGTGGGGTAAAAAATACTCGGAACCCGAGTTGAAGTTTAAACATTTTTTGTAACGCGATTCTATAGAAAATCGTTTGTACCCGTTTGTACCACTTTTTTTTTTTTTCGAAATCTTAAGAGGTAAAAAAATACAGAGTTTTTTTAATTTGCGGATGCGGTTACCTGGAGATCTTTAAAAATAAACTTAATCGAGGGAAAAGTATTCGTATTTTCCATCGTTTGCATCATCAATACTTCTTTCGCACACTAACTCAGGAGACGTGTCCCCAACGGACACCTCGTCGAGCAATGGGTTCCCCCGCTCTCCCTCCCCGCCGCAGCGCAATTCTCGTTTTTTTTGGATCCCCCCCCCCCCCCCCCCCCTCGTATGTCTAGTTTCTCGTAAATTTTCTCGCGCAAAAGTTTACTCGAGACTTTTGTCGAACACGAATGTTTTCTCTCTTACCCAAATCGGAAATGTGCACGAGAACGGTCGGATCAAATTTTTGAAAATTACTCTCATTCGTTTTTTCCGTTTTACTTGTAATTTAATTCAATTATTTTTTCGTCTTTCCGAACGAACCAGATCAGTTAGCTCATCGCGATGTAACCTGGATTGGCGATAACGCGTTGCCTTTTAAGTTGATGGAAAAAATCGAAATGGAAATACGGGAAAAAAAAAAAAAAAATAGAAAAAAAAACGAAACAAAAACTACCGAGCAACCCTCGAGAATTCGTATAAATTTACATCTGGATTCGTCAGTTATGCGCGAACAGAAACCAAACCGCATTCCTTACTACGAATGTTGCCGATTATTTTTAGAATATCTCCGCGAGTATTCGTGTACATGAGAGATTCGGCACAGCAAAGGAGACGCGTTGCGCGCACGAGACAAATTTCCATAGGGCTGTATCGTCGTTGTTCAATATTGTTAAAAGGCCGATTCGTCGATTTTCCAGTTAAGAGAGAGAGGAAGGAAGGAAAAAGGTGGTGGGCGAGAGAGAGAGAGAGAAAACGGAGAAAATAAAAACTTAAAAAAAAACAGAGAGACAGAGAATGAGAAAGCTGAATGCAGAAAGAATGTAGGAATAGGGGAGAGAACAGAAAACGAACGGAGAGAACGGGAGAGGAAAAGAGAAAATGGTAAGCGCGTGAGTTAGAGAAAGGGGAAAATCGAAAATGAGAGAAGCAGAGTAAAGGGAAATGGAAAACGGGAGGGAGCGAGAAAACAACGAAAATGTAAACAGAAAGCGAGAGAGAGAGAGAGGAAACGGAAAATGAGGGAGAGATATAGAGAGAATAGAGAACGAGAAAAGGTAACGACGAACTAGGGGTGGAAATACAGGGAGACACGGTCCACCTCTTTCGTGGATTTTCCCATCCAATTCACCCTCTCTCGTCATTCTCACCCTACTTTCTCTCCTTTTTTTTATTCCTCTCCTCCCGCAAGACCATTTTCCCAGGATACAGCGGGAGTAGACGGGAAGCGAGAGAGAGAGAGATCTTGATCCACCCTCTCCGTGTCCGTTTGCGCGAGTGCCCTGTCCTGGTCTTTCCCGGCTGATCGGGCTCTCTGCTCGAAACTCGTCGTGTCCCCTATCCTCGATATCCGGTGTGTGCGGACCACACGATGCTTGGAAAAGCTCGGGTCGTTGCGAGTGGTACGCCCAAGGAAGCGTGGAACGAAGTTTATATATGTGTATAGAAAACTCGAGAGAAAAGTATATAGCCTTATGTGTACATAGAAAAAAGATATACGAAGTGTTACGTACGAAGGGAGACGAGGAAATTGGATGAGGGAATTTTTGAAAGGTGTCGAATTCATGATTCGTTGATTTAAACATAATTAATCAATAATCAGAGCAGCGCTATAGAAGAATCGACAGTTCCAATTCAGCAAGTTCTTTAAAGTTCATTTTTTTATGGTAGTAGTCTGGTAAGCCGATTTTCATGTCTTTTTTGGAGGACATTTTTTTTGTAGGAAAATAAACATCAATCGTTTTGGATATTTAGGATGTTTTTATTTACATATTAAAGATACAAAAAAAAAATTTTTTGACAAAATTTAATAGTTTATTATTATTATTATTATTGATCGAAGTTGGCACCTCGAAAAAAAAGCGCGTGGGTGGCCCCGGTGATTTTGGCACTTGATGTTATCTGAAATAAAAAATTCTTGATAATTCTTAATCTTTAGACCTGTCATTCCGATCGGAACTACTCAAGTTAAATTTCATGGATAAATAACAAAATTTTTTTGTTTCGATTTGCCAATTTCGATCAATAATAATAATAATAAACTATTAAACTTTTTGAATTTTTTTTTTTTATCTTTAATATGTAAATAAAAACATCCTAAATATCCAAAACGATTCATTTTTATTTTCCTACAAAAAAAACGCCCTCCAAAAAAGACATGAAAATCGGCTTAAGTTGCCAGACTACTATCTTAAGGGAGAACACCACTGTGACCCCCTGTTTTTTTTTACATTTTTCAAGAATTTTTTTTTGTGGGAAAAAAAAGAGATATTCGAAAATTTTTTTTGAGTTTTGTTTCTTGTTTATTAATGTATCAAAAAACATTTTTTTCACATTTTTCACGCCGCATGGCGGCGCTGGGAAAGCTCTCGTGTCAGGTGCTGTCATTTCCGCGGCACGCAGCAGAACTCTCTTCAACGTCGATCTGAAAAAAAATACCGAGTGTTTTCGTTAATAATATGATATTTTGAAGAGAAGTACACAGGGATTTGGAAAAATATTGTTTTAAAAGAAATTGGCACGCCTTTGAAATTAAAGTTAATTTCAAAGGCGTGCCTATTTTTTTTAAAACAATATTTTTCCTAATCCCTGTGTACTGCTCTTTAAAATATCATATTATTAACGAAAACACTCGGTATTTTTTTGGGTTTTGTTCCTTGTATATTAATGTATCAAAAAACATTTTTTTCCCATTTTTTACGCCGCATGGTGGCGCTGGGGAAGCTTTCGCGTCAGGTGCTGTCATCTTCGCAGTGGTTCGCGGCACGCAGCAGAACTCTCTTCAACGTCGATCTGAAAAAAAGCACCGAGTGTTTTAGTAAATAATATGATATTTTGAAGAGAAGTACACAGGGATTTGGAAAAATATTGTTTAAAAAAAAATAGGCACGCCTTTGAAATTAAAGTTAATTTCAAAGGCGTGCCTATTTTTTTTAAAACAATATTTTTCCAAATCCCTGTGTACTTCTCTTTAAAATATCGTATTATTAACGAAAACACTCGGTATTTTTTTTGGGTTTTGTTCCTTGTTTATTAGTGTATCAAGAAAATTTTTTTTCACATTTTTCACGCCGAATGGTGGCGCTGGCGAAGCTTTCGCGTCAGGTGCTGTGATTTCCGCGGCACGCAGCAGAACTCTCTTCAACGTCGATCTGAAAAAAAAATACCGAGTGTTTTCGTAAATAATATGATATTTTGAAGAGAAGTACACAGAGATTTGGAAAAATATTGTTTTAAAAAAAAATAGGCACGCCTTTGAAATTAAAGTTAATTTCAAAGGCGTGCCTATTTTTTTTAAAACAATATTTTTCCAAATCCCTGTGTACTTGTCTTCAAAATCTCATATTATTAACGAAAACACTCGGTATTTTTTTTGGGTTTTGTTCCTTGTTTATTAGTGTATCAAAAAACATTTTTTTCACATTTTTCACGCCGCATGGTGGCGCTGGGGAAGCTCTCGCGTCAGGTGCTGTCATTTCCGCGGCACGCAGCAGAACTCTCTTCAACGTCGATCTGAAAAAAAGCACCGAGTGTTTTCGTAAATAATATGATATTTTGAAGAGAAGTACACAGGAATTTAGAAAAATATTGTTTAAAAAAAAATAGGCACGCCTTTAAAATTAAAGTTAATTTCAAAGGCGGGCCTATTCTTTTTAAAACAATATTTTTCCAAATCCCTGTGTACTTCTCTTCAAAATATCATATTATCAACGAAAACACTCGGTATTTTTTGTTCAGATCGACGTTGAAGAGAGTTCTGCTGCGTGCCGCGGAAATGACAGCACCTGACGCGAGAGCTTCCCCAGCGCCACCATGCGGCGTGAAAAATGTGAAAAAAATGTTTTTTTGATACATTAATAAACAAGGAACAAAACTCAAAAAAATTTTTTGAATATCTCTTTTTTTGCCACAAAAAAAAATTCTTGAAAAATGTGAAAAAAAAAAAACAGGGGGTCACAGTGGTGTTCTCCGTTAAATGACCATTCCCTAATTTATCGAGACTCCGAAAAATTGTTTCGGTCAAAAATCATCTAACTTTACGTAGAATACCTCATAGATAAAACCTTTTGTACGGGACCGTACAGACCGCGTTACGGCTCGATTGATGTGGAACGCCCTGTAGATAGAAAACACGAGCGAAAACGATATATACATGTATATATACGAGGGGTGCTGGCAGAGTGGAATCCATTCCGAAATTGCAAACCATCCCCGACGTCACTTCGCCCCTTCGCCGTCCCAGACAGCGTCGTCTCTTTGCTATATACATGCTTTTCTCGCGCTTTCCTCCTCTTCCCTCAGGAAAACCAAGTCTCCCTTCCCCTCGATGGCATGCGCCCGCCTCGCATCTCGAATACTGATATCGCGAGCCGAAGCAACGAGAAAAACGGACTCGTCCTTCTCGTCTCTCTTTTCTCTCTGTTTTTCCTCAAACCACCAGTCGCACCGTACGAATAATGCATTATTTCCCTTTCCACGTTTCCCCGAATCTCGTCCTCTCCTTCTCCCTTACTCCGCCGCACACGTACACACTTTTCTTTCTTTCTTCCTTTCTTTCTTTCTTTTTTTTTTTTGCCTCTCTTCGACTCGACATTTTCCTTGTCCAATGTTCTCGTGATCTTGCAAGCTCAGGATTCCAGGCAGTATTATCCCTGAGAGGTGACTTTCACAGTACGAGAGATGATTCATTCATCGATGGAGAATTTAACGTGAAAAGATTCGAATCGAGCCGCGCGCTTTCGGATTAAATGATTTCGTTGATTCAATGTGAAATAATACGTTTTTTTTTTCTTTCCTTCTTCCTTGTTTGGATTTAGGCCTGCAACGAATTTACCACACACGTGATGAATCTCCTGAGGGAGCAGAGTCGCACAAGGCCTATAACGCCCAAGGAAATCGAGAGGATGGTACAGATAATTCACAAAAAATTCTCGAGCATTCAGATGCAACTGAAACAATCGACCTGCGAGGCTGTCATGATCCTCAGGAGTCGATTTCTCGATGCAAGGTAATTTAAAGTAACCGCGGAGTTTTTTTTTTTTTTTCTTATTTTTTAAGCTCTTTTGCGAGTAAAGTTTATTGTTATTTTATTTTATTTTTTCGCCCAGGCGCAAAAGACGAAACTTTAGCAAACAGGCCTCGGAGATACTGAACGAGTACTTTTACTCGCACCTCAGTAATCCTTATCCGAGCGAAGAGGCAAAGGAGGAACTCGCGCGAAAGTGCGGCATCACCGTCAGCCAGGTAATTTGATTTTTTATTTATTTATCCGTTGATATATTGAAGGAGAGATGAAAAATAACAAATGGCATACAACGAATGAAATAATCAATTGTTTATTTTTTTACGCGTGTAATAAAGGTGTCCAATTGGTTCGGCAACAAGAGGATACGTTACAAGAAAAACATCGGTAAAGCGCAAGAAGAGGCGAATTTGTACGCGGCCAAAAAGGCAGCTGGTAAGTTGAATTCTTCGATCTCGATCGACGATTTTCCATAAATTATCAATTCGTCGAGGAAGGATAGACAAAGAACATTTTTTTAAGCGAGCCAGACTTTATCGATCTCACTCGTTTTTTGGTTAAAGTAGCCTTTGCACATAGGGCGAATATTGGCAAATTTTGTTAATTTGAAATACGTTGATTCTTGCACAGTTTGTTGTTTTTTTTTTTTTTTTTTTTTTTCTCAAGACTGCAAAGTTTCGGACCATTTTACCGACTGTAACGGCAAAAAATTTCGATCTTAAAGTCGTCGCTTTAGCATACGGAAAAATCAACTCGCCGCAACGCTTGATTGTAAAAATTAACCTACTCAAATGTTGGGGAACTGATGTATTTGATAATCATAATTTGTTCACGATATTGTGAGCTGTTCATCGATTATAGAAAAATTATTGGGGTCGCCGGAGATTTTACGCGAAGAAATTAAGAATTTATAATCAGTAAAATCTCAGTCAGCTGTTCTCGAAGTTATTTTAGTCCGCCGCACGAAACGATATACGCTGAACATCCTCAAGAAAGCAAAAAAGGAGAAAATCGTTTATTTAAAAAAAAAAAAAAACCGCCACTAGTTAGAATTCCTTGGACGTTGTTACGTACGAGACACGTAAGCTTACGTAGAATCGATATCGCTGGTAGTAAAGAAGAGGAAAAAAAAAAAAAGTAAAATCACGTTGCGACGCCGATTCTCATAACAGTAAATCATTTTGGCGAGTGAGTTTACTGTTCGCCTGTATACCGGGCGTCTTGGGTTTCGCTACCGGATGGTTAGGCTAGGTGCGCGCTGCGCCATTATTGTTCTCCCCCTCCTGACAAATAAATCTCAGGCTCGAGGCGATTTTTCGAAATAAAATGAACGATAGCTTTGTTCTCGTGACGTGTTTCAGCCACGTTTTGTTTTTACGTCAGATGTAAAATGTCATAACGTCGCGGTGAATTTTTTTCCCACTTTTATTCAACTTCTTTTCGTGCCCGTCGTGTAGATAAAGAATCATGTCTTTTTTAACGCCTGACTGAAAAAAAACCGGTTGTTACGCGTAAATTCATTTAAATTTGGCAAAAGCTAAATACGAAGGGACAAGAAGAATGTAAAAGCATAAAGCACTCTGTGAGCCGAGCTAGCTGCTCGATTTTGTTCATTTTCATTTAATTGGTAGATTAATTTCCCAGTGGCATGTGTCATCATCGTCGCGGAGAGGCATCGCGAGAATCTATATTCTACGTATACATTAGGGCGGTTCTTAATTTGGCGATGTTGGAAATTCTTTGGTATCGTTCCTTGAAAGTAATCAACATATCCAGAAAAAAAATTTGGCGCAAGCGGAACTTTGTCCAATAATTCTAATCCACCCCACCGAGCTGTCGAATTTTTATACGAAAATATGCATGCATTCAAAATTTTGTTAAGAAAATTGTTTATTATTTCAAAACTATTCGTGATAAAAAAATTTTATATTGTCTTTTTAGAGGAAATTTTATGCTCTACAAAAAAGGTATCTTGTAAAATTCTTGCGAATCTAATATTTATCACGTTATTGGCAAAAAGCTGTCATCATTCATTCCAAAAGTCCATCATTATGGCCAAAACAGGAGTTTGACGTCGAAAAACTGCAATGTATTCTTCATATGCAATTAGAAATATGAAGAGATACGTAGTGCACTCAATAACAGTATGTGAACGATATTTAAATTTTCAATTTTAACAATTTTATTATCGTTCATGATAAATTCTTCTTCTTTGATCGATAAGGACATTGATTTCTTTGTCAGTTCCAAATCGATGGCTTTTTCGAAAGATTCGAAATCAACTCCTCATTTTTTGATATCGATGCGAGCGAGTGGATTTCTAATGAAAATTATTTACAAGGCTTAAAAATAGTTGAAGGAATTAAAGTGGTTAACGATGTTCAAGAAAGAGGAGTGAAACTTATTACAGAGTACAATGATCGTCTCACTTATGACGAAGATCAGAAACAATTCAATGTACAAATAATTGAAGAATATTAAAAAAAATATCCTGATATTAACAAAGCAACTTTGCTCCGACCGATGTAATTCATTATTGTAAGTTGATTTTAAAAATATATGACATCATTCATTATGATTCACAATAAAATTGATAAAATTGAAAATTTGAATATCGTTTACATTTCATTGTTGAGTTGCGCTACGTATTTCTTCATAATCTTATATACATACGAAAAATTAATTGCAGCTGTTCGACGTCAAACTCCTGTTTTCACCATAATGATCGACTTTCGGAATAAATGATGACAGTTTTTTTGCTAATTACGTGATAAATATTAGATTCACGAGAATTTCACAAGATACCTTTTTTATAGAGCATTATATTTCCTACAAAAACGTTATATAAAATTTTTTTGTCATAAATAGTTTTAAAATAATAAAGAATTTTCTTGAAAAAATTTTGAATGCATGCATTTTTTCATATAAAAATTCGACGACTCGGTGGGGCGGGTTAGAATTATTGGACAAAGTTCCGCTTGCACTCAATTTTTTTTTCTAGATATGTTGATTACTTTTGAGGAACAATACCAAAGAATTTCCAACATCACCAAATTAAGGGTGAACACCACTGTGACCCCCTGTTTTTTATCACATTTTTCAAGAATTTTTTTTTGTGGGAAAAAAAAGAGATATTCGAAAAATTTTTTTGCGTCTTGTTCCTTGTTTATTAATGTATCAAAAAAACATTTTTTTCACATTTTTCACGCCGCATGGTGGCGCTGGGGAAGCTCTCGCGTCGGGTGCTGTCATCTCCGCAGTGGTTCGCGGCACGCAGCAGAACTCTCTTCAACGTCGATCTGAAAAAAAAATACCGAGTGTTTTCGTTAATAATATGATATTTTGAAGAGAAGTACATAGGGATTTGGAAAAATATTGTTTTAAAAAAAATAGGCACGCCTTTGAAAATAACTTTAATTTCAAAGGCGTGCCTATTTTTTTTAAAACAATATTTTTCCAAATCCCTATGTACTTCTCTTAAAAATATCATATTATTAACGAAAACACTCGGTCTTTTTTTTCAGATCGACGTTGAAGAGAGTTCTGCTGCGTGCCGCGGGGATGGCAGCACCTGACGCGAGAGCTTCCCCAGCGCCACCATGCGGCGTGAAAAATGCGAAAAAAATGTTTTTTGATACATTAATAAACAAGGAACAAAACCCAAACATTTTTTTCGAATATCTCTTTTTTTCCCACAAAAAAAAAATTCTTGAAGAATGTGAAAAAAAAACAGGGGGTCACAGTGGTGTTCTCCGTTAACGTTTTCTGATGCAACATCGCTTTTTCAGTTGAGGGTTTTATTGAATTTCAATTGAAAAAAATAAAATAATAAATAATCGGGTTATCTCTCGATCTTTGTATGCACCGCGATCGTTTCTACAGCATCTTTTGCAGGTGCGTCGCCGTACAGTATGGGCGGAGCTAGCCAGGGAACCCCAACGCCAATGATGTCACCAGCGCCACCTGGTGGTCCTCAGGATATGGCGGGTTACGGAATGGGAATAAACGGAAGTGATTACGGCTCGCAACCGTACAACGACGGCTCAATGGGCTACGATCCTATGCACCAGGTTAGTTAACAAACAAAACAAAAAAACCTTTTCAATCTAACACAGTTTGTCTCTCGTTAGTTCGAGAATAACGTACTCGTATTCAATTGGCTTGACGATTTAATCGCACTTGTTTTTCCCGCGCTTCATGATCGTGAGGTACTTTGAATCGAGAAAAAGAAGAAGAAGAAAAAAAAAGAAAAAAAGGAAATAAAACGAACGCTGCTTTCGGCGCGATTCAAAAATTTGTCGCGTTCATTGCGAACCAACTCGCTCTTACGATGGAACATTTTTGGGGCCGCGAGCGAAAAGTTTGTTTCAGTAATCGACAGTTTCAATTGGAATAACGACTGTTTTTCACGTTTTCATTATAATTATCGTTGGTACACGGAAATAAATTGATTCGACGATGTAAAGACAAAAATTATGCGGAAGAAACTCATGGCGGAAAAAAAAAATATCACCAACCATAAACGTACGCGCGTAAATTCCATTCCTTCAGTTACAAAAGTCACTTGCTGTAGTGCAATTCCAACGTATTTAGCACTCGTTCATCCGTAACAAGCGCTGTAACTCCTTAAAAACTAACAAATCATTCTTCCGACGGTCCCTTACGATTACTGGAACATTCGGTTTCGTTTGATTTTTCTTTTTTTCTTTTTTCGCAAAAATTCTCCGAGTTAAGGCTCTTCCCGATAACGCATGCGCGTTCCAAATCCTATGGTGTTTTTTTTTTCTCCGCACATCCAGCCGCGTTATAGCACCGTTATGTCTGTAGTGTTGCTTTTCGTGTTTCGTACTTTACTGGCAAACTGCGCTCTAACCACTATCACTAATACAACCATCGCTGTATGCCGGGATATAACCTGGTTGCAAGTTAAGGGGCGAGAGTGGGGCAGGCGGTGGGATTAAGCGTACACACGTGTGTCTGGATAGCCCGTTACGTGTGTATTTTTCCGTTTGTATGTGGGTGTGTGTGTCTGTGTGTTTGTGCGTTATCCACGGTACGGGGGTGTTTTTCCGCGAATATACTGGCTACTGGCGGGCTATATGTTTGTTGCCGGGGCTCGTAAAGATGGGCTTACCGGGTGGAGGATGAAGAGAAGAGTACGAAGTGGTGGCGGACCGCGGGAGGATCTCATGGGCGGGGAGGGAAGGGTGATATGATAGGGGCGGTCGCCAAGCGCGAAGCTACCGCGTTACCGCTACCATCGCTAACCATATCCGCCAACTGGTTGCTTAGTATGCATTGAAGTTCCAAAGTCACTGGGCGTTTGGTTTTTTTTTTTTTTCTTTCCTCTCTCCCGCAAAAACTTCGATATACGCTGCATTAACCAAATAACTCGAAATCCTCCCACGTTCCTTTACTTCCACTTTTTTTTTCCACGTTGGAAAGTCATTGTTCATACGAAATTTCGGATTTTCAACCGTCATTTCGTACTTCGAATAATTCCTGTTTCCCGCTCATATCGAGAATTCTCTTCGTTCTGTGATTTCCATTGGGAGAAAAAATTAAACTACATCGCGCTAGATTTTTCGTACTTTCTTTTCTTTCGCTCCGTAAATATTTTACGTTTCATCGTGCTCGACGATCTTATTAAATTCAAATTTTTCCATCAATCCCCTCATTGTTCCAAATCCTTTCTGGAATTTCTGGTGAATAATCTGTGACGTTACGAGTTATCGCAAGTACTCAAAATTTAAGCTCTGTACTAACGTTTTTTTTTTGTTCTTTTCTTTTTTTTTCACTTTCGTTTTTTCATTGCGGTAACAATGCGCTTGAATTAATCGTTGATATATTTTCAAGGCACTTTGACAACTCTGCCGGAACAACGATCCCATCGAAGTGCGGTTTCACAAAAACGACTTTGGCTAATAATAGTTCTAGTACAAAATGAAAGCGCGTTAAGTTAGAACACCACTGTGAACCCCTGTTTTTTTTTCACATTTTTCAAGAATTTTTTTTTGTGGGAAAAAAAAGAGATATTCGAAAAATTTGTTTGGGCTTTGTTCCTCGTTTATTAATGTATCAAAAAACATTTTTTTCACATTTTTCACGCCGCATGGTGGCGCTGGGGAAGCTCTCGCGTCAGGTGCTGTCATTTCCGCGGCACGCAGCAGAACTCTCTTCAACGTCGATCTGAAAATAAATACCGAGTGTTTTCGTTAATAATATGATATTTTGAAGAGAAGTACACAGGGATTTGGAAAAATATTGTTTTAAAAAAAATAAACACGCCTTTGAAATTAACTTTAATTTCAAAGGCGTGCACGCAGCAGAACTCTCTTCAACGTCGATTTGAAAAAAAATACCGAGTGTTTTCGTTAATAATATGATATTTTGAAGAGAAGTACACAGGGATTTGGAAAAATATTGTTTTAAAAAAACAATGAGCACGCCTTTGAAATTAACTTTAATTTCAAAGGCGTGCCTATTTTTTTTAAAACAATATTTTTCCAAATCCCTGTGTACTTCTCTTCAAAATATCATATTATTAACGAAAACACTCGGTATTTTTTTTCAGATCGACGTTGAAGAGAGTTCTGCTGCGTGCCGCGGAAATGACAGCACCTGACGCGAGAGCTTCTCCAGCGCCACCATGCGGCGTGAAAAATGTGAAAAAAATGTTTTTTGATACATTAATAACCAAGGAACAAAAGCCAAAAATTTTTTTCGAGTATCTCTTTTTTTTCCCACAAAAAAAAATTCTTGAAAAATGTGAAAAAAAAACAGGGGGTCACAGTGGTGTTCTCCCTTAACGTCTTTGTGACAGCTCTCCCAAGTGCATGTGACAATTCTCCCGAATGACATTGCTTCCAGATGACATTTTTTTTTCGGCGCACTTAGTACCCACGTATTCTCTGCCTAATTTGTCATTCGAGCGAATTACTCATCGGGAGAGTTTTTCTTTTTTTTCCCCCGGCCATTACGTTGTTTCCGAATTTCTGTATTTTGGTAGAACTTTTATTCAATGAAGATGTTGACAAATTTTCATTTTTTTTCTGGAGTTATCATTTGCCAGAGTCGTTTTGTTGGAACAATTGTATTTTGGCAGAATCGGTAGAGTTGTAAATATGCCATTTCGAGCACACCTACGGCACCCGTATCATCGGTACATCGTCATAATTATCGTTTTTTCTTTTAACTTTTTTTTTCCCCTTTTTTTATTTCAACCATTTACATCGTACGCAGGGTACGGAATAATCGGTTAACGAACGTTTTTCATTCAAAATGCATACCAAAAAATTGGTTCGAACCCGAGAAAGAGAAAACAAAACCCCGAGTTCATTCAACGACGAAACAGCCCTGTTCGATCACCGATTCATTCCACCCGGTAACTTCACAATTCATCTCGAATCTCCTGAAAAAAAAACACACCCTTTTCGTTCATAGCACTTTATTTCTTGTTCGGTCACGAGAGCGTGACGAATCGACGAATCGGGAGCCTTGGTGGTGTGTCCGGTTTCGTTAGAATGGGGTCGAAAAAAAAAACAAAAAAAAATGACTAAAATAAAAAATTAAATCGTCTGATAAATCGGTTTCGTGTCTGTATATTGTTTTACAGTGACGTGTACAAGCGACTTCCGTATCCGTCGTTAACACACACACATACAACACAAGGGGGTGAATCGAGAGCTCCGATTGTGCATGGATATCTCCTTCTAAGCAAGAATTTCGACAGAATCCAACAAGCACAATCCAATTAAATCGATCATACGCATAAAACGATAGTTTTCTCGTTGCAATATCTTCGGTCATTCCCGGAGTCATCTGTGCAATAATATATCGCGTTTCTGATTTATATATATACATATTTACGTATAATTTTTTTTTTTTTTTTTTTTTTCATGCTTCTCGTCGTTACCCCAAAAAAAAAAAAACCTCGCCTTCCCATCATATTCTCTCTCTTCATTATTCATACTCGTTTGTCTTGATCTACATATTTATAGTTTAAAAAAAAAAACAAAATCTCACAGCGGAATTGTGGCTCACACGTGTTCGGGATCGTGAAGTAACATCATCGGTGTTTATTCTTTTCATTCGTAAATTACGTCGGTCCTAATGCAAACGAGCGCAATTTCGCTATGATACCTCCTATTAGCCTTAGAAATTCGCAAGTGTGCAATAAGACTTTATTTTTATGTTGCAACTCGCTCGGTAAGGTTAAGGCACGGTCGATAACGTAGATTTCGGAAAGTCCGACGAGCATCTACGGAGGAAGATATTTTACGACATTTGAGCGTTTTTTTTTTTTCTTTCTCTTCTTCATGCTTTGCGAAAATAATGAATGTTCTTGTGCATAAAAATATGATTGTGCACATTGAGGAGTCGGCGCGAATTTGGAGGTGTCGGTAAATTTTGACCATTATCGTATTTTAGGATATTCCTAGAGAGTATAACGATATTTAAAATGGTCGTCCAAATGTGCACCAGCTTCTTTTTGCAATTCGAAGACGCGCAGAATGGGCTCTATGAAAAAAAAAAGCTCGTCGCTTTTGACAATATAAATCTCATATCGGAATGTGCTATCGGTTAATTGCCGATAGCAAATTTTGGGAAGAATTGAAAAAAAAATAAAAAGTGGAGTATCATAAACAGAAAAAATTCTCATAATAACGACATGGTCTCGAAAATTTTAAGCAATCTTCGAATGTCGCATGTATGGCTGCATGCAGAATCAAGCATATCCCTGGTATTACGGCGGTGGTTTACGTGTGTGCGTTATTATTATTATTATTATTTTTTTTTTTTTCATTACTTCTCACGTGAACGTCAAACGGAATGGGGGTTTGGAGTTGAGCGAAACGATTGAACATAAAATAAAAATCGCGACGCTCCGGTTTATTTTTATTTTTTTCTTTCTCCATTTGGTTGCAACGATAGGACAAATTTTCTTAGGCTCGCTAACCGCTTAGGTTCTTTTTTTTTTTCTATGTGAAACGAAAATTACAATTAATTTCATATTTTCATCATTTAATCGAAAAACAAAAATTGGGCAAAATTATTTCACGTAAAAAAAAAAAATTGACGCAGGTCAAGGCATTGGCTGGGGGGCCAGGATGGATGCAGCAACGCGAGGCTGTTCCAGAATTTCCGCCGCTCCACGATTCAGCCGATTCCGATTCCGACCGGGAAACTAACAAAAAACGATCGCGAATCTAGAGAATGACGGTCAATAAGATTGATTGTGCGTGAATGAACGATGAGTCGTATGAAAGTATGAGGGAACAAAGAGGATCATGAAAATTTGTGTGCGAGAGCAAAAGAATAGAGAAAGAGAGACAGAGAGTGAAAGAAAGAGAGAGAGAGAGAGAAGATGCAATTTCGACGCACACACGCACCAACACAAAACGATTTTCTCTCACGATATGATTAATGAATATACAAAATTGAGCCACTTTGTTATTGCGTATGCTGGCGAATGCTTTCATCGATTATCGTTTCGGGCTTCGTTTTCGACGGTCCAATAGCGTCAAATTTCACCTCGTCCTCTGTCCAATTGGTTTTTTTTTCTTTCTTTTTTTTTTTAATTTCAAGTACAACCTCGTTATTAATTCACGACGAAACACTTTACGTTAATGCGTTATTCAATTTTCATTCGTCAGCGTGACAACGATTTTTCTTTTTTTTTTTTCTCTTCTTTTTCGCGATATTCGCTATAATCCAATTTATGTTGAAAAGTTGTATATATACGTATATGCATGACTGCGTAATTTCGGGACTGCCGCTTTCAGCCGGATAACAATATCATCCTTGTCACACGTCATAACATCCTTTCCGTTCTCGTCGAGTCGACGATACCATCCATTAAGTAGTCTGGTAACTTGAGCCGATTTTCATGTCTTTTTTGGGGGGCGTTTTTTTGTAGGAAAATAAAAATCAATCGTTTCGAATATTTAGGAAGAATTTTTTGAAAAAATTTAATAGTTTATTATTAGCATTATTATTGATCGAAATTGGCACCTCGGGAAAAAAAGCGCGTGGGTGGCCCCGGTGATTTTGGCTCTTGATGTTATCTGAAATCAAAAATTCTTGATATTTCTTAGTCTACAGACATGTCATTCTGGTCGGAACTACTGAAGTTAAATTTCATGGATAAATAACAAAATGGAAAAGGACGTTTTTTTCCAAAGTCCTTCACTTTGTTATTTATCCATGAAATTTAACTTCAGTAGTTCCGACCGGAATGACATGTCTGTAGATTAAGAATTATCAAGAATTTTTTATTTCGGATAACATCAAGAGCCAAAATCACCTGGGCCACTCATGCGCTTTTTCTTCGTGGTGCCAACTTCGATCAATGATAATAATAATAATAAACTATTAAATTTTTTCAAAAAATTTTTTTTTCGTATCTTCAATATGTAAATAAAAACATCCTAAATATCCGAAACGTGTCATTTTTGTTTTCCTACAAAAAAAAAAACGCACTCCAAAAAAGACACGAAAATCGGCTCAAGTTACCAGACTAATACCTTAAACTTCGTTTACACCTCGTTTATCTCTTCCGTTTAAAAAATGTTTTTTCATTCAAATTTTTCGTGTCCTTCGAACTTCGGAACTGGCACCCTCGGATTATTATTATTATTATTATTATTATTTTCAAAAGATCCTCTTATTTGTCGCATAGATGAATATTTTTTGTCTCCATTTTCTATACTTATTCAGTCATATTCAGTGTACGTGTGTGTGTATACATATATTCATGTACATGTATAAAAATATCTGTTTTTATTGAGGTATCGATCCATCGTCAGCCTGGCTTTTGATTATTAAAAAAAAAAAAAAAAAAAAAAAAAATCAGAAAAATTGAAGCGCGCCTACATGCGGCCGTTAATATTTTCTTTCAGGAGCTGTCGCCTTGAAATCCTTAGAAGATACCGGAAAGCATACATACTGATTGAGAAAAATTTACTAAAAAAGAAAACAAGTTTTTAAATAGTAAAAAAAAAAAAGAAGAAAAAACAAACGAACAAGAATCCACGAATAATTGCAAATTCCCGCGCAATCTACCGATCACCGTTACTATCTGTGATCCGAGGCTCGCCGTTCGGGCGAGTTATACGAACTAAGATCGATATTAAAATTACTAAGATTACGTATTCCGCACGAGACGAGGAGTGTCTCGTACGATAAACACGTATATATAAACACATATATATGCACATGAAGAGTTCTGTTCGATAAAATATGAGAATCGATTTTTCCGAGGTACAAGAAATGTCTGTATTGTCGACAAAGCGAAAACTACGGGCAGTAATATCGGGCTTTGTTAAAAAATTTTTTAACAGTGAAAAAAAAATAATAATTGCCACTATTGCGATAATGCAATTCGATATTTTCATTGAAGTATGGAAAAATATTGTTTATTCTTTACCATAACACTATTTTCCACTATTGAATTAATGTAATAAGATACAATTCCATACTTCCATTGCATATTCATCAATTTACCATATTAAATCCGAAATAATTTGGCAAAGTATTTAAAAAAAAAAAATATTTTACCGTCGGTAAAACGAGATCACATTGACTCGTCATCGTTTCGATATTCGTGTCCCTACCTTGCTGAGACCGTAGATCGACAAAACTTGGAAAAAAGACTCTCGGTCGATTTATTCGAACGTGTTTTCGCGACGCTCCTTGTGTCCATGCCGCCTTTCGCCCCTCCCCCCCCCCTCCCGCCCCTCAATTAGAAAATCCCTTTCGAAGAAGACAACGCATAGAGAAAAAAAGACAATTTTAATGTTAAAAAAAACGAGGAAGATAATTCGAGATGACGATAGGAGAACGGGAAAGAAAAAATTTTTAAAGAGAGAGAAATAGTAGTAAAGATGGAAACGAAGCAATGGTCCTGCGACACAACACTGATGTATACGATTTTTCAACATGAAAATATTATATATTGTAGCTATACATATAGAAGGTATATATATATACATATATATATATATATATATATATATTATATATATAAGTCTTTAGGCAAATGTAATGGCTAAAGACATCACTATAAACGGCGTTGCTATTATCAACTATTAATTATATTACTATTATTGCCATTATTATTAACGTGATTATTACATTTTTACAATTGTATTATTATCGTAATTGCTATTATTGCGTCGTGATATGGTGAAGAGGAAAGGAAAACACTTGGGCCTATTCTTCTGTTTTTTCTCTCCTGGGTTTTTTTTAATTTTTTTTTTTATAATCCCACAATTTTACGAATTCGGTAGTAGTCTGGTAACTTAAGCCGATTATCATGTCTTTTTTTGAGGGCGTTTTTTTGTAGGAAAATATAAATGAATCGTTTTGGATATTTAGGATGTTTTTATTTATATATTAAAGATACAAAAAAAAATTGGTTTGAAAAAATTTAATAGTTTATTATTATTATTATTATTGATCGAAGTTGGCACCGCGAAAAAAAAAACCGCGTGGGTGGCCCCGGTGATTTTGGCTCTTGATGTTATCGGAAATCAAAAATTCTTGATAATTCTCAATCTATAGACGTGTCATTCTGGTCGGAACTACTGAAGTTAAATTTCATGGATAAATAACAAAATGACGGACTTTGGAAAACAAAACTTTTTTTTTCCAAAGTCCGCCATTTTGTTATTTATCCATGAAATTTAACTTCAGTAGTTCTGACCAGAATGACATGTCTATAGATTAAGAATTATCATGAATTTTTGATTTCCGATAACATCAAGAGCCAAAATCACCGGGGCCACCCACGCGCTTTTTTTTTTTTTTCGAGGTGCCAACTTCGATCAATAATAATAATAATAATAAACTATTAAATTTTTTGAAATTTTTTTTTTTTTGTATCTTTAATATGTAAATAAAAACATCCTAAATATCCAAAACGATTCATTTTTATTTTCCTACAAAAAAACGCCCTCCAAAAAAAACATGAAAATCGGCTTAAGTTACCAGACTACTACCTTAAAGTGACGCGACACATTGTTTATACTATCGAATTAATTACGATTGATGATCACGATGACGATGAGATAAAGCGAAAAATAAATAATAATACAAACAAACGGAGAAACAAAAAATAAAACATCAATTGCGCCGATCGACAAACGACGATATATGACTAGCTAGTAGGAAAAGGATAACCATTTTATTGTATAAAAAAAAAAAAAAAAACGAATGGTAAAACGAAGTTGTGCAGATTATCCTACGAGAGATAAGCCGGTTAACGCTGTTGTTAATAAAATAAAATAATGAAAAGATGAGAAGAGAGGTAAAAGTAAAAGCGAAATAAATAAAATTAAAAAAATAAAACACGTCGCAGGCGGATCGCTTGGCTAAAGATCGGCGCGAGTCTCTGCGATCGTGTTGAAGGGAAGGAAAAGACGAAAATTAAATTCTGTGGAACTGAAAGAAGCGAAAGAAAATAATATGTTTGCGTCGTCGAGTCTCGTTGAGGCTTTTCTTTGGCCGAGTCGTCCCACTCATGGCGACCAGTACAAGTGCATTTGGCACAGCTAGTATACGAAGAAAAAGTGCGCCAGGAGGATAAATCGCTGTAAGCGATATCCGAACCTCGGTGTCCCTTAGGCACTACCTAACGTTTAATAAAAAAAATAAAAAAAAAGGTGGATTAGAGAAGAAAACGATGAAGAAAGAAGGTAAGAAGGCGCGGAGAGAAGGGAGAGAACGATAAGTGAACAAACAAACGAAAATAACATTTAACATTTGTGAATTCGCTGTGTAAAAAAAAAAAAAATTATTCATATTTTCCTGTTCCACGGTACAATCGTTCCCTTGGACCTCTTCGTCCTATCACACTTACAAATCCCCCCCCCCTCTCGACCCACCTACCCCATATAAAATAATTCCTCGACATTTTCATGGTTTTTTTTTTTTTTTTAGAAAATGTATTCGTTTTTTCGATTTTGAATTTGTAAGCGGTGCCACGATGTGAGAGCTCTATCGTCCAACGTCGAAATCAAACGCTCCACTCGACGACTTTTAACGGGCATTTCCAATGAAAATTTCCATTTTACAACGGTCTCGCGTGTCCCAAAATTGATACGAGGATTAAGAGGCGTTCTCGACGTTGGAGGAAAATAGAGAATAAAAGCGAGAGAAAGAGAGGAAATGTCGCGATCGGAGATACGGAAGTATACCACAGGATATCATTGTATCGATTGGAAACATTATGATAAACTCAATAAAACGCTATAAAATAAAATAACATCGTTAGTTATTTGTCTTCAATGTGATACCAGTCTTTTTTCATAATAATAATAGGAATGCTGTTATGAGTTTTGGTGGTAACGGAGTATGGTCGAAATTCAAGGTGCGCCAGGTCCTTGGATATTCCGCAACAACAATAGGAACGAAATTTTGGAAAAATTCAATAATTCCCAACTGACGAAGGAAGATAAGTAAGAGGATAAGTTAGCTCGGACGTGATTAAAAATTCAGTGTCGCACGGAGCAGCTTGACACTCCTAAAATCTACTCACTCCGTCTTTCCCGAATTTCCAGAAACGTCCACGTGATTTTGGGAATCATCCGATACCTCAGCGATCATTGTCCGAACGAGGTAGACGAAGACGGTCTGGAATTTCACTTGTGTTATGATTTCGACGATTTATATCCACTAAAGGTATTTTCTTTTCAATCCGCATTGCGCGACATAGTAATTGTTGCGATGTTTTGAGATTCGCGTAGATTATCGTTTCTTTGTCATGTGCTCGTTTGTAAATAATGCAGTACAATCCGCGAAATGGCAATCCGGTCGAGCTAGTTTTCCGCCTGACGATCTGTCAAACGGGGAGGAAAATTATTTATGAAATAGCTACAGCCATCACAGCGTTAATATACTTGATTTTTATGTTTTATTCCGCCAAGAAACAAACGATAAACGTTGTTTAAAAAAACAATCATGAATGTTATAGTAAAATCGAAAAAGTAGATCTATCGACAAACAAAATGGTTTATGGCGCATGAACATTAAAAAACTAAAAATGAAACATTGCACAAATTAAAAATGATAGAAAAATCGGGTTAAATCAGATGATTTCTTTGCAGCTGTTTCGTTTTTAACACTACTAACAACGACGCGCTCGCTTCGCTCGCGCTTGAATGTTTCATATTTCGAACTTGTCCTTTAGATTAAGAATCAACTGCAAATTCTTGTAGATACTTTTTCCCAAACGGCACAACGGATTTTGTCACCATGCTGCAGTCGCTAAGATTATTTCGTATCGATCGGTTGTCATTTCGTTAAATAGTACATAATTTATTATAAGGTTTTTAAATTATGAGAATTGCATTGGGCGAGAGTCGATAATGTATTGAATCTTTGATCTTATTGAATGTTTGTATACTATAGATGTTGTTTCATGGCGAACGAAATCGTGTTTGAATTACTCGCGGATTACGACAACCAATCAGATTTACGATAAACGGGCTTCATAGTACGATATATTTATCTCGCATTTCTTAAAGGATTATATAAGGATTATATAAGGTTCTTAAATTTTGAGAATTGCATTGGGCGAGAGTCAATGATCTATCGAATCTTGAATCTTATTAAATTTTTGTATACCATAGATGTTGTTTCATAGTGAACTAAATCGTGTTTGAATTACGCGCGCTTTACGACAACCAATCAGATTGACGATAAACTGGCTTCAAAATTCGATATATTTATCTCGCATTTCGAGAGTTTCGAGAATCGAGTGCCATGTCTTTTTTAAGAAAGGACTAGCAACAACGCGCTCGCTTCGCTCGCGCTTGAATGTTTCTTATTTCGAACTTGTCCTTTAGATTAAGAATCAACTGCAAATTCTTATAGATACTTTTTCCCAAACGGCACAACGGATTTTGTCACCATACTGCAGTCGCTAAGATTACTTCGTATCGATCGGTTGTCATTTCGTTAAATAGTACATAATTTATTATAAGGTTTTTAAATTATGAGAATTGCATTGGGCGAGAGTCAATAATCTATTGAATCTTTGATCTTATTGAATCTTTGTATACTATAGATGTTGCTTCATGGCGAACGAAATCGTGTTTGAATTACGCGCGCTTTACGACAACCAATCAGATTGACGATAAACGGGCTTCATAGTACGATATATTTATCTCGCAATTATTTATTATATAAGTTTCTTAAATTTTGAGAATTGCATTGGGCGAGAGTCAATGATCTATTGAATCTTTAATCTTATTAAATCTTTGTATACCATAGATGTTGTTTCATAGTGAACTAAATCGTGTTTGAATTACGCGCGCTTTACGACAACCAATCGGATTGACGATAAACTGGCTTCAAAATTCGATATATTTATCTCGCATTTCGAGAGTTTCGAGAATCGAGTGCCAAGCGAGTTTTAAAACGTGAAAACCGCTCGTAGACTCTGGTTTTACTTAGGGCAGCATCGCACTATGCATTGGTGCTCCACCGATGCGCTCAGGCTCGTGTGCCCGAGCGTCGTTTCATTGTTCGCTATATGTCTCTCTGTCTTGCAGCGCCATGGGCGCGATTACCGTCTCTTTCCCACCGTTGACGCCATCTCCTAGGTAAGGAACGGATAGAGAAAGCATGCATCTAAGAAACCGACGTTAGCACCGCCACTCGAATAACTGGCGAACTAAATTTTGGGTAATACAGGTAGAAGTCGGTATTTTTTCGAGCGAAAACGGAAAAACCTTCGATTTCGATAATTTCTGCATGGAACAAGATGAAACAAAGCGCAAAATATGTGTTTTTATATTGCCCAGTGGCTAAAGTGGAGGATGTAACGATCCGTCGAGTCTAACAGTGAAAAATTCAGTAATTTCTCCCATGGTAACTGAAACTGTAGAGTTTTTTTTCAAAATTTTGAGCTGCCCGAAGTTTAGCCACTGTGTGCCACCGTTCGGACTTTGTGCCCAAAATTTCAACGCGATTGGTTGTACCGTATCGGAGAACGAGTCTTTAGCGTTTTCGAGCCGTTCGAGACGACTGATCAGTAGTTTCCGCGGCCGATTTCCCCAACAGGAAACAAAATTTCACAGCCGCGCGTTGCCCTCGACAATCGGCCATCACGTTTTCGCCGAAATGGAAAAAGTTGTTTCGCTACAAAAATTCCCACGGGCGAACCGATGCACTCACGGCGACGGAACTTCGCACACTAATTCAGGAGACGCGTCCCCAACGGACACCTGGCCGAGCAATGGGGTTCCCCCCTCGTAAGTATAAAGTACAGTTGACAAAATCTTCAAAACAATCGATTGAGATATCTCGAGAAATGTCAGGTCTTGGACGAAGTAGCAAGAGGGAAAAAAAAAACTGACATTGTTAACTTTGCATACACCGCCAATTGTTTTCGATTTTCTTTTCTCTAATTTTTTGGACCACGGCTTTTTTACTCCAAAATGACGAGGCATTTGCCGTTTGCCATCTTATGATAAGCCTAGCGGACCAAAATTCAAACGGTAAAATATGTATGAAATAAATTCGAACAAAAAATAAAACAGCATAAAATGACAAGCATAAATATTTCGTCAATTTGGAGTAAAAAAGGATGTTCAAAAAACGTGAAGTAAAAAATGAGAAACACTTCCAGTGATACGGAAACGCGCTAATTTTCGCGCTGAAAGTCGAAACCCGCTAGTTTTCGCGGTAAAAGCCGAAACACGCTAGTTTTCGGGCCGATATCAAGCGTGCTTGTTTTCGTAAGAAATCTGAAACATGCTAGTTTTCGTAAACAGCGTCAATTTATAGTACAGAACATATTTACCAGGGGTGTTAGTTGAAGTTTGCCGGTTTTACCAGCAGATGTCGCTAGCAATATGTATACTGTGGGCCTCGCCACCGGCGACCGAAAACCTTGAGGCGCATACACAAAAAGCGATAAGTCAACGAACCGACGCGGCCGTGTACGCCACTTGCATAGCGAGGGGGTTGCCGGCCCTGCACCCTTAGTTGGTAGAAAGCATAAGGATTCGGTCCGGGGATTTCTAGGAATGAGTAGATGATTCGACAAGCGACGAAGAGAACTGTATTTCACCTCGCATAACCTCATTCATTTGTGTTTCGAAAATAAACGCCTTCTATTTTTGTATTGCTGTGGACTTCGAGTTGTTATCATTCGCACAACCCCCACAATACATTTCTATGATTTGGCATGTATGTCATTTTTTTCTATTGACATTAACCTACAAAAATACGCAAGTCACATTCCGCCAAAATAATAGCGTCATATTTGTTTACCTCAGTGAATATGTCGAGTTTCGTTCCAAGTAAATCGCATTTGCGGCATTCGTTGCTTTTCTTATTTCATCAAAAGAAAAAAGCAGCTGAAGCTCACCTCTTGCTGGTAGAAACTTATGGTGAACATGCTCCAGTGATTAGAACATGTGAGACATCGTTTCGTCAATTTAAAAGTGGAGATTTCGATTTGACAGACAATGAACATCCTGGTGGAGCGAAAAAGTTCGAAGACGAGGAATTGCAGGCGTTATTGGATGTTGATCCAATCCAATCGCAACAAAAATTGGCAGAAACACTAAATGTGACTCGAGGAGCAATTTGCCAACGTTTAAAAGCCATGGGAAAGATCCAAAAGTATGGAAAATGGGTGCCACACCAGCTGAACGATAGACAAATGGAAAATCGAAAAACCGTTTGTGAAATGCTGCTTCAACGATTCGAAAGGAAATCTTTTCCGCATCGAATTGTCACGGGGGACGAAAAGTGGATTTATTTTGAGAACCCGAAGCGAAAAAAATCATGGCTTTCACCTGGTGAAGCCGGCCCATCGACTGCAAGGCCAAATCGCTTTGGCCGTAAGACAATGCTCTGCGTTTGGTGGGACCAGTGTGGTGTGGTGTACTACGAGTTGTTGAAACCTGGTGAAACGGTGAACAAGGATCGCTACCGACAACAAATGATCAATTTGAATTATGCGTTGATCGAAAAACGGCCGGAATGGGCCCGAAGACATGGCAAAGTTATCTTGCAACGTGACAACGCGCCGTCTCATACCGCTAAACTGGTGAAAGACACATTAAAAACACTTAATTGGGAAATATTATCACACCCGCCGTACTCTCCAGATCTCGCCCCGTCCGACTATCACCTTTTCGCATCGATGGGACACTCCCTTGCGGAGCAGTGCTTCGCTAATTTTGAAGAAGTCGAAAAATGGCTCGTCGAATGGTTTACCTCGAAAGAGAAAAAGTTTTTTTGGGATGGTATCCATAATTTGCCTGAGAGATGGGCGAAATGTGTAGAAACCAATGGTCAATACTTTGAATAAAATTTTTTTGAGATTCCTCTGAAAATTAAGTGTTTTCTTTATCGAAAAAACCGGCAAATTTCAACTAACAGCCCTGGTAATTATCGTCGGTTTGATCTGCGAAAATTTTAGTAAAAACGATACGAGTTATTTTCCATCACTCGTTTCACCGGCGGCGGGAGGAGAGCACTCACTTCAAAAAGCTTTCATCAATTCGAACGCAGGAGTCAATCATAGACGAGGCACTTTTAATACATTATTTATTGTTTTTTTTTTTGTCGTTTTTTTGTTTTGCATTTTTTCCTTAAAAAAAGAATGAACTTGAAATTGTTTTGTTTTTTGTTTCGTTTTAGGTTTTTGGATTCTGGCGAGTAATGACTGGGCATTTCGAAGCGACGATACACACTAAGTTTGCAAATTGAACTAACTATGTATATATGCATAATATTTATATGTAATGTAGGTACTCCGATACTGCGTAATACATAGTTTAATAATGCATTTTTACGTCTCTCTCATATATATGTCAGTAATCTCTCGTTTCGTCAATCACCCCACGAGTCGCAATTTGTCGCTCTATAAGAATTAAAGTTTCTCATGCATACATGTTTTTTTTTTTTTTCTTCATTTTTAAATTCTTAAATCACTCCTAAATCCTCGATTATCGCTCCTTGCCTCACTTCGCACTAATATGGCAGATGCGCGTTCTCACAGAATACTCTTCAAATTTGTTTCATCCTCTTTATCATTTTTTTTTTTTTTTTCATCTCCGATTTTCATTATTATTATTAATTTTTCAATAATTAATAATCGATGGCACGCGCGCGTCACGATAATAAAATCGTGAGAATCATTATTATTATTATTATTATTATTATTATTATTTTCATATCTCTCGAAATCGTTGACTCATCCATGCCCTGTAATGATAACGACATATCTCGTGGATTCACAGCGTTCCATGACGACGAAAAACGATTTTTCAAATGTCCCTAAGATGCAATTGAGACTCGGAATTCTTTCTCGTCTCGTTCGCTACTCGAAAAATTTTCGAGAGAGAATTTCGAGCGCCGATTTTTCTCATCTGATCGATTGTTCAATGACATTTTGTTCCTCTGTCTTGCCAAGAAAATCGATTGGTTTGAGATCGAAGCAATGAAATGAATTTTCCATTTAAGGTTGTGGACTCGCGATGGGAATGGACTCGTCTCGTGTGTCTCATCCAAAACGGTCGTTCGTGACGCGCACGCTCTATACATTATTTATATATAATATAAAGGTACAATCTTTCTTCGAGAAACAAGTTTTTTTGTTTTTTGTTTTTTTTTTCGTTTTTCTTTTGTCGCTGTTATTTTCATAATTAATATACAATAAGTTTACAATAAATTGAGAAATGCAGACAAATGGCTGCGCGAGATAACGGGACTATTCGAGAGACACCCGTGGTGTCGGATAAAATATAATGAGAAAACAAACGAGGCTGACCTAAAAACACTTCGTTCCCTTTCGTTCCTTTTGTCGTGTCGTTCTCTCAATTAGGGGCTTTCAGACAGGATAGATACTACGCCGAATATAGCTTTATGCTCGTGCCACATTTTCATCGAGTTAACTACTCGTTTTTGGCTGCGAAATAATGAATAAAAATTGCCAAAAGCGAACGGTTAACGATCGAAGAAACGAGAGGTCGCGATACCATTTTGTTCATCGCTATTTTCTCGTGCCGCCATTTGCCTCACTCATCCGTTCTATCGTCAATATCTTCACAATCGTTAAATCCTTCCGTACCACGTTCCACCTTTCTCTTCTCACGTTAAACTCTATACCGTTTAAAGTTAGTTTATTCAAAGTTAAAGCTTTCAATGGTTTTTCTTTTCTTTTCTTTTTCTTTTTTCATCATTTATATAATTTTATAACAACGGGCCGCAATGTACGAGCGGTTGCGGCCACAGGACAGACACTCAACGCACACAATCATTCCAGTCACTCGCGCACAGGACACAGAGTCATCGACCTTCCATTGACCTTCGCGTTTCGACCCCCTTCATCCCAACAATCCCTCCTTGTGTTTCCTTTTTTTTTTGTTTTTTTTTCACGCTCCTCATGCCCCTTTTTTATCCGAGTTTTGATTTCTCCTATCCACAACGCCCCCAATTCGTGATCTCGTTTAATCTCGGGTTTTATCTCGCTTTGTAAGCGGCGTAACGCTCGAAACGAAAAAAAAAAAAAAAAAAAAAAAAATCCCGATTAATATACTTCAATTTTAATTCGATAACTCGAGGCTTACAATTTTATACTATTTACGATCACGCGAGGCGTTTAATCTGCGTTTTACACACGATTGCCCGTGGATTTATATACATCAGGGAACGACACAGTTCAATTGAAAAACCATTTAGAATGATCATTCTGCGGAAAGAAATGGGAGGAAAGGATTGTTTTGAGCGAATAAAAATGGTGGTTTTTTTTCTTCGTATAATTAATCATTTGCAATAATTGTTCTTCTACAGTTATTGTTTTTCTTCTTTTTGGATAATTATTCGTAATTAATTGAACAGAATAGGCATTGAAATAATGTTTCATTTGAATTATGATTACCCTCGAACTTGTATACATACTGAACGTGGAGATGCCGCGATTTTTGTTCTTTTTCATCCGCTTAATACGCCGAGAATCACGATTTTTTGTTTCGTTTTTTTTTTTTTTAATCAACTTTAGTTATTAAGGCAACTCTTTGTTACAAATTTAATGATTCGTCGTCATTTAAGATATATCTGTTAATCGTTTTCTCTCTTTCTCTTCCTCTCTCTCTCTCTCTCTCTCTCTCTCTATCCCTACCGTTCTTTCAACTCCCTTTCCCATAAACTTCCATTCCGTCGAGTCTAATTACAAGGATTCTCGTTCGAGTGATTCCCGACTGAGAACGCGAATACTGCTTCATATATTCTGTCCGGAGTGGCGCAAGGAAAGATTTCCCACAACATTGTAACAGAGCTTTCCAATCTCGCGAATTGGAAAATAAAATAAATTTTTATTTATTTATTAAAAAAAAAAAAAAAACTCTTTTTCACGGCCATGTTCACTTGAGGTTTCACAGCGTTTTTTTTCTTCTAATTTACCGGACCGAGCCCGTGCAATTGATTGGCCAGGGTCGTACGTCCGAATGTCCAAGAAATGACAGACTCGCACGACAAACGGAAACGAGAATGTAACTTTGACGAAATAAAAAGAAAAACAACAAATTTTCATAACGAGAACGATCGGTAAATATGGAGCAAACGGGACCCACTTCCGATTGACTTGCCTTTAATATAGGTTGTGTAGGGACCCTTCCTGAACAACTTTTTCCTTTGACACAATTGGGGGTCGTTATTTATTAAAAAGTTATTAACAAATAATGTTAATAATTCATATAGCTATTTTCCTTATACCAGCCAGTCCTTATCATCTTGTCGTTCACATTTGTTGTTACGAATACACCCCTGAGTAGCATACAAAAAGTTTTATCCGTCGCTCATTGTTTGTTAAAAAGTTATTAACAAAAAAAGTTTCATAAATCAAACATGAACTACTTGTTCTAGTGTACGGTGAACAGCCCACGCATGAGAGGGAGGGGGCTGCGCCCTGTTTAGTTGGGTTGCTTAGGTTTTTTGTTTTTGATTAGTTTGTTTATTGGGTTTGGGTTTTTGGTTTAGGTTTTTGGTTTAGGTTTTTGGTTTGGGTTTTTGGTTTGGGTTTTTGGTTTGGGTTTTTGGTTTGTATTCGTTGGGTTTGTTCGTTTAGGTTGTTTAGTTGGGTTGTTTGGATTATTTCGGTTGTTTTTGGTTTGTTTAGGTTATTTGGATTTGTTTGTTTATTGGGTTTGGGTTTTTCGGTTTGGGTTTGTTTTGGATTTGTTTCTTTATTGGGTTTGGGTTTTTCGGTTTGGGTTTGTTTTGGATTTGTTCGTTTGGGTTTTGGGTTCGTTTTGGGTTTGTTTGTTTGTTGGGTTTGTCTGTTTGTTTCTTTAGGTTACTGGGGTTGTTTTTGGTTTGTCTATGGGCTGGTATGCGGTGGGGGCAGGTGGGCCGCAGCCCCTCCGGTCATACGTGTACTGGCCACCATGCAAGTATTTCATATTCTTTCTATGAATTTGTTAATAACTTTTGTTAATAACTTTTTAACAAACAATGAGAACGGATAAAACTTTTGGTATGTTACTCACGGGGTTATTCTTAACAACACATGTGAAGGACAAGATGATTGGTACCGGCTGCTATAAGGAAAATAGCCATATAAATTATTAATTTTATTTGTTAATAACTTTTTAATAAATAACGATCCCCAATTGTGTCAGAGGAAAAAGTTGTTCAAAAGGGGGTCCTTGACAACATATATTAAAGGCAAGTCAATCGGAAGTGGGTCCCCTTTGCTCCATATTTAACGAACGTTCAACTTTTTAATCCGTTCGGTTATTTTAGAGATTGAAGTGTGTCGACGAATTCGATTATTTGCAAAAGTATGAAATCCTAACGAGCTCTCATTATCGCCCGAGTCTAGTGACGAAGTGTGATTATTATCGACAGGGTTATTCGATTAGTGGTAGTTTAACATTCTTCATATTTGTTTTTTTTTTTTTTTGGTTTTTTTGTTTGTTTTTTTCTTTCATTTATACCATATGTATAATAATATTAATAATAGTAATAATAATAATAATCATAATAATATGTATGGGTGTTATGTACGTGTATTTATAATATGTATATTATTTATATATATATATGTTTATATATATATATATATATATATATATAGATAAGTAGAAAAACCCTTAATCGTTAGTATTTTTTTTTTTACGTGTCTTTCTTTTTATTTATTTATCTATTTATTTATTCGTTTATTTATTAAATGCAAGTAATGAAATCGTACGTTTAAGTTAATCGGTTTATCAATGATTCGAGTCTCACTAATCGATGGGCATACACACACTCTCTCTCTCTCTCTCTTTCTCTCTCTCTCTCCGAGTTTTCTCTTCCTCTCATTATTATTATTGTTATTCTTTATTTATTTATTTTCTCCCTCGTGTTGTCCGATGAACGAGTCGAAAAAATCGCTAACTGCGTGAATAGTTTGGAAAAAAAAATAAAAAAGAAAAAAAAACCGTCGTTCGGCTTTTTTTTTTTTTCATTTTCGGTTAATTGCGATCGACCTAATATTCACAAACCGGAAGGGCTACTATTTTTTTTTTTTCTCTTTAACGTCTTTCATCTCAGTGTATCGTTATATACCGTAAATTCGCATTTACGATTCATAGTTGATCAACATATTTATAGTTTGTATATTGATGGATCGTTATTTTTTTCCGCGATATTAGTGGTTGGTGGTGATGAAGATACATTATTTTTTTTTGTTTACAATAATATTTTCATCGTCGTATACAACGTGGCAACGTTCAATAACGGTCGCGTGTTGGTTTTTCTCGTTTTTCCCATGTTTTTTTTTTTTTTTTTATTAAAATTTTATTATATTCGTTTAATTAAATCTGCGTTACGATGAAAGTTCAGAATCTGGGATTACGAGAGACGATAAACGCCTAGCGACGCGAGAATGATGCACGGGAGCAATTTCTTATTAGTCTCATTAATTCGTCTTTTATTTATTTACTTTTTTTTTTTCTTCCTTTAATTTTACTGTTTTTTTTTCCCGTTCTTATGTATAATAAACGGGTGCAGCTGTCGCATCCGAGCGCCCGACTTCATCTCTCCATGATAATTTGCTTTTCGCACAAACGATGGAATTACTTAAGGTAGTAGTCTGGTAACTTAAGCCGATTTTCATGTCTTTTTTGGAGGGCGTTTTTTCGTAGAAAAATAAAAATGGATCGTTTTGGATATTTAGGATGTTTTTATTTACATATTAAAGATAGAAAAAAAAAAATGTATGAAAAAATTTTATGGTTTATTATTATTATTATTATTGATCGAAGTTGGCACTTCGAAAAAAAAGCGCGTGGGTGGCCCCGGTGATTTTGGCTCTTGATGTTGTCTGAAATAAAAAATTCTCGATAATTCTTAATCTATAGACATGTCATTCTGGTCGGAACTACTGAAGTTAAATTTCATGGATAAATAACAAAATGGCGGACTTTGGAAAAAAAACCTCCTTTTCCATTTTGTTGTTTATCCATGAAATTTAACTTCAGTAGTTCCGACCAGAATGACATGTCTACAGATTAAGATTTATCAGGAATTTTTGATTTCAGATAACATCAAGAGCCAAAATCACCGGGGCCACCCACGCGCTTTTTTTTCGAGGTGCCAACTTCGATCAATAATAATAATAATAATAAAAATAATAAACTATTATATAAAAAAAAATTTTTTTTTTTTTTCTATCTTTAAGGTAATAGTCTGGTAACTTAAGCCGATTTTCATGTCTTTTTTGGAGGGCGTTTTTTTTGTAGGAAAATAAAAATGAATCGTTTTGGATATTTAGGATGTTTTTATTTACATATTAAAGATACAAAAAAAAATTTTGTCGAAAAAATTTAATAGTTTATTATTATTATTATTATTGATCGAAGTTGGCACCTCGAAGTTGGCAGCCCGGGTCCTAACTTTTTTTCTACCGAACCGATTGCTTTCAAATTTTAACAGGCTACTCTACACACTTATAGTTCTCGTCGGAACTACCGAGAAATTTTTTCGTCCCTAACTTTTTATCTTACAACCCCTTCTTTGCTAAAGTCCTTTTATTTCAGCAAAGAAGGGGTTGTAAAATAAAAAGTTAGGGGTGAAAAAATTTCTCGGTAGTTCCGACGAGAACTATAAGTGTGTAGAGTAGCCTGTTAAAATTTGAGAGCAATCGGTTCGGTAGAAAAAAAGTTAGAAACCCGGGCTGCCAACTTCGAGGTGCCAACTTCGATCAATAATAATAATAATGATAAACTATTAAATTTTTAAAAAAAATTTTTTCTTGTATCTTTAATATGTAAATAAAAACGTCCTGAATATCCAAAACGATTGATTTTTATTTTCCTACAAAAAAAACGCCCTCCAAAAAAGACATGAAAATCGGCTCAAGTTACCAGACTACTACCTTAATATGTAAATAAAAACAACCTAAATATCCAAAACGATTGATTTTTATTTTCCTACAAAAAAAACGCCCTCCAAAAAAGACATGAAAATCGGCTTAACGGAGAACAACACTGTGACCCCCTGTTTTTTTTCATATTTTTCAAGAATTTTTTTTTGTGGGAAAAAAAAGAGATATTCGAAAAATTTGTTTGGGTTTTGTTCCTTGTTTATTAATGTATCAAAAAACATTTTTTTCACATTTTTCACACCGCATGGTGGCGCTGGGGAAGCTCTCGCGTCAGGTGCTGTCATTTCCGCGGCACGCAGCAGAACTCTCTTCAACGTCGATCTGAAAAAAAAAACCGAGTGTTTTCGTTAATAATATGATATTTTGAAGAGAAGTACACAGGGATTTGGAAAAATATTGTTTAAAAAAAAATAGGCACGCCTTTGAAATTAACTTTAATTTCAAAGGCGTGCCTATTTTTTTTAAAACAATATTTTTCCAAATCCCTGTGTACTTCTCTTCAAAATATCATATTATTAACGAAAACACTCGGTATTTTTTTTCAGATCGACGTTGAAGAGAGTTCTGCTGCGTGCCGCGAACCACTGCGGAGATGACAGCACCTGACGCGAGAGCTTCCTCAGCGCCACCATGCGGCGTGAAAAATGTGAAAAAAATGTTTTTCGATACCTTAATAAACAAGGAACAAAACCCAAAAAAATTTTTCGAATATCTCTTTTTTTTCCCACAAAAAAAAATTCTTGAAAAATGTGAAAAAAAAACAGGGGGTCACAGTGGTGTTCTCCCTTAAGTTACCAGACTACTACCTTAAATTCACACATTCAATAACCGTTTCTATCTCTATAGCGTTTGGAAATTTGTTCAACTATTTAATTGGCTAAATTGGCTTAACAGTGAATTGGGCGAGACAATCGAGAAATCCTAACGCGACGCGAATCGAGATTCTCGACATTTTCCTGGCAGTCCGGCACTCGGATGCAAGAGTAATATCTGTACACGCACCTTTTATCGTTATTTTTTTTTTTTTTTTCACCTCTCGTCGGATAAGAAAAAACGGCGACTTATTCTTCATAATTACGGTATAGAAACGGCTAATTCTGGCTTCCACTTTGATCGGAAAATTGTACGCTCTAAGTTTGTTGTTGCTTCATTTTTTTTTTTTTTTCGCGATTCGTTAACGCTTTTTTTTTTTTTAATATATATACAAGTTGTTCTGTATATCGAAGTACGTTTTAAGAGTAACCCAGACTCGCACACAATCATACGCGTCACTCTAACGCTCATCCCCCCCCCCCCCCCCCCCCCCGCCCTCGTTTTCATAATAAACGACAAGCGTGTCGTTTGTGTTATTACTTCGGGTTGACGAACGATCGGACGATCAATGTAATTTTTTCGAAAAATTATTTATTCATTTTTTTTCTTTCGTTCACCGTGATTAAACGTAAATTAATTGTTTTTTTTTCAGTCTCTCTCACGCAAGATCTCTCGTCTCATTATACGGTAGTTCATCGTTTATTTTCTTGGTCATCTGCTTCGCGCGTTACGCCTAAGGTAGTAAAGATTAAATTCCGGGTTCGTCGTATTTTCATTATTATTATTATTTATTATTATTTATTATTATTATTAATCTTTCGCTCTCTCACTAACGTACTTGAAACGCGCCTTTATCTCAACTATTATAGTCATCTCGCAGCCTAATTCAACATTCATAACGGCCTCTAAAACTTGTACGCAAGCACTCGTCCGAATTTTTTATTTTTTTTTCGTTTTTTTTTCTTTCATTTTTTCCCATTTATTAATTATTTCCGATAGAAACACATCGAGGGGCAGGGGGCAGGGGAGGGGGTGGGGATCGCATCAAGGAAATCGCGACGAGCTTTGCCTAAGATGTGTTTAGATGTATCACAGAAACATTTTTTTTTTTTCTTCTTCGAACAAACATTACGAACCCTCGATTCTCTATAAGTACGAAATCGAGACCCATCTCTCTCCCGCCCAATTATTATTATTATTATTATTATTGTTTGCCGCGCGTTTTCTTTTTTTTTTTCAAAATCACGACTTGCTGTGAAATTGACGCGCGCGGTTTTTATTTTTTCATTATTTTCGTAACGTCACTCCGGCCGAAATCGAATTTTATCTTTCTCCCGGACGCTTTCATACCTCTCGCTGCGCGTCAATTGTCATTTCGCTCGGTCCAACATCGAAGGAATACGAACGAGAGGTCTTATATCTATAACGTTACGCTCGTTATTTTTCTTCTCGTATTTTTTTCTCACCAACCCTTCGACGTTTACAATTAACCATCGTGCGATTTTAATGCGACGATACGAAGTACGATTGAGTTATTCTTGTTTTTTTATTGTTTTTTTTTTTTTTTTTTAAAGCACTTAGGGGAAGATACCGCGCGATTCTGATTAAACGTCACGGGAATCGGTACACGATTGTTAACGGGTGGGAGGGTACTCGGTGATAGCTCTCGTTCGGGCCATTTTTAGTACGCAATCGAAGGAAACGAAATGTTCGTCGAATTTCGTGAACTTGACTAATAAAAATGAAACCATCGAGTCTCATAATTGAGACGCGAAATGTCTTTTCCCGATTGACTACTTACTTTATTGATCGATAAATCGCGATTCATGATTCATTATTTTTAATTAATTTATTTTATTTTATTTTTTCACTATTTCTCTTTTCACGCATCGATAATTACGAATACTTGCCAATTCACGCCTATCTTCTCAGCAAGCACGAAGTATTGAAATCTATTAATTTTTTTTCTTTTTTTTTACTCACAGCTTCTCCCGTCGTTCTATTCGCTCGTACATTATACGCGCGAACGTACGTTGCGCGTACCGCGCGGGACATTTATACTCGGGTCCTTGTTTCGTTTCTTTTTTTTTTTTTTTTTTTCCGTCTCTCTTTTTCTTCTAATTAACGCCCCGTACGATTGGCAGTATGTAAACGTGTTAATATTCCGGTTTAGATCGTAATACACAGCGCGCTTTGCTCGCGCACGCGAACTTTCCGTCGCCGATTTATTTTCAATTTTTCTCCTTTTTTTTCTTTCAACTCAATTGTCGATTAGTTTCTTTTAATTCTTTTTTTTCCATCCGTAATTTTATGCCGTTGGTGGTAGTTAGTTAGTAGTAGTAGATTGTAGCGGTAGTAGTAGCAGTTAATTTTTTTTAATAATAAGTAATAGTTAATAGTAGTTGTTGTAATAATAATAATAATAATAATAATAATAATAATAATAATAATAGTTTAGCGATCGGTAGTAAGTTAGTTTTGGTGGTACAGTTTTTCTTTTTTCGGTATTCGTTAGTATTTAGTAACGGTATTTAGCAGTGGTAGTAGTAATTTTTACATGCGAGTATGTTACAAGTGCGGAAAATCGTGTTACAAGAATGAGCGCTCTTTATTTTTTTGTATTTATTGTAAATTACGTCCGTATTCATAGACCACAGTTTAATTAATTTCGCTCGTCTCCCTTTTTTTGGTCTTCCAAAACTTGGATGTCCAGACGTCATCGTCGATACGACCGGAGTCTTGGAAAACCGAAAAAAAGAAAAAAGGACTTTTCGAGACTTGAGCGACGTGTGGCTTGTGAAATGATAAAGTGACCCTTTGGGAAAGTCGTACTCGAGACTTCGGTCTACGGTTGACCACTGGGCGTCCCACTTCCGGTTCCTCAGCGTCCTACGTATCGTAAAGAACGCTTTGGCAAAGGGCAACCTTAAATTTCGTCTCTGTAAACGGCCGGTTATGACTCTTTCGTTTTATCTAGTTACAAGATGGAGGCGTTAATTTTCACTGTACCGCGAATTTTCATTTCAAATTGTGACGTCATACGCGTGTTTTTGGACGGCCATGCTCGTTTGCGATACTACCCAATCGCACAGAATGTTACGATTTACGACGTCTTAAAACGACGCCTTAAGCGATCCGGTGAACTTTCCTCCGCGCGAACTTAAAATTTCCCCGCGTCTTCACGACGATTCGGAACATTTATCCACGAAAAACATTATTCGTGACGTATCGTCTTAACGGAGAACACCACTGTGACCCCCTGTTTTTTTTCACACTTTTCAAGAATTTTTTTTTGTGGGAAAAAAAAGAGATATTCGAAAATTTCTTTTGGGTTTTGTTCCTTGTTTATTAATGTATCAAAAAACATTTTTTTTACGCCGCATGGTGGCGCTGGGGAAACTCTCGCGTCAGGTGCTGTCATTTCCGCGGCACGCAGCAGAACTCTCTTCAACGTCGATCTGAACAAAAAATACCGAGTGTTTTCGTTGATAATATGATATTTTGAAGAGAAGTACATAGGGATTTGGAAAAATATTGTTTTAAAAAAAATGGGCACGCCTTTGAAATTAAAGTTAATTTCAAAGGCGTGCCTATCTTTTTTAAAACAATATTTTTCCAAATCCCTGTGTACTTCTCTTCGAAATATCATATTATTAACGAAAACACTCGGTATTTTTTTTCAGATCGACGTTGAAGAGAGTTCTGCTGCGTGCCGCGGAAATGACAGCACCTGACGCGAGAGCTTCCCCAGCGCCACCATGCGGCGTGAAAAATGTGAAAAAAATGTTTTTTGATACATTAATAAACAAGGAACAAAACCCAAAAAAATACGGAGTGTTTTCGTAAATAATATGATATTTCAAAGAGAAGTACACGGGGATTTGGAAAAATATTGTTTTAAAAAAAATAGGTACGCCTTTGAAATTAACTTTAATTTCAAAGGCGTGCCGATTTTTTTTAAAACAATATTTTTCCAAATCCCTGTGTACTTCTCTTCGAAATATCATATTATTAACGAAAACACTCGGTATTTTTTTTTAGATCGACGTTGAAGAGAGTTCTGCTGCGTGCCGCGGAAATGACAGCACCTGACGCGAGAGCTTCCCCAGCGCCACCATGCGGCGTGAATAATGTGAAAAAAATGTTTTTTGATACGTTAATAAACAAGGAACAAAACCCAAAAAATGTTTTCGAATATCTCTTTTTTTTCCCACAAAAAAAAATTCTTGAAAAATGTGAAAAAAAAACAGGGGGTCACAGTGGTGTTCTCCGTTAAGATAAATCGGCGACGCCGAGTATTAGTTCTTCTTTGTTCAAACGTATTGACTTGGTCGTTTAGGTGAGGGGAAAATTTTACGTTACCGAGGCATAAACATTGAATTAGATTATTCGTTCGCCGTATCCTTAAATCGTCTGCCAGTCTCGAACGCGAATGTCACACGTGTTCGTGAATGGCTTTGCGACTTCTTTCGGATTTAAAACGATTCTCAGGCTTCTTTATGGGTAGTAACTTCGCGATTCTCGTGGTAGATCCGTCGCCAAATACATATATAATACATACAGTGTTTGTGAGATGCGAGTGTGGCGTTCGCTCTTGTCCGTGTTTTGTCGTGTATATGACTGCATAGAATCGACGCAGTACGAGTACCGATATTAAATCAACCAATCTGGCTGTACACTTTTCAATCGTAGTTGATTTCGATTAGTATTTTTTTTTTCATTTAATTTTAATATTTTATCTAAATTTGTCCCCGCCCTTCCCCGCTCGCCGCTGCGATCCTCACGTACTTTCGTATCGCTCACGATCCACTTTTAAATTATTTTTACTTCAATTATTTCGCGCGCCTGACTCTCTCGGTTAATTGAAAACAATCGTATTCTTTGGCACGAGCTCGAGTGATCGCGGTAGAGCGCATAGACTCGCGCGTCACCGACGAACTTGTGTGTATCGAATTTTTGTTAATTTTTTTGTTTTGTTTCAAATCGCTTCGAATATTTTATTTCAATACTTTACTACTATCAGGTCGATCGCGACTTTGCGCGATTTTTTTCGACTCACGAAAAACCCAAGACCCTGTTTCTCTAGTAATTATAGTTCTTTCATTTTGCTTCTTCTCGTTATAATTTTCTCTCTCTCTTCGTTTTCTTCATCGTCAACTGAACGCGTCAACTTCGATTGGCCTCAGTCGTCACTTTCTTTCACTCTCTCTTTCTCGCTCTATCATTCATCCCTTTCGCACCCTCTATCGCTCGATTTTCTCACTCAATTACACGTTTATTAATACGCTCTCTCTCTCTCGACCGTTTGCGAATAATTTTCTCTTTTTTTTTCTTTTTCTTTTCATCAAATATGTATACACTACGGATTTCTAGGTAATGTAATTAAAGTGTAGTGAAAACACGAGAGTGATATCTACGGGTTTTTTTTTTTCTTGGGGACCGTCACGGGAAGACACGGTCGCGTCGCTTCGAGCTTTCGCGAACCGGACTTTGTTTCCATTATGGTATTTTTTTTCTTTTTTCTATCTCTTCGCCTGCGCGAGATAACCCGCCGTACCCAACAACGGACTTTATCTTCACTAACCCCATTTTTCTCAGTCCCAACACATATATGTATATATACACAGATTTTTTTGTTGCGTTACGTTAAAACTTTAGCTATGTACCGGGGCCCGCGCAAGCCCGAGCTGAGAACGGGAGAGTAATAACCTATGGGAAATTTTATTAGAGTCTTTCATGGTTTTTCTTTTAAATATTTCTTCATCTTCGCTTATGTTTTTATCCGTATCTGCGCGGTATTTGTCGTTTAAATTTTCATCTCAAGCCCTTTTCGCGGCTCCATCGATTTTTCTTGTGTCATATGTTTTCTGTTATTCGTCGAGTTCAGGACGCCTCCGCTGTGAGCGCCACCGTCCGTGACCGTACGGCGTTTCGACCTCAACGAATAACGAATCCCGTCGACGTTCTCGTTGATAAACACACGCCTCACCGGGGGCTTGTGTTTTCGTGACGTAAAGAAATTCGAGGGAGATTGGGGAAAGCACGTAACGCGGTGATCGTAACATTCTTACGAATTCAATTTCCGTCTCAACAGTTTGTCGCGAGGAGAGAATTTTCACGATCCCGTGGTGGATCGTAGTGAGTCCAAAATTTTGCGTTTATAGCGCGAGAAAATCGTATAAAAAGTGAATCTTCACGTGTTCTAATTCCGGTAGACGCGTGATCGAGGCGACATAGGACTCTCTGTTGCCGAGCGAGATCGTGAAAGTTCTCTCGAGCCGAGGACCGATTCACCGGTATTTATCTTTTATACATATATATAGTTCAATATATATGATACATTAACCTACGTATACGTGAATCAACCGAAGGATTATCGCCCCTTCGCCCTCGTACTTCAATTGTCCCAATATATATATAAATATATATATATATACACATTTACAGATATATATTTATACGTATATACGCGCAGTAATCTCGTGGCATTTAATTTATTCTCCGTTCGTAGTTTCAATATTTCCCGGATAATCGTTTTTTTCTTTTCATTTCTTTGTTCTCTCCGATTGCTCTGCTTTCGTTATTCCCATTAATTTTTTTCCTAGATACTTCGAACGAGCGACCCGCACCTCGTCCCAGTAATCGGCGCACAGTACGATTAATTCGTAGCCGATATCGCCTCTCGTTTAACTTTGTTTAATTTGAATAATTTGAATTACGCACAAGCCGAGAGGCCCCTCGAATCGTCCACTTCACCGGACCATCGTCCAGGGTCCCACTTTGGCTAGCACCAGTCGTCCTCGTCGCTGTCCGAGTGCCTCGATCTCGGTGTTCTCTGTTTGTTAGTTTGTTGCGACGAAGGCTGTGGCTTGTAGCCATTCGGCACCGGACTTGGTAGTAAACGACCACCTCGACCCATCGCCACTGCCTGCTCGAAACTGAGCGGACAGTGGCCGGCCGACATAGTCGGCACGTGGCCCGTCGTCGTCGCCGCCGCCGTTGTCGTACCGTGACCGGCAATAATCGCCGTCGCCGTCGCCGTCGGCGCCACATGCTGCGCAATGTGAGGACCGTGGGTCGGCGATGCGTTCAACTTTGGAAAATTTATGCTAGCCGGTTTGAGCTGCAGCGTCGATGGTTTGTTCGGCGTCGGTGGTAATCTACGTCCTTGACCTCGACGCGTCACCAACACCGGATAACTGTGCTGATGCGGATGATGATGATGATGATGATGATGAGTGTGTGACGCCTGACGTCCGGCTATTGGACTTGGACTTCGGGAACGTTGCTCCAAGCTCGTTGTACCGTAATGACGACCGTGTTCCATTCTGTGCACGGGACTCGGCGATCTCGCCGGACTCGTCGATGCGCTCCATGGACCTGGGGAATTACAATTTTTACGATTGACCATCCGTTGGAACCCAATAACGAGATTCAATTTGGGATTTTTTCGTTAAATTTTCGTCTTATTCGAGAGTGTGATGTTATTTTGGACAGTATGATCTAATGGCCTATCGCGGGCCATGATTAGCAGTAGTTTAATTGGCTCGAACGGATTTTAAATACACCGAGGCGGAGAATAATCTTGGGTAAAATGACGTGTAAATGGCCCATGGTTCCTCCACGGGTTGTACGAGGTCTGTTCAATAAGTATCGCGAACTTTGAATTTCCGCGGGCTACGTATATTAGATTTTCGATTTTTTTTGTGGCGTTAAGTTGGTACTCGTGTCGTTTAGTTAATCGTTGACAGCTGTTTTGGTTAGACGTGTTTTGGCTTGTCTTCGATTTTTGCCTATTCCAAAAAATGGTAGGGTAGCATGCTTCCCAAATTCATCGTCCTCAAAAAAGTAACTAGACCGAAAAATCCCTTGACTATTGACCCGCAATGCTACTAGATGGCGCGGTAAACGTATTCTCATATAGGGTAGCATGTTCCCCAAATTCATCGTCCCCAAAAAAGTAACTAGAAGTGACTAGACTAGATTAATAATTGATAATTAGTAATTAATAATTGTTGTCATTATGGCACAATAAAAAAGGCGGTTGTCTGATCATAAGGGCAACGTATCTACTGCTCAGTCCTCGAACTCCGGCATTCGAGCGAGTAGATATGAGAATACGTTTACCGCGCTATCTAGCAGCATTGCGGGTCAATAGTCAAGGGATTTTTCGGTCTAGTTACTTTTTTGGGAACGATGAATTTGGGGAACATGCTACCCTATATGAGAATACGTTTACCGCGCCATCTAGTAGCATTGCGGGTCAATAGTCGAGGGATTTTTCGGTCTAGTTACTTTTTTGGGGACGATGAATTTGGGCAACATGCTACCCAACCGTAAAAATCGAATGGCACGAGCCAATCGACATATTTAGTTCCTCGGCAACTTCTCTAACGGTGATTCGACGATTGGCCAATATTATTTTCTTCATTTCATCAATGTTTCGTCTGTTGTTGATGTGCTCGGGCGTCCGGAACGCATTTCGTTGTTCGCATCTTCTCGGCCCTCTGAGAACATTTTGTACCACTGATAAACGTTGCTTTGGTCTAAAGTAGCTTCACCATATGCCAAAGTCAACATTCGGAATGCGTCCGCGCACTTAATTTTGTTTTTCACACAAAATTTCATACAGATTCTTTGATCCATTTTTTGGGTAGGGTAGCATGTTCCCCAAATTCATCGTCCCCAAAAAAGTAACTAGACCGAAAAATCCCTAGACTATTAACCCGCAAGGCTACTAGATGGCGCGGTTAACGTATTCTGATATAGGGTAGCATGTTCCCCAAATTCATCGTCCCCAAAAAAGTAACTAGACCGAAAAATCACCGGACTATTGACCCGCAATGCTGCTAGATGGCGCGGTAAACGTATTCTGATATAGGGTAGCATGTTCCCCTAAATTCATCGTCCCCAAAAAAGTAACTAGACCGAAAAATCACCGGACTATTGACCCGCAATGCTGCTAGATGGCGCGGTAAACGTATTCTCATATCTACTCGCCGGAATGCCGGAGTTCGAGGACTGAGCAGTAGATACGTTGCTCTTATGATCAGACAACCGCCTTTTTTATTATGCCATAATGACAACAATTATTAATTATTAATTACTAATTATTAATTATCAATCTAGTCTAATCACTTCTAGTCACTTTTTTGGGAACGATGAATTTCGGGAACATGCTACCCTCTATGAGAATACGTTTACCGCACCATCTAGTAGCATTGCGGGTCAATAGTCAAGGGATTTTTCGGTCTAGTTACTTTTTTGAGGACGATGAATTTGGGGAGCATGCTACCCTACCTTGGGCATGAGACGGGTCGCCGCGAAATTCGTGCCAAAATTGCTCAATTTCGAAGAAAAACAGTATCGCGTTAACATTGCTAAGGAGCTGTTGGACTCGGTCCGCGACGACCCAAATTTGCTCCAGAGGGTCATAACCGGTGACGAATCATGGGTTTATGGTTATGACGCGGAAACCAAAGCTCAATCATTGCAATGAAAGCTGCTTTTTTTGGAATAGGCAAAAATCGAAGACAAGCCAAAACACGTCTAACCAAAACGGCTGTCAACAGTTAACTAAACATTCAAAATGGCCGATTTTTTCAGCATAAGTGAGGGACACGAGTACCAACCTAACGCCGCAAAAAAATTGAAAATCGAATATACGTAGCCCGCGGAAATTCAAAATTCGCGATACTTTTTTAACAGACCTCGTATTCGTATTAGTATTTACAGGTTTGTCCTCAAATGACAGTTTCCATGCTCTAGCTCTAACTAAAAATTAGCGCTGAGATGTATACATTTGACAATTGGGACATTGCATGCCTCGCAAAAGCGACTACGACTCTTCGACAGATTTGTGAAAATAATCGTGTCCCTGATAATTCATTAATACGTATAGGAAGCCTCGTGAAAAATATACTTTTTCTAAATTATGAATAACCACTATTAGAAATATTGTTACCGATGGGATTTCGAAAAAATTGATAATTTTTATGCTTCATCTATGGGATAATTATTTTTACAAATCTTTTCTCGAAATACAGCGGTCTTTACGATACAAAAAACTTTTCTAAAATTCTTCTGACTGCAAATAATAAAAAATAATAATGTTTGCGAGTTTGATGATTGGTGTACGACTAACAAAGCTCATGCTTCCTGTAGCGTGCATGGAAAAACAAAAATTTCATGTTAATGTTAACTGTTTTGAAGTGGAAAAATGAACGTTAGATCGCGCGACGTCTGAATTATTTCGTTAATCGTTACATTGTATTGATTTACAAAATGGCGGATAACGAAACATTTTTTTGTTTCATCGTTTCAGAGACTATCGAGCTGTGTCAGTTTTTTTTTTAAATTCTATCAAACATCTCTTCTTTTTTACTCTAATTTCGGAAGTTATGTACAGGGGCAAAGTGTTCTTTTTTTTTTTTCAATCGGTAAGTGTATTCGTACAGGAGGTAAGAGATAATATGATAGTTGAAGCCAAACGGTATTTAATAGTAATCTGCTCTGGATTAAAAAAGGGTATCGAAAAATGTTTTCGTGAAAGAATTACCATCGTCGTAATAGTCGCAGTGGTCGTAATAGTCTGTGTAGCGCATAACACAACAGAATGAACAAACGTATTACATCGTGTCACATGGAGTATTTTTGTTTGTTTTTTTTTTTTTTTCCTCTTGCGATGAAATCATAGCGACATTAATTGAGTTTGTCCGAGCTGCCAATCGTTAATTTTCGATATTTCGTCGATTTATTAATTAAATACCATACGATTAATTGTTAATTTTTGTTTTAACCATCACCGAATATCGATTTGCAACTCAGGCTGGATGAAAAATTGTCTCGTGTTAATCCGGAATATTTTCGATATTATATTGACGAATGATTGATTACCTCGTATTTTGTGTCGGTGATTGTACTGTGACGAATGTGGATGATGTGTGTGCCTCTGAATTTCCACGACGTTGCTCACTGTGTCGCTGAAACCTGGTCCGTCCACGTAATTATGCGAATGATTATCGAACCTTTGCCTCCTCGTTGGCGATGGCGATCTGTGCGTGACGGGCGAGTGTCTTTTAGAAAATTGAAAAATTAAAAAGAAAAGGTTGAAAATCATATTTCAATACACTTTCCATCGATGTGAAAACAGAGGCTATCTACGAGGCGTGTAAATTATCAGGGGTGTTAGTTGAAGTTTGCCGGTTTTACCAGTAGATGTCGCTAGCAATATGTATACATTTCTATGATTTGGCATGTACGTCATTTTTTTCTATTGACATTAACCTACAAAAATACGCAAGTCAAATTCCGCCAAAATAATAGCGTCATATTTGTTTACCTCAGTGAATATGTCGAGTTTCGTTCCAAGTAAATCGCCTTTGCGGCATTCGTTGCTTTTCTTATTTCATCAAAAGAAAAAAGCAGCTGAAGCTCACCGGTTGCTGGTGGAAACTTATGGTGAACATGCTCCAGTGATTTGAAGATGTGAGACATGGTTTCGTCAATTTAAAAGTGAAGATTTCGATTTGACAGACAACGAACATCCTGGTGCAGCGAAAAAGTTCGAAGACGAGGAATTGCAGGCGTTATTGGACGTTGATCCAACCAAATCGCAACAAAAATTGGCAGAAACACTAAATGTGACTCGAGGAGCAATTTGCCAACGTTTAAAAGCCATGGGAAAGTTCCAAAAGTATGGAAAATGGGTGCCACACCAGCTGAACGACAGACAAATGGAAAATCGAAAAACCGTTTGTGAAATGCTGCTTCAACGATTCGAAAGGAAATCTTTTCCGCATCGAATTGTCACGGGGGACGAAAAGTGGATTTATTTTGAGAACCCGAAGCGAAAAAAATCATGGCTTTCACCTGGTGAAGCCGGCCCATCGACTGCAAGGCCAAATCGCTTTGGCCGTAAGACAATGCTCTGCGTTTGGTGGGACCAGTGTGGTGTGGTGTACTACGAGTTGTTAAAACCTGGTGAAACGGTGAATAAGGATCGCTACCGACAACAAATGATCAATTTGAATTATGCGTTGATCGAAAAACGGCCGGAATGGGCCCGAAGACATGGCAAAGTTATCTTGCAACATGACAACGCGCCGTCTCGTACCGCTAAACTGGTGAAAGACACATTAAAAACACTTAAGGCCTTACATACGTCGAGAATTTTCAATAAATCGATTTTTTTTGTTTACAGATTATTATTCCTTATAGTCTTAGGCGTATTTCTGTGTAAGCTGATTGTAAAAATTCCCCATAGTTCAAAAGTTATTGTAGATAATGTGACTGCCTGATAATGTGAAACACGCTCGAATCAACGCTACCAAAGCAACAAAAGAGGCCAGAACAATTCGTCGATTAGAAAAAAATAAACAACAACAATTTTTTACTGACAAGGAAGGCGTACAATATGAAGCTAGAATGGGAGATTAGACGTAAGTTAACTAAATAAATTTAAAAAATTCATAAAGTTCTTGCTCCAGCCGCGCGCGACTTCGAGCGAAACGCGCTTGAAACTTTAAACGCGTTTTTCTCAAAACTACTTTTTCTGACACGGTCGGCACGATAACTCGTACGGTTTTCAATATTTTTTGATGATTTTTTTTTTTAAATATTCGGAATTGCTTTTTCTATAGTCTGTCGAGCCGGATTTTTAAAATTATAATTAGAAAATTTTATAAAAACAATTAAAGTGTGACTTTTTTGACACAAACTTAACATTTTTTTTAAATTACCGTAAATTGTTTAATTTTTCGAATTTCAAAAATCCGGTTCGACACACTATAACTACTACCTTATTTTACAAGAATTTCTTTACATTTTGCAGATCCGTCAACACTTGAGGAAGAAATACTGCCGACCGTGGAGTAACTTTTTTTTTACAGTGCTTCAAAAAATGTGATTTTTCATGTTGTAATTTTTGAAAAAAAAATTGAAATAAATTTTTTTACAAACTTAACACAGTAATAAACAATGTGTAAGAATTTGTTTATCAATTTCTATTTCTATCCCTCCTAAAAACAGTTTTTCTTTTGGTACGTTTTCGGTACCGCTGGACGTATGTAAGGCCTTAATTGGGAAATATTATCACACCCGCCGTACTCTCCAGACCTCGTCCCGTCCGACTATCACCTTTTCGCATCGATGGGACACTCACTTGCGGAGCAGTGCTTCGCTAATTTTGAAGAAGTCGAAAAATGGCTCGTCGAACGGTTTACCTCGAAAGAGAAAAAGTTTTTTAGGGATGGTATCCATAATTTGCCTGAGAGATTGGCGAAATGTGTAGAAACCAATGGTCAATACTTTAAATTAAAAAATTTCGAGATTCCTCTGAAAATTAATTGTTTTCTTTATCGAAAAAAAAACCGGCAAATTTCAACTAACACCCCTGGTAAGTAATGAAACTGGGAACGTAGCGTTCGATCTGGCAACATTTGAGGCTCTGGGCTTGGAGGGATGGCAGGGGAACATGTGATACGCCGTCAGTACGGGTTTGAGCTCGATCGAGTCATTTCTTTGTCCGTAGCGATTTTTTTTTTGTCAAACTGTTTTTTCTATTGTGTTCTAAAAATGAGTGACATCAATTTCGAGCAACGGTGTGCTGTCAGGTTTTGCTCCAGACTTGGGCACTGCAACGGAAACTCTTGCTAAACTTCAGCAGGCCTACGGAGACAGTGCATTGTCAATAGTCCAGGTTTTTTCGGTGATTTAAGGCATTTTCAGAAGTAAGAGAGTCGATTGAAGATGAACCACGAAGGCCTTCATCTTCAAGAACCGATGAAAATGTCGGCAGAATCCGGGATCTTGTGCGTTCGGATTGTCTGTTGACAGTCAGAATGATCGAGGAAGAGTTGAATTTGACTCGCACCACCGTTCGACTCACTTTTACCGGGAGGTTCTTGAAAAACTTCGAAAAAGGATCATTAGTGTGAGAACAAACATCAAGAACAACTGGGTGTTGCATCACGATAATGCTCCTTGTCACCAAGCAATTTTGATAAACGACTTTTTGGCCAGTAAAAACATTCCTGTGGCTCCTCAGAATCCTTATTCGCCTGACTCGAGTCCCTCTGACTTTTATTCTCTTCCCGAGATTGAAAAATCACCGCAAGAGAACTCATTTTGGGACACTCGAAAACATTCATCAGTATCGGAGTTCCAGCACCGCTATGAGGATTGGAAGAACCGTCTCCAGCGCTGTGTCGCTTCGGATGGAAGTTATTTTGAGGGTGACAATATAAAATTTTAATTCTATTTGAATAAAAAAAAAAAAAATGAAAAAAAAAATCAGTCTCATTACTTAATTTACACACCTCGTATATTGAGAAACTGTTCAACTTTATCAAAGGAAAATTATTCTATTGAAATGAATGTTTGTTTTCTCGAATAATAAAATTACCTCAGACTCGGTGAACGAGAACGATGTCTCGGAGGATGAGCTGACGGATGATGAGGATGAAGTCTCTCACCAGGATGCGTGAGACTCTCGAAACTCCCGGCTCGGGAATCACTAACTACGACCTCGTGCAGGTCCATCTAAACAAGGAAATGCATTTAGCAATGGGCTCGTTTGGGTCTAATTATGACTTGGGGATGACTCTGGTTAACCTGGCATATCGATGCTTCCGTTCTTTTTTTTTTTGACTCTCGGCCATGTATTTGCGTCTCCTTGCAATTATTATTAATATTAATTTTTTCGCTGATTTGTTGTATCAATTTGTAAAATTTTAACAAGTCAAACAAAAGTTATGCACTGGCGTTCTCATTAAGGACGCCTTTTGCCTCCGTTTACGCTAATGATTCGCGTGTTTCGAATTCTACTATTAATTTTCGAAACTTTTCTCTTTTAATCGCATTTTTTTTTCTTTTTTCTTTCTAATATCGCGCGCGAGCGTTCGTTCGAAACACGCGAAATAGTCCACGCAGCGTGTGTGATTTACTGACTGAAAATGTGTCGAAGAGAGCTCAACAGATGCAAATGGAAAGAAAAAATTCTAATAAATATACACATGATATACGTAAATATATATATATGTGTATAAAATATTTACTGTGATTAATGGAGCAGAATATATGAGACCATGCAAGTAAAAAAAACTTCCCCACATGCGCATGCTTCTTTGGAAATGGTATAACTCGAGATTGGTTGCCACTGTGTAAAAGTGGATAATGATTTTTGTTTCCTTTCCGTCGTTTATTGAATTTTCGTTCATGAAAATTCAAAAGACACACACGTAACTATCTCGATGACACTACATTCGGGTTATATCACTGTACTTACCAAACGTACAGATGATACGAACGCACACAATTTTTCATTTTTCGATATTACCAACGATACACGTGTCACACACGTTAGTATCAAGTTATATATCTTTTTGTATACATAAAACGAATTTTCGGAAACGTCTGTACACTAAAAATCGTTTATGGAGATAGCAGCTAGGGAAGGGTCATTTGTCTAGAAACAAAACTAAATATAAACGAGTGTATAACGTTCTAATAATCGATCGAACTCGATCTAAGTTATCCCCGAGTGTTGAGGTAACTACTGCTCTCCATACTGATCAAAACAGTACTAACATTTTAAGATTATTTCCACAAATTGTCATGAATTAATGAATATTAACGGAGAACACCACTGTGACCCCCTGTTTTTTTTTCACATTTTTCAAGAATTTTTTTTTGTGGGAAAAAAAAGAGGTATCCGAAAAATTTTTTTAGATTTTGTTCCTTGTTTATTAATGTATCAAAAAATATTTTATTTACATTTTTCACGCCGCATGGTGGCGCTGGGGAAGCTCTCGCGTCAGGTGCTGTCATTTCCGCGGCACGCAGCAGAACTCTCTTCAACGTCGATCTGAAAAAAAATACCGAGTGTTTTCGTTAATAATATAATATTTTGAAGAGAAGTACACAGGGATTTGGAAAAATATTGTTTTAAAAAAAATAGGCACGCCTTTGAAATTGTCTTTAATTTCAAAGGCGTGCCTATTCATTTTGAAACAATATTTTTCCAAATCCCTGTGTACTTCTCTCCAAAATATCATATTATTAACGAAAACACGCGGTATTTTTTTTCAGATCGACGTTGAAGAGAGTTCTGCTGCGTGCCGCGGAAAAAAATAGGCACGCCATTGAAATTAACTTTAATTTCAAAGGCGTGCCTATTTTTTTTTAAACAATATTTTTCCAAATCCCTGTGTACTTCTCTTCAAAATATCATATTATTAACGAAAACACTCGGTATTTTTTTTCAGATCAACGTTGAAGAGAGTTCTGCTGCGTGCCGCGGAAATGAGAGCACCTGACGCGAGAGCTTCCCCAGCGCCACCATGCGGCGTGAAAAATGTGAAAAAAATGTTTTTTGATACATTAATAAACGAGGAACAAAACCCAAAAAATTTTTTCGAATATCTCTTTTTTTTCCCACAAAAAAAAATTCTTGAAAAATGTGAAAAAAAAACAGGGGGTCACAGTGGTGTTGTCCCTCAATAAATGTTGGGTTATAATGCACGATGTGTGAAAAATTGTAGAAAGGATTTTAAATAATTTGCACTGATCCCATCCGATAATGTGGAGCACACTAGACGCCTTAAGGACGTTTACTGATTGGTGTATGGTGTGTACGTGTGTTTTTTCGTAAGACTTTTTTTCCAAAAGAAATGACCAAGGGTCTAGGATGATATTTTTTTTTGTTCTCTAAAAGTGTCATCTACGATGTGATACAGAGGATAAGGCCAAAGGAGCGGAAGAAATTTCATCGCTCCTTAATTCACCTGAATTGAGAATGCGCGGGACGATTATTTTGTTCAATCTATGAAAATCCGTCTAGCTAGAAGAAATTTCTATTCGTGTGGATGTTGAAGGGAAACAGACCTAAGGGAAACTCTGTCTATCGATAAGAGAAGAAAAAAATTTGACAAAAATACACTGATCTATAGTTGGACTGATATTATTCTAGATTATTTACGTGTATGGCACGAATGTACGAGTGATTCAGAGATGAACATCTTTCGAATAGAAAAAAATCATCCGTACAAATATCGCAATGAAACAAATTGAATTTGAAAGAACGTCAGTTTACGTTACAACGTAAAAGTACGAGGGGGGTGGGGGACCCAAAAAAAAACGGGAATTGCGCTGCGGCGGTGAGGGAGAGTGGGGGAACCCATTGGTCGACCAGGTGTCCGTTGGGGACGCGTATCCCGAGTTAGTGTGCGAAGTTCCGTCGCCGTGAGTGCATCGGTTCGCCCGTGGGAATTTTAAGACTGCTTATGGAGATGCTGCCCCAAGTAAAACCAGAGTCTACGAGGGGTTTTCACGTTTTTAAAATGGAGAAATGTCAATCGAAGACCAACCCCGTTCGGGACGGCCTTCAACGTCAAGAAGCGACGAAAACGTCGACAAAATCAATGCTCTCATTCGTGAAGACCGTCGCCGAACCATCGATCAACTCTGTGAGATGTCCGGGATATCATGGAGTTCAATTCGGCGGATTTTATCCAAAGATTTGCACACGAGCAGAGTTGCAGCGAAATTTGTTCCTCGCCTTCTCACGGACGAGCAAAGGGAGCGTCGACTTCAGGCATGTTTTCAGAAACTTCAAAATCAGCTCGAAGAGGACCCTGAACTTTTTTCCAAGGTGATTACCGGTGATGAATCGTGGTGCTATGGATACGACCACGAAACAAAGCAGCAATCGAGCCAGTGGAAGACACCTCGCTCTCCTCGTCCGAAAAAAGCTCGTCAAGTGAAGTCAAACATCAAGACAATGGCCGTTTGTTTCTTCGATTGCGGAGGTGTTGTGCACGCGGAGTTCGTTCCCCCGGGTCAAACTGTCAACCAGTGAAGTTCTACTTGGAGGTTTCGAAAAGATTGAGGGAGATTATCCGGAAGAAAAGGGCAGATCTTTGGCGCACAAGTGACCGGTTCCTCCGTGATGACAACACGCCGGCCCACGCCGCTCTCTCCGTAAAGCAGTTTTTGATAAAAAACTGCACGACACCAATTGTCCACCCGGACCTAGTCACCTGTGATTTTTTTTTGTTCCCCAGACTCAAAAGGGACACGAGAGGAAAGCGTTTTGCCACTGTGGAGGAGGTAAAACAAAAATCGCTGGAAGGTCCAAAGAACATCCCGATAAGTGAATTTAAAAAATGATTGAACATTGGAAGGATCGTTTGCAGATGTGCGTTCTGGTCAAAGGAGAATACTTTGAAGGCGATCAAAATTTAGTGTAAAAATATTTAAAAAATGAAGAAACTATGACGAAATTCCCGTTTGTTTTTTTGGGTCCCCCCCCTCGTATTATAAATGATTATTCGAGAAATGTAGTCGTGGGATCATTGGAAACGGATTTTCGACACAAATGATGCTCATCTCCAGTGTGATCTCTAAACATTTCATGTTTGTTTTTGCAATTGTTCTCTAAACACGCTTCGTGTACGAACTAGGAGGTCCGCGATCTTTAGAACAATCGGCATTGTCCGACATGTATGTCTCGAGTTAGAATAAAAAGTGAATAAAAGCAAGACACGAAGAGTCTTGGACCCTGGAGGAGAGGCCAACGAGTGATTGTTTTTAAGATTGGTTTGTTTTTTTTTTTTTTTTTTTTGGACCGAGTCGACACCTTGAGGTAACGGATTGAGGAGCGAGGTGCGTAGGTGTTCTGGTGTCGATAGTACGAGGGTGGTCGGTGAAGATGATGGTGGTGGTGATGGTATTGATCATTTTCGTTATCGTAGTATTGGTGATGATGGTGGTGGTGGTGGTCCTGGGAGGACTCTGCCAGCAATGGCTCTAGCTCGGGGGCGCGTTCCACGCCGTTAACTACAACCCCAGACCCACCCCCTCCCTGGCTACTCTCTCCGCTGCTCCCTAGTTTATCGTACTGGTGGGACATCTTCCAGTTCACCTTTTTGTTTCTGAAACATAATTTGTCAAAAAAAAAAACAACACATTCGTGTCAGTATTTGGAATTGAAGTGGACGAGATTGATAAGTTTCGGGGCTTATCGCGACTTTTTTTAATTATCGCAATGACCGCTAAAAACGTAGTTTGAAGGATTTTTCATCTCGAACTAAAATGCTCGATATTTTTTTGACGTCTTTACAACTGAAACGGTGCTACCAGGGGTGTTAGTTGAAGTTTGCCGGTTTAACCAGTAGATGTCGCTAGCAATATGTATACATTTCTATGATTTGGCATGTACGTCATTTTTTTTCTATTGACATTAACCTAAAAAAATACGCAAGTCACATTCCGCCAAAATAATAGCGTCATATTTGTTTACCTCAGTGAATATGTCGAGTTTCGTTCCAAGTTAATCGCATTTGCGGCATTCGTTGCTTTTCTTATTTCATCAAAAGAAAAAAGCAGCTGAAGCTCACCGGTTGCTGGTAAAAACTTATGGCGAACATGCTCCAGTGATTAGAACATGTGAGACATGGTTTCGTCAATTTAAAAGTGGAGATTTCGATTTGACAGACAATGAACATCATGGTGGAGCGAAAAAGTTCGAAGACGAGGAATTGCAGGCGTTATTGGATGTTGATCCAACCCAATCGCAACAAAAATTGGCAGAAATGGTAAATGTGACTCGAGGAGCAATTTGCCAACGTTTAAAAGCCATGGGAAAGATCGAAAAGTATGGAAAATGGGTGCGACACCAGCTGAACGATAGACAAATGGAAAATCGAAAAACCGTTTGTGAAATGCTGCTTCAAACGATTCGAAAGGAAATCTCTTCCGCATCGAATTGTCACGGGGAACGAAAAGTGGATTTATTTTGAGAACCCGAAGCGAAAAAAATCATGGTTTTCACCTGGTGAAGCCGGCCCATCGACTGCAAGGCCAAATCGCTTTGGCCGTAAGACAATGCTCTGTGTTTCGTGGTACCAGTGTGGTGTGGTGTACTACGAGTTGTTGAAACCTGGTGAAACGGTGAACAAGGATCGCTACCGACAACAAATGATCAATTTGAATTAGGCGTTGATCGAAAAACGGCCGGAATGGGCCCGAAGACATGGCAAAGTTATCTTGCAACATGACAACGCGCCGTCTCATACCGCTAAACTGGTGAAAGACACATTAAAAACACTTAATTGGGAAATATTATCACACCCGCCGTACTCTCCAGACCTCGCCCCGTCCGACTATCACCTTTTCGCATCGATGGGACACTCCCTTGCGGAGCAGTGCTTCGCTAATTTTGAAGAAGTCGAAAAATGGCTCGTCGAATGGTTTACCTCGAAAGAGAAAAAGTTTTTTTGGGATGGTATCCATAATTTGCCTGAGTGATGGGCGAAATGTGTAGAAACCAATGATCAATACTTTTAATAAAAAAATTTTGAGATTCCTCTGAAAATTAAGTGTTTTCTTTATCGAAAAAAAACCGGCAAATTTCAACTAACACCCCTGATAAATGTAAATTGTCCGAATGTTGTCACGATGGGAACTTTCGAATTATTTTGGATCAATGTTGCACGTGATCGATACATTATCAATCCGTTACGTTGATTGGGTAGTTGTCGATTGTCTATCTTGAATAACGTATTACTGATAATTCGACCGACCTGATGCTACGCTGTCGTCTTTGCTCGGCGGCAGCAAGAGCCCCAATCGTACCCTCATCCTCGTCCCTCGAACCTCTGTGATGATGATCCGACTTTCCGTCGTGTACCAAGGGAGGCTCGAGACTATTTGTTCTGCTTCCGGTCCCGTGATGATTATTCCCAGTGTGATTCGCGCCGGCCATGTCCATCAGGCAGTTGAACAAGGTCGACCGCTGTTCGAACGTGTTTGAAACCCTTGTCAGACTCGGCGATATGTTTTTTTTTTCTCTCTCTCTCTCACTCTACCATTTTCAGCTCTGGCGCATTTTACATTTGTTTTTGCTCTTTCTTTTCTGGTCGTCTTTAATACAGGTTTTTTCTTATAATTTTCAATCGCGGTTTTTCTGCTATTTGAAAAACTCTTTCTCATTAATCGAATATTACTTTTATCGACAAGCGACCGATGCACTTTTACACTTATCCAATTGAAAGAACGATCATTGAGAAAGAGTCGAATTCATGAAAAGTTCGATGTCGATGATGATTGTTATTGTTCAATCGTGACAAGATTTTTTTTCTTTTTTTCGTGGTATTACGGTCCAAAAAATGGTATCGGTCATGAATTTAATGAATATTTTGTTTGTCGTTATAAAAAAACCTGTATCTGTCGTCAGATCTGCACCAATTTGCGGGATTCTGCTTTTATTGTTTTTTGTTTTTAATGTACATTGCGGGTTCGTATTTCGTGGAATTAATATTGATAAGTTAATGAACGAGTCCCAATATATGTACACATATATATAAATTCATATATACATGTATATTTATGCGTAGAATGATAAATCTGCGTAAAAATGCGATTGTTAGTGAAGCATGCACAAACGGAGCCAGTAATCAACTTTCCTGTTGATTATCACACTCGACTAGCGACCGCAACGTCGATATTTCACGAAACGTCATGCTTCTCGTCAAATTGAAAGTTGATGACTGTTACGCTCAAATATATACAAACGCATATAAATATGTGTATTTCTATATACATATATTTATAACTGAATGCTGTTTAACGTAATTAGAAAAAAAGACCGCAAAAGTCTAGCTGTAGTACGATAAACAAACATATACGATTGTTAAAATACAAGCGGACAAAAAATGGTTGCAACAGCCGACAAACGAGCTGCGCGTCACGTAACAGATCGCTACCTTTGGTTAAAGACACATACAGGGGGTTATTATTATTGTTTATTATAAATATCGGAGCGGCCAGACAAACATGCCTAAGGTTTTTGGTGAGTTGCTTCGTGAATTTGTATTCGGTGTTGATTTGATATATTTTATGTATAAATATTTATATACATATACAGTGGGTCAAAAAAGTATTCGTACACCTTGTTTTTTTTTTGCGATAACTTTATGGACATAAGCGATACGCAAAGTAAGCCAATTTTATTTAATAGTACATCAGGTGCAGAGATAAAGTGCAAATGGAGAACTTTTTCCCAGGAATAATAGAAGAATTAGGCCGAAAAAAACGAAAATTTTCGGGCCAAAAAAAGTATTCATACACTTACGATTATAGTGAAAACCTACGTCGTCATAGTTGTTAATTATAACTAATATTTGGTGCGCATCTCTTTTGCTTCAATTATCGCCTCGAGTCTCTTAGGCATGGATTCTACTAGATTTTGCGTTCTTTCTTTTGCTATTTTCGTCCATTCTTCTAAAAGCACTCTTTGGAGATCGGATTTGTTTGTTATTTTTCTTTTTCTCATTTCTACATCCATCAAGTGCCATCAATTTTCAATAGGATTGATGTCCGGAGATTTTGGTGGTGTAATCAATTGTTTGCGGACATTACAGAGTAACCATTCCCTCGTTTTCATGGCGGTATGTTTCGGGTCGTTATCTTGTTGGAAGTAGAAATTTCCATCCAGGCCCATTTTATCTGCACTCGCTTTGAAATTGCTGCGCAACACGTCGATATACTTCCGGGCATTCGTTGTACCATCTATAAAAGCCAGATTACCAACGCCATAATATCCCATACAGTCCCAAACCGTGACGCTTCCGTCCGCCGTGCTCTACAGTCGGTATTAAAGTTTTCTGCCGGAGCTCGGTATTTGGTTTCCGCCAGACGAATTTTTTTCCATCGGACCCGAAGATGTTAAACTTCGATTCATCCGGGAATACGGCACGTTTCCAAAATTCTATAAATTTTTTTACGTAGGTTTTTGCGAAAACTTAACGTTTTTCTCGATTTATATTATTAATTAATGGTTTTTTGCGGGCAGAATGCAAAACTCTCTTAGGCATGGATTCTACTAGATTTTGCGTTCTTTCTTTTGCTATTTTCGTCCATTCTTCTAAAAGCACTCTTTGGAGATCGGATTTGTTTGTTATTTTTCTTTTTCTCATTTCTACATCCATCAAGTGCCATCAATTTTCAATAGGATTGATGTCCGGAGATTGTGGTGGTGTAATCAATTGTATGCGGACATTACAGAGTAACCATTCTCTCGTTTTCATGGCGGTATGTTTCGGGTCGTTATCTTGTTGGAAGTAGAAATTTCCATCCAGGCCCATTTTATCTGCACTCGCTTTGAAATTGCTGCGCAACACGTCGATATACTTCCGGGCATTCGTTGTACCATCTATAAAAGCCAGATTACCAACGCCATAATATCCCATACAGTCCCAAACCGTGACGCTTCCGTCCGCCGTGCTCTACAGTCGGTATTAAATTTTTCTGCCGGAGCTCGGTATTTGATTTCCGCCAGACGAATTTTTTTCCATCGGACCCGAAGATGTTAAACTTCGATTCATCCGAGAATACGACACGTTTCCAAAATTCTATAGATTTTTTTACGTAGGTTTTTGCGAAACCTAAACGTTTTTCTCGATTTATATTATTAATTAATGGTTTTTTGCGGGCAGTTCCGCCGTATATTCGGGCAGAATGCAAAACGTTTCGAATAGTCCGGGGACACCCGCTCTTCCCCGATGTTGACGCGACATCATTCGCTAAACTGCGAGCACATGTGAATGGTTTTTTTGTAGCCTCTGTAACGATACTCCGACGCTCTCGTACCGTTAGTATTCTCGGTCGACCGGTTAGTGACTTATTTTCTGTGCTGTTTGTTCTTTCGTATTTTTTTATTATATTTGCGAAATTTAGATCTAGTTCTTTACTAATTTTTCGATAACTTTCACCGCGTTTCCGAAGAAAAATCACTCTATCTCGCATGGATATTGATATTTCGCTTTTCTTTGCCGTCGTGTCTGTTCGGAGCTTGAAGATCTACTACCGCATGGAATAGGTCAAAATCATTGTGTAAACGAAGACTCGTTTACATTGTACGCCGAGGTCAGACCGTCCGTGAGTGAATATCGAGGTTTAGCAGCTCAATCGTAAGTGTTCGAATACTTTTTTGGCCCGAAAATTTCCTTTTTTTTTTTGCATAATTCTTCTATTATTCCTGGGAAAAAATTCTCCATTTGCAGTTTATCTCTGTACCCGATGTACTATTAAATAAAATTGTCTTTCCTTGCGTATCGCTTATGTCTATAAAGTTATCGCAAAAAAAACAAGGTGTACGAATACTTTTTTGACCCACCGTAAATATGAGGTGTTACAACTTTTTTTTTCTACGTCATCTGACCCTGATCCCCATTATGAAAGTTTTTTTTACCGAAAAGTTGACTGTAAACGAAAATAGCCAAATTTTTCGTTTAGGTGAAAAAGAAAAACTTATTTTCCGAAGAAAAAAATACGGAATAATTCGACTTTCGGAAAAAATACCTCATATTTATAGTTTTTTTTTTTTTTTTTTAAGTTCAGCACTCAATGTGGTTATGCGTTAGGAGTAGTGCAGTTGAATTTAATTTTCGTATTATATTTGACAAATTTTCCACACACGTAACGTAAGCTCAAACGTTAAAACGACCGAATTGGGCAAATCAGCGGTGATTCCATTGTCCGTGAACACGAATAGACGAATATTTCATCTTTCGGTGGGTTTTTCTATTATTATATATTTAAAAAATTCAGTGTGTATTAAGAAAAATTGTGGTAGTGTAAAACTTGCAAGTTAATAATGAATATATAAGAAAGGTAAGAATAAAATTTTTCAAGCGTTACAAACTCTACAGCAATTATTTCAAAACAATATCTAGAATTCGTGTAAAAAAAAATTGAACCTTTTACATGTTTTTAATTTTTACTTCAGCTATTTTTTCGACGGAATATATATTTAACTAAAGAAATCGAAAGAATATGCTCGTTCCACACGTAAAATCGGGAATAAAAAATAATAATTTGTCTACGATCGATCTAAGATCGTCTATTTTATAATCAACTACATCATTATAAAATTCTTTATTTCATTTAATTTTCAATACTCTATGTATCTAGCGAGAAGAAGAAGAATAATGATAAAAATTCTCGAGGCAAAAGGCGAACTAGTTCGAGAACTAGAAATGGAATTAATTTTTTTTTTTTTTTTTTTCTTACTTCGAATTGCAGGAGATCTACAGAGTGGAGAATCTCTGACTACATTACTTACACCAGCTATTTAGGAGCGTCGACGCAAATGAGCCGAACGAGCGTACTATTTTACGTGCTCGTACGGAAAAGAAATACTCTGACGTTGCATCGATACCAGGATGTCGAAAAATTTCGATATTTCGAATTTTACAGATCGCAATGAGAAATCATGATTTGTAAAATTTCACGAAACTTCGTCATTCGTCCGTTTTTTTTTTTTTTTGTTGTTGTTACTATTCGATTCTGGGAGTGCTATTTTGGAAAGGGTTTTTGCTTAGAGAATGTCGACACCGAGTTTTCAAGTGCCTGCCAATATTGTGTTTTTGATTTTTATTTACGAATGATAGTAAATTTTGTACAAGAAAAACTCGGTGCTGTTGGCTCTCTTGCTCAACTAACATTAAGTGTCTATTTATCTAGAGACCTGCACGCATTTTTCTAGTAAACGGATATCTCGAATGAGATTTACAGGTGCCTAGGAATTTCCAAAGATATATATATATATATATATATATATATATATATATATATATATATATAAATGGATAATATACATATTTTTTTGATTGTGTAATCGTGTAGAATGAGAGAGGTTGCTGCGATCTTGACTAAAATTGATTTTTATAGTCAGAGCTTATTAATTAGAAAACATAATGTCGACGCTGCTTACGAAAAGTAGCACGATTCAAATTTCTTACGAAAACTAACACGTTTCGAATTCCACCACGAAAATCAACACGTTTCGATATTCGACGCGAAAACTAGCATTCGGCTTCTGTCGCGAAAAGTGGCGTGTTTCGATTTGCACTGGAAAAAGTAGTATATTTGCCGAACAAAATCGAATGAGATTCGGAGCTTTCACAAATGTTTTAATAATTTTTTCGGGAGCACCATAAGGAAAAAAACATTAAGGGTGTATCGTCCGTACACCCTTAAACATTTATATTCGTTTTCTATTTTAAAAAATAATAACATTATTGAAAATACGATTCGCAAATACGATACGCAATATTCTAACACTCAAAAACTAAAATTGTTCATCAATGATATTTTTCATGACTTCAAGTCTCGGAGTCAGCGATTGAATTGAACAAAATTATTGTTTATAAAAAGTATATTCTACTTACAGTCTGAAGAATCGTTCATTGTGTTTTTATTTTATAAAAAAAAAAAACACAATCTTTGAGTGACCAACGACTAAAGTATAAAGTACAGTATAAGTATAAAGTACAGTTGACAAAATCTTCAAAACAATCGATTGAGATATCTCGAGAAATGTCAGGTCTTGGACGAAGTAGCGAGAGGGAAAAAAAACTGACATTGTTAACTTTGCATACACCGCCAATTGTTTTCGATTTTCTTTTCTCTAATTTTTTTGACCATGGTTTTTTTACTCCAATATGACGTGGCATTTGCCGTTTGCCATCTTATGATAAGCCTAGCGGACCAAAATTCAAACGGTAAAATATGTATGAAATAAATTCGAACAAAAAATAAAATAGTACAAAATGACGAGCTTAAATATTTCGTCAATTTGGAGTAAAAAAGAATGTTCAAAGAACGTGGAGTAAAAAATGAGAAACACTTTCAGTGATACTGAAACGTGCTAATTTTTCGTGATGAAAGTCGAAACACCCCTAGTTTTCGTGGTAAAAGCCGAAACACGCTAGTTTTCGCGCAGATATCAAGCGTGATTGTTTTCGTATGAAATCTGAAACATGCTAGTTTTCGTAAGCAGCGTCGATGTATTCTTTAGTCGAGATAGCAGCTAAACGTGAATTTCGGATCGTTCGTGATGAATCGAATTGATGATAATAGAAGATGAAATGAGAAAGTAACGAAAAACGTGTACAACAGAAAATAAGAGGTGATTAGAGTCGAAAATAGTGAATTTATATATAAAAATGTGCACAGATAGAGTCTTAGAAAGTTGTTTGAAAATAATAATAAAAGCATAATAGAAATATTAGTAGATGATAAAGGGAATAAAGGAGGTTTTTTTTTTTTTTTTTTTTTTTTCGAGAAAGAGATAAAAAAAGTAAGTACTACCGCCTGGGCCGCAGGACTTTGCCCGGCATTATCGTTATCGATAAGATCGTTATCGTTCTGGAAAATAAAGAAAAAAATATATAAAGAGATGGTTATGGCAAGTAGAGTAGAAATCCTCTCGTTTTTTTTTTTTTTTTTTTTTTTCGGAAAGTATGTGAATGGCATTTCTTTTCTTCAGTAAATAATTACGGTGAATTTCGTCTATGACCTATTTTCGATCCTATTCTATAACTGAATTTATGTCTAAGTGACGGAAATAGAAAAATAAAAAAGGGTCGTCGATTATTTTTCACTTTCGCTATATGTAACTTTATCGTAATGATAATTCTAATAGAGGGGCAACACTCAATCGTTTCTATGTAATGATATCCTATAGGTTTTTTTTTTTTTTTTTTTTTTTTTTCAAAATAATCATTCAGAACTCACATATTCCTACCTATCTACCAAATAGTATATGTATATCATTATATAAAAAAAAAAAAAAACATTGTTAAGAAAATTCTTTATTTTTGTGTTTCTGTAAAAAATAAAAATTCTAGGATTTCACCGAGTGTCTTCGTATTTATTGGGAAATCACAAGCGTCATGACATTGGGTGGAAAATTTAGATTACCTCTCTCCCAGTTATAGTTTATTAATTTTTTTTTTCTAGAATATGATCCAACAAAGGTTCGACTATCTTTAACAGCATAGAAATTGTCATTCTCTAAGGTAGTAGTCTGGTAACTTAAGCCGATTTTCATGTTTTTTTTGGAGGGCGCTTTTTTTGTAGGAAAATAAAAATGAATCGGTTTGGATATTTAGGATGTTTTTATTTACATATTAAGGATACAAAAAAAAAATGTTTTGAAAAAATTTACGACACAAAAGGATACAAAAAAATATTTAATAGTTTATTATTATTATTATTGTTATTGATCGAAGTTGGCATCTCGAAGTTGGCAGCCCGGGTCCTAACTTCTTTTCTACCGAACCGATTGCTTTCAAATTTTAAGGGAGAACACCACTGTGACCCCCTGTTTTTTTTCACATTTTTCAAGAATTTTTTTTTTGTGGAAAAAAAAAGAGATATTTGAAAAATTTTTTTGGGTTTTGTTCCTTGTTTATTAATGTATCAAAGAACATTTTTTTCGCCTTTGAAATTAAAGTTGATTTCAAAGGCGTGCCTATTTTTTTTAAAACAATGTTTTTCTAAATCCCTGTGTACTTCTCTTCAAAATATCATATTATTAACGAAAACACTCGGTATTTTTTTTCAGATCGACGTTGAAGAGAGTTTTGCTGCGTGCCGCGGAAATGACAGCACCTGACGCGAGAGCTTCCCCAGCGCCACCATGCGGCGTGAAAAATGTGAAAAATTTTTTTTTTGATACATTAATAAACAAGGAACAAAACCCAAAAAATTTTTTCGAATATCTCTTTTTTTTCCCACAAAAAAAAATTCTTAAAAAATGTGAATAAAAAACAGGGGGTCACAGTGGTGTTCTCCCTTAACAGGCTACTCTACACACTTATAATTCTCGTCGGAACTACCGAGGAATTTTTTACCCCTAACTTTTTATTTTACAACCCCTCCTTAGCTAAAATAAAAGGACTTTTTTTTCCAAAGTCCGCCATTTTGTTATTTATCCATGAAATTTAACTTCAGTAGTTCCGATCAGAATGACATGTCTATAGATTAAGAATAATCAAGAATTTTTTATTTCAGATAACATCAAGAGCCAAAATCACCGGGGCCACCCACGCGCTTTTTTTTTCGAGGTGCCAACTTCGATCAATAATAATAATAATAAACTATTAAATTTTTTCAAACAAAATTTTTTTCGCATCTTTAATATGTAAATAAAAACGTCCTAAATACCCAAAACGATTCATTTTTATTTTCCTACGAAAAAACGCCCTTCAAAAAAGACATGAAAATCGGCTTAAGTTACCGGACTACTACCTCAATGATGCTATACTTTTAATCGACTGGGCTTGAGTGATTATTTTTTCCATCTTGCCGGTTTCCCAATACTTCAGGGAACTTCAAGCTACACTGATTCGGTTGCACGAAACATCTTAATTTGTAATTGTACGTACGGTGGGACAAAGGGATTTGACACACATCAAATTATTTGAAATCTGTTTTTGTAACAGAGTTGTGAAAATGTCTGATTTTTATATTATTGTCAGCACTACATGAGCACACGAGGATAATAAATATCTGGATGTGTTGGGATGGAAAAATCAAGACGAGATTTCGCTTCGAACAGATTTGGCTAAATGAGAGATCGGCATTTCGTGAGAAAATTTGATAAAACGTAACTTTTATCCAATTCAAATAACATTTTAATTTTGTAAAATAAGATTTTCATTCGAAGAGAATCAAGCCCCTTTCGAGGTTTCTAATGTACTACTTGGATTACATTTTTTTTTTTTTTTTTTTCCCCGAAATCGCTAATTTTAAATATTTGGTCCTCACATTGGTTTTCAATTCCTACCACGAAGAAGCGAACGACAAACATTCATTCGAACTCAATTTTCGTCTTAGATCGACGCTGAGCCTGTTTCTCGCGTCATATTTTTTATCGGAAATCATTTGCATAATCGATATTCTGCTAAAATATCGTCGACGAACAGAGAAATAGTATGTTTACGAGATATCGGAAAAAAAATGTATGACTAAAAGATGCTGCAAAAAATAGGCTCGGCGCGATTCTGAGATATATTGTTATGGGGGTGGAGGTTCCCGTCAACGAAATAGTATTCGTGATTGTATATGTAAACTATGTATCACATATTTACGAATGACATGGCTCGCGAGTTATATTATCGAGGGACAGGGCTAATACACGATACTACGATTTTTCGCGGGTCACGAAAAATGTAAACGAAAAAAAAAAAAGAAAAAAAAGAAAAACAAAATAACTCACCTGTGCACCAGCCTGGATCTGTCCGAACCTCGTCGTCTTCCAATTTTCGAGGATCAGCAGGCAGGCATATATCTTACCAACGCTCAGCTTATCTTTGCCTAATTCTGTAAATCGATTTAACATTTATCAATATAATTTTAACCATTGCCTTCCTTAAAGGGTCGACTACTATAGTGAAATAAAAATTTGCTGAATCAATAGCCCAAATTATATCAAAATTGTACTGTCTTGGTACGTCAACAATTATTGATCCAGTTTTCAATGTAAATGCGTTAAAACTGCACTTAAACTACGGCTCAAAGTGTAGAAGTGAGCGTAATTCAAAATATTATCTGCGTATCAGTTTGTCACTACGATCGTTCCTCAATTAATCTCCCATCGACTAAATTCTTCTTCAACAAGAAGAACCGAACTCAACTGAATGGAAAAAAAAAAAAAAAAAAAAAAAAAACACGATACCTTCTTTCCTAGGTATCAAAAGGTCCAGCATCTTTTTCGCTTGCAGAGGCCAAATATTTCTAATCGTCCCTCGCAGCTCTTCGTCCGCTCGGTCCATCTCCTCGGCTACAAAAACAGTTTTATTTGATGTATATTTCACGTTAAACAAATTATTATTTAAACTCTCGTGTACAAAATTGACCATGAAGATCTGGTGAATTTAAGGGTGGAAATAGGGTTAGACGGTTCAAAAAATCGATTTTTTTTAAATTTCATAAATAGTTAGTGCAACTGTTGAAAAATATGTTCCCAAAATTTTAAATGAAAATTCCGACTCGTTCTATTGTTATAAGACATTGAGGGGGAAAATAGGATTAGGACAGCGTTTTCTCAATGATTTTCATGAATTTTTTTATAGTATAAAAAATGAATATGATTTATTGAAACTTTGAGAATATTTTATACATATATTTAAGTATATACTATAAAATTTTTGAAGAATTTCCTTGAAAAACACCGCAGATATTAGCGACCCCATGTTGCAAGTCACAATCCGACTCAGCATTTTGCTATTTTTTCAAACGCGTTTTTCTGAAAACGACTTTTTTTCAACTTGCGTACACGCTAGTTCGAAAAGTTTTCAACCAATCGTTTTGAAAATTGACAGTTACTTTCTTCATAGTATCGCGCTCTATGTGAACCTAAAATCGGAATATTATCATTATTTAAAATAATTTTTTTTTTTCCAAATAAAGTTGTAAAAATGGCAAAAAATCATGCTTTTTTATTTTAACCCCTGTAAAAAATTCAATTTTCTATTTTTTTGATAGCATTTAGGTTCATATAGAGGAGAGACATATAATAAAAGGAAATTTCAACCTCGTTTGATTTCAGATGAAAATTGCGGCTTCCAGAATGTACGGAAAATGCTGAGTCTGATTGTGACCTGCAATATGGGGTCGCTAATATCTTCGGTGTTTTTCAAGGAAATTCTTCAAAAATTTTATAGTATATACTTAAATATATGTATAAAATATTCTAAAAGTTTCAATAAATTATATTAATTTTTTATACTATAAAAAAATTCATGAAAATCATTGAGAAAACTCTGTCCTAATCCTATTTCCCCTCTTGGGGGGGGGGGGGGGGGGGGGGGGGGTTTTAAAATTATTTTTTTTTGCATTTTTTTTAAATTTTTTTCTGAATGAACAATATGTCGAGAATATTGTGTATAAATTTTAAGTCAATCGGAGTAAAACTAACGGAGTTAAAGCGTTTCAAACGACCGGCCGTGATACGTGATACGTGAAAACTTTAAATCGATTTTCCCGAAAACGTCATTTTTGAAGTTTGTGAACATTAGAACTCAAAATCTACCGAACCGATCCTTTTGAAAATTCAAACATTACTTCTTCACATAAATCAACAGGTAATCAGAAGGAGTTTTTTTTTTTCAATTTTTTTCAATTTTTTAATAACAAATTAAGCGCGATTTTTTGAGCTAAAATTGCGTTTTTCACTTCCAAGTGCTGCAAAAAATAGAAAAAAAAAAAAAAAAAAAAACCTCTTCCTGATTACCTCGAGAAATACATCACCCTTAAAATGCATATCAATTTTTTTGTTCCACATGATCCGGTAACGAGTTATAATGTTCACCGCAAAACCACTTTTTTTCAAGGCGCCTCTGGAGATTCAACGTCACCGGCTTATTTATCAATATTTTTCATTGACAATTTTTTTTGAGATACTTCAATAGTTGTACAATAATATGTAATTCTATTTAATGAAATTATATTACTCATGTCGCCGCAAAAAAATCATAAAAATATACTTTTTTTTCACCTTTAAAACCCTACCCCCCCCCCCTCAATATTGACCCAGTGAATAAGTCCGGGTTTCTATTGGCGGTTGAATTTTTCTAAACCGATCTCTCTTCCGAATTTATACATTTATTCACCGAAATTGACGAGCGGAAAGGGTCATAATCGATTTTGCCGATTTTTTAATGCGCCGTTTTTCTCGTATCCTCTAACGATCCATGGAGTTAATTGTCACCCTAAAATTCTTCGGCCATACTCACCCACTCTCATTTTGATGCTAAGATTTTCCCTAATCAAGGCAAATAGTGTCGTTGTAAAGTTGACCTTGCCATCGTCGTCGACCGGCATGTTCATTCTAATGAGTTTCTTGTAGGCGAGACGATTCGGGCATTTGTTACCAAAACCCAATGGCGGATCCATGTTCTTAAGCATATCGTACATCTCGGTAAAGTGAATCTTTCCTGTTGCGTTTGGATCGTACTCGGCCCATATTCTAACGAACTCGTCGAGATGATGAGCACCGAGAATCGACGAGTCGCGGGTGAGGTAGTCAAAATTGTCCATGATTACGGCGACAAAGAGATTCAGCATTAGAAACGAGCAGAAGAAGATGAACGATACGAAGTAAGCGTAGGCGAGATTAGAACCGCAACCGTCCGACTCTTTATTTTGTACTTTCGGGTCGCACGGACGGTCCTTTATGCAAGAGAGCATTATATTTGGCCATGCTTCGCCCGTTGCACACCTGCAAAATATTTTTCATATTTTTATTATTCGATTTTTTTTTATCATTGTTAAAAACCATTCGCGATAACTTTACTTCATTTTTTTTTTAACAATTATTACTTTCATTCGTCATAATGAACATAAATACGTATTTTTCGTGACGCGAACATTTTATTATAAAATTATTTTGAATGATTCTTTCTTGTTCGAACGGTTAACGTCTTATTTTTACGTCGAGCTCTACACTATTGGCAATTACCGAAGCGACGAAGCACGAAGTTCGATAGTTTCACGGTGTATTTCGTAAAATCGGTACGGTACTCACCGAAATAGTAACATCAGAGCTTGTATGAAACTTTGGAAATTGTTGTGCTCGTAGATCGATGTATCCGGATCGAGATTTATGTTACCGAATACCTGTTTGAAATGAAAGATGTGTGCCGAAAAAAAAAAAAAGCCAATAAGCGTTAGTTTCGATTAGCCAAAAGATGGAGCAACGTGTAATTGACGTTAGTTGATCTTTTTAGCACATGGAAAATAAATACGGAATAGTTTTAGCTCGTAAATGGTTCTACGAGGGTGAGCGACATTTAAACGAGCCAACTCTAGCTTACGATCGATTTCTGCATTTTTCCTTCCATGGATAAGTATACCCGAAGTATTATCAAAAAACATGTAATATATTTTTGATATACGTTTTTTTTTAAATGATAGAATTATTGAAAAATACTTTAAAAAAATTATTTATTTCAAACAAAAGCTCCCGAAAATAAGAAATGGCATGAGCTTTAAGTGAGAACACCACTGTGACCCCCTGTTTTTTTTTTCACATTTTTCAAGAATTTTTTTTTGTGGGAAAAATAAGAGATATTGGAAAAATTTTTTTGGTTTCTGTTCCTTGTTGATTAATGTATCAAAAAACATTTTTTTCACATTTCTCACGCCGCATGCTGGCGTTGGGAAAGCTCTCGCGTCAGGTGCTGTCATTTCCGCGGCACGCAGCAGAACTCTCTTTAACGTCGATCTGAAAACAAATACCGAGTGTTTTCGTTAATAATATGATATTTTGAAGAGAAGTACACAGGGATTTGGAAAAATATTGTTTTAAAAAAAATAGGCACGCCTTTGAAATTAAAGTTAATGTCAAAGGCGTGCCTATTTTTTTCAAAACAATATTTTTCCAAATCCCTATGTACTTATCTTCAAAATATCATATTATTAACGAAAACACTCGGTATTTTTTTTCAGATCGACGTTGAAGAGAGTTCTGCTGCGTGCCGCGGAGATGACAGCCTTTGAAATTAAAGTTAATTTCAAAGGCGTGCCTATTTTTTTCAAAACAATATTTTTCCAAATCCCTATGTACTTCTCTTCAAAATATCATATTATTAACGAAAACACTCGGTATTTTTTTTCAGATCGACGTTGAAGAGAGTTCTGCTGCGTGCCGCGGAGATGACAGCACCTGACGCGAGAGCTTCCTCAGCGCCGCCGTGCTGCGCGAAAAATGTGAAAAAAATGTTTTTCGATACATTAATAAACAAGGAACAAAACCCAACAAAATTTTTCGAATATCTCTTTTTTTTCCCACAAAAAAAATTCTTGAAAAATGTGAAAAAAAAACAGGGGGTCACAGTGGTGTTCTCCCTTAAGCTGCTCCGGTCGTTAGTGTCCCGTTAATATGTACTCATTTAATGACAAAACGTTCGAAATGTCAAAAATAGTTCGGCGTATACTTTTTTTTCCATGGAGAATTTTTTTTTCTACCCAGGTCTCAATTCGTTTTCTACACGCTCGTTAATTTCTCACCGAAAAAGTAACATGAGAGAGTCAAAGAAGGACTGAAAGTTGTTGTGACGTTCGATCGCTGTTGCCGAATCGTTTGCTATATTTCCGAAAACCTGATGGCAATTTTAACATGCTTTTAATCGCACAAATTTGTGATCATAATATTATTCATAATTTTTTGTTTCATCGCGAAATCATTTTGAATGATTTTTTATTCCAGGGATCTCTCTCCGCACGGTTCAAATAATTATTTTATCGGTTCTTTTTTGTTTGTTATGGAGTAAGGTAAGTGGTCTCAGGGTGGGCCACCAGAGTTTTATACCAGGCTCCATGGAGAGAAAAAACATCGTCAATATTGGGCCAAATTTCGTTTACATATACGAGGTCCGTTAAAAAAGTATCGCGAATTTTGAATTTCCGCGGGCTACGTACATTCGATTTTCGATTTTTTCGCGGCGTTAGGTTGGTACTCGTGTCCCTCACTTATGCTGAAAAAATCGGCCATTTTGAATGTTTAGTTAATCGTTGACGGCTGTTTTGGTTAGACGCGTTTTGGCTTGTTTTCGATTTTTGCCTATTCCAAAAAAATGGATCAAAGAATCTGTAACAAATTTTGTGTGAAAAACAAAATTAAGTGCCCGGACGTATTCCGATTGTTGACTGTGGCATATGGTGAAGCTACCTTGGACCAGAGCAACGTTTATCGGTGGTACAAAATGTTCTCGGAGGGCCGAGAAGATGCGAACAACGAAATGCGTTCCGGACGCCCAAGCACATCAACAACAGACGAAAACATTGATGAAGCGAAGAAAATAATATTGGCCAATCGTCGAATTACCTTTGGAGAAGTTGCCGAGGAACTAAACATATCGATTGGTTCGTGCTATTCGATTTTTACCAATGATTTGAGCATGAGACGGATCACCGCGAAATTCGTGCCAAAATTGCTCAATTTCGAACAAAAACAGTGTCGCGTTAAGGGCGGGGTAAGGGTTTTCATTTTCGAAAACTCGAACTTTTTTTTTGTCTTATCTTATTGTTTAACATTTCAAGAATATGTCCTTAAAGATTTAAACCGATCTAAGCAATATTCTTGAAGTTATTGTCTTATTAATCTCCTGGCCTTTAACGCTATACCTCTAACAGCTGCGGGCTAGCAGTGCAGCTGTCGAACAGGTATACAGTTTATTCATTGCTATTGCGTATATAGTATATAGTGTATACTATACACCACAATATAAGCAAGTACAAACTTGCTTATACCTGTCTGTATATTTTGAGGTAAGCCGATAAAATTCGCTTATGAACGTTTTATACCAGATTGTTTTAGTGTTCAAAACTTTAAAGCGTTTTCCTCACAACTCACGTTTTCAAAGTCGGTGTCCCTCATAACTTGAAAACTACAGCACCGATCCCTTTGAAATTTTCAACACTAATTCTGTACATAATTTACGAAGTAACGCTGGAGAGTTTTTTTCAAATTTGTTAATAATTATTATTTTACAATAACAAATTAACCGATTTTTTTTCGTAAAAATCGCGTTTTCCCCTTCAAAATGTTCCGAAAAATTGAAAAATTGAAATTTCGAAAAACCCTCCCAGCGTTACCTGGGGAAAACTATTATCTAACAAATGAACTTTCATTTTTTCATTTCAGATGATCCAGCACCAAGTTACGAGGGACACCGCAATTCTACTTTTTTTCCGAGACACGTCCGAATAATTGCTGCCATTGTCATATTTTTTAATATTACTTCGTGAACATTTTATATAATATTCTTCGAATGTCATATTTTACTGTACCATTAGTTTTAATAAAGAGATTTTAACTGCGTCGTCACAAAAAAATCACAAAAACATGCCTTTTTTTTGTACGAATTAACCTTACCCCGCCCTTAACATCGGTAAGGAGCTGTTGGACTCGGTCCGCGACGACCCAAATTTGCTCCAGAGGGTCATAACTGGTGACGAATCATGGGTTTATGGTTATGACGTGAAAACCAAAGCTCAATCATCGCAATGGAAGCTGCTTTTTTTGGAATAGGCAAAAATCGAAGACAAGCCAAAACGCGTCTAACCAAAAAACAGCTGTCACCAATTAACTAAACATCCAAAATGGCTGATTTTTTCAGCATAAGTGAGGGACACGAGTACCAACCTAACGCCACAAAAAAATCGAAAATCGAATATACGAGCGGGGACCCAAAAAAAAACGGGAATTACGCTGAGGCGGGGAGGGAGAGTTGTCATTTTACAAAAAAAAAAAAAAAATACTTGCTCCAAATTTCAAGGGTAGGCTAGGGGGGGCTTTTGTAAAATGAATTGTCATTTTACAAAAGGAAAAAATACTTGCTCCAGATTTCAAGGGTAGGCTACAGTGAAATTTCGAGGGATGACAATCATTAAGATGAAGTATTACGCGTAATTTAACAATAATTTTGTAAAATGAGTGGTCAATTTATAAAGTTATCGTTAAATTACGCGCAATACTTCATTTCAATGATTGTCTACCCTTGAAATCTGGAGCGAGAATTTTTGTTTTTTCCAGTCCGAAACGTTTCATCCTCGTGATCGACGAAACTAAGTTCCACCGTAAATTCCACTCTCGTTTTTACTGCGACGCGTGGACATTAGATACGAGGGGAGACCCAAAAAAACGGGAATTGCGCTGCGGCGGGGAGGAAGAGTTTGGGAGCCCATTGCTCGACCAGGTGTCCGTTGGGGACACGTCTCCTGAGTTAGTGTGCGAAGTTCTGTCGCCGTGAGTGCATCGGTTCACCCGTGGGAATTTTTGTAGTGAAACAACTTTTTCCATTACGGCGAAAATTTTGTTTCCTGTTGGGGAAATCGGCCGCGGAAACTACTGTAATGCTTGAGACTGCTTATGGCGATGCTGCCCTAAGTAAAACCAGATTCTACGAGTGGTTTTCACGTTTTAAAAAATGGAGAAATGTCAATTGAAGACCAACCCCGTTCGGGACGCCCCTCAACGTCAAGAAGTGACGAAAACGTCGACAAAATCAATGCTCTCATTCGTGAAGACCGTCGTCGAACCATTGATCAACTCTGTGAGACGTCTGGGATATCATGAAGTTCAATTCAGAGGATTTTATCGAAAGATTTGCACACGAGCAGAGTTGCAGCCAAATTTGTCCCTCGCCTTCTCACCGACGAGCAAAGGGAGCGTCGACTTCAGGCATGTTTTGAACTTCAAAATCAGCTCGAAGACGACCCTGAACTTTTTTCCAAGGTGATTACTGGTGATGAATCGTCGTGCTATGGATACGACCCCGAAACAAAGCAGCAATCAAGCGTTTTGCCACTGTGGAGGAGGTAAAACAAAAATCGCTGGATGGCCTAAAGAACATCCCGATAAGTGAATTTAAAAAATGTTTTGAACATTGGAAGGATCGTTTGCAGAGGTGCGTTGTCGTCAAAGGAGAATACTTTGAAGGTGATCAAAATTTGGTGTAAAAATATCAAAAAATAAAGAAATTATGACGAAATTCCTGTTTTTTTTGGGTCCCTCCTCGTACGTAGCCCGCGGAAATTAAAAATTCGCGATACTTTTTTAACGGACCTCGTATAGATGATAAGAAACCGGTCCGTGTCAGAAACGGCCATTTTTCCTTTACTCTAGGAGGGTTTAATGAAGAATAATAACGTACCTGCATGCCGATAATGGCGTAGATGAAAAACAGCATTGCTATGAGCAGACATACGTAAGGCAGCGCCTGTAACGAAGAAAAAAGCATTCGTAAAATTATCGAAAATCAATTATCCCTCGAAATCAGAATTGAAGATAATTAATTTGTTATTTAACAAAGTATTTCTTGCCTTGAAGGACTGCACGAATGTCCATAGTAGAATTCGTATAGTGTATCCCTGCCTGAGAAGTTTGATCAGTCTGGCGGCGCGAAAGAGCCTTAGGAAGCCAACGTTGATGAAGTTCTCCTGCAGGGGACAAAGAAAATTACACTTCAACAAACAAAGTCGTAATATCATCGAGTTTATCGTTGTCCAGGCCTCGAACTTGCATCGAGACAACATTGCGACTCGAACATCATACATTTTATTGACACATTGAAACATGTGTTTGAAAAACATTTTCTCTTTTCCATCATCATTAAGGGTGAACACCACTGTGACTCCCTGTTTTTTTTTCACATTTTTCAAGAATTTTTTTTCGTGGGAAAAAAAAGAGATATTCGAAAAATTTGTTTGGGTTTTGTTCCTTGTTTATTAATGTATCGAAAAACATTTCACATTTTTCACGCCGCATGGTGGCGTTGGGAAGGCTCTCGCGTCAGGTGCTGTCATCTCCGCGGCACGCAGCAGAACTCTCTTCAACGTCGATCTGAAAAAAAATACCGAGTGTTTTCGTTAATAATATGATATTTTGAAGAGAAGTACATAGGGATTTGGAAAAATATTGTTTTAAATAAAATAGGCACGCCTTTGAAATTAACTTTAATTTCAAAGGCGTGCAAATTTTTGCAAATTTTTTTTAAAACAATATTTTTCCAAATCCCTATGTACTTCTCTTCAAAATATCATATTATTAACGAAAACACTCGGTATTTTTCTTCAGATCGACGTTGAAGAGAGTTCTGCTGCGTGCCGCGGAGATGACAGCCTTTGAAATTAAAGTTAATTTCAAAGGCGTACCTATTTTTTTCAAAACAATATTTTTCCAAATCCCTATGTACTTCTCTTCAAAATATCATATTATTAACGAAAACACTCGGTATTTTTTTTCAGATCGACGTTGAAGAGAGTTCTGCTGCGTGCCGCGGAGATGACAGCCTTTGAAATTAAAGTTAATTTCAAAGGCGTGCCTATTTTTTTCAAAACAATATTTATCCAAATCCCTATGTACTTCTCTTCAAAATATCATATTATTAACGAAAACACTCGGTATTTTTTTTCAGATCGACGTTGAAGAGAGTTCTGCTGCGTGCCGCGGAGATGACAGCACCTGACGCGAGAGCTTCCTCAGCGCCGCCGTGCTGCGCGAAAAATGTGAAAAAAATGTTTTTCGATACATTAATAAACAAGGAGCAAAACCCAAACAATTTTTTCGAATATCTCTTTTTTTTCCCACAAAAAAAAATTCTTGAAAAATGTGAAAAAAAACAGGGGGTCACAGTGGTGTTCACCGTTAACGTTTTGCTGACGAGTCCTTGGCGCGATGCACGAACGAAGCTATAAAGTTAGACCGTGTCGAGCATATTCGAGTGAATTAATGATTGGATTTTTTTTCTCCCGTCAATCGATTCACTGACGCCGTCGCCATTAGTTATTGATAATATTACCATTAATAATTTGTCATTGGCATCCGATAAAAATCTATGGGAGATAATGGTTCTTCACGTACCCCGAATTCGACGACTAAAGCGTCCACGATGCTACCGATGACCGTGATGAAGTCGAACGTATTCCAAGGATCCTTGAAGAAGTTCTGCGCGGGCGTAAGAACGAATGTTAGTAGAAAAAAAAAAAAAAAAAACGGCTCTTCCTCTATTTTCAGAGCTATCCTGAACGCTTATTCAATTTTTGTATTCTCGAAATGGAAAAAAAATCGGCCGTTACAAAAACAATCTTTTCACGTATAACTCGATTCCCCTTACGTTCAGAATATCTCCGGGCACATATTTACGAAAGCTCTATCTCTAAATAATAAATATATATATTCCGTGTATCGAAAACGCAATCGGCAAGTTCGTCGTATCGAATCAATGCCGATACGTCCGTGCGCTTGTATGTGCGTGTATTAAGTGTATTAAATGTGTGTGCATGTGTGTGTGTGTGTGTTTGTGTATATATTAAATTAAATGTTAAAACGTAGCAAATAGTATGGACATTATATTCCGTAATTTCTCTAATAATTATATTGTAAAAAAATATCGTGAACGCGTCGCCCGAGAGTGTAAGCTTTTTTTTTGTGCTACTCTATTCGACGTTTCCGATGATAATGCACGAGACATTCCGCTACAATTCGAATTACAATTTTTTAACGCCAACCGTTATTAAATGATTTTTTTCTAATTCAATTTGCACGATGCAAAAAGTTAGTTCGATTGAAAAAAAAACCGAATAAATTATCAATGATGCTGTGTGAGATATTGTTATTATTTAAATATGTATAGCGACTCGACACTCGCTTTTATTTATTTTTTTACTTATTTTCTAAAGCGAAAAATCAAGACGGAGACCAGCTTTTCGTTTATTCAAAAATATGTGGTCAAAAGTCATTAGGATTTAATCAGAGAGATAGAGATATATTCGTGAATCGATGTGGAATGCCTCATTTACATACGCAAATATTATTATTATTATTACTATTACTATTATTTTTTTATTATTAATGACAATACACAATCCGATCGTTTATATTAGGTACATAGTATCGTAAGTGACGGGATCACTCTACTAATGATCTACGGGAACATGCCGGTCGTATGTCAAGCAGCTAGTAAGAAAGAAAGAGTTCTTCTCGAGACCGGATTATTTTTCGATCACAAACTCCGCATTTTAGATTTATTTTATATTTACTACGGCGAGAAATGAACAGAGCAGGACAGCGAGATAGAGATAGTCACAAATACAGAGAAAGAGAAATATAATTTTTCTGGCTTTTAAGGTAAGTAGTCTGGTAACTTGGGTTCAAAAAATCGAAATATTTTTTTTTTTGCTCAATTTGAAAGTACAATGTCTTGAGAATGTACTGTGAAAATTTCAGACCGATATTCGAAATACTTCCGGAGTTATAATGGGTTTTCGAGAGCGCCTCGAAGTTGCACATTGATGGTCGACCGGCGGCTGCGAGCGGTTGGGCCCTTCAATTGTTTACGCACATCCTTTATACCTGGGTTGACTCTTTTTTAGTATTACATGAAGAGGATGAAGGCATATTATACGCTACAGGCATAGACGCAAGTACAAGTTTACTTATGAAAATCTGTTGTTGAATTTTAAACGCGTTTTTCTCAAAACAGTGTTTTTCTGGTCAGCCCGGGTCCTAATTTTTTTTCTACCGAACCGATCGCTTTCAAATTTTGACAGGCTACTCTACGCACTCATAGTTCTCGTTGGAACTACCGAGAAATTTTTTCACCCCTAACTTTTCATTTTAAAACCCCTTCTTTGCTAAAATAAAAGAACGTTTTTTTTTCCAAAGTCCGCCATTTTGTTATTTATCCATGAAACTTAACTTCAGTAGTTCCGACCAGAATGACATGTCTATAGATTAAGAATTATCAAGAATTTTTTATCTCAGATAACATCAAGAGCCAAAATCACCGGGGCCACCGACGCGCTTTTTTTTTTCGAGGTGCCAACTTCGATCAATAATAATAATAATGATAAACTATTAAATTTTTTCGAAAATTTTTTTTTTTGTATCTTCAATATGTAAATAAAAACATCCTAAATATCCAGAACGATTCATTTTTGTTTTCCTACAAAAAAAACGCCCTCCAAAAAAGACATGAAAATCGGCTTAAGTTACCAGACTGCTACCTTAGGACCTCACATAACCCTGCGCGCGCTGAAAACCGAGTAAATTTGAAAAACTATTACGGAGGTTATATGGTGGAAAAATTTAAATTGTTGATTTCACATTTTTTATTAACATTTCAACTGTAAGAAAGGAAATTTTATAATTTTTTTTTTTATCTTAACATTATTTAAACGCGTGTTTCTCGAAACTATGGTTTTAGACAGTATCAGCACGATAAACCAGTTAATTTTTAATATTTTTTCATTTTTTTTCTTAAATCTTGATAAATATTTCCTCTATAGTCTGACGAGAGGTTTTTTTCAATTTTCTGATTAGACAATTTTTTCATAAATTATTAACGACATTTTTTTTAAAATTGCACACCAAAGTTTAAAATACCGTAATTTCTTTATTAAAAAAAAAACCAAAAGAAAAATACCTCCGTCAGACTATTACTAGTACATTATTTTACTGGATTCTTTTTTATTTTTGTAAATTAGATAATTTTTGGTGAAGTTATGATGTCGACAAGGAGGCGCCATGGTTTTCATCAATACTCTATTTATACCCTTGAAAAATAATGTTAACATTTGAAAAAAAATGTTTAATTGTTTTTCTTATCGTTGATAAGTTGAAAAAAAATGTGAAATAAACAATTTAATTTTTTCTTTCGTCATATAACTTTTATAAAAATTTTTCATAAATAATCGCACTACTTGCTTATCACTTTACAATAATTTACTTGGTTTTCAGCGCTCGCAGGGGATATGTGAGCCCTGAAGGTAGTAGTCTGGTAACTTAAGCCGATTTTCATGTCTTTTTTCGCGGGCGTTTTTTTGTAGGAAAATAAAAATGAATCGTTTTGAATATTTAGAATGTTTTTATTTACATATTAAAGATACAAAAAAAATTAGTTTGAAAAAATTTTATAGCTTATTATTATTATTATTATTATTATTATTGATCGAAGTTGGTACCTCGAAAAACAAGCGCGTGGGTGGCCCCGGTGATTTTGGCTCTTGATGTTATCTGAAATCAAAAATTCTTGATAATTCTCAATCTATAGACATGTCATTCTGGTCGGAACTACTAAAGTTAAATTTCATGGATAAATAACAATATGGCGGACTTTGGAAAAGGACTTTTTTTTTCCCAAAGTCCGCCATTTTGTTATTTATCCATGAAATTTAACTTCGGTAGTTCCGACCAGAATGACATGTCTATAGATTAAGAATTGTCAAGAATTTTTTATTTTAGATAACATCAAGAGGCAAAATCACCGGGGCCACCCACGCGCTTTTTTTTTCGAGGTGCCAACTTCGATCAATAATAATAACAATAATAAACTATTAAATTTTGTCAAAAAAATTTTTTTTCGTATCTTCAATATGTAAATAAAAACATCCTAAATATCCAAAACGATTCATTTTTATTTTCCTACAAAAAAACGACCTCCAAAAAAGACATGAAAATCGATTTAAGTTACCAGACTACTACCTCAAATTCATTTTTTCACTATTTAATGTTTCGAATTATCTTGAACAGTTTTATCGTTAAAAATATTTGTCGCGGAAGGGAGCCATGCTAGATCCTTCGAAACAAAATCCTTTCTCGAAGTTAAACAATAAAATTAAATATTAACAGCAAGTCGTAGTGATCGCAGGAATTAGAAATACTCGTACGAATGCCCGGAGGGAAAACGTGACACATTGACGAAGATTTATTTTTATTTTTTCGTTGTCCCCAATCCTCCTTCGTTATCTGATTTTTGTCGGTGTTGTTGTTTATTATTACACGCACAATGTGTAAGTGTCCCCCGTTGGACTCGATCCAGTGACGGCTTTTTTTTTTTTTTTTACATACGTGTGAATAGAGTGGATTTAGTGATTAAAGGCTTTTTTGTACCTTGCATCCGAAGGCGATGACTTTAAGGATGCACTCAACGAAGAAAAGTAGGGTGACGACCATGTTCACGATGGTCAAGCTGTCCAGTAGAACTGGCGGCGCCTCGTGATACTACAAAATACACCCAACCACGTACCATATTGCCCATAGATTTTTTTTTCTTTTTTAAGAACATTGTTTTTTTTTTTTCTCTCGTTCATCAACTGACGTCGTGTGAACGCCCTCAAATAGCCTTTTTATAAATACGAAAACCTTTTATACGGCGTATATATATTTATGGAGAAAATCGACGTTAGGCCGCGACAAATTCTATGTGTCACTTGGTTATCTTGTCAGCTTCCTGTCGTTAAAAAATGGATAACGCCGAATTTTTCAATTATGAAGAAATTTCCAACTCCATCATGTGAACACCAAAACACTCTTTTTCAAACTTTCACTCGTCCCCAGTTTTGTCGACGATACGACGATTTACCCGATAAAACGAGAGAGTAATTAGTGAGACATGTAAATTCTATTACTTGGAAAATGATCCACCCTGGTACGAATCTCTTTGTTTCATCGGGTAAATCGTCGTTTCAATCGGCAAACTCTTTGATCGGTGGTTTTCTCTCTTGCGAAAACTCTTGCCGATCTTTTCTACAGCGAATCTCTAACCAATCTCTCACAGAGTTGACAAACGTTTGTTAATTGTAAAAATAATTTAACGTTACGACAGATTTTTCGTTGTTTATATCCGATCATCGCAACGGGTCCAAGAGTCTCGGAGATTATATAATGATGCATTTTCAACACGATACTGGCATGCGGGAATTAAAACGTAACGGATACAGGCGTATATTGGATCGTCGTTGCGTTCAATTTTTTTTCATTTCTCATTATCGTTCTTGTCATTTCCTGATTTATAGTTTAACAGTAATAATCGTGTAGAAATATGATCATTATCATCACTCATCAATCTATGTGCGCAATCATCGGTGATATACTATACGTATATATATATATATATTGATTTGCATGCGAGGATTCATAAAAAAAAAACATGTCACGTGCAGTGAATGCGTGCGGATGCAAAGAGGCGAAGTTTTTCATGCAGGGGGGGGGCTCGGTGAAACTTTGTGTTTAAAACACTTCTTCCTTCATCCTCATCTTCTTCGTAATTATTCTTCTTCAAATTTTCCTATTTCCTTTCTCACGCGCCACAGACGTAATCATCGATTAACGAAAAGTCGAAGTTATAAAATACCAGACGTTAAAATTAATGGATAAAAGAAAATAGTAGGAGTTAGTGACAGAGATAGTATAGGTAAAAATAGAATTTCAAGAAAGATAAATAGCGAATTTGAACGGCAAATAAAAATAAAAATGTCAAGTCCGAAGATATGTGCAATCGCAGTAGTAAAGTATAATTGAAATAACGGAAATTCAATCGTTTGTGATGATGTACGCGACGATACGTCGCGCGAATCGTTTTATGAGCGAAAAATTGTGGATTAATTTATAAATTCGTATGCGTGTCGTATTTACTTAAGGGGGGAAATAGGGTTAGACGGTTCAAAAAATTGTTAGTAAAAGCTATTGAAAAATATGTTCCCAAAATTTTTAATGAAAATTCCGACTCGTTCCATTGTTATAAGCCATTAAAGTGAGTAGCTCTCCTTCAGGCCCCCGAGCGCGCCACGTGTTTCAAACGCATTTTTCTGAAAACGACTTTTTTTTTAACTTCCGTACACGCTAGTTTGAAAAATTTTCAATCAATCGTTTTGAAAATTGGCAGTTACTTTCTTCATAGTATTGCCCTCTATATGAACCTAAAATCGGAATATTATCATTATTCGAAATAATTTTTTTTTGCAAAAAAAGTTGTAAAAAATCGCAAAAAATCATGCTTTATTTGTTTTGGACCCTGTAAAAAATTCAATTTTCAATTTTTTGGATAGAATTCAGGTTCATATAGAAGAGAGACTTATAATAAAAGTAAATTCCAACCTCGTTTGATTTCAGATGAAAATTGTGGCTCCCAGAATGTACGCGAAATGCTGAGTCTTTTTTATTTTATAGTATACACTTAAATTTTATAGAATATAGTATATACCAATTTTATAGTATATACTTAAGGGAGAACGCCACTGTGACCCCCTGTTTTTTTTTCACATTTTTCAAGAATTTTTTTTTTGTGGGAAAAAAAAGAGATACTCGAAAAATTTTTTTGGATTTTGTTCCTCGTTTATTAATGTATCAAAAAACATTTTTTTCACATTTTTCACGCCGCATGGTGGCGCTGGGGAAGCTCTCGCGTCAGGTGCTGTCATCTCCGCGGCACGCAGCAGAACTCTCTTCAACGTCGATCTGAAAAAAAATACCGAGTGTTTTCGTTAATAATATGATATTTTGAAGAGAAGTACACAGGGATTTGGAAAAGTATTGTTTTAAAAAAAAATAGGCACGCCTTTGAAATTAAAGTTTATTTCAAAGGCGTGCCTATTTTTTTTAAAACAATATTTTTGCTAAAATAGGCACGCCTTTGAAATTAAAGTTAATTTCAAAGGCGTGCCTATTTTTTTTGAAACAATACTTTTCCAAATCCCTGTGTACTCCTCTTCAAAATATCATATTATTAACGAAAACACTCGGTATTTTTTTTCAGATCGACGTTGAAGAGAGTTCTGCTGCGTGCCGCGGAGATGACAGCACCTGACGCGAGAGCTTCCCCAGCGCCACCATGCGGCGTGAAAAATGTGAAAAAAATGTTTTTTGATACATTAATAAACGAGGAACAAAATCCAAAAAAATTTTTCGAATATCTCTTTTTTTCCCACAAAAAAAAATTCTTGAAAAATGTGAAAAAAAACAGGGGGTCACAGTGGTGTTCTCCGTTAAGGTAGTAGTCTGGTAACTTAAGCCGATTTTCATGTCTTTTTTTGAGGGCGTTTTTTTGTAGGAAAATAAAAATGAATCGTTTTGGATATTTACGATGTTTTTATTTACATATTGAAGATACAAAAAAAATTTTGTTTGAAAAAATTTAATAGTTTATTATTATTATTATTATTGATCGAAGTTGGCACCACGAAAAAAAAAGCGCGTGGGTGGCCCCGGTGATTTTGGCTCTTGATGTTATCTGAAATTAAAAATTCTTGATAATTCTTAATCTATAGACATGTCATTCTGGTCGGAACTACTGAAGTTAAATTTCATGGATAAATAACAATATGGCGGACTTTGGAAAAGGACTTTTTTTTTCCAATGTCCGCCATTTTGTTATTTATCGATGAAATTTAACTTCAGTAGTTCCGACCAGAATGACATGTCTATAGATTAAGAATTATCAAGAATTTTTCATTTCAGATAACATCAAGAGCCAAAATCACCGGGGCCACCCACGCGCTTATTTTTTTCGAGGTGCCAACTTCGATCAATAATAATAATAATAATAAACTATTAAATTTTTTCGAACAAATTTATTTTTGTATCTCTAAGATGTAAATAAAAACATCCTAAATATCCAAAACGATTCATTTTTATTGTCCCACAAAAAAACGCCCTTCAAAAAAGATATGAAAATCGGCTTAAGTTACCAGACTACTACCTTAAATATATGTATAAAATATTCCGAAAGTTTCGATAAATTATATTCATTTTTTATACTATAAAAAAAATTCATGAAAATCATTGAGAAAACGCTGTCCTAGCCCCCTTAAATATATACGATAATGTGTCTATTAGCGTCGGGGAGGGAAAGCGATCGAGTGGCAGCATTATACAATAATTAATATCGACGATGGAAAAAAATGTTAGCATGAGAATATACAATATAATTATTTTTTTAATGAAATTTCCATGCTGAAACCCGAACGCTTTCTCGTCTGAAAATTCTTTCGCGTATTTTTTTTAGTTATCTTAACGATTTTCTTTCGTGATTGATCGAATTGTGTGTATGTGTGTGTGTGTGTGTCATATTTCAGATAACGTGTATCAGCTTAAAAAAATTGCTCTATCGTATATATGTCCATAATATATTTCACGAATTTATATATATATGTGTTATTCAAGAATATATATATATATGTTTATGTAGCAGCGGATATCCTTTAGGCAAACGCTCTATGTGTTCTCTAATAAGCGAGACTTACCGGCCTTTTTGAGAAACGGGTTGTCGCGTTTCCCCATTAAATTTTAATACTCCGAATTATTGTCACAAATGGGCAATCACATCACGGACATTTAAAACAATACATTAAAATTTTTTTATAGTTTTTTTTCGTTCCATAAATAATATTAAAAAATATAATTTGAGGAAAGGCGACTTTTTGACCGCACTCGTTAGGGGAGAGATTGAGGAACAAGCCAGGCTCGTAAATCGAACCCAGCGGGAAAACAGAAGGATATGCGTTTTTTTGTTATTGTATGTTTTCATTGTTGTTGTTGTTGTTGTTGTTGTTACTTTGTTTTTTTTTTTCTTCTTCGGGGGAAAGTGGAGCTTACCCTCGGCCCGAATGCGGCGATCTTGAGAATGCACTCGACGGAGAACATCCCGGTGAAGCATATGTTACAGTACTTCAGTGTTTTCCTGTACACCTCGCTCTGCTGGTGGTACTGCAATGCACACACTGACAAACACACGGCCGACAGACAGACATACATACGGACATACAAGCCTACGTGTCGACGATGGACGACGACGACAACGACGATAAGAGGATAAATATGTCAGTTTTTTTTTTCTCCATTTTACGATTTCACTTCAACGTAAAATAGGTCAATAAATTCTATGAATATTGCATTTTTCTTTTCTTTGTCTCTACGACTTTTTCTTTCCTTGAATTAAATGTAAATTGTATCATCGTACACGGAGTCGGACGTTTTTTTCCGAATAACGAACGAATGAAACTACGAATGAATCGTGACGAATAATCGGCGTCGATGAATCTTGGATTGGCACAATTCGAATGAAAACAAAAATTTCGACAAATGTGAAAAAAATAATGGTAAATATGGAGCAAAGGGGACCCGCTTCCCATTGACTTGCCTTTAATATATGTTGTGTAGGGACCCTCCCTGAAAAACTTTTTCCTCTGACACAATTGGGGGTCGCTATTTGTTAAAAAGTTATTAACAAATAAAGTTAATAATTCATATAGCTATTTTCCTTATACCAGCCAGTCCTAATTATCCCTTCCTCCTTACACCAGCCAGTCAAAAAGTTTTATCCGTCGCTCATTGTTTGTTAAAAAGTTATTAACAAAAAAAGTTTCACAAATCAAACATGAACTACTTGTTCTAGTGTATGGTGAACAGCACACGCATGAGAGGGGGGGCTGCGCCCCCCTGCAATCCTCCACTCACCAGCCCAAAGACAAACCAAAAACAACCCAAAAACAACCCAAAAACAGCCCAAAAACGACCCAAAAACAACGCAAACAAACATATGAACAAACAATTATTTGTTTTATTCATTATTTATATTATGAAGCAGATACATGGTACTCATGGTTTATTGGGTTTGGGTTTTCTAGTTTGGGTTTGTTTTGGTTTGGTTTGTTTATTGGGTTTGGGTTTTTGGCTTTGGGTTTGTTTTGGATTTGTTTGTTCGTTTGGGTTTTGGGTTTGTTTCGGGTTTGTTTTGGGTTTGTTTGTTTGTTTGTTGGGTTTGTCTGTTTGTTTCTTTAGATTACTGGGTTTGTTTTTGGTTTGTCTATGGGCTGGTATGCGGCGGGGGCAGGGGGGCCGCAGCCCCTCCGGTCATACGTGTACTGGCCACCATGCAAGTATTTCATATTCTATTTATGAATTTTCTTTTGTTAATAACTTTTTAACAAACAATGAGGACGGATAAAACTTTTGGTACGTTACGCAGGGGGTATTCTTAAGGGCGGGGTAAGGGTTTTCACTTTCGAAAAATCGAATTTTTTTTTTTGTCTTATCTTATTGTTTAATATTTCAAGAATATGTCCTTAAAATTTTAAACCGATCTAGGCAATATTCTTGAAGTTATTGTCTTATTAATCTCCTGGCCTTTAACGCTATACCTCTAACAGCTGCGGGCGGTCGGGCTAGCAGTGCACTTTAGACGCGTTTTTCTCAAAACTACTCTTTCAAAGTCCGTGTTCACTGCCATTTAAAAACTACTTGACCGATTCATTTCAAACTTTGTACACATTTTCTACATATAAAATACCTCCCCCCAACGTTTAGTTAAATTTTTTTTTTTTACATTTAAGGTGTTTCCCACCCACAAAATGGCGGAATTTTTCGTGAAAAATAACAGTTCACACTTTAGATGGCCGCCAAAAATTTTTAAATGAAAAAAAAAATTATCAGAGAACGTTGGGGGGAAGATTTGATTATAGTTTGACTAAATTTTCATGGTTTTTCATTTTCCGATAATTTCCGGCCGACTTATAGTGAACACCGCAAATTGTTTTTTTTTCCAAGACGTTCTGGGGGAAGCTCTGTTACGGGCTTATGCTTCAATATTTCTGCATGAAAAAATTACACAACATTGTCAAAAGTATGCTCAATAATGTACAAAAGGTTCGAATAAAATTGCTCAATCCATATTTGAGAAAATAAATCGCAAAAAAAGTGTTTTTTTTTACGCTGAAACCCTTACCCCTCCCTTAACAACACACGTGAAGGACAAGATGATTGGGACTGGCTGCTATAAGGAAAATAGCTATATGAATTATTAACTTTATTTGGTAATAACTTTTTAATAAATAACGACCGCCAATTGTGTCAGAGGAAAAAGTTGTTCGGAAAGGGTCCCTAGACAACATATATTAAAGGCATGTCAATCGGAAGTGGGTCGCCTTTGCTCAATTTACCCAACTTTTTTTGAACTTGCGTACACGCTAGTCTGAAAAGTTTTCGACCGATCGTTTTGAAAATTGGCAGTTACTTTCTTCATAGTATCGCGCTCTATATGAACTTAAAATCGGAATATTATCATTATTGAAAATAATTTTTTTTTTGCAAATAAAGTTGTAAAAAATGGCAAAAAATCATGCTTTTTTGTTTTGACCCTTGTAAAAAATTCAATTTTCTATTTTTTTTTATAGCATTTAGGTTCATTTAGAAGAGAGACATATAATAAAAGTAAATTTCAACCTCGTTTGATTTCAGATGAAAATTGCGGCTTCCAGAATGTACGCAAATGCTGAGTCTGATTGTGACCTGCGATATGGGGTCGCTAATGTCCCCGGTGTTTTTCAAGAAAATTCTTCAAAAATTTTATAGTATATACTTAAATATATGTATAAAATATTCTCAAAGTTTCAATAAATTATATTCATTTTTTATACTATAAAAAAAATTCATGAAAATCATTGAGAAAACGCTGTCCTAACCCTATCCCCCCCCCCCCCCTTAAATCGAATTGTGCCGATTCCCGAATCGGTTTTAATCCGCGAAATATCAAAATCCAATTACATCCACGTCAACGTAATCCATTACGTTGAATTTCCATTAATTTCATTCGATCGATTGTCGTTCGAACGAAAATTGTCCAACTACGATCGTAACTGTCTATCGTACGAGGGATGTGTGTTTTACGTGCGGCTATGTATGTGTACGTATGTGTGATTCATATATATCGAACTATGTTTTTTTTCTTTTGCATAACAGAATATACAATTTCGTATGTTATATCAGACTATACAGAGTACAATGTATACTGGGAGTAATTATTTGGGGTCGAGGGTTGAGTAATCTTGGATATATCGAGTGTGGAACAGCTTATCGTTACTATCATCGCCCTATTTGTGGGATGGGGAAAAGAAAATTTGTCACTATAAGGACGATAATTCTGTCGAGTTCTAGAGATTGTTTGAAAAAAAATATATATATTGTTTTCCTCTATTTTTTATCTGCTCTATGCCGAATCGTAATTTGTTAATGCGAGTGTCTATGTAGAAAAAAAAAAAAATCGAAAACACTACGTAGGAATTGGTTTTTCCCTTGGCAAATCGGTGAGGAGGTTTTTACCTGCTATAACTTTTTGTTAAAATTTTTCGCACGAAATCTTTCTCGTCACCGGTACGCTCTGAATTTTCACTACCTCTTTCTTTCTTTAAAAAGATAAAGAGAGCGAGAGGGAGGGAGACAGACAGACAGAGACAGAGAGAGAGAGAGATGAGATGAGACTAAAAGCAGATGTGGTGTCTGGAAACTGAACATAATACCATTTACTACGAAAAATCATTGATATGATGAACGACAATGTGGGGAGAACGATTACTGCAAGGAAATTTGTCCACCATGTATGAAAAAATCATTTCAAATGTCTTTCCATTCACAAAAAATTATTATTCTTGACCAAAATATCAATACCCATTGCAAGAGAATAATTAGAACCGTGTATGTTCGTAATTACGCTGTCGTGAAATTATTGCATTGGAATGGAATGAGAAAATGATTTTTAAAGATTTTAAATGGAATAAAATTATAGAGTAATTTTTATGTCTTTTTTTTTTTCATTCTAATGGCTGGACAGTTTCCTGCATGCCGTCGATGAGGAGAAAAAAAATTTGTTTTTGGGCATAATGGAAACACACAAAATTGGTTGGGAAGAAAGAATTTTTAAGGTTTTATGAAAACACGAATGAAAACTCGGGAAAACTAATAGGATTATTATATAACAATAATCGCGTGTCTAATCGGTCTCGTACACTGGAAGATCGTCTTCAGGAAGTTCTTTTGTATTTTTCGTATATCGTGCGAACGCCCCGTGCAAAACATAGGATGTTAACATTCAATGAGTTTGTTGCATTATTTCGTGTCATCATTTCGTTTTTTTTTTTTTTTTAATATACAATACGATACCTAATATTAAAGTAATATACATTTCTTTTGTATGAAGCTTTTTGTCTATTGCCAAGGACGTTCCTTTAAATTATGCTCAAAGAAAATGAGTAAAACAATTTACATGATCGATTTTTAATATTTTTCGTTCATTTGTCGTGGGATGGCGCATACATAAGTACAAAGAGTAAAATTGCAAAGAATGTGGAACAATTAAGGTAGTAGTCTGGTAACTTAAGCCGATTTTCATGTCTTTTTTCGAGGGCGTTTTTTTGTAGGAAAATAAAAATGAATCGTTTTGGATATTTAGGGTATTTTTATTTACATATTAAAGATACAAAAAAAAAATTTTTTGAAAAAATTTAACAGTTTATTATTTCGAAAAAAAAGTTTTTTTTTTTCCAAAGTCCGCCATTTTGTTATTTATCCATGAAATTTAACTTCGGTAGTTCCGACCAGAATGACATGTCTATAGATTAAGAATTATCAAGAATTTTTTATTTCAGATAACATCAAGAGCCAAAATCACCGGGGCCACCCACGCGCTTTTTTTTCGAGGTGCCAACTTCGATCAATAATAATAATAATAACAAACTATTAAATTTTTTCAAACAAATTTTTTTTTGTATCTTTAATATGTAAATAATAACATCCTAAATATCCAAAACGATTCGTTTTTATTTTCCTACAAAAAACGCGCTCCAAAAAAGACATGAAAATAAATAAAAAAATGGCAGACTTTGAAAAAAAAGGTTTTTTTTTTTCCAAAGTCCGCCATTTTGTTATTTATCCATGAAATTTAACTTCGGTAGTTCCAACCAGAATGACATGTCTACGGATTAAGAATTATCAAGATTTTTTTATTTCAGATAACATGAAGAGCCAAAATCACCGGGGCCACCCACGCGCTTTTTTTTCGAGGTGCCAACTTCGATCAATAATAATAATAATAATAACAAACTATTAAATTTTTTCAAACAAATTTTTTTTTGTATCTTTAATATGTAAATAATAACATCCTAAATATCCAAAACGATTCGTTTCTATTTTCCTACAAAAAACGCGCTCCAAAAAAGACATGAAAATAAATAAAAAAATGGCAGACTTTGGAAAAAAAAGGTTTTGTTTTCCAAAGTCCACCATTTTGTTATTTATCCATGAAATTTAACTTCGGTAGTTCCAACCAGAATGACATGTCTACGGATTAAGAATTATCAAGAATTTTTGATTTCAGATAACATCAAGAGCCAAAATCACCGGGGCCACCCACGCGCTTTTTTTTCGAGGTGCCAACTTCGGTCAATAATAATAATAATAACAAACTATTAAATTTTTTCAAACAAATTTTTTTTTGTATCATTAATATGTAAAGAAAAACATCCTAAATATCCAAAACGATTCGTTTTTATTTTCCTACAAAAAAAAACGCCCTCCAAAAAAGACATGAAAATAAATAACAAAATGGCGGACTTTGGAAAAAAAGGCTTTTTTTTCCAAAGTCCGCCATTTTGTCATTTATCCATGAAATTTAACTTCGGTAGTTCCAACCAGAATGACATGTCTACGGATTAAGAATTATCAAGAATTTTTGATTTCAGATAACATCAAGAGCCAAAATCACCGGGGCCACCCACGCGCTTTTTTTTCGAGGTGCCAACTTCGGTCAATAATAATAATAATAACAAACTATTAAATTTTGTCAAACTAATTTTTTTTTGTATCTTTAATATGTAAATAAAAACATCCTAAATATCCAAAACGATTCGTTTTTATTTTCCTACAAAAAACGCGCTCCAAAAAAGACATGAAAATAAATAAAAAAATGGCAGACTTTGGAAAAAAAAGGTTTTTTTTTCCAAGGTCCGCCATTTTGTTATTTATCCATGAAATTTAACTTCGGTAGTTCCAACCAGAATGACATGTCTACGGATTAAGAATTATCAAGAATTTTTTATTTCAGATAACATCAAGAGCCGAAATCACCGGGGCCACCCACGCGCTTTTTTTTCGAGGTGCCAACTTCGATCAATAATAATAATAATAACAAACTATTAAATTTTTTCAAACAAATTTTTTTTTGTATCTTTAATATGTAAATAATAACATCGTAAATATCCAAAACGATTCGTTTTTATTTTCCTACAAAAAAACGCCCTCCAAAAAAGACATGAAAAATCGGCTTAAGTTACCAGACTACTACCTTAACAATGGAAAAGTTCATAAAAAAGAAGGATTTCAATACCGAGCTTGGATCAATTTTTTTTTTTTTTACTTTCAATGTATCGCATCATACACGTGCACGAACAGCACGAGACGAAAAAGTAATGCACCTTCTTACTCGTATGATGACACCAAATTCCATTACAAAGTGTTTGTACAGAAAATCGCACATGCTTTTGTGCCCATGAACCTGTGATGTGCGTGTGCATGAGTTTCGACATAAACGTTCAACTTTTGTGCGAACATATGTGTGCTTACGTGTGTCGTTCTCTGTTAGTCTTTCGAGCAAACACATAGGTGGCCATTTTCAATTGGGTTAAGTCAGCCTCGTCAAGTATCGCCATTGTCAAATTCAATGTTAAACGTGGCAATGTGTGTTTGATACATGAAAATATTTTTATGTCAAGTTACGTCAAAGCCGAGACCTCGAAGCATTAGGACAAAACACTGTTATCGTAGATACACTGGAGGTGAGTACAGTCGGATCAGTTTGTAAAAAAAAAAAAAAACTGTATCATAAAAATCTCGTCGGAATAGTGCACAAAAATATTTCTCAAATGGCCTTTAACGTAATACTGAGTTGTAAAGAAAAATAAATTGTTGAAGCTAGTATTTTTTAAATTTTGTGCAGTACTCGATGAGATCGTGGGATTATTTTGTTTTTTTTTTTTTGTACTCTGGAGAGGTGCGGAAACGAACTGTCAGTGGTTTTGTGTTTAGTGATATATATTGCATTGTTTTTCTTTGTGAACTCATTTTTTGGTTGCTCGGGATTAGTGAATTACGACGGAACAAGGACACGATGCTAGCCATGCATTTGGATGATAAGTAGAGTAATTGGCGGAGTATTTTCAGGGGGAAAAGTGAGAGAAATATTTATGTATGGATATATACATACATATATATATATATATATATATATATATATTTATTTATTTATTTATGTGTATATATATAAATAAATATATATATACATGTATATAGTTGTATGTATAGAAAAAACGCAGTGGAGCATCTATAAGCTCAAGAATCATCTAATACGATTAACGAAAGAGTGAGAGAAGCTTTGAAAAATATATGTTCGCACGTCTACTTCTTCCTGCAAGAGGAAATTGCTTTTGTTTTTTTAATCTTATTTCTCGTTCTAAGGAAACTACGCAATGAAAAATAAATGGATGAGCTCGATTTAGACGCTTTAAAATATGTGCTCTCGAAATTTCAAAATAAGCTTTTCATCTTTCGACATTTTTTCATCTTTCAATGTAAGTTCTCAAACTCAAGGATCAAGTGTGATGTTTTCGTTTCCATTCTCGATGACTCGCAAAGAACTCGGTTAAATTTTCAAGGAACACTTCTGGACTGTGGAGACAATTGGTGAAAACGAAATCATAGGAAAAAAAATTAATAGATTTTTTTTTTTCTCATTTTTGAGGAATTGTACAAGTAATAAACGTGGGATATCTTTTTTTTGGTGTTTGTGTGTGTACCGGACAGAGGCAAATGTGGGACCACAATAGAGTATTATGTATTATAACAGAGAACAAGTGAATATGCAGGCAAAGTAACAACGAATCTCGCGTACAAACATATCCATCATTTCATGTAGTTACGACGAATCGACTGTTTTATTCGATCATTCTTATTTAATATCGCGACAGAGATATTAATTTTCTCCGAATGCGGATCGTTGTTTATTCTTTTTTGTTTTCATACCGAAAAAAAATTGATCGTATTTGTCCGAAGTGCTCTTACGACCAGAGCTAAAACTGTTTTTCGATTGGTTAAAGTTGCCAAAACAAAAATTTGACAAAGGGGTATTGATCAAATTAAATCTCGACTCGAGAGTTCCGGGGAAGAAAAATTGGGGCAAGCTAGTGAGAGAAAAAGAGGGAGAGAGAGGAAGATCGAGGAATCATAATTACGCTATGTTAGGACGTGAATGAAATTTCGAAAAATGTTTTACAATCTGCAAATCATGAAATACTGGCATTTGTTGATTTTTTAAAACGGGCAGTGTGATAATCTCAATGTGAAACATTTTTTTCGTATATATTAGAGCGATTTTCTTTTTCGACCATTTTTTTTTTCAGTCCCCACCCGAAATTTTGTTGGATATGTCGAAAAAGAAATTCCCTGAAAGTTACAGTTTTCAATATTAATTCTAAGTACTTTCCCAAAGCGTGAGAAGATTTTCCATCTAAAATACACGTAAATCGAATTTTTTTTTCTTCAAATTTCTATAACTCAGCCGCATTTTATGCTATCGTATTGTTCTTGGTTTCGATTTACTCGGAACAAAACAATCTAAAAAAGTGCCTCTTGCGGCGAAAGTGTAAATTGTACTGGTGAGTTAGTACGGGTCACTGAAGTTGATTTTTACCCAAAATTCTCGTTTTTTTGCTGTTATCTCCGAAACAATTAACTTTACGAAAAAAATATAGACGAAAAATTTGTTGGAAATTCAATTTCCTATAAAAAAGGTCCTATCGACCCAATTGCTTAGATTAATATTTCTTTAGATATTGAACTTTTTATTATTTTTTATTTTTTTTATTATTTAATATTTTATATTTTATAAATTTTATACTACTCATAAGTTAAATTACAATATCTCGAGAAATATTAATCTAAGCAATTGGGTCGATAGGACCTTTTTTGTAGGAAATTAAATTTCCGACAAATTTTTCATTCACATTTTTTTCGTAAAGTCAATTGTTTCGGAGATAACAGCAAAAAAAAACGAGAATTTTGGGTAAAAATCAACTTCAGTGACCCGTACCAACTCACCAGTACAATTTACACTTTCGCCGCAAAAGGCACTTTTTTAGATTGTTTTATTCCGAGTCAATCGAAACCGAGAACAATATGATAGCATAAAATATGGCTGAGTTATACAATTTGAAAAAAAAAAAAAAAAACAATCGATTCACGTCTATTTTAGCCGGAAAATCTTTTCACGCTTTGAGAAAGTACTTAGAATTAATACTAAGGGCTGTAACTTTCAGGAGATTTCTTTTTCGACATATCCAACAAAATTTCGGGTGGGGACTGAAAAAAAATTGTCGAAAACAAAAAATCGCCACAGTATATATACGTAGTCATCTTTATCGTAGCGTAATTCCTACACATAAAAATCACAAATCTCGATCTTCCTCTATCGCCTCGATCACAACAAGTATACTCAAGTGGTGGGGTTTGGTTGGAAAAATAATGATTAGTAAATGATTGACATCATGGGTATTATCGAGAAATAAATATGTGGAAGATCGCTTACCTTCATCATGAGCAGTAGTGTGTTGAGAACGATGAGTATCATGATGAAGTACTCGAATGGCGTTGATACTACTATCCTCCAAATTTTGTACTTTACGCTGTTTCGTTTGTTCGGCATGTACCTCTCGAGGGGCCTAGCCCCTAACGTGAAGTCTATGCATGATTTCTGAAAATATCGCAACAGCAAATAAGAGAATTGACACGATGATAAATTATGATTAAAGGGACGATGTGAAATGTCCATCTCGACGCTTTGCCCACTTTCGAAATCTTGAATGAAAAATGTATTAAAGGCTCGTTGCATTTTTGGGGAAAGTTTAAGATATTTAAATCTACCTAAGACGCCATTTTTCATTCGTTAGAAAGTGACGAATCGTTCGATTTTATCACGACGAAATTGTACATCTAATGTTATCATTACAATTTTGAGAATAAACGTACGAGGTCTGTTAAAAAAGTATCGCGAATTTTGAATTTCCGCGGGCTACGTATATTCGATTTTCGATTTTTTTGTGGCGTTAGGTTGGTACTCGTGTCCCTCACCTATGCTGAAAAAATCGGCCATTTTGAATGTTTAGTTAATTGTTGACAGCTGTTTTGTTTAGACGTGTTTTGGCCTGTCTTTTATTTCTGCCGTTTCCAAAAAAGCAGCTTCCATTGCGATGATTGAGCTTTGGTTTCCGCGCCATAACCATAAACCCATGATTCGTCACCAGTTATGACCCTCTGGAGCAAATTTAGGTCGTCGCGGACCGAGTCCAACAGCTCCTTAACAATGTTAACGCGACACTGTTTTTCTTCGAAATTGAGCATATTATTTTCTTCGCTTCATCAATGTTTTCGTCTGTTGTTGATGTGCTCGGGCGTCCGGAACGCATTTCGTTGTTCGCATCTTCTCGGCCCTCTGACAACATTTTGTACCATCGATAAACGTTGCTTTGGTCCAAGGTAGCTTCACCATATGCCACAGTCAGCATTCGGAATGCGTCCGCGCACTTAATTTTGCTTTTCACACAAAATTTCATACAGATTCTTCGATCCATTTTTTGGAATAGGCAAAAATCGAAGACAAGCCAAAACGCGTCTAAACAAAACAGCCGTCAACTATTAACTAAACATTCAAAATGGTCGATTTTTTCAGTATAAGTTTGGGACATGAGTAGCAACCTAACGCCAAAAAAAAAAAATCGAAAATCGAATATACCAGGGGTGTTAGTTGAAGTTTGCCGGTTTTACCAGTAGATGTCGCTAGCAATATGTATACATTTCTATGATTTGGCATGTACGTCATTTTTTTCTATTGACATTAACCTACAAAAATACGCAAGTCACATTCCGCCAAAATAATAGCGTCATATTTGTTTACCTCGGTGAATATGTCGAGTTTCGTTCCAAGTAAATCGCATTTGCGGCATTCGTTGCTTTTCTTATTTCATCAAAAGAAAAAAGCAGCTGAAGCTCACCGGTTGCTGGTAGAAACTTATGGCGAACATGCTCCAGTGATTAGAACATGTGAGACATGGTTTCGTCAATTTAAAAGTGGAGATTTCGATTTGACAGACAATGAACATCCTGGTGCAGCGAAAAAGTTCGAAGACGAGTAATTGCAGGCGTTATTGGATGTTGATCCAACCCAATCGCAACAAAAATTGGCAGAAACACTAAATGTGACTCGAGGAGCAATTTGCCAACGTTTAAAAGCCATGGGAAAGATCCAAAAGTATGGAAAATGGGTGCCACACCAGCTGAACGACAGACAAATGGAAAATCGAAAAACCGTTTGTGAAATGCTGCTTCAACGATTCGAAAGGAAATCTTTTCCGCATCGAATTGTCACGGGGAACGAAAAGTGGATTTATTTTGAGAACCCGAAGCGAAAAAAATCATGGCTTTCACCTGGTGAAACCGGCCCATCGACTGCAAGACCAAATCGCTTTGGCCGTAAGACAATGCTCTGTGTTTGGTGGGACCAGTGTGGTGTGGTGTACTACGAGTTGTTAAAACCTGGTGAAACGGTGAACAAGGATCGCTACCGACAACAAATGATCAATTTGAATTATGCGTTGATCGGAAAACGGCCGGAATGGGCCCGATGACATGGCAAAGTTATCTTGCAACATGACAACGCGCCGTCTCATACCGCTAAACTGGTGAAAGACACATTAAAAACACTTAATTGGGAAATATAATCACACCCGCCGTACTCTCCAGACCTCGCCCCGTCCGACTATCACCTTTTCGCATCGATGGGACACTCCCTTGCGGAGCAGTGCTTCGCTAATTTTGAAGAAGTCGAAAAATGGCTCGTCGAATGGTTTACCTCGAAAGAGAAAAAGTTTTTTTGGAATGGTATCCATAATTTGCCTGAGAGATGGGCGAAATGTGTAGAAACCAATGGTCAATACTTTGAATAAAAATTGTTTGAGATTCCTCTGAAAATGAAGTGCTTTCTTTATCGAAAAAACCGACAAATTTCAACTAACACCCCTGATACGTAACCCGCGGAAATTCAATATTCGCGATACTTTTTTAACAGACCTCGTACGAGCGTTTCGTGTAAATCGTATAAAAGTCCCGTAGTTGGGGTTCGTCATCATCCTGCAATGAAATAAATAAAAGCTCAAAGACAACAAAAAAAAAATGTCACCTGATTTTTGTCGATTTCGCCGTCCTGCAGTTCGGCCTCGCCTTGCTCTTGAAACGTAATGATGATCAGAGCGACGAATATGTTTACGAAGAAGAACGGAAATACGATGAAATAAACGATATAAAATATGGACATTTCGATGCGAAAATTGTGTATGGGACCCTTGTCCTCGTGGGTAGCTGCCATCGAGTGTTGAAGAATTTGTGGCCAACCCTCGCCAGTTTGTACAGCGAATAACGTCAGCATAGCGGCCATCACATTGTCGTAGTGAAAGCTCTGCGGGTGCCATTCGCGTTTCTTCGGTGTTGGCAGTAACGCGTCGTCCTCGAAGTTGAAAAACTCACCCCTGAGAATGGCGAGAAGTAAATCGTATACGTTAAACGAGGGGAGAAAAAGAGATGCACGGATGAGGAGATGGAAATCGAAATAATGAAAAACAATCGTAAACAAATGGTTTTTGTAACGAAATAATTGTGAGGTAAAGGAAGAAAGAAAAAGAAAAAACAACAAATCATCGAGAGCATCGAAGATGATTTGAAAATTTGGTGGAATGACTTGATGGAACGGAAGGAAAGAATGGGATTTATTTAATAGCGTGTACTAACTGTAAAGATCTATTCAAAGTCAAGTTCATTAGGCCGAGACTTAATTGAGCCAAAATAAAAATTCTATACGTTACCATCGAATAAATTTTATCTTAGCTAATCGAGTATCGGCCAAATGGACTCAACTCGAACGAATCAATTCTTCGTTACCGGAGATAAAAAAATTGACACGAGAAAGGGTTGTTAGTGCGCTAAAAACAAAAACTGATACATATCTCGATCGGCGTGGGATCGCCCGTAAAAGGACTTGACTTTACTCACTGGCACTCCTCCCTCGTGTATTTGCTCTCGTCGTTGCAGAAGAAGAACTTGCCGTTGAACAGCTGAACCGCGATAACAGCGAAAATGAATTGGAACAATATATACACAATGAGAATATTAATGACGTTCTTCAAGCTGTTAACGACACAATCAAAGACGGCCTTCAACTTCGGCACTCTCTTAATCGTCTTCAATGGTCTAAGCACTCGTAATACCCTCAATGACTTTATCGTCGAGAGATTTGCACCTGCCGAGCTACCCATTATGTCAAAACCCATCGATACGGCGGCGCATATTACGACAACAGCGTCCATTATGTTCCAGAACTCGCGTAGATACGAGCCAGGATGGAGTATGATTCCCAGATCAATGACCTTGAGAATCATCTCTATCGTGAATACACCCGTAAAGGCGTAATCGAAATAATTCAATATGCGATTTCTCGGCGAGTGCTCGTCAACGGGATCCTCCGTTGCCAGAGCAATACTCGACAATGATATTACGACCATGATGAAGAAGTCGAAGTATCTTAGATTCACGACCCAGTGAGCGCCTCTTCTTACACTTTAACAGAATAAGAAGCAAACAACAGAGTGATTTTTTTTTTTTTACGGACGTTTGGTAACGCGCATTAAAGATCGGGGAATCCCCGCACGAATTCCGGAAAAAAAATCCACGAAAACCGAAGTACCGGAGAAAAAAAGGCACGCCACACGATTAAGGTAGTAGTCTGGTAACTTAAGGGAGAACACCAGTGTGACCTCCTGTTTTTTTTCACATTTTTCAAGAATTTTTTTTTGTGGGAAAAAAAAGAAATATTTGAAAAAATTTTTTGGTTTTTGTCCCTTGTTTATTAATGTATCAAAAAACATTTTTTTCACATTTTTCACGCCGCATGGTGGCGCTGGGGAAGCTCTCACGTCAGGTGCTGTCATCCCCGCGGCACGCAGCAGAACTCTCTTCAACGTCGATCTGAAAAAAAATACCGAGTGTTTTCGTTAATAATATGATATTTTGAAGAGAAGTACATAGGGATTTGGAAAAATATTGTTTTAAAAAAAATAGGCACGCCTTTGGAATTAACTTCAATTTCAAAGGCGTGCCTATTTTTTTTTAATCAATATTTTTTCAAATCCCTATGTACTTCTCTTCAAAATATCATATTATTAACGAAAACACTCGGTATTTTTTTTTAGATCGACGTTGAAGAGAGTTCTGCTGCGTGCCGCGGAGATGACAGCACCTGACGCGAGAGCTTCCCCAGCGCCACCATGCGGCATGAAAAATGTGAAAAAAATGTTTTTTGATACAATAATGAACAAGGAACAAAACCCAAAAAAAATGTTCGAATATCTCTTTTTTTTCCCACAAAAAAAAATTCTTGAAAAATGTGAAAAAAAAACAGGGGGTCACAGTGGTGTTCTCTATTAAGCCGATTTTCATGTCTTTTTCGGAGGGCGTTTTTTGTAGGAAAATAAAAATGAATCGTTTTGAATATTTAGGATGCTTTTATTTACATATTAAAGATCCAAAAAAAAATTTTTTTTTTAATTTTATTGTTTATTATTATTATTATTATTGATCGAAGTTGGCAGCCCGGGTCCTAACTTTTTTTCTACCGAACCGATTGCTTTCAAATTTTAACAGGCTACTTTACACACTTATAGTTCTCGTCGGGACCACCGAGAAATTTTTTCACCCCTAACATTTATATTTTACAACCCCTTCTTTGCTAAAGTCCTTTTATTTTAGCAAAGAAGGGGTTGTAAAATAAAAAGTTAGGGGTGAACAAATTTCTCGGTTGTTCCGACGAGAACTATAAGTGTGTAGAGTAGCCTGTTAAAATTTGAAAGCAATCGGTTCGGTAGAAAAGAAGTTAGAACCCGGGCTGCCAATTTCGAGGTGCCAACTTCGATCAATAATAATAATAATAATAAACTATTAAATTTTTTCAAATTTTTTTTTTTTTTATCGTTAATATGTAAATAAAAACATCCTAAATATCCAAAACGATTCATTTTTATTTTCCTACAATAAAACGCCCGCCAAAAAAGACTTGAAAATCGGCTTAAGTTACCAGACTACCACCTTAAGGGGGAAAATAGGGTTAGACGGTTCAAAAAAATCGTTTTTTTTTTAATTTCATAAATTGTTAGTAAAACTATTGAAAAATATGTTTCCAAAATTTTAAATGAAAATTCCGACTCGTTCTATTGTTATAAGCCATCAAAGTAAGTAGCTCTTATTCAGGCACCGAGCGCGCCACGTGTATAACCGAGCGGTCACTATTTTTTCAAACGCGTTTTTCTGAAAACGACGTTTTTTCAACTTGCGTACACTCTAGTTTAAAAAGTTTTCAACGAATCGTTTTGAAAATTGGCGGTTACTTTCTTCATAGTATTGCGCTCTATACGAACCTAAAAACGGAATATTATCATTATTTAAAATAATTTTTTTTCGCAAATAAAGTTGTAAAAAATGGAAAAAAATCATGCTTTTTTGTTTTAACCCCTGTAAAAAATTAAATTTTCTATTTTTTTTCATAGCATTTAGGTTCATATAGAAGAGAGACATATAATAAAAGTAAATTCCAACTTCGTTTGAATTCAGATGAAAATTGCGGCTTCCGGAATGTACGCAAAATGCTGAGTCTGATTGTGACCTGCAATATGGGGTCGCTAATATCCCCGGTGTTTTCCAAGAAAATTCTTCAAAAATTTTATAGTACATACTTAAATTTATGTATAAAATATTCTCAAAGTTTCGATAAATTATATTCATTTTTTATACTATAAAAAAAATTCATGAAAATCATTGAGAGAACGCTGTCCTAACCCTATTTCCCCCCCTCAAGGGCGCGGATAAGGCCAATGTTAAACAAAGCAAATGATCGTGGTTTTTTTCCGGAATTTTCTTTCAATTTTCACAAAATCATTTTCGTATTATCCTTGTTGTTGTCTTTCGTCATTTTACTCACGGGTTTGTCGGAGATAGTATAAACATGGAGGAGTATGGCAGCATTGGTTTTGGTCCCGTGTCGTCTTCGTCATCCTGTTTCTTCTCTTCGGACGCCTGTTTTCCGCCTTTCCCACTTTTGCTGTAAGAACCGCGCCGTTACACTTATTTATTCCATCCCCTCCACTCTTTCTCGATGACGTAATGGATTTCACCGAAGATGCAAAAATATGAACGATAGAAATATCAGAAATATACATATTGTACTAACAAATTTTGCGTCGGACTTGGCGGACTTATTTCCACTTTGGGAGCACCTTCATCTCCCGCCCTCTGCAGTGCTTCCATCTCTTTCTCGAGCTCCAGCATTTGCTTCTCTTTGTCCTCCTCCTCTTGGCCCTCTTCGGCGGCAGTCAGCTCCTGGGCATTGGCCAGATTGTCGACGGCGATAGCCAAGAAAACGTTCAGCAAGGTGTAGTTGCCAAAGAGGACGAGGATAATGAAGTACAGCGAGTATATCATGCCACCTTTTTTGTGACCACCCTGTGACTCGATGCCCTGATACATCACCTCGTTCCAGTCCTCACCGGTCAGGATCTTAACAAAACATATATTTTTCGTATTAATTTAAAAAAGACATCTTTTTTTTCTTCGTTATCCTTTATGGACAACGTGTTCTAATGGCACGAGTGTCCAGTCAACTTTCCTCAAGTGTTTGTTTTATCATTCAAACGGTCTGTTAAAAAACACGCTCGATTCATTCTACTGACAATTACGTTGAAACATATATTAATTTTATTACTCACTTGGAAGACAGTTAGCAACGCGATGGGAAACGTGTTGAAGTTTGTTGCCGGTGTGCCCGTCGGAAAGTTGAACTGTCCGCCGAAAAGTTGCATGCCGAGAAGGGCAAATATGAGAATGAAGAGGAAGAGCAGGAATAGGAGGGATATTATACTGCGCATCGAGTTTAGAAGAGATATCACGAGATTTCTCAAGCTTGCCCAGTACTTTGTGACTTTGAATATCCTTAATAATCGGAGAGCACGAAGGACGGAGAGGCCGAATGAGCCGGACTTCACCGCCGACCATATCACCTCGAATATCGATCCCAATATAACGACGCAGTCGAAACGATTGAAGCTCGACTCGAAGTAGATCCGAGGACCCAGAGCGTACATCTTTATGAACATTTCGCACATGAAGAGGCCGAGGAACACGAACTCGGTGTAAACTATAGTGAAGTGAAAAAAAAAAAAAAATTGACGCAATGAATTAATATCAAATTGAGTCATTCGATTATTTTCAGATATTTCTTTTTTTCCAACCCTTCCTTTACCGATACTATGGAAAAATAATAATTAAATTGTTCGCATGTAAAAGTGACTAGCATCGGGGACGTTTTTTCTACTGCCAGAAATAAGGCTCGGATTGAGAGGGTAACTTAAGGTAGTAGTCTGGTAACTTAAGGGCGGGGTAAGGTATTTAAACTTTTTTTTTTGCATTTTGAAAAAAAATTTTTAATGAATGTATAACATCTCAAGAATATTGTGTCAAAATTTCAAATTGATCGGAGCAAAATTAACGGAGTTATGAGCATTTGAGCGCCCGTTGCTCCAGACCGGCGCTCATGACTGGGCGCGATCAACTGACTCCATACGTGTAAGCCGAGCAGAGCAGGAAGCTGGAAAAAAAAAACTAAAGAAGGCAGGATTCGTCGTAGACAGGAGGAAAAAGGTGCTTTAGACATCTTTGATGATAGCAACATTTATGGACCTGGCATTGACGATTCAGTGTGAGACAAGCCGATAAAATTCGCTTACGAACGTTTTATACCAGATTTTTTAGTGTTCAAAAATTTAAACCGTTTTCCTCACAACTCACGTTTTCAAAGTCGGTGTCCCTCATAACTTGAAAACTACAGCACCGATCCCTTTAAAATTTTCAACACTAATTCTGTACATAATTTACGAGGTAACGCTGGAGAGTTTTTTTTTTTCAAATTTTTTAATAATTTTTATTTTACAATAAAACAAATTAACCGATTTTTTTCGTAAAAATCGCGTTTTTCCCTTCGAAATGTTCCAAAAAATAAAAAAATTGACATTTCGAAAAACCCTCCCAGCGTTACCTGGGGAAAACTATTATCTAACAAATGAACTTTCATTTTTTTCATTTCGGATGATCCAGCGCCAAGTTATGAGGGACACCGCAATTCTACTTTTTTCCGAGACACGTCCGAATAATTGCTGCCATTGCCGTATTTTTTAATACTTCTTCGTGAAAATTTCATATGATATTCTTCGAATGTCATATTTTACTGTACCATTAGTTTTAATAAAGAGATTTTGAATGCGTCGTCACAAAAAAATCACAAATACATGCCTTTTTTTGTACGAATTAACCTTACCCCCCCGTTAAGCCGATTTTCATGTCTTTTTTGCAGAGCGTTTTTTTGTAGGAAAATAAGAATGAATCGTTTTGGATATTTAGGATGTTTTTATTTACATATTGAAGATACAAAAAAAAATTTTTTTGAAAAAATTTAATAGTTTATTATTGTTATTATTATTGATCGAAGTTGACACCTCGAAGTTGGCGTCCCGGGTCCCAACTTTTTTCCTACCGAACTGATTGCTTTCAAATTTTTAACAGGCTACTCTACACATTTATAGTTCTCGTCGGAACTGGCGAGAAATTTTTTCACCCCTAAGTTTTTATTTTACAACCCCTTCTTTGCTAAAACAAAAGGACGTTTTTTTTTCCAAAGTCCGCCATTTTGTTATTTATCCATGAAATTTAACTTCAGTAGTTCCGACCAGAATGGCATGTCTATAGATTAAGAATTATCAAGAATTTTTGATTTCAGATAACATCAAGAGCCAAAATCACCGGGGCCACCCACGCGCTTTTTTTTTCGAGGTGCCAACTTCGATCAATAATAATAACAATAATAAACTATTACATTTTTTCAACAATTTATTTTTTTGTACCTTCAATATGTAAACAAAAACATCCTAAATATCCAGAACGATACATTTTTATTTTCCTACAAAAAAACGCCCTCAAAAAAAGACATGAAAATCGGCTTAAGGGCGGGGTAAGGGTTTTCACTTTCGAAAAATCGAATTTTTTTTTGTCTTATCTTATTGTTTAACATTTCAAGAATATGTTCTTAAAATTTTAAACCGATCTAAGCAATATTCTTGAAGTTATTGTCTTATTAATCTCATGATTATGCATCATTTACGGACAGCAATCGCATTGACAGCGCCGAGATTCAAGCTGAGCAGCAGAGCAAAGAGGCCAGAATAAAACGAAGACTTGAGAGAAAAGAGGCTGAAGACATCGACAATGCCGCAGGAAGTCTGCTGTATGGAGCTGTAATCGATGATTCTGTGCAAGTTGGAAAAAAAAATTTGTTTTCTTCACTTTTTTACTTCATAAACTTTAGACGCGTTTTTCTCAAAACTACTTTTTCAAAGTCCGTGTTCACTGCCATTTAAAAACTACTTGACCGATTCATTTCAAACTTTGTACACATTTTCAACATATAAAATACCTCCCCCCAACGTTTAGTTAAATTTTTTTTTTTCACATTAAGGGTGTTTCCCACCCACAAAATGGCGGAATTTTTCGTGGAAAATAACAGTTCACACTTTAGATGGCCGCCAAAAATTTTTAAATGAAAAAAAAAATTATCAGAGCACTTTGGGGGGAAGATTTGATTATAATTTGACTAAATTTTTATGGTTTTTCATTTTCAGATAATTTCCGGCCGAGTTATAGTGAACACCGCAAATTGTTTTTTTTCCAAGACGTTCTGGGGGAAGCTCTGTTATGGGCTTATGCTTCAATATTTCTGCATGAAAAAATTACATGACATTGTCAAAGATATGCTCAATAATGTACAAAAGGTTCGAATAAAATTGCACAATCCATATTTGAGAAAAAAAATCGCAAAAAAAGTGTTTTTTTAACGCTGAAACCCTTACCCCTCCCTTAACGCTATACCTCTAACAGCTGCGGGCGGTCGGGCTAGCAGTGCAGCTGTCGAACAGGTATACAGTTTATTCATTGCTATTGTGTATTTAGTATATATTGTATACTATACACTACAATATTTTAAAAGAAGAAACGCGCGAAGAAAGGAGCTGGAATCGATGATTCTGTGTAAGTTGGAAAAAAAAAAATTTTTCTTCACTTTTTACATCATAAACTTTAGATGCGTTTTTCTCAAAACTACTTTTTCAAAGTCCGTGTTCACTGCCATTTAAAAACTACTTGACCGATTCATTTCAAACTTTGTACACATTTTCTACATATAAAATACCTCCCCCCAACGTTTAGTTAAATTTTTTTTTCACATTAAGGGTGTTTCCCACCCACAAAATGGCGAAATTTTTCGTGGAAAATAACAGTTCACACTTTAGATGGCCGCCAAAAATTTTTAAATGAAAAAAAAAATTATCAAAGCACGTTGGGGGAAAGATTTGATTATAATTTGACTAAATTTTCATGGTTTTTCATTTTCAGATAATTTCCGGCCGAGTTATAGTGAACACCGCAAAATATTTTTTTTCCAAGACGTTCTGGGGGAAGCTCTGTTACGGGCTTATGCTTCAATATTTCTGCATGAAAAAATTACGCAACATTGTCAAAAGTATGCTCAATAATGTACAAAAGGTTCGAATGAAATTGCACAATCCATATTTGAGAAAAAAAATCGCAAAAAAAGTGTTTTTTTTTACGCTGAAACCCTTACCCCTCCCTTAAGTTATCAGACTACTAACTTCAAATAAATAGTTGATGTTTTTTACTCACAGAGAAAATCACTGAGCCACTGGGGTTGATGATAATGCTCGACGGCAACGCATACGGTATTGAAGAACACGAGAACGATGACAAACCAGTAGAAAGACTGTGTTTTAACAGCGTGTCGTATCCAAAACCTAAATCTCTTCTCTGCACGCCAGAATTGAAGGCAGGCACCCTGATTCCTGACTCTCGACTTGAGGTAGGAAGCTCTCGAGAATCCTACAAAAGTACCAGATCTCGTCTTCAGTTACAAAAGCGGTTACATTATTATTCACGTTTTGATGACTGATGGCTCTGCTTTCGAGATGGACATTTTGTTTTTTTTTTTTGTTTTTTTTTTTGCGACAGAGGATATGCGTTTATATCTCATGGGCAATCGGCGACCGAAGTAAAAAAAAAAAATATCAAATACTGGATGATTAAAAAGTTTCATTTCCCATTATTATCATTGTTCGTAATAAAGTTACGTTTGGTACCATGTATAATATGTGGTCTTTTTTTTTTGCTTTTTATAAGACGAGAGCTGTACAAGCGCCTGCTCTCCCTCTATCTTTCTCTACGTTTCTAGAGCAAATTTTTTAAGTACGAAATTTATGATGTGCTTTTATGGCGGATGAACCGGCGGTTGATGAAACGCTTTTGACTTTTTTCATATCGTTTTACGGTTAATTCCGAAATCATCTTTTTTCCATTATTTTGTTAGACTTATGCTTGCAACGGAAACGCGATTCTTTGTTTTTATTTTTACACTTCGCGAAATAATGAAAATCTACTCTGATGATATTGTTCGTACGGAAAGGAAAAATTCTTCCATAAATTTCGATGGACAAATCCCGTTGACTAATCGTCGATTAATTTTCAAATACGAGATATAAAAAATTCTATATCTATTTTCTATGGCCAAAGGACCTACTACTAAGCAGGAATCACTATGATATACTTTCTATCTAGATAATTATTATGTAGCAGTAATCGATATACCAAGTCAACAAAATTCTATGTTTTTTTAAATGCTTTACGTTTAATATTTAATACTCGCCGACTCGATAACATAATAAGAATGTGTATTATTGTCTCAGGGGGGCAACTAAGTGGGAATTTGTGTAAATATATATTTTTTTTTTTTTTCGTAGTAAAATTTACTTGCTACGACAGTATAAGATATCAATCAGTCGACAATGCTATGGATTCACTACGTTCGAGAAACTAGCATCGCTAGCTAATATAGCGGGTTATTAGCGTTAAGAAAGTGAAAAAAAAAAAAAAAAAAAAACAATAAATATTAATCAGCGTTCCATCATCACCTGGTATACATATATCGGGCATTTCAAGTCAATTCGACACGTCCATCGACATGACCATCATCATTTTTTTTTTCTCTTTTTAGTATGTTCTAGAGAAACACGGAAAAAAAAACCGCACGACTTGTGACGATTTTTTCGAAAATTCGCATGGTTATCGACGAAAAAATTAATTTAACATCGTCAGACGTTATTGACTTAACACTTTTACAGTACAATCTATGGAGAATATTGTGGCGCATTGAAAATGAACGAAATTTGTTTAAAAATTAGGTTCTGTATCACGTACTGAATATTAATTAACAAAATGGTTACAAATTAAGGGAGCGGAAGTGCTGCCATTTTGAGGAAAACCGTATTGGCCAATATCTCCGTTTCCGTGCACTTTAGGCCAAAAATGGTAATAACCTTTCTTGTAGATAATTGAATTTCCCATCTTTTTTTCGAAATAATTTTTTTTGTATCGATTACCGTTTACGACTTGTGCGACTGTTAAAATTTTCTTTATTCACCTTTTGACCTGTATCTCTCCTAATAATTGTTTAAACAATAAAATGCTAATAACTTATCTTTTGAATCCACAAATTTCCCATAACTTTTATTTAAAACTTTTTTTGTCTAAAGTTAATATTCTCAAAGTTATAACGCGTTCAATGTCGCGCTACTGGGTGCAAGGTTAAGGGCGGGGTAGGGTTTTAAAATTATTTTTTTTGCATTTTTTTTGTATTTTTTTCCGAATGAACAATATGTCGAGAATATTGTGTATAAATTTTAAGTCAATCGGAGTAAAACTAACGGAGTTACAGCGTTTCAAACGACCGGCCGTGATACCTGATTTTCACGTATAAAAAACTTCAAATCGATTTTCCCGAAAACGTCATTTTTGAAGTTTGTGAACATTAGAACTCAAAATCTACTGAACCGATCCTTTTGAAAATTTAAACATTACTTCTTCACATAAATCAACAGGTAATCAGGAGTTTTTTTTTTTTTCAATTTTTCCAATTTTTTAATAACAAATTAAGCGCGATTTTTTTAGCTAAAATTGCGTTTATCACTTCCAAGAGCTGCAAAAAATAGAAAAAAAAAACAAACTCTTCCTGATTACCTCGAGAAATACCTTTAAAATGCATATCAATTTTTTTGTTTCAGATGATCCGTTAACGAGTTATAATGTTCACCGCAAAACCACTTTTTTTCAAGGCGCCTCTGGAGATTCAACGTCACCGGCTTATTTATCAATATTTTTCATTGAAAATTTTTTCCAAGATACTTCAATAGTTGTACAATAATATATAATTCTATTTAATAAAATTATATTACTCATGTCGCCGCAAAAAAATCATAAAAATATGCTTTTTTTCCGCCTTTAAAACCCTACCCCCCCCTTAAGAAAAACGAGGTATGCATAGTACAATGATGAAAATTCAATACGTATGTAAAAAGATATTAATGATATTGACATGATTAACAATAAATACCTTCTTACCTGCAAAAAACAGCGACTTCCCGTTGACATTTTTTAAATATTTGTATAATATTTTTAAATTGCATATATTTCAAAAGTTGCATGGGACAACAGGGTCTATCATATGGCGTTAGTTTTTTGTCGCTAGGTGGAGTAGCATCGGAGATTTCAAGGTCAGCATTGTTTTTTTAGATAGAATGTTATGTTTTGGTACTTATTTTCTGGTAGCGGTTATCGAGACGAATCCAATGATGTTTTTTTTTTAATTTTTTTTAAATTTTTAATCTTTTACTTTTTTTCTCTCTCGCATATCGTGCAAAATTTTACCGTGTATTTACACGGTACATTGTAGGTTTGATGAAAACGCCGTATTAAGCGGGATAAGTGCGGAAGTGATAAGAAATTCTACACAATCCGTGATAAGAAGATTGCAGTACTGCATTGATTCCAATGGCAAACACTTTGAACACCTTCTGTAAATAAAGTTCATCTCACTTTTTTGCCGCAAAAAAAATAAATAAATTTAAAAAAAAAATTTTAAATAAAAGAAAAATCAAAACATTTTTTTTTTTAATATCATTGGATTCGTCTCGATAGCCCATATCAGAAAATAAGTACCGAAACACACCATTCTATCTAAAAAAACACAGTTGACCTTGAAATCTCCGATGCAACTCCACCTAGCAACAAAAAACTAACGCCATATGATAGCCCCCGTTGTCCCATGCAACTTGTGTTTCAAAAAAATGTTTACTACTATCGTACTTTCGGAGTTATTCTACGTGGCAACAGTTAGTGCCTCACCCTGTATACTGTTGGCATAATAAACAAAAGAATAGGAAAACGCGCGATTACGTTCGCTCATCGACAAGAAGTAAAATAAGTCTAGCAACTCTGCCTCCAACCGAAAATGCTGCGAAGTTCGTTCCGGACTTATCAACCTTTCCATGCCTTCTTCAATAAATTTCCCGTTTTCCTATTCTTTTGTTCATTATGCCAACAGTATATAATTGATAATTCGATAATAATCGTTGGGCAATTCGAGTTATGAAGTATTATTGAATTGTTAAAAATATTATACAAATATTAAAATAATGTCAATGGGAAGTCGCTGTTTCTTGCAGGTAAGAAGGTATTTATTGTTAATTATGTCAATATGATTAATATTTTTTTACATATGTATTGAATTTTCATCATTGTACTATGCGTATCTCGTTTTTACCCTTGCACCCAGTAGCGCAACATTGAACGCGTTATAACATTGTGAATATTAATTTTAGACAAAAAAGTTTTAAATAAAAGTCGTGGGAAATTTATGGATTGAAAAGATAAGTTATTAGCATTTTATTGTTTAAACAATTATTAGGAGAGATACAGGTCAAAAAGTGAATAAATAAATTTTAACAGTCGTACAAGTCGTAAACGGTAAGTGATAAAAAAAAATTTATTTGGAAAAAAAGATAGGAAATTCAATTATCTACAAGAAAGGTTATTACCATTTTTGGTCTAAAGTGCACGGTAACGGAGATATTGGCCAATACGGTTTTCCTCAAAATGACGGCACTTCCGATTCCTTAATTTGTAACCATTTCGTTAATTCACATTCAGTACGTGATACTGAAACTTATTTGAGAAAAAAAAATTGTCGTTTATTTTTAGTGCGATGCGGACAAGAGTAACGGGCTCCCTATTGATTGTACTATTACTGTGAATTCTTGGTCGATTGAAAAATGGATTTTCAAATGCGAAAAATAATTATAAATGGGTTTCAATGATTGAAAAAAAAAAAAGAAAATGTTCTTTCCAACCGTGAATTGATTGTAAAGGTCAAAAAGTTGGGAACGTCCGACAGTGTTAATTTAACACTTTTGTTGATAAAAAAGATTTAACACTGGGTTGACGTGTTTTTTTCGTGTCTCCTTACAACATATGAAACGGTAAGATAAAATGACAAATGGGTCACTGACCTAATGATTTGGAGTGTCCCATATATATATACTATATGTATAGATACCTAAACGATCAGTCAAGAAAAAAAAGGTACAATTTCATTTGTATGGAGGCTGTCGGCACGATACCTGAAAAAATACATGATAAATAATATTATATGCAGAAAAAACTTCATGCTGTGTATGTGACGGTATAAAGTGTCCATCAGGGAACCGCGTGCCGTTAGCCTTCAAGCAGTTTCTCTTCCCCCACCCACCCCCCAAAAGTAAAATATCAGTAGTGTTTATTCCCTATCAGCCAACAGAAGCAATACCTAAGAGAAATGAAGAAAAGAAAAAAAAAGATATCTGTTAATACGCAATTTATGCTCGTACATCTCGCCAATTATCAATATATATATATATATATATATATTAGGGTGGCCCTTAATATGGGTAAAAAAAAATTGATCGCGCCGCCCTTCAAAGCGGTTCCGAATACTAAAAAAAAAAAACCTACGCGAAGCCCCAGTTATGTCCGTTAAGGGCGGGGTAAGGGTTTTCGGTTTCGAAAAATCGAATTTTTTTTTTTGTCTTATCTTATTGTTTAACATTTCAAGAATATGTCCTTTTAATTTTAAACCGATCTAAGCGATATTCTTGAAGTTATTGTCTTATTAATCTCCTGGCCTTTAACGCTATACCTCTAAACCTACCTAAAACTAACTACCTAAAAAATAAAAAAATAAAAATACCTAAAAAAACTAAAGAAGGCAGGATTCATCGTAGACAGGAGCAAAAAGGTGCTCTAGACATCTTTGATGATAGCAACATCCTTTATGGACCTGGCATTGACGATTCAGTTGGAGGTAAGCCGATAAAATTCGCTTACGAACGTTTTATACCAGATTTTTTATTGTTCAAAACTTTAAAGCGTTTTCCTCACAACTCACATTTTCAAAGTGTCCCTCATAACTTGAAAACTACAGCACCGATCCCATTGAAATTTTCAACACTAATTCTGTACATAATTTACGAGGTAACACTGGAGAGTTTTTTTCAAATTTGTTAATAGGTTTTATTTTACAATAACAAATTGACCGATTTTTTTCGTAAAAATCGCGTTCTTCCCTTCGAAATGTTCCAAAAAATTGATAAATTGAAATTTCGAAAAACTCTCCCAGCGTTACCTGGGGAAAACTATTATCTAACAAATGAACTTTCATTTTTTCATTTCGGATGATCCAGCACCAAGTTACGAGGGACACCGCAATTCTACTTTTTTCCGTGACACGTCCGAATAATTGCTGCCATTGCCGTATTTTTTAATATTTCTTCGTGAAAATTTTATATAATATTCTTCGAATGTCATATTTTACCGTACCATTAGTTTTAATAAAGAGATTTTAACTGCGTCGTCACAAAAAAATCACAAAAACATGCCTTTTTTTGTTCATGCTTACAGCCACGTCTTCCTCTTAACGGACATAGCTGGGGCTTCGCGTAGGTTTTTTTTTTAGTATTGGGAACCGCTTTGAAGGGCGGCGCGATCAATTTTTTTTTTACCCATATTAAGGGCCACCCTAATATATATATACGAGGTATGTTCAAAAAGTATCGCAAATTTTGAATTTCCGCGGGCTACGTACATTCGATTTTCGATTTTTTTTTGTGGCGTTAGGTTGGTACTCGTGTCCCTCACTTATGCTGAAAAAATCGGCCATTTTTAATGTTTAGTTAATTGTTGACAGCTGTTTTGGTTAGACGCGTTTTGGCTTGTCTTCGATTTTTGCCTATTCCAAAAAAGCAGCTTCCATCGCGATGATTGAGCTTTGGTTTCCACGTCACAACCATAAACCCATGATTCGTCACCAGTTATGACCCTCTGGAGCAAATTTGGGTCGTCGCGGACCGAGTCCAACGGCTCCTTAGCAATGTTAACGCGGCACTGTTTTTCGTCGAAATTGAGCAATTTTGGCGCGAATTTCGCGTCGACCCGTCTCATGCCCAAGGTAGGGTAGCATGTTCCCCAAATTCATCGTCCCCAAAAAAGTAACTAGACCGAAAAATCCCTCGACTATTGACCCGCAATGCTACTAGATAGCGCGGCAAATGTATTCTCATATAGGGTAGCATGTTCCCCAAATTCATCGTCCTCAAAAAAGTGACTAGACCGAAAAATCCCTTGACTATTGACCCGCAATGCTGCTAGATGGCGCGGTAAACGTATTCTCATATCTACTCGCCCGAATGCCGGTGTTCGAGGACTGAGCAGTAGATACGTTGCGCTTATGATCAGACAACCGCCTTTTTTATTATGCCATAATGACAACAATTATTAATTATTAATTATTAATTACTAATTATTAATTACTAATTATTAATTACTAATTATTAATTATTAATTACTAATTATTAATTATTAATTATTAATTACTAATTATTAATTATTAATTATTAATTATTAATTATTAATTATTAATTATTAATTATTAATTATTAATTATTAATTATTAATTATTAATTATTAATTATTAATTATTAATTATTAATTATTAATTATTAATTATTAATTATTAATTATTAATTATTAATTATTAATTATTAATTATTAATTATTAATTATTAATTATTAATTATTAATTATTAATTATTAATCTAGTCACTTCTAGTTACTTTTCTAGTTACTTTTTTGGGGACGATGAATTTGGGGAACATGCTACCCTATATGAGAATACGTTTACCGCGCTATCTAGTAGCATTGCGGGTCAATAGTCAAGGGATTTTTCGGTCTAGTTACTTTTCTGGTGACGATGAATTTGGGGAACATGCTACCCTACCATGCCCAAATCATTGGTAAAAATCGAATAGCACGAGCCAATCGATATGTTCAGTTCCTCGGCAACTTCTCTAACGGGTGACCCGACGATTGGCCAATATTATTTTCTTCGCTTCGTCAATGTTTTCGTCCGTTGTTGATGTGCTCGGGCGTCCGGAAAGCATTTCATCATAGCTTCATCATACGCCACAGTCAACGTTCAGAATGCGTCCGCGCACTTAATTTTCTTTTTCACACAAAATTTCTCCAAAAACATTTTTTGGAACAGGCAAAAATCGAAGACAAGCCAAACACGTCTAACCAAAACAGCTGTCAACGATTAACTAAACATTCGAAATGATCGATTTTTTCAGCATAAGTGAGGGACACGAGTGGCAACCTAACGCTACAAAAAAAAATCGAAAATCGAATATACGTAGCCCGCGGAAATTCAATATTCGCGATACTTTTTGAACAGACCTCGTATATCGTTCACAAAACAATATTACGTATGAGTCAACAACCGAATCAGCAGCAACAAAGTCTATGGTTCTGAAGAGCACCTCGAGATGCCGCCTTTTTTTCATCTTCATTCCCGTTCATTATATTCGTTTTTATCAGAGCGTTTTTTTTTCCATCTTCCAGTGTCCACCATAACACCACGACCCGAAACGAAAGTTTAACTAGAGGAACCACAAGACTCAGTGTCTTGTGCTCACCGTCGACTAGGCTGCTGCGTATTTCTTGTTTTTTTTTTTTTTTTTTGCAATTAATATACAGTAATTCGAGTGTATGAATGTTTGTGTTTCGAGCGGTTTAAAAAAGGTTAATTAAAAGAAAATTTCTTATCACCGAAATCCGCGTACTTTTGCCCATGTGTAGATTGAGAGTTGGCAATTTTTTTTTCAACCCGAGACCCCTGACCATTCTTATAAATACCGAATAATATATTTTGAAATTTTAACGATCAACTTTTTTTTTAACGCTCACTCGCTTCCATGTTTATTTACCCTAAATAAGAGCTCACGCCGATAAACATGAGTTATTATTTAGTAAACATAGAAGTGTAAGAATATCGATGAATACCGAAATTAAAAAAAATAAAATCCTTTTTTTTTAATCGCGCTAATGTGTGTATGGAGATATATACTCTAGCTACTCGATCCACGCAGTCAACTCGATCGGAGTCTCATTGACAATTTGCAGACGAGTCGACTGGCGCGCATACTTTTACATAATTAATTTTTTCCGATGTTTCTGTTCGTTTAATATCTTCATTTACAATTTACGCATTTCTGTGTTTGTAATGCTGTGTCAACTTGCCGATACGTATAGAGTTCATTTGCGAGATTAATCCTCCTCGCATTGTCGTCGATATTAATTTGTTTGAAATTTATTCGTTGAAATTTATTCGTCGTTTCGATATTTTTCGAATGAAAAGAAAACGTTTCACGAGCTCAGAGTGACAACCTCGAATCCAATGAATTCCCTACTAATCGATCCTTTACTCGATACACAAGACCTTTTCAAACCAAAATAAAACAAAATAAAATATACAACCAGTTAGACAAAATATAATATAGCCTTTTTTTTTTTACGCTTTACAGTATATAATGTTGCATTCCTGATTGTAGTTACCTTTCAGTTTTTTCTTAGGCACTGAAACAAGAGGAGCATCTGATAGCGTGTGTTTAGAATGTTCATTGACAAAGATACGAGGGCTATATATAAAATATATATGCTTGTTTGTTTTTTTTTTTTTTTTTTTTTTTTTTCATTAAAATCCCTCCTGTCTCGGCCCGAAACAGTTACAAGTGTGCGAGAGATCGCGACAACTCTTTGTCATGCCAATATGTATAAATATTATCGAAAGAGTTAAAAAAAAAGAAACCAAAAAGATAATTCGAAATCACGCTCATAATGTCCGATTAAATATGCCTCTCGAATTCCGTTCTCGTCCAGGATTTATATTCCGTTTTTTTTTTTTGGATAAATCAAAAACGGACATGATGCCGTGATATCGATGAATATCTGCGTAATATAATCTCAACTATATTTTCTATTCTCAGCACGTAAATAATTGTAACGAGTGTGTGTGTGTATGTGTACAAATGAAAAGGACTTAAATTGTGTTTTTTTGTCGTTTTTTTTTTGTAAATTCAATGAGAACAAGAGAAATGAAAAAGAATAAAAGAATTCGTTGATGTTGAATCAAAGGACGGGCAAAATACAACTCACCATCACCCTGTTCGTCTTCGCCCTCTTCCTCCTCCGTATCTGTGCTCTTGCTCTTGCCGAGATTTTTTAATTTCTTCTTTTGCGCTTTCATGGCTCTTCTTCTCGCTGAAATCGCGCAATAATACGTTATTATTGTTATTCCAATGTAAAATCGTCTGAATATCGGTATTCGATAGCTTTTTCTATCTCAAAGAGCGTTGACAATGTCAAATATAACGAGGAAGTAATGCGCAATTTTCAATTTACATCTTGTGTCCTCTATCGCAGCGTGATAATATTGAGATTCACTCTAGTTTCAACATGGTTTTTAACTGAATAAATAAACATCTACTTTTAGATTGAATCCCATTGCCCTTTAATTTGAAGCTCGCGATGTTTAAGGTAGTCTGGTAACTTGGGTTTAAAGAATCGAAAAATTTTTTTTCGCTTAATTTGAATGTACAATGTCTTGAGAATATACTGTGAAAATTTCAGACCGAAATTCGAAATACTTCCGGAATTATAATGAGTTTTCGAGAGTGCCTCGAAGTTTTTCTCAAAACAGTGTTTTTCTGGTCAGCCCGGGTTCTAACATTTTTTTCTACCTAACCGATTGCTTTCAAATTTTAACAGGCTACTCTACACACTTATAGTTCTCGTCGGAACTACCGAGAAATTTTTTCACCCCCAACTTTTTATCTTACAACCCCTTCTTTGCTAAAATAAAAGGACCTTTTTTCCAAAGTCCGCCATTTTGTTATTTATCCATGAAACTTAACTTCAGTAGTTCCGACCAGAATGACATGTCTATAGATTAAGAATTATGAAGAATTTTTAATTTCAGATAACATCAAGAGCCAAAATCACCGGGGCCACCCACGCGCTTTTTTTTTCGAGGTGCCAACTTCGATCAATAATAATGATAATAATAAACTATTAAATTTGTTCAAAAAATTTTTTTTTTCTATCTTCAATATGTAAATAAAAACATCCTAAATTTGCAAAACGATTCATTTTTGTTTCCCTGCCAAAAAACGCCCTCCAAAAAAGCCTTGAAAATCGGCTTAAGTTACCGGACGACTACCTTAACGAATTTAAAGTTTCGTACAGGGTCATCGTTACTGAGGTTCTTCAACTTTAATACAGCAAAAAGTTTTGCCTCGATAGTTCAATATATTCTCGGAGACAAATACTGCATATTCCATTGAAACGAATACCGAGACTCATGAATTCACAAATAATCATTCTTCCGATCTCTACCATATAAATTCTCGCTTATATTACCGTCAATTATGTGTGCCTTCTCTTCCTCCGTCGTTCTCTCCTCGGCGAGTATTACTTCCTCTGGAACAGGAAGAATTTTCACGTGAGTACTAAAGTTACATATCTTCGGCTTTTCTTGAAATAATTACTGCGATAACTAATGATTTAGGGGAGCTTCGAGTCTACTTCGAGTCTAGCATTTAAGATATGTCTATCTTGCGAAGGATCGATGTGAGACACGCAAGCGCGTAAAAGTCAATTAGTGATTCGAGACCATCGTAATTTACGATTACATTTAACGATTTTTCTCTTTTTCAATCCCTCCGTCCCGTTTTCATCGCTAACCTGCTTTGCATATCCACTCGACGTAGCCGTTGAGTTCTCTCTCCAGTTGCTGATGCCTCCGCATCTTTAGGAAGGACTGTCGGTTCTCCACTTTTTCTCTCTCCTTCGCAAATTCTCTACGAGCGTTACATGAAAGAAATAGCAAAAAAGAAATGTCGGCAACTTTACTCACAGGAGAGAAGGGAGAGTAAGTGGAAGATGAGACTTGGTTCAGAATTAAACAAATTCACGAGTATGTATATATATTAGGGCGATTTTTTCTTTCAACTATTTTTTTTCTCAGTCCCCACCTGAAATTTCGTTGGATATGTCGAGAAACAAATTCCCTGAAAGTTACAACCCTTAATATTAATTCTAAGTACTTTCCGTAAGCGTGAAAAGATTTTCCATCTAAAATACACGTGAATCGAATTTTTTTTTTTTTTTCAAAATTCTATAACTCAGCCGTATTTTAGGCTATCATATTGTTCTTGGTTTCGATTTACTCAGAATAAAAGAATCTAGGAAAGTGCCTATCGCGGCGAAAGTGTACATTGTACTGGTGAGTTGGTACGGGTAACTCAAGTTGATTTTTACTAAAAATTCTCATTTTTTTTGCTGTTATCTCCGAAACAATTAACTTTACGAAAAAAATGTTAATGAAAAATGTGTTGTAAATTTAATTTCCTACAAAAAAGATCGTATCGACCCAATTGCTTAGATTAATATTTCATGAGATATTGAACTTCAACTTATGAAGAGTATAAAATTTTTACGGTTTATTCTTGAAAAAATGAAATAAAAATTTTATACTACTCATAAGTTATAGTTCAATATCTCAAGAAATATTAATCTAAGCAATTGGGTCGATAGTACCTTTTTTGTAGGAAATTGAATTTCCAATAAATTTTTCATTTACACTTTTTTCGTAAAGTTAATTGTTTCGGAGATAATAGCAAAAAAACGAGAATTTTGAGTAAAAATCAACTTCAGTGACCCGTACTAACTCACCAGTAAAATTTACACTTTCGCCGCAAATAGCACTTTTTTAGATTGTTTTATTCTGAGTAAATCGAAACCAAGAACAATATGGTAGCATAAAATGCGGCTGAGTTGTAGAAATTTGAAGAAAAAAAAAATTCGATTCACGTGTATTTTAGATGGAAAATCTTTTCACGCTAAGAGAAAGTACTTAGAATTAATATTAAGGGCTGTAACTTTCAAGGAATTTGTTTTTCGACATATCCGACAAAATTTCACGTGGGGACTGAGAAAAAAAATGGTCGAAAATAAAAAATCGCCCTAATATATATATTGAAGAATGGGAAAAAATCAGGGCGTACGAATACTCAAGCTCCAAGGATTCGAATATTATTAAATGATACTTTAGCCGTACGTTGGTTCGTAGTAACGGATTTTGATACGCTATATAGCTTTTAGCTTACAATTACTTCGATGACCGGGAGCAATTTGACTCTCGCACAGTTGTTACTCTATGCTAGTGGCGGAAATGGAAAAAATTACAAGTCGACAATCGTGTGCCGTGTAAAGGCAAAAGGAAGGCGTTTGTTACCGTACGATACGGAGAAAAAATGGCAAAGATTTTTGTAGACAATTGTGTACGGACCGCATTTTTTTGTAAAATTTTTTATTCTATTTTCTGTAATAATTGCAGAATGTGAAATAATTATTATGGCGTTATTTCCACTTGAATCCCTGTAATTACTGTTGATATGTAGGAGAGAGTAGAGCACAATGTGACACGGAGCAAATTTGTTGAAATAGGATTTTTTTTTTATATCCGTGCTGTATAATTAAAATTTTAATGTTCGTTGCGTGATAGTTTCCCACATGTCTAAGGCATGTTGGAAACTATGAGATTGAGTGAAAATTGCACGATTTACTGATTCTTAAATCGTTCGAAATTGGCCTCGTAAGAAGGTACACTGCGTCGCATCGTGCCCCAATATTGCCTACTTCGTTGAATCAGTAGTCAATAATACTTGAACAAAATGCCTGATGAAAGAACTTCCGGGTCATTTTAAAATTTAATAATGATAATAATAATAATAAATCCCTCACTGCTAATTCAAGTGCAAATAACCACCAATTTAATGCGATTTATAGTAACCAGCAAGATTTTTCTCCGTGATATACTAAAATAAAAAAAAAATGAATAAATAGCAGTAGCCACGACGAGGGGGGCTTTGAAAATTCATCCTTTAACTATGAACCTGCTTGAGTGATCCACTTTAAGTAGGAACTGAATGCAGTCGTGAATAGATGCTTTCTCTTTGCTTTCTGATATTCGGCTCGCTTTTCGACTCGAGTTCTTTCATTTGAAAATTCCCTGACGGCAGAAAAGAATAAGGGTGGTGTCTCAACGGGGGTAGTTACGACGAGGTGTTTTTTCTCCACTTTTATTTCTCGAGAAACCATACTTTCGTATGGTTTCTTGACTTTTTGACGATGTTTTGTTTTGTTTTTTTTTTTTTTTTCATTATTATCTTTATAATCGGTAAAAGGGAGTACCGATATCGTAACCGATTGACGATCTTGTTGGGATAAATAAAAATTATACAACAGTGGAGAAACGGGTATACGGTGAGGGGAAAACGGGAAATCGGAGAGTAACACTCACCCGCTCAACACACCAAGAACAAGATTCAGCATGAAGAAGGAACCGAGGACGATCAATGGTATAAAGTATATCCAGTTGAAATAGCTGCCAAGAGCGTCGTTCGTCTGTAAAATTTTATCAAAAAACTCGTGAATATTTGCGGCTTCCGGGACAATACGTGACACCGATTACACATTAAACAAATGTTCGTTTGCTCGTGTTTGTCTGTGTGGTGCGTGGTTGACTGAAAGATAAAAAAGAATTTCGATATTTGCAAGAATAATTTCTTCGTTCCAATGATAATCAATTAATTCGGCAATTGATCAATCAAGTATCGGAACGATGAGTTTGTGATTGGAAATATTGAAATTTCGTTTTTGTTTTTTAAATAAGTGTTGTACAGAGAATAAATGTTACGAGACGACTTACATTGACATTATCAACGGTGGTCCGTTGTACTTACGTGAGTAATTTTATTGAGATTAGAGTGATTATTGACGAATTACCATGTGAATCTTGATATTGTTCGCGATTCCAAGGAAATTTCGTCATTCAGAAAATCTCAAGACTCGAGGGACGCGAAACGAATATTTCAAATTTACGATCAGTATTGCTGAATTTTCTTTTTACTTTTTAAGATACAACAAACGGAATACGATTGAAAAAAATCCTTTTTCACGTTCCTCGAGCGACATATGTGTAACAACGAAATAACGTACAGACAGAGAGGGCGAATATATAAATATACATATAATGTATATCAAAAGGGTTGAAACTGACAGTGTCATACTGAGCAAAGTCAATATATACATCAGTGTTAACTTTTTTTTTTTATCCATCCGGAAGATGACGACATTCATCTTTTACCGAATCGACGAGTACAAGAGTCTCGTTTGATCAAATGTAGGTGGAAATAATGTAAGGGGAGGAAAAAACCACACAAAATATCGTAAAAATGTCAAGTTGTGGGATAAAATAATTTTTTGGTAAATCCCTTCAACGACAAACAATAGAAATAAAGAAAATCACAAGCAAATCGATACGAATACGAAAAAATTTGAGAAAAAAACAGTAGACTCCAAGACATGAATGCACACGAATGAAAATATACAGCGCACGTTCGCGTGAAAGTTTTCCAGCTCGATCGACGAAAAACGTCGATGAGTAATAAAATTAAAAATCAATCCCATCGAGGAAATAGACATAAAAAGCAAGAATCACGGATAAGCGATTGAGAAAATGTTTAGATCACAATTTCGTAGGTACACATGTACACGTGACTTATGCAAACGTAACGAACAGTTAAATAACCTCATGAGAAAAGAAATATATCGAAAAACATATCAAATATCCGATGTATAACGTAAATATACATTGGATTTCCTTCGTGTATCTAAAATATATCTTTCAGTATTTTTTTTACACTTATTCCATATAATTTTCTTCCCATGAGGGTAATTGAATAGAGAACAATGGGAAGATACTCATGTCGTTGAAGTTACGAACGTTCTTGCGAAAAAAAAAAAAAATGTTGAAAAATTGACGGCACTTACTCGTCGTACGTGCGGGAGTATATATTTGCACAAAAAACACATGATTTAGCCTGCTAATAGGCTTGAACGCCGATAAAATGAGACTCTGAGTCGGTTTTGTTGAAAAAAAATCTTTCGTCTAATTCGAAGGTCGTGTTCTCTTTGATCGATCTTTGATGACGGTCGTAAAAGTCATCACGATTCATTATCAAAGAGGACCCGACCTTCGAATTGGACGAAAGATTTTTTACCAGAGTTGGTCTAGAATGGTGTCCCTCTGACCACCGCTCCTCAAGTTTCCTTTCTGATATATTTGGGTTTATATTTTTTTTGACATACTAGAGGGTCGTTAAAGTCATCACGATTCATTATCAAAGAGGACACGAGCTTCGAACTGGACGAAAGATTTTTTACATGAGTTGGTCTTGAATGGGGTCGCTCTGACCACCGCTCCTCAAGTTTTCTTTCCGATATATTTGGGTTTATATTTTTTTTCACATACTAGAGGGTCGTAAAAGTCATCACGATTCATTATCAAAGAGGACACGACCTTCGAATTGGACGAAAGATTTTTTACAAGAGTTGGTCTAGAATGGAGGTCGCTCTGATCACCGCTCCTCAAGTTTCCTTTCCGATATATTTGGGTTTATATTTTTTTTCACATACTAGAGGGTCGTAAAAGTCATCACGATTCATTACCAAAGAGGACACGACCTTCGAACTGGACGAAAGATTTTTCACAAGAGTTGGTCTTGAATGGGGTCGCTCTGACCACCGCTCCTCAAGTTTCCTTTCCGATATATTTCGGTTTATATTTTTTTTGACATACTAGAGGGTCGTTAAACTCATCACGATTCATTATCAAAGAGGACACGAGCTTCGAACTGGACGAAAGATTTTTTACATGAGTTGGTCTTGAATGGGGTCGCTCTGACCACCGCTCCTCAAGTTTTCTTTCCGATATATTTGGGTTTATATTTTTTTTCACATACTAGAGGGTCGTAAAAGTCATCACGATTCATTATCAAAGAGGACACGACCTTCGAATTGGACGAAAGATTTTTTACAAGAGTTGGTCTAGAATGGGGGTCGCTCTGACCACCGCTCCTCAAGTTTTCTTTCCGATATATTTCGGTTTATATATTTTTTCACATACTAGAGGGTCGTAAAAGTCATCACAATTGATTATCAAAGAGGACACGATCTTCGAATTGGACGAAAGATTTTTTACCAGAGTTGGTCTAGAATGGTGTCCCTCTGACCACCGCTCCTCAAGTTTCCTTTCCGATATATTTGGGTTTATATATTTTTTGACATACTAGAGGGTCGTAAAAGTCATCACGATTCATTATCAAAGAGGACACGACTTTCGAACTGGACGAAAGATTTTTTACCAGGGTCCCTCTGACCACCGCGCCTCAAGTTTCCTTTCCGATATATTTGGGTTTATATATTTTTTGACATACTAGAGGGTCGTAAAAGTCATCACGATTCATTATCAAAGAGGACACGACCTTCGAACTGGACGAAAGATTTTTTACCAGAGTTGGTCTAGAATGGTGTCCCTCTGACCACCGCTCCTCAAGTTTTCTTTCCGATATATTTCGGTTTATATTTTGTTTCCCATACTAGAGGGTCGTAAAAGTCATCACGATTCATTACCAAAGAGGACACGACCTTCGAATTGGACGAAAGATTTTTTACAAGAGTTGGAAAAAATGGGGGTCGCTCTGACCACCGCTCCTCAAGTTTCTTTTCCGATATATTTCGGTTTATATTTTGTTTCATATACTTGAGGTTCGTAAAAGTCATCACGATTCATTATCGAAGACGACTCGACCTTCAAATGGGACGAAAGATTTTTTTTCTTCAACAAAACCGACTCAGAGTCTCATTTTATCGGCGTTCAACCCTATTAGCAGGCTAAATCATGTGTTTTTTGTGCAAATATATACTCCCGCACGGACGACGAGTAAGTGCCGTTGAGTTATAAAAAAAATTTTTTTTTTTGCAAGAATGTTTGTAACTTTAACGACATAGATTCTCAGGATGCTTCAGTGCTGGACCCTTTCAGAGTCAGCACAAAACCATATCTGCCAAAAGAAACAATAAATTCAATTTACAAACGAAAACAAAGGAAAAAACGAGCTTGTGGACATTTTCACGAAACAAACAAAGTAAAATGAAGTTTAACGAATTTCGCAACACTGAGGAACATATTCTCTGTTGCGTTACCCAGTACAATATGGCAGTCCAGCCCTCCATAGTGATACACTGGAAGACGGTGAGCATGGCGAAGCCGATGTTGTCGAAGCTGGTGATACCGCCGTTTGGTCCCTCCCATTGATCCATGCATACCGAGACATTGGGATTGCATACGTGGGCACCCGGCGGTGCATCAGGTTTGTAATCGGTGTTGCACGGACTTGCCATTTCGCCTTCCATTACTATGTGACCTGAGGAACAAAAAAAAAAAAAAAAAAACGAAGAGCGATCGAGAGTTAATTCGATTATATTGTGAAGTATGTAACCTAAGTTTTCGAGTATCTGACCTAAAGCTTATTTGCGCGTGTATCGATTTTTCTAGTGCAGTATTTATTTGTAAAAAATCATTGGCAACCTGGAGGATGGTTAGCTCTGAAAAATGAACTTATCTTCCGATTTTCCAATGGACCATTCGTTCTCAAATTCTGTTATTTTCCCTCTGTATTTTCTTTTCTATCCTCGTCGATTGTTTTTTCCCTTTTTCTAATTTATCAAGATTTGGTGCCTGGTAAATAATGTTAATTCATTACACACTCACTGATATCTTCTATGCTGTAGCACGTTTTGTGCAGGGTGCCCGAATAAAACTCGAGACCAATTATAGCGAATATCACGATGGCGAAGAGTACCAACAATCCGATCTGCAGTAAAGGTGCCATCGCCTTGATGATTGACTTTAGCACCACCTGTAGACCTGTTTTCGGAGACAAACAAAAAGAAGGCACATCGAAGTGAATCAGATGAGATCTCATTTGCTCGTTCGGGAGAACACGAGAGACGCTTTGCGCGGGTTTATTTATTTTTTACCAGACGAGATACGTAAATGAAACATTAAACTTTACTTTCTGCCATGGTTCGTCACGCTCTCTCAATTTGTTTTTTTTTTGCTTAAACCGAATTGAACGCGTTGATGGTTTTTGTTGTTTAGAGAAATTCTCGTCTAGCACACGCAGTCGCGCTCCCACTGACTCTCCCGATATCTTCTTACAATCTTCGTCCCTCTTTCTTCTCCCGTCTCTATCTTCATCGTCCATATGTACGTTCAGGACGTTTATTTATTTCTTTGACATTAATTCGAGACGCTACTCACTCGGTATGCCGGAGACTAGTTTGAGCGGTCGCAACACGCGTATCGCACGCAACGTGCGCAGATCCATATCCAGGCTTATGCCTTGCGGGAACGCCGTGATGAACCTGCCCCAAACACACACACACCCGCCACACTTTACTACCTACTACTCTATTACTCTAATTCGCTAATTTAATTACTTAAACTACATACTAGCCACTAGACTCACTAGTCCAATAAAAAATAAACTGGTCAATGGGTGTCTAATTCTAGAAAAAAAAAAGTGTATATGGGTTGGTGGGAAGAGAGGTATAAGAAAAAAATGGGAAAGTGAAAGAGAGAGAGATATTTGAGTTGAATTATCGGAAGCCCGTGATTCGATCCTCTTTACTCAATGGCACATTTGGAGTTGTCATTCATGGGCAACGGGAATTGTTTTTTTTTTTTTCATTATTTATTTTTTCTTTATTCACTTATTTTCGTGAACAACATTAAGGATGACTGTACTACATTTGCATTTATGCCATCAATGAAGCGACACTGTAGGGTCACCCTACGACTTTTTTTTCAGAATCATTCAACAAAATTCTCGAGCTAAATGGGCATTTGAAAAATTGCTACTGTCAAAACATCTCGATTGACTGTATAGCTGCGTCCAGCGGTTTCGAAAGGGTTTAAAGACTTAATAATGTTGAAAAAATCTCTCAGGGTATCAAATTCGCCATGTTGGGAATTTTGTTCCGCTCACCGGAAAAAAGTCCCTATAAATGGAGTTTTTCGATGATGTTGGATTTAAAATTCTCCATCTTATTAAGGATTTCTAACTTAAGATGTTTTAACGTAGTTCTAAATTAATAATTCGCATCATAATCCTCGAAAACCCCCTCTAAATATACACATATGTGTGATCATCTCGGATCTGCACTATGTTGATGCTGTATAGTCTTCTTCGGGTTTAAAGATGTCCTCCACGAAGAGACGGGTTACGACGGGTTTGGGAGTGAGACTTGAGGTCGAAGGTCGCTGGAGGAGCTCGAGGTTGTGTCAGCTATATGTATAAGGGAGACTATGAAAGAAAGAGAGAAAGAGAGAGAGAAAGAGGAAGAGGGTGAACGACGAGCTTGAGGAACGGGTAGGAGGAATAGTGGCCGCGCTGCGGCACATGAGAGGTGAGGGGGTTGGTTCCAGGTGCCTAAGTACGATTTCTAGCAAACACGGGCTCACGGAATACGTTATACAGCTCTAGAAACACGTATTTACCAATGTATAGTCAAATCTATTATTCAATGTTGTATCTAAAGATAGAGACTGCTAAATATAGTTGGAACGAGGGAGGTTCTCCCTCCGACTCATCGGTCGTACAAATACGTTCCGATATAATGTGTGTATTGTTTTGCGTTTTCACAAATACAGTATCTATGTATGTATTTATATGTGTCTATTAATTTCAGTCATACTATCTATCCTGAGAAAGATTTAACGACAGGAAAACAAAAAAAAAAAAGTCATTTATATAATATAATATATGCACCGATTTGGGAAACTCAACGAATTTTGCAGTTGCCGGTATAAATGAAGAAAACAATTTTAAGATACGAGGTCTGTTCAAAAAGTATCGCGAATTTTGAATTTTCGCGGGCTACGTATATTCGATTTTCGATTTTTTTTGTGGCGTTAGGTTGGTACTCATGTCGATCACTTATGCTGAGGGTAGGGTAGCATGTTCCCCAAATTCATCGTTCCCAAAAAAGTAACTAGATCGAAAAATCCCTCGACTATTGACCCGCAATGCTACTAGATGGCGCGGTAAACGTATTCTCATATAGGGTAGCATGTTCCCCAAATTGATCGTCCCCAAAAAGGAACTAGACCGAAAAATCCCTTGACTATTGACCCGCAATGCTGCTAGATGGCACGGTAAACATTCTCATATCTACTCGCCCGAATGCCGGAGTTCGAGGACTGAGCAGTAGATACGTTGCTCTTATGATCAGACAACCCCCTTTAATTTTGTACTATGCCCCTTTTGTATTATGCCATAATGACAACAATTATTAATTATTAATTACTAATTATTAATTAGTAATTATTAATCTAGTCTAGTCACTTCTAGTTACTTTTCTAGTTACTTTTTTGGGGACGATGAATTTGGGGAACATGCTACCCTATATGAGAATCCGTTTACCGCGCCATCTAGTAGCATTGCGGGTCAATAGTCAAGGGATATTTCGGTCTTGTTACTTTTTTGGGGACGATGAATTTGGGGAACATGCTACCCTACCATGCTGAAAGAATCGGCCATTTTGAATGTTTAGTTAATTGTTGACAGCCGTTTTGGTTAGATGTGTTTTGGCTTGTCTTCGTTTTTTGCCTATTCCAAAAAAGCAGCTCCCATTGCGACGATTGAGCTTTGGTTTCCGCGTCATAACCATAAACCCATGATTCGTCACCAGTTATGACCCTCTGGAGCAAATTTGGTTCGTCGCGGACCGAGTCCAACAGCTCCTCTCATATAGGGTAGCATGTTCCCTAAATTGATCGTCCCCAAATAGGAACTAGACCGAAAAATCCCTTGACTATTGACCCGCAATGCTGCTAGATGGCGCGGTAAACGTATTCTCATATCTACTCGCCCGAATGCCGGAGTTCGAGGACTGAGCAGTAGATACGTTGCTCTTATGATCAGACAACCCCCTTTTTTATTATGCCATAATGGCAACAATTATTAATTATTAATTACTAATTATTAATTAGTAATTATTAATCTAGTCTAGTCACTTCTAGTTACTTTTCTAGTTACTTTTTTGGGGACGATGAATTTGGGGAACATGCTACCCTATATGAGAATCCGTTTACCGCGCCATCTAGTAGCATTGCGGGTCAATAGTCAAGGGATATTTCGGTCTTGTTACTTTTTTGGGGACGATGAATTTGGGGAACATGCTACCCTACCATGCTGAAAGAATCGGCCATTTTGAATGTTTAGTTAATTGTTGACAGCCGTTTTGGTTAGATGTGTTTTGGCTTGTCTTCGTTTTTTGCCTATTCCAAAAAAGCAGCTTCCATTGCGACGATTGAGCTTTGGTTTCCGCGTCATAACCATAAACCCATGATTCGTCACCAGTTATGACCCCCTGGAGCAAATTTGGTTCGTCGCGGACCGAGTCCAACAGCTCCTCTCATATAGGGTAGCATGTTCCCTAAATTGATCGTCCCCAAATAGGAACTAGACCGAAAAATCCCTTGACTATTGACCCGCAATGCTGCTAGATGGCGCGGTAAACGTATTCTCATATCTACTCGCCCGAATGCCGGAGTTCGAGGACTGAGCAGTAGATACGTTGCTCTTATGATCAGACAACCCCCTTTTTTATTATGCCATAATGGCAACAATTATTAATTATTAATTACTAATTATTAATTAGTAATTATTAATCTAGTCTAGTCACTTCTAGTTACTTTTCTAGTTACTTTTTTGGGGACGATGAATTTGGGGAACATGCTACCCTATATGAGAATCCGTTTACCGCGCCATCTAGTAGCATTGCGGGTCAATAGTCAAGGGATATTTCGGTCTTGTTACTTTTTTGGGGACGATGAATTTGGGGAACATGCTACCCTACCATGCTGAAAGAATCGGCCATTTTGAATGTTTAGTTAATTGTTGACAGCCGTTTTGGTTAGATGTGTTTTGGCTTGTCTTCGTTTTTTGCCTATTCCAAAAAAGCAGCTTCCATTGCGACGATTGAGCTTTGGTTTCCGCGTCATAACCATAAACCCATGATTCGTCACCAGTTATGACCCTCTGGAGCAAATTTGGTTCGTCGCGGACCGAGTCCAACAGCTCCTTGGCAATGTTAACGCGACACTGTTTTTGTTCGAAATTGAGCAATTTTGGCACGAATTTCGCGGCGACCTGTTTCATGCCCAAATCATTGGTAATAATCGAATAGCACGAGCCAATCGATATGTTTAGTTCCTCGGCAACCTCTCTAACGGTGATTCGGCGATTGGCCAATATTATTTTCTTCGCTTCATCAATGTTTTCGTCTGTCGTTGATGTACTCAGGCATCCGGAACGCATTTCGTTGTTCGCATCTTGTCGGCCCTCTGAGAACATTTTGTACCACCGATAAACGTTGCTTTGGTCCAAGGTAGCTTCACCATATGCCACAGTCAACATTCGGAATGCGTCCGCGCACTTAATTTTGTTTTTCACACGAAAATTTGATACAGATTATTTGATCCATCTTTTGGAATAGGCAAAAATCGAAGACAAGCCAAAACACGTCTAACCAAAACAGCTGTCAACGATTAACTAAACATTCAAAATGGCCGATTTTTTCAGCATTAGTGAGGGACACGAGTACCAACCTAACGCCACAAAAAAATCGAAGAACGAATATACGTAGCCCGCGGAAATTCAAAATTCGCGATACTTTTTTAACAGACCTCGTATATCGGATGGTCTTTTCGTTCTTCGCGCTTTAAGAAAATCATTAATTCATATTAGTGGATAGGGTGGTCTGAAAAATATCATAATTCGCTATTACTTGTACATTTGATATTTAAAAATAAGCTTCGGCTCGTATTATTCCGACGTGTCGTTTGAAAGTTATTGATATATGTTGGAATATGAATTTTCGACGTCGCAAGACCTCTGCGCCCGCGGAGAACACTCGCGGCACAACCGCGGTTTTCGCACTCAAGAGGTTAATCATCGAATTAGCAATTAAATTTATCATTATCTACCACGATACTATGTTTTTAGTTAATTTCACTAATGTTTTGTTCGGTGTATATAATATGTATTACATTGAAATTCTATTATATTATACATATGTATTACTTTTTTTTATCAATAAACACTCTCTAGCACTACCTATGATCGGAAACTAAGAGACATTATGTGGACGAAAAATTATTTAAGAAGACAAAAAAAAATAAGGATTAATTCACATTTCTTTCGGTTCTATGAACACAATAATTGTTACGTATATAGGTATCTGCAAACGACCTTTTCTCCTCCTAATGAAAATATTACGAATCACAGTATATAGCGTAATTATATTTCGGGCACTCCATAAATCCACCACTCTTCTAATTAATAATAACAGTGGAGCTATGCTAGCTTTAAATGTCTCTAAGAGAGATAGACACTGTAATGTTATAATACCATATACGTATATATGTATCTATATATTTTGTATATTAAATATGACAACGTCTGGCACAATTAATTCTATTTAATATCGAACATTATATGATATTCATCTAAATTTTTAACAACATTGTCTAAGACACCGAAACAGTCCCCTAATGGTGATATTCTGCGTTATGATTAGCGAGTACTAAATTAAAAAAAAAACATTTATTTGATGATAATAAAACATAAGGGAATAACAATGAAATGCGTGATGTTGTTTTTTTTTTTAAGTTTGCTCTGTACTCCGAATAAAATAAAAAATAAAAGTCTAACACGACGAACAAACACACAGACGCAAAACGAAAGTAATTAAACTAACGAACGAAATTTCTTGTTACATCAAAGTTGTGTAGTTGAAAAAAGAAAAATGAACGAAAGCGAGACAAATATAATAATGAACGAACTAATCAATCCTATTGAGTCTGACTCTCGTTTATTAACATTATTTCATTTCTTTCTCATTGCCGAGACAAAGCTCGTTTGTGCTTTCTCGTAACAGCGACTTGACTCACTTGGAATTTTCGAAACCAGCTTTAGCGGTCTGAGGACCCTGAAGGAACGTAGCATACGGAGGTCGACGTCCACATTTGTTTCGGCGAACACGGTCATCGACCTAATCCAAGGATCACTCTAGAATCTATGTGCCCACGAAATACCATTCGCAGCGCGAATCCCTTAATCCTAAAGTCTAGGCGTACTTAAGTGGTAACGGTAGTCTACTATATATATATATATATGTGTATCTTTATAATACGTGTCATTCCGCGCCAAGTTGCAGCGAACATTTCACCGTTGCCCTCTTGGATTTGCTACATATTTTTCATTTAATATTTTATTTTCCAGAAATTTTCACACAATTCACTTTCGTTGGTGCGGACATGCGATAAAAAAAAAATTTGTTAAGGGAGAACACCACTGTGACCCCCTGTTTTTTTTCACATTTTTCAAGAATTTTTTTTTGTGGGAAAAAAAAGAGATATACGAAAAAATTTTTTGTTTAAAAAAAAATAGGCACGCCTTTGAAATTAAAGTTTATTTCAAAGGCGTGCCTGTTTCTTTTAAAACAATATTTTTCCGAATCCCTATGTACTTCTCTTCAAAATATCATATTATTAACGAAAACACTCGGTATTTTTTTTCAGATCGACGTTGAAGAGAGTTCTGCTGCGTGCCGCGGAGATGACAGCACCTGACGCGAGAGCTTCCCCAGCGCCACCATGCGGCGTGAAAAATGTGAAAAAAATGTTTTTTGATACATTAATAAACAAGGAACAAAACCCCAAAAAAATTTTCGAATATCTCTTTTTTTTCCCACAAAAAAAAAAATTCTTGAAAAATGTGAAAAAAAACAGGGGTTCACAGTGGTGTTCTCCCTTAAAGAGATATCGTTATTCAAAATGAAATTATCGAATACCCGTCTGTATGCCAACAAATGCAAGAATCGGGGAAAAAATTGGACGATCTAATCGCGGAATGTTTATCGGATTCGGCGTGGAATGGCTCATATATAAATACTATATACAGGGGGTACGAGAAGGGGTGGTGTGGCTGACCGCGCGCTCACTCTCACGGCTCTCCGGTTCACGGTCTTAATTCCTACTTAAAAACTAGAGTGGATAGTGGTGGTGGTGGTGGTGGAGGCAAAGGTGTAAAAATTTTTATATCGAGCCTGGTAAACGCGCTTTCGCGATTTTATCAATTTGCCCCTGCCTCAATTAAGTTATTTCATATTTTTTTTCTTCTCGTACCCCATATCTCATAGTATATCTTTCTTCTCGCCGTCACTATTTCATCCATAATCTTTTTCATCGCGGACAGGGATTGAGTTATAAATTTTTTTTTTCCCCCCCAATCGTCGCGTGAATATAGAATGAGCAAGGAAGTATTGCGAAGTAAATCTGTGCTGGAGAGAAGGGATGGTTAAATATTAATTAACCAGATTTTATATAACGCATTTGTGTACTCGTTGAAATGACCAAAATTCTCGGCGATGCTCGTTATCTCTCGACGAACTCGAATGACGCGGATATCTTCCACGAGAATATTTTTTTCCGGGAATAACGGGTATACGATTGATCGGGACTGTTTGTATATCACGTTCAATTCAAACTTTCAACGTGAAATATTGTGGATATTATGGTGGGAGAACGGGAACTGAAGGATCAAGATGGACAAATAATAGATTTATGTCAGAAGAGCCAGTTTGGACTATTTTCGTCTACTTTCTCGTCGTATAACATTGCAGTACACCCATCAATAGAATATTATCGAACGTATTCTAATTTTGTTTATACGAGGTGTGTAAATTAAGTAATGAGACTGGCAACGTAGCGTTTGATCTGACAACACTTGAGGCACTGGGCTTGGAGGGGCGACAGGGGAACATGTGACACGCCTTCGGTACGGGTTTTAACTCGCTCGAGTCATTTGGTTGTCCGTAGCGATTTTTTTTTGTCAAACTGTTTTTTCAATTGTGTTCTAAAAATGAGTGGCATCCATTTCGAGCAACGGTGTGCTGTCAGGTTTTGCTTCAGACTTGGGCACACTGCAACGGAAACTCTTGGTAAACTTCAGCAGGCCTACGGAGACAGGGTTTTGTCAAGAGCCCAGGTTTTTCGGTGGTTTAAGGTAGTAGTCTGGTAACTTAAGCCGATTTTCCTGTCTTTTTTGGAGGGCGTTTTTTCGTAGGAAAATAAAAATGAATCGTTTTGGATATTTAGGATGTTTTTATTTACATATTAAAGATACAAAAAAAAATTTTTTTGAAAAAATTTAATAGTTTATTATTATTATTATTATTGATCGAAGTTGGCGCCTCGAAGTTGGCAGCCCGGGTCCTAACTTTTTTTCTACCGAACCGATTGCTTTCAAATTTTAACAGGCTACTCTACACACTTATAGTTCTCGTCGGAACTACCGAGAAATTTTTTCACCCCTAACTTTTTATTTTACAACCCCTTCTTTGCTTAAATAAAAGGATTTTTTTTTCCAAAGTCCGCCATTTTGTTATTTATCCATGAAATTTAACTTCAGTAGTTCCGACCGGAATGACATGTCTATAGATTAAGAATTATCAAGAATTTTTGATTTCAGATAACATCAAGAGCCGAAATCACCGGGGCCACCCACGCGCTTTTTTTTCGAGGTGCCAACTTCGATCAATAATAATAATAATAATAATAAACTATTAAATTTTTTTTTTTTTATTTTATTTTGTATCTGTAATATGTAAATAAAAACATCCCAAATATCCAAAACGATTCATTTTTATTTTCCTACAAAAAAAACGCCCTCCAAAAAAGACATGAAAATCGGCTTAAGTTACCAGACTACTACCTTACGGCATTTTCAGAAGGAAGAGAGTCGATTGAAGATGAACCACGAAGCGAAAGGCCTTCATCTTCAAGAACCGATGAAAATGTCGACAGAATCCGGGATCTTGCGGGTTCAGATCGTCGGTTGACAGTCAGAATGATCGGGGAAGAGTTGAATTTGACTCATAGCACCGTTCATCAGCTTTTGACCAATGAATTGGGGATGAGAAAAATCTGCGCAAAAATGGTTCCAAAAAACCTTTCGCAAGAGCAAAAGGACATCAGGAGGGAAAGGTGCCTTGACTTTTTGGATTCGATTGAAAATGACTGACTTGAGGTCCTTGTGACTTTTTTCTCTTCCCGAGATTGAAAAATCACCTCGAGGGAACTCATTTTGGGACACTCGAAAACATTCAAACGGCTGTAACCGACGAGCTGAAGCCCATTCCAGTATCGGAGTTCCAGCACTGCTATGACGATTGAAAGAACCGTCTCCAGCGCTGTGTGACTTCAGAAGGAAGTTATTTCGAGGGTGACAATATAAAATTGTAATTCTATTTGATTAAAAAAAAAATGAAAAAAAAAAATCAGTCTCATTACTTAATTTACACACCTCGTATATCGTTACTTAAGATTCTGCGATTGTAATATTTATCACGACAATGGTCGAAACTGGTACTGTTTGATATTTGTTTAATTTTTCTTTCAATGCGGCGAGAATCTTTGTCGAAAATGAAAGAACAATAGAGTTATCGATTTGGAATTGCTCACCCGGTGACAACGACGAAAAAGTCCATGATGTTCCAGATGTTGCGAAGATAAGAGCCACGATGGAGAACGAAGCCGAGCGCAAGGATCTTGAGGCTCGCCTCGACGCAGAATATACCGAGAAAGTATATCTCGGTTGCCTCGAGCTTCTGGGCTAGAATGGTCTTGTCGTGCTTTGGCAGATGCTCCTCGAGGGCGAGTACAACGCAATTTGCGATGATGGTGAATAGGACGGCGTACTCGAAGGGCGGCCACTCGATTATGAAGCGGGTGTGTTTACGTATGCAGTTATCGTGGCTAAGGATAAACAGGGACGAGGGGCCCTTGCTGCCCCCGCCCCCACCCGCCCCACCCTGATCACGGCCTGGCGGCATTACCAGCAGACCAGGTACCTGCTGTTTTTAACATTAAAACGTACAATTTATTTATAGAATAAGTTAATTTAAAAAAAAACATTCACACTTTAGTATTCCTAACGGACTTGTCCGATTAGGGAATCAGCTAGTAGTTTTCAAGGTAGCACAAACATCACGTTGCAATTACTTTACTGATAATAACATCGCAGGCGAAAAATACATAGCGCATATTTATACACCCGGTTTAGTGGGTTTTGTTCGGTTTTGTTGGGTTTTGGGTTAGGGTTTTGGTTTTGGATTGGGGTTTGGGTTTTGGAGTTTGGGTTTTGGGGTTTGGGTTTTGGGTTGGGGTTTGGGTTTTGGGTTGGGGTTTGAGTTTTGGATTGGGGTTTGGGTTTTGGGTTGGGTTTTGGGTTTTGGGGGTTGGGTTTGGGTTTGGGTTTTGGGTTTTGGGTTGGGGTTTTGGGTTGGGGTTTTGGGTTGAGGTTTGGGTTTTGGGTTGAGGTTTGGGTTTTGGGTTGAGGTTTGGGTTTTGAGTTGGGGTTTGGTTTGTTTTGTGGCGATCAAAATCCAATAAAACCCAACAAAACTCAACAAAACCCATTAAACCGGATGTGTAAATAGACGCCGTGTAGTTTTCGCGTGCGATGTTATTATCCGTGAAGTAATTGCAACGTGATGTTTAGACATGGAACCAGTTTTCAAGAAGTTTGGTCAGAGTTATCTGAAAGTTATTATTTGAAAGTTTGTTTATTTATTAGCGACCCAGCATCGAAAAAATTAAAATTTCCAACGCGTACATGCGCTTTGTTCGAGTCGAATTACCATTAAAAAAATCACTTTGTAACCAACCAATGCATGAACAATTACAGAAAAAGAAAGGAAATTGAAATTCTAGCGTTTCGTTGGTGCTACATCGACTGTACTATGCTCTAGAAAATAAATTTTTGCACGAAAAAGAAAAAGAGGCGAAAAATCGACCGAGAACCAGGAAAGAATACGAAGTTTTACGTCGGTGATTTGCGCGGTTGGAAAGTATATCGCGAGCAAAGGGGTCGTTACTCGCTGCACGAAGGGACGCTGCGGCGAAAAGGGTTGGTGCGTGTCTCGCGGGCCAAAGTGTAAGGGGTAATGTTGAAAACTTTGTAAGCACCGAAGAGCAAAAGCGAGACAGAGAGAGAGAGAAAGAGCTATGGTTGACACGCGGCTCGTTGCGGTACCGGATGTGGACGAATCAGGACTCCGGATTGCATTACGTATACCAGAATATATCATCACTGTTATATCCGCATACAACATATATATATATATATATGTCTATATATTGTCGTGGAAATTTTTGAGAACTTTTTTTATAACGTGACTTTTCACACCCACGATGAATTATTGCTTCGAGCACAGGAAATTTACAATTTTAAACACTGAGGGGGATGTTCAAGTTCTTTATATATGACGCGAAAAAGTTTTAACTCGTAATGGCCGAAGGAATAATTTATTGAAAGTAAGAATTTGGCAAAGTTACAAGCCTTCTAGAGCAGCTCTTAACGGGGGAAATAGGGTTAGACGGTTCAAAAAATCGATTTTTATCTCATAAATTGTTGGTAAAACTATTGAAAAATATGTTCCGAAAATTTTAAATGAAAATTCCGACTCGTTCTATTGTTATAAGCCATTAAGGTAGTAGTCTGGTAATTTAACGCGGTAATCTGGTCTAGAAATTTGAAAAAATCGATTTTTTTTTTTCATTTTCTTATTCGTTAGACCTTTCTTCATACGCTCCTGAAAACCGTTTATTGATATTTCAAAAATTAGCCGAGAAATAAAAATTCTAAGCAAGCCGCGCGCTCAGGTAGCGCGGCGCGCGCGCGACGGTGTCAAAACTTTGAACGCGTTTATCTCAGAACTATGTTTTTCAAATCGGCGCCCACGATATCTTGATAACTAATGGACCGATCGAGCTCAAATTTTGCACGTACCTTAGGGAGCCTGTTTCTGAGGACTGGTAGCAGAATTGAGTCGAACAATAATTTTGCCGACATTTTATAACTCGTCGAATACCCGAAAATGTATGAAATATCATTAATGAAAGTTCAACAGGCCGCCATTTTGTCAAAAATTTTGTTTAAGTACCAATTCTGCTACCGGTGCTCAGAATACTCATACAGATTGAGAATATATATATTTTTTTTTTTTCAGATGCATACAACATCGTCCAGAGTGGGCGCCGATTGAGGCGGCTTTCGGCGCACCATGTTGCAACAAGGCAAAAAACTACATGAAAACATTGAAAATAACATTTTTTTTTAATGTACAAGTATTCTCTAAGGATCAATAAATGCACGTGTAAATTTTCATCAAGACAACTTCAACGGTTTAAACGTTATTGCACATTACAAATGACGTCAAAAATCTCGCTCTAGACCAGACTATCGCCTGAAGCCGATTTTCATCTCTTTTTTGGAGGGCGTTTTTTTGTAGGAAAATAAAAATGAATCGTTTTGGATATTTAGGATGTTTTTATTTACATATTAAAGATACAAAAAAAAAATTTTTTGAAAAAATTCAATAGTTTATTGTTATTATTATTATTGATCGAAGTTGGCACCTCGAAAAAAAAGCGCGTGGGTGGCCCCGGTGATTTTGGCTCTTGATGTTATCTGAAATCAAAAATTCTTGATAACTCTTAATCTATAGACGTGTCATTCTGGTCGGAACTACTGAAGTTACATTTCATGGATAAATAACAAAATTTATTTGCTAAAATAGAAGGACTTTTTTTTCCAAAGTCCGCCATTTTGTTATTTATCCATGAAATTTAACTTCAGTAGTTCCGACCGGAATGTCATGTCTATAGATTAAGAATTATCAAGAATTTTTGATTTCAGATAACGTCAAGAGCCAAAATCACCGGGGCCACCCGCGCGCTTTTTTTTCGAGGTGCCAACTTTGATCAATAATAATAATAATAATAAACTATTAAATTTTTTCAAAAATTTTTTTTTTTGTATCTTTAATATGTAAATAAAAACGTCATAAATATCCAAAACGATTCATTTTTATTTTCCTACAAAATAACGCTCTCCAAAAAAGACATGAAAATCGGCTTAAGTTACCAGACTACTGCCTTAAAGTGAGTATCTCTCCTTCAGGCCCCGAGCGCGCTATTTTTTCAAACGCGTTTTTCTGAAAACGACTTTTTTTGAATATTTAAGTATATACTATAAAAATTTTGAAGAATTTCCTTGAAAAACACCGGAGAAAATTTATGACTGCCTTGACTTTGTTTTTCTTGGTACTATTTTTTCAAATGCGTTTATCTGAAAACGACTTTTTATTAATTTGCGTACACGCTAGTTTGAAAAGTTTTCAACCAATCGTTTCGAAAATTGGCAGTTACTTTCTTCATAGTATTGCGCTCTATATGAACCTAAAATCGGAATATTATCGTTATTTAAAATAATTTTTTTTTTTGCAAATAAAGTTGTAAAAAATGGCAAAAAATCATGCTTTTTTGTTTTGACCCTTGTAAATAATTAATTTCTCTATTTTTTTTATAGCATTTAGGTTCATATAGAAGAGAGACATATAATAAAAGTAAATTCCAACCTCGTTTGATTTCAGATGAAAATTGCGGCTTCCAGAATGTACGCAAAATGCTGAGTCTGATTATAACCTGCAATGTGGTGTCACTAATGTCCCCGGTGTTTTTCAAGAAAATTCTTCAAAAATTTTATAGTATATACTTAAATGTATGTATAAAATATTCTGAAAGTTTCGATAAATTATATTCATTTTTTATGCTATAAAAAAATTCATGAAAATCATCGAGAAAACGCTGTCCTAACCGTATTTCCTCCCTCAAGTAACAATAGTACCAAATACTGGCCAAGAAGTACTTGAATTTTAAAAAATCATTTTGAAATCAATTCACTAAGAGCATGGTGATGTATTAGCAAATAGGTCTACTGATTTGTACCATTATTTTCAAAGGTGCGTTTCACTTCAATTTTTTTCGCATAATAATCGTTGCCATTTGTGTACTTTTAATTTTCGTTAGCTCGCTTTATAATACTTGCGCACGGATGCTTCACTCATTTATAGAGCCCTATTTTAGTTAATTTTTCGACTCGGTTCACCGACAATAGTTCATAAGAGTGTGTAATTGTGTGTATGTACAAAAGAGCGTTTGGCTAACTTACCTCCCCTCCAAAGCTAGCCCAGTCACCGAGACCACTCAGTCCGGCCAACCTCTGCCTTCTCCTGTACTGACTCGCGTATCCAGGATCCCTTTGTGCCGCCTCTTGCGCTGCTGCCAACCTGAACAACAAAAAAGAACGATTTTTCGGTAAATTTCTTTACATTTCTCTCCTTTGATATGGCTACCATCAGGGGATTTTTTTTTTTTCATTTGTGAGAGAATCAAGGGAGTTGAAAATTATTCAACGATCATGAAGATATAAATATATTTCGAACGTGCAAAGCCAATAATATTGTATCCCCTTCACTTCGAGCACGTCACTAGGAATATTAATAATCATTTTACGTATAATCGTTCTAGCCTCGATTTCGTCTTCAAGAGCCGATTGTCGAGGCTTATTTCGTCGCGAAGCGTCCTTTGTGAATTATCAATTTTTGCGGTGATGCAGCAAGCTCGATGAGAGTCGAGTAGAACCCGATAGAAGAGAGAAAATGGGTGGGCAATTGACGGTGTTTGACAGAAGGGATTGGCAATGAGAGGATGACATAAATATTCGAGTAGCTCCTGAGAAACTGTTGGATCGGTATCGTTGATGGAGAAGAAAAATGGGATCGGGTTAACATCTATTGCGTGACTTTTTTCGTTAATAAGATGGATCTCGGTCAAAATACTTCGTAGGCCTTGCAACAGCGATAACCTTGTCGAACTCGAGTGGCCACGAGCAAACTTTTCAACAAACATTGCTTTTTTTAATTCCAAAGACTTTCCTCTCGATTTATAATCAACGTGGAGAGTGGATCGATGACTCTTAGCATTGAAATTAATTTTTTTATCAATAAAAAATAATGAAAAAAATTTGTTAAAGACCCCGATTGAACAATTACGCGGTCTCGGAGTATTTATTCGAGCAAGTAGACCTGCTAATATATTAACATGCTCGCCAACGAGTCCCGTGTTCTCAACGAGCATCGGGAATACGATAATTGAGTGCAGTATACACGATGACCCTTTCTATAATCGACCAGAGACTAAGCGTGTACCCCCGGAAATAGTCCTTTACGTCGATGGCTATTTACAGTGTCGTAGTAATGAACGAATAGATAACTGACCAAAGTCAGATTATTCTACTGGGAATTATCGAGATCCTTCATTCCCGACACCGCAATCACGCTGTCTCTGATACACGTGCGGAATAAATTTACGAGAAAGATCCTCTCCACCATATCCATGGAAATAATGGATATGGGATTTTACATGAAAAACAATATAACTATTTTCCTTTGGGAACTTGTCGCGATTTTTCTATAAATATATAGTTTTTCTACGAACGTGCCACGTAGCGATATTCGCTCGACCGAATTTTGCTGAAAGCGAGCACAAGAGTTAGAGTTAGAATCACGTAATTGGCAATGTTCTCCATGTCTACGAGGTCTGTTCAAAAAGTATCGCGAATTTTAAATTTCCGCGGTCTACGTATATTCGCTTTTCGATTTCTTTGTGGCGTTAGGTTGGTACTCGTGTCCCTCACTAATGCTGAAAAAATCGGCCATTTTGAATGTTTAGTTAATTGTTGACAGCTGTTTTGGTTAGACGTGTTTTGGCTTGTCTTCGATTTTTGCCCATTCCAAAAAATGTATCAAAGAATCTGTATGAAATTTTGTGTGAAAAACAAAATTAAGTGCGCGGACGCATTCCGAATGTTGACTGTGGCATATGGTGAAGCTACCTTGGACCAAAGCAACGTTTATCGGTGGTACAAAATGTTCTCAGAGGGCCGAGAAGATGCGAACAACGAAATGCGTTCCGGACGCCCGAGCACATCGACAACAGACGAAAACATTGATGAAGTGAAGAAAATAATATTGGCCAATCGTCGAATCACCATGAGAGAAGTTGCTGAGGAACTAAACATATGGATTGGCTCGTGCTATTCGATTTTTACCAATGATTTGGGCATGAGACGGATCGCCGCGAAATTCGTGCCAAAATTGCGGCAGGACCGCGGTTCTACAGATTCCAACTGTACACTTACCCGAATGTCACGACCAAACTGACACGAGCATACGAATATTTTGCAATATTGTCATGACAAAACTGTTACCGAACAAAACTTTCATCATTAAAACTGTCACCGCACAAACTGTCACCACTCAACTCTCCTGAATCTCTATTCGACACGTGCAGAAATCTTCACGAACAAAACTATCACCGCCTAAGCTGCCACGGTCTCGACTGTATTCTGCGCAACTGTAACGCAGCAGAATAGTCCCCGTCTACACTATCAGGGCGTCTACTGTATTCTGCACCAACCGTCACCGTCCCAACCGTCACCGCACAAAACCGTCACCGGCAAAACTGTCACCGCGCCAAGGCGCGATAACTAACTCACACGGGTATAAGCTGAACTCGTCGATAAGAGCGCTCGGGCTGCTTTACCAAACGCGGTGCGATATTTCGTGCGTGTCCACTATTACCGATCGCCGAGCACAAGTAAGTTGGCGCAGTGCGAAGGCTGTGATTGAGACGACAGCGGCGAATGACGTAAGTATTAGCGGACACGCACGAAATATCGCGCGCTATTGCGCCGCTTTTGGTGAAGCGGCCCGAGCGCTCTTATCGACGAGTTCAGCTTATACCCGTGTGAGTTAGTTACCGCACCTTGGCGCGGTGACAGTTTTGCCGGTGACGGTTTTGTGCGGTGACAATTGCCGCGGTTACAGTTGCTGCGGTGACAATTTAAGCGGTGACAGTTTGAACGGGGACGGATCAAACGGTGATTGTTTAGACGGTGACAGTTTAGATGGCGAAGGTTTAGACCATGACAGTTTAGACGGTGATAGTTTTGTTCGTGAAGATTCTGCACGTGTCCAATAGAGATCGGGAAGAGTTGAGTGGTGACAGTTTGTGCGGTGACAGTTTTAATGGTGAGAGTTTTGTTTGGGAACAGTTTTGTCGTGACAATATTGTAAAATATTCGTATGCTCGTGTCAGTTTGGTCGTGACAGTTGGGTAGGTGTACAGTTGGAATCTGTAGAACCGCGGTCCTGCCAAAATTGCTAAGGAGCTGTTGGACTCGGTCCGCGACGACCCGAATTTGCTGCAGAGGGTCATAACCGGTGACGAATCATGGGTTTATGGTTATGACGTTGAAACCAAAGCTCAATCATCGCAATGGAAGCTGCCGCATGAGCCAAGACCGAAAAAAGAGCGCCAAGTTCGGTCGAACGTGAAGGTTCTGCTCACAGTTTTCTTCGATTGCAGGGGCGTGGTGCGTCATGAGTTCTTGCCACAGGGTCGTACAGTCAATAAAGAATATTACCTGCAGGTTATGCGCAATTTGCGCGAGGCAACCCGCCATAAACTGGCTTTTGCACCATGATAACGCCCCTGCTCACAAATCGTTGCTTGTGCGCGAATCTTTGGCCAAAAACAACACTCTAATGATGCCGCAGCCACCGTATTCCCCAGACCTGGCCCCCTGTGACTTTTTCCTGTTCCCAAAACTAAAGAGGCCCATGAAAGGACGACGCTACGCCACGATTGAAGCGATAAAGACGGCATCGAGGGAGGAGCTAAACAAGATCACAAAAAATGATTTTTTTAAGTGCTTCGAGGATTGGGAAAAAAAGTTGGCATAAATGTATTATATCCGAGGGGAATTACTTTGAAGGGGACAAAATAAATATTCATGAATAAATAAATACTTTTGAAAAAAAAACACAAAATTCGCGATACTTTTTGAACAGACCTCGTATGTGCATACGAGGGGTGGGCCCAAAAAAAACGGGGATTGCGCTGCGGCGGGAAGGGAGAGTGGGGGAACCCATTGTTCGACCAGGTGTCCGTTGCGGACACGTCTCCTGAGTTAGTGTGCGAAGTTCTGTCGCCGTGAGTGCATCGGTTCGCCCGTGGGAACTTTTGTAGTGAAACAACTTTTTCCATTTTGGCGAAAATTAATTTTGTTTCCTGTTGGAGAAATCGGCCGCGGAAACTACTGTAATGCTTAAGACTGCTTATGGAGATGCTGCCCTAAGTAAAACCAGAGTCTACGAGTGGTTTTCACGTTTTAAAAATGGATAAATGTCAATTGAAGAGCAACCCCGTTCAGGGCGCCCCTCAACGTCAAGAAGTGACGAAAACGTCGACAAAATCAATGCTCTCATTCATGAAGACCGTCGCCGAACCATTGATCAACTCTGTGAGATGTCTGGGATATCACGGAGTTCAATTCAGAGGATTTTATCCAAAGATTTGCACATGAGCAGAGTTGCAGCCAAATTTGTCCCTCGCCTTCTCACGGACGAGCAAAGGGAGCGTCGACTTCAGGCATGTTTTGAACTTCAAAATCAGCTCGAAGAGGACCCTGAACTTTGTTCCAAGGTGATTACTGGTGATGAATCGTGGTGCTATGGATACGAACCCGAAACAAAGCAGCAATCAAGCGTTTTGCCATTGTGGAGGTAAAACAAAAATCGCTGGAAGGCCTAAAGAACATCCCGATAAGTGAATTTACAAAATGTTTTGAACATTGGAAGGATCGTTTGCAGAGGTGCGTTGTGGTCAAGGGAGAATACTTTGAAGGTGATCAAAATTTGGTGTAAAAATATTAAAAAATAAAGAAATTATGACGAAATTCCCGTTTTTTTTTGGGTCCCCCTCGTATGTCTCACTGATTGCGAATAATATACACACAAGTGTACGGAAATTTCGATACAATAGTGTGTCTGTACTATTTGTGGTTGTACGTGGCAGCGCAGCAGTTTCCTTCACGAAAATTCGTTCTCGTTTTCAGAGTGACAGGAAACTCGGCCGAACGGTCTGTATCGAACGCAATTCTACGTTCTCGTCACGCTCTGTTCTCTCACTTAATTTCCCGATTTTTGGCCTCGTGCATCCCGTACGGTCATTCCAATAAAACTGTCATGTAACGCTCGACCAATGGAAGGGGGTAAACAAGGAAGGAAAAGAGATGAAGATATAAAACCCTTGGATATTGTAGGGGTTGGTGCGGCGCGTTACATTCGCCCGGGGGTTCAGTTAGTTCAGAGCCTCACAAAGCTCTCACTTTTCGAAGCTCACCGAGCTTATTTATCCTCCCGGTATAACCGCTCTACGTACAATGGAATATGCTTGCTGATCGTTGCGAGTTGTACGAGTGTGTGCGATCACGAGAGACCTAGTTTTGAAATGCGGAGAGAAATTTTTTTTGCGGTTTCCCATACTAAGTCTCGGATGCCAAAACCCTCGACGTGGTCATTTTTAAAGCACATATTACATGTATGACGTGTATGTATACATAATTTAAGTATTGCTTGAACGACTACTACTATATACTGAAACGAAGAGCTCTTTATCTGTTCTGCTACGTTCGGGGCATAGTCTAATTTCGTGGCGGAATGCCCGACGTCAGTCTGGCGTCGTTTTGATATCATTCTCTCGTCTCAGTCTCTATACCACGAACACAGATGCACGTATAACTGCGACTATAATCCAAAAATTCCGGAGCAAGTATCAGCGCTCAACGAATTTCCGCTGAGAATCCCAAGATCATGTATTACCGCGATTCCTTTCCCCACTATTTCTTATTACACGACGCTGCGTCTAGCCAGCAAAGATTTTCAAGCCAAAGCCGATCCACCCGGTAATTTTGAATCCATTCGTTTGGCCAGCGTTGGTTTTAAACAAAAGTTGTGGGAAATTTATGGATTTAAAAGATAAGTTATTAGCATTTTATTGTTTAAACAATTATTAGGAGAGATACAGGTCAAAAAGTGAATAGATACATTTTAACAGTCGTATAAGTCGTAAACGGTAAGTGATACAAAAAAAATTATTTAGAAAAAAAAATAGGAAATTCAATTATCTACAAGAAAGGTTATTAGCATTTTTGGCCTAAAGTGCACGGTAACGGAGATATTGGCCGATACGGTTTTACTCAAAATCGCGGCACTTGCGGTCACTTAATTTGTAAGGATTTTGTTTATTTACATTCAGTACGTGATACTGAACCTAATTTTAAAAAATCTAGTGTGTCGTGACGCACGATTGAAGTGAAACTTCTTGTATGTATTCGTAGAGGGAAGGGGTAAGATGTTGAAGAGGATAGTGAGCAGGAGAGAGATTAAAAAACACATTAAATCACTGAGTCAACAAATGGTAATTAATTGATATTTTTTTATTGAGAATTTTGTTTTCTGAAAAAACTTCACGTATTTCCAACTGGGTTATCCGTCAGCGGTGTATTTAAATGTACAACATTAACAGTTGGATTATGATAGCTGAAGTATGAAATAAAATGTTTCAGCTCTATACTGTGCAAATTTCTCGCGAAAGCCGCGTCGATTGTTGTGCCACCTTTTGTCGTGGGATCATTTCTACCGTTAATCATTTTAAATGCAAATTTGTCATTTAGAAAGTCTAGTAATGCTTGAGACTCTGGGTCGGAAAAATTGACGTTGAAATCTCCAGCAAGAATTACTGGTTATTCTGCGTAATCTACAGGTTCTCCAATAAGTTCTGCGAGTGCTTGGGAACCTGCAATCGACAGTGGCAATAAAGATTTACCGAGGAACAGTTTGATGTGACGGATTGCAGAATTGGGTGATACGTAGACTGCTATTAAAATCAGTTTTTGTGTTAAATGTTCGCGATTCCTGATTTGGCATTGTACTGCACATAAGTCACCAATTCTTGCTGATGTTGAAATCGTTATTTCAGCGTCACTCATGTAAAGAGCCTTTATATCCAGATGAGGCGTAACGATATGACAATTGTCTCCTTGATTATGATAAATGGTAACGCCTGAATTTCTTTTTTCATTACTCTGAAATCTAACGACAAAATCAAAGTTTGGAATCGGTACAGGAGGATGATTGTCGTCCGTGAATGTCTCTGACAGCATTAAAACATCGGTGAGAGAGTCGCGTCTTCAGGGGAAAGAGGCAACTCTCATAGGCTATTTCGATTTAGCGTCGGACGCAATATCATAGCGTCCGGCGCAAAACTGAAATAGCCAATTACAAGGAAGATTCCAGCGGAAAGGCGCAACTTCCATAGGCTATTTCGGTTTTGCGCCGGACGCTATGATATTGCGTCTGGTTTCTCTCTCTCCCTCTCTCTCGCACCGACTCTCTGTCCTTATTCCCCCCGTATGTATCTTTCTATCCCCTCTACGCATGCGTCAACCAGCTCGCTTTCCTTATTGGATGTACACGCTAGCATTGAATGCCACGCGTAAGCGGTCACGCATAACGCGTTAAACGACTATACTCGATTAAGAAGTTTCACTTCAAAAGCAGCTTCCATTGCGATGATTGAGCTTTGGTTTCCACGTCATAACCATAAACCCATGATTCGTCACCAGTTATGACCCTCTGGAGCAAATTTGGGTCGTCGCGGACCGAGTCCAACAGCTCCTCAGCAATGTTAACGCGACACTGTTTTTCTTCGAAATTGAGCAATTTTGGCACGAGTTTCGCGGCGACCCGACTCATGCCGAAATCATTGGTAAAAATCGGATAGCACGAGCCAATCGATATGTTTAGTTCCTCGGCCACTTCTCTAACGAGTGATTCGACGATTGGCCAATATTATTTTCTTCACTTCATCAATGTTTTCGTCTGTTGTTGATGTGCTCGGTCGTCCGGAACGCATTTCATTGTTCGCATCTTGTCGGCCCTCTCAGAACATTTTGTACCGCCGATAAACGTTGCTTCGGTCCAAGGTAGCTTCAGCATATGCCACAGTCAACGTTTGGAATCCGTCCGCGCACTTAATTTTGTTATTCACACAAAATTTCATACAAATTCTTTGATCCCTTTTTTGGAATAGACAAAATTTGATGACAAGCCAAAACACGTCTAACCAAAACAGCTGTCAACAACTACCTAAACATTCAAAATGGCCGATTCTTTCAGCATAAGTGAGGGACACGAGTACCAACCTAACGCGACAAAAAAATCGAAAGTCGAATATACGTAGCCCGCGGAAATTCAAAATTCGCGATACTTTTTTAACAGACCTCGTAGAATCAACGTGTGTGATGAATTTTTTTTTTCTCGAATATTCGATCAAACATGTGGTTATGATCGTTTGATACTATCCAAGACCTAATATTAGAATTTCTAAATAACGAGAATGCGGGAACAAACTATCGAATTAATATGGTTGTGTGCACAAGCGAAAAGTATCCACGGAACTTAGTGACAGCATTTCAAGGGAGGTTATACAAACATTCCACAAACGAGTGATTGCAGCCTGTAATTTTCATCTTTCTATTTGCCTTTGGTCACGAGGCGCCACTTTCCCTTTGGAAGATTGTAATTTACTTTTACCTACCCCCTTGACTCGTGGCAATATTTTCTATTACGCTGTTTTGTTTGCTAGCACGTACGATCCCTAAGAAGTTTGATAATGTGTTTTAACGTGTCATTGCAGCCAGAAAGAGATTAATCACAAAGTTGCCGATCTTCTATGATGTTGAAGTTTGCATCGTTGGAATGCAACAAAAATAGATTTGTTACATCACTAATCCACCTGAAGATTGGATTATCAATGACAAAAATCGTTAAAACGTTTTATTGGTGTGTCCTTCAAGGACCTGGGCCTAAATAGGCACGAGAAGAAAGAGCAAAACTAAAAATGAAAATTTAAAAACCTATTTGCGTTGCGTTTCAACGATGCAAGCTTCGACATCATGATCTTCTTAATTCTAAATCGCGCAGGTAAACAGGAAGTTCGGGCGTACCCAAACATATCTACCGTACCGGGTCTCCGGGATAGGCCCTCTGTTGGTCATCGATGAAGATTATTCGAATACGCGTTTGCGTAATTAATACCCGGCCCGTTGCCATCACCGCTGTCGCCGCCACCGACGTCGTTCCGCTGTAATTAATTCATTGTCGCGAGCGCGGACGCGTACGCGCCACCCGGCATCGGTCAAGGTCCAATGAGATATGGGAAACGTATACGTATGACAAACCGCAACGTACGGATAACCTACTACAATCTAATTCCCTCCCGGCACCGTTTCACACACACACATACACACACCTTTTGGAGAAGCTGGCGTTTAGGATGATTATTCGCCGAGAATCACACGACAACTCAATGGACCAGTTTTAGGCCATGTGTAACGTGCAATGTGAAGATCCAAGAGAGACGAAGAATTGGGCGATGGTTTTTTTTTTTTCTTGGTATACGTACGTCGGCAAAAAGCCCGCCAATTTCTCAACGTTCTTGTACAAAGGGTAGCGCATGATGAGAGGCGTATTGGAATTTATGTAACACGGTGTGCACGAGAAGCCAAAGATGGTTTTTGTTGATTCGCCAGCGTTGCATATGGATATAACGTTAAGTGCTCGGGGTAGCCGTTGCCAAATGTCCGTGTCGTCGTACGAACGGTCGTCATTTGGCCGGACTGACGTGTTCGTGATTGTTTTTTTTTTGTTTTCCGGTAGTTAGTGGACATCTAGAAAAATGATATTCGTACGCAACCATTTGGGAATCGTTCTCTCAACGGATTGGAACGACTCAAAAATATTACAAAATGAGTGCGTCACGTTTTTTTTTCCACTTATCCTCAAACTATCGCTATTCGTCCGGTGACTATTCTTACTTGTTTCCTCCCTTGTAGTCTCATAGCCGGAAAATCGTTGAAGCTTTCATTACAAACGCGTAATCAAAGTTTCGCACGTTTCCTCGAAAGATAAACATCGTAAGATAAACTACGTGAAAAGTATCGCGAATTTTGAATTTCCGCGGGCTACGTATATTCGATTTTCGATTTTTTTGTGGCTTTAGGTTGGTACTCGTGTGGTAGGGTAGCATGTTCCCCAAATTCATCGTCCCCGAAAAAGTAACTAGACCGAAAAATCCCTTGACTGTTGACCCGCAATGCTACTAGATGGCGCGGTAAACGTATTCTCATATAGGGTAGCATGTTCCCCAAATCCATCGTCCCCAAAAAAGTAACTAGAAAAGTAACTAGAAGTGACTAGACTAGATTAATAATTAATAATTGTTGGCATTATGGCATAATAAAAAAGGCGGTTGTCTGATCATAAGAGCAACGTATCTACTGGTCAGTCCTCGAACTCCGGCATTCGGGCGAGTAGATATGAGAATACATTTACTGCGCCATCTAGTAGCATTGCGGGTCAATAGTCGAGGGATTTTTCGGTCTAGTTACTTTCATGGGGACGATGAATTTGGGGAACATGCTACCTTACCACTCGTGTCCCTTACTTATGCTGAAAAAATAGGCCATTTTGAATGTTTAGTTAACTGTTGACAGCTGTTTTGGTTAGACGTGTTTTGGCTTGTCTTCGATTCTTGCCTATTCCAAAAAATGGATCAAAGAATCTGTATGAAATTTTGTGTGAAAAAGAAAATTAAGTGCGCGGACGCATTCCGAATGTTGACTGTGGCATATGTTGAAGCTACCTAGGACCAAAGCGACGTTTATCGGTGGTACAAAATGTTCTCAGAGGGCCGAAAAGATGCGAACAACGAAATGCGTTCCGGACGCCCGAGCACATCAACAACAGACGAAAACATTGATGAAGTGAAGAAAATAATATTGGCCAATCGTCGAATCACCGTTAGAGAAGTTGCCGAGGAACTAAACATATCGATTGGCTCGTGCTATTCGATTTTTACCAATGATTTGGGCATGAGACCGGTCGCCGTGAAATTCGCGCCAAAATTGCTCAATTTCGAAGAAAAACAGTGTCGCGTTAACATTGCTAAGGAGCTGTTGGACTCGGTCCGCGACCATCCAAATTTGCTCCAGAGGGTCATAACTGGTGACGAATCATGGGGTTATGGTTAAGATGTGGAAACCAAAGCTCAGTCATCGCAATGGAAGCTGCTTTTTTGGAATAGGCAAAAATCAAAGACATGCCAAAACACGTCCAACCAAAACAGCTGTCAACAATGAACTAAACATTCAAAATGGCCGATTTTTTCAGCATAAGTGAGGGACATGAGTACCAATCTAACGCCAACAAAAAATCGAAAATCGAATATACGTAGCCCGCGAAAATTCAAAATTCGCGATACTTTTTGAACAAACCTCGTATACGCGTATCTACGTTTACGCGCGCTTAGCTTGGATCGGCAATGACTCTGATCGGTGAGTGTCTAGGGCTTAACGAACCGGATTAAGTAAAATCAGAGCCCCGGAGGTTGGCTGGCAGAAGCGATCTAACGATCTAACTATTGGTGAACGCGGGCGTGGTTTTACCGCAGAGATTCTGCGGACGGTAGGATTCCTCGTCGAACCGGTATCATAATCAACTCGTACACGTCGAAGGTGAACTTTACGGGCGTTGCGGCTCTGTACTGTACGTGAGAGACCTGCTGGCTTTGCTCGGTGTGGAGTATCGATTCTGAAACACACGTTGTGGCTCTCGAGTGAACCCGGACGCCCGGTTCATTAGCCAACAATGAAGAGTCGATTATTCTCCTTGCCTTGCGGGTTTATCGTCTATAGGATTTCGCACTCGATGAAGAACGCGGTATCATCAGGGATTATATCGTTGATAACGGTATGTTCGTTGGTGATTAAGAAGCAACGATATTTTTTTGAATTCTCTCTGAATCACGAGCTCATCTTGCGCGACCGACGCTTATCGCGGAAACAGGAAAACCATGATTCGACACAAAAAAAAAACAACCGAAAGAGATACGGATACTGATAAGTGTCAAAATTGACGATCAGGTTAGGCGTATCGTGGCTCCGTTCCACGTTATAGTCACAGGACTCGTCTCATATTCCGTGACTTGACTATGATATTTGTCGCTAATATCGAGCCTCACTGTGGCGAGCAAACATTTACTATGACATTTCTCCCTCGAGTCAAGGTCCGCCGAAGTTACGAAAATGTAAAAAGTAGAACGCCAGCTGTAAAGTATAAATGACAATCGATGGTTTTATTTAGCGATCAAGCGTGCTCGTACAAATAAACTTCGTTGTAACCTGATTAACGTCGGAATTTCATGAAAGTCTTTATCGTAAATGTATCTAAAGTGGATCAAAAAAGTATTCATACACCTTGTTTTTTTGCGATAACTTTATAGACGTAAGCGATACGCAAAGAAAGCCAATTTTATTCAACAGTACATCAGGTGCAGAGATAAACTGCGAATGAAGAATTTTTTCCCAGGAATAATAGAGGAATTATGCCAAAAAAACGATAATTTTCGGGCAAAAAAAGTATTCATACACTTACGATTATAGTGAAAACCTACATCATCATAGTTGTTAATTATAATTAATATTTGGTGTGCATCCCTTTTGCTTTAATTATCGCCTCGAGTCTCTTTGGCATGGATTCTACTAGCTTTTGCGTTGTTTCTTTTGCTATTTTCGTCCATTCTTCTAAAAGCACTCTTTGGAGATCGGATTTGTTTGTCATTTTTCTTTTTCTAATTTCTACATCCGCCAAGTGCCATCAATTTTCAATAGGATTGATGCCCCGAGATTGTGGTGGTTCAATCAATTTTTTGTGGACATTATAGAGTAACCATTCCCTCGTTTTCATGGCAGTATGTTTCGAGTCGTTGTCTTGTTGGAAGTAGAAATTTCCATCCAGGCCTATTTTATCTACACTCGCTTTGAAATTGCTGCGCAACACGTCGACATACGACTGGGCATTCATTGTACCATCTATAAAAGCCAGATTACCAACGCCATAATATCCCATACAGCCCCAAACCATTACGCTCCCTCCGCCGTGCTCTAGAGTCGGTATAAAATTTTTCTGCTGGAGTGCTCGGTATTTGGTTTCCGCCAGACGAATTTTTGTCCATCGGACCCGAAGATGTTAAGGTAGTAGTCTGGTAACTTAAACCGATTTTCATGTCTTTTTTGGAGGGCGTTTTTTTGTAGGAAAATAAAAATGAATCGTTTTGGATATTTAGGATGTTTTTATTTACATATTGAAGATATAAAAAAAAAATTTTTTGAAAAATTTTTATAGTTTATTATTATTATTATTATTGATCGAAGTTGGCACCTCGAAGTTGGCAGCCCGGGTCCTAATTTTTTTTCTACCGAACCGATTGCTTTTAAATTTTAAAAGGCCACTCTATACACTTATAGTTCTCGTCGGAACTACCGAGAAATTTTTTCACCCCTAACTTTTTATTATACAACCCCTTATTTGCCAAAATAAAAGGACTTTAGCAAAGAAGGGGTTGTAAAATAAAAAGTTAGGGGTGAAAAAATGTCTCGGTAGTTCCGACGAGAACTATAAGTGTGTAGAGTAGCCTGTTAAAATTTGAAAGTAATCGGTTCGGTAGAAAAAAAGTTAGGACCCGGGCTGCCAACTTCCAGGTGCCAACTTCGATCAATAATAATAATAATAATAAACTATAACATTTTTTCAAAAAAATGTTTTTTTGTATCTTTAATATGTAAATAAAAACATCCTAAATATCCAAAATGATTCATTTTTATTTTCCTACAAAAAAACGCCCCCCAAAAAAGACATGAAAATCGGCTTAAGTTACCAGACTTTTACCTTAAACTTCGATGCATCCGAGAATACGACACGTTTCCAAAATTCTATAGATTTTTTAACGTAGGTTTTCGCGAAACCTAAACGTTTTTCTCGATTTATATTACGAAGGGTCAACACCACTGTGACCCCCTGTTTTTTTTCACATTTTTCAAGAATTTTTTTTTGTGGGAAAAAAAAGAGATATTCGAAAAATTTTTTTGGGTTTTGTTCCTTGTTTATTAATGTATCAAAAAACATTTTTTTCACATTTTTCACGCCGCATGGTGGCGCTGGGGAAGCTCTCGCGTCAGGTGCTGTTACCTCCCCGGCACGCAGCAGAACTCTCTTTAACGTCGATCTGAAAAAAATACCGAGTGTTTTCGTTAATAATATGATATTTTGAAGAGAAGTACATAGGGATTTGGAAAAATATTGTTTGAAAAAAAATAGGCACGCCTTTGAAATTAAAGTTAATTTCAAAGGCGTGCCTATTTTTTTTAAAACAATATTTTTCCAAATCCCTATGTACTTCTCTTCAAAATATCATATTATTAACGAAAACACTCGGTATTTTTTTTCAGATCGACGTTGAAGAGAGTTCTGCTGCGTGCCGCGGAGATGACAGCACCTGACGCGAGAGCTTTCCAAGCGCCGCCATGCGGCGTGAAAAATGTGAAAAAAATGTTTTTTGATACATTAATAAACAAGGAACAAAACCCAAACAAATTTTTCGAATATATCTTTTTTTTCCCACAAAAAAAAATTCTTGAAAATTGTAAAAAAAAAGAGGGGGTCACAGTGGTGTTCACCCTTGATTAATGATTTTTTGCGGGCAGTTCTGCCGTAGATTTGGGCAGAATGCAAAACGTTTCGAATAGTCCGGGGACACACGCTCTTCCCCGATGTTGACGCGACATCATTCGCTAAACTGCGAGCAATTGTGAACGGTTTTTTTTATGGCCTCTGTAACGATACTCCGACGCTCTCGTACCGTTAATATTCTTGGTCGAACGGTTCGTGGCTTATTTTCTGTGCTGTTTGTTCTTTCGTATTTTTTTTATTATATATTGCACCGTTGCGAAACTTAGATTTAGTTCTTTGCTAATTTTTCGATAACTTTCACCGCGTTTCCGAAGAAAAATCACTCTATCTCGCATGGATATTGATATTTCGGTTTTCTTTGCCGTCGTGTCTGTTCGGAGCTTGAAGATCTACTACCGCATGGAATAGGTCAAAACCATTGTGTAAACGAAGACTCGTTTACATTGTACCCAGAGGTCAGACCGTCCGTGAGTGAATATCGAGGTTTAGCAGCTCAATCGTAAGTGTACGAATACTTATTTGGCCCGAAAATTATCGTTTTTTTTTGCATAATTCTTCTATTATTCCTGGGAACAAATTCTCCATTTGCAGTTAATCTCTATACCTGATGTACTATTAAATAAAATTGGCTTTCTTTGCATAACACTTATGTCTATAAAGTTATCGCAAAAAAAAACAAGGTGTATGAATACTTTGTTGACCCACTGTATAAGCGGTTGTTGAACAAAAATTGTTGGAGCTGACGAAGACGAAACAGCTGAACGATCCTGAGAAAGAATCAATACCGTTTTAGACCTCGACACTACGAGAGCTGTCGAGGGAAATAATAAGAGAGATAGCTGCTGCGATATGGTCGCAAGCTCGTAGAGAAAAGTTGCACTGGCTAGCCCATCATAACGATCCCACCGCACCCTTGCACCCTGGCACCCTCGCTCGCTCTCTCTCTCTCTTTTGCACACACACGCGCATATCCTCGCACCGACATTTGGCTGGGAGTAGGAGGACGTCGTGTGACGTCACGTCAGCGCCATTTTGCCGGGTGACGTCAGAGACCACCGGCGACGCGACCGACACGACACACGACGTGGTTCTCTCTGCGTAAAGCTCCGCGAGCCGCCAAACGACGGGGTTGCCGCGGCTTTCACCTTGCACTCTCGACGCGCACGTGTCTCTATGTCTATACATGCATTCTATGACACAGACGATGACGTGTCACATCGGCACTAAGTCCCGTCAGATCGTTGGTCCTTTTGACGTTGAAACACACGGGACTGCGAAGATCAAAGGGTACGTTCGATATACGGAAAATTACCGATCAAAATGAACGATACTCGAACGATACTCGAAGGCATACGTGACATGTTCCATAAAGTACAGACGTTTATATGCGTTAACCTTGAATTTTTTAGCTTAGCCAAATTTCTTCAAGTTTACAACGTCTTCGCTGTCCGGCGAAAATATACTTTTTCGCCAAAAAACCGTTTGCTAACACGAGGTCTGTTCAAAAAGTATCGCAAATTTTGTGTATTTTTTTTTCAAAAAGTATTAATCTATTCATTAATATTGATTTTGTCCCGTTCAAAGTAATTCCCCTCGGATATAATACATTTATGCGAACGTTTTTCCCAATCCTCGAAACACTTAAAAAAATCATTGTTTGTGATCTTGTTTAGCTCCTCCCTCGATGCCGTCTCTATCGCTTCAATCGTGGCGTAGCGTCGTCCTTTCACGGGCCTCTTCAGTTTTGGGAACAGGAAAAAGTCACAGGGAGCCAGGTCTGGGGAATACGGTGGCTGCATCATTAGAGTGTTGTTTTTGGCGGAAAATTCGCGCACAAGCAACGATGTGTGTGCAGGGGCGTTATCATGGTGCAAAAGCCAATTTTTGTTCTTCCACAAATCCGGGCTTTTATGGCGGATTGCTTCGCGTAAATTGCGCATAACTCGCAGGTAATATTCTTCATTGACTGTACGACCGTGTGGCAAGAACTCATGACGCACCACGCCCCTGCAATCGAAGAAAACTGTGAGCCAAACCTTAACGTTCGATCGAACTTGGCGCGCTTTTTTCGGTCTTGGCTGATGCGGCAGCTTCCATTGCGATGATTGAGCATTGGTTTCCACGTCATAACCATAAACCCATGATTCGTCATCGGTTATGACCCTCTGGAGCAAATTTGGGTCGTCGCGGACCGAGTCCAACAGCTCCTTAGCAACGCTAATGCGACACTGTTTTTCTTCGATATTGAGCAATTTTAGCGCGAATTTCGCGACGACCCGTCACACGCCAAAATCATTGGTAGATATGAGAATACGTTTACCGCGCCATCTAGCAGCATTGCGGGTCAATAGTCGAGGGATTTTTCGGTCTAGTTACTTTTTTGGGGACGATGAATTTGGGCAACATGCTATCCAACCGTAAAAATCGAATGGCACGAGCCAATCGACATATTTAGTTCCTCGGCAACTTCTCTAACGCCCAAATCATTGGTAGATATGAGAATACATTTACCACGCCATCTAGCAGCATTGCGGGTCAATTGTCAAGGGATTTTTCGGTCTAGTTACTTTTTTGGGGACGATAAATTTGGGCAACATGCTACCCAACCGTAAAAATCGAATGGCACGAGCCAATCGACATATTTAGTTCCTCGGCAACTTCTCTAACGCCCAAATCATTGGTAGATATGAGAATACGTTTACCGCGCCATCTAGCAGCATTGCGGGTCAATAGTCAAGGGATTTTTCGGTCTAGTTACTTTTTTGGGGACGATGAATTTGGGCAACATGCTACCCAACCGTAAAAATCGAATGGCACGAGCCAATCGACATATTTAGTTCCTCGGCAACTTCTCTAACGCCCAAATCATTGGTAGATATGAGAATACGTTTACCGCGCCATCTAGCAGCATTGCGGGTCAAAAGTCAAGGGATTTTTCGGTCTAGTTACTTTTTTGGGGACGATGAACTTGGGCAACATGCTACCAAACCGTAAAAATCGAATGGCACGAGCCAATCGACATATTTAGTTGCTCGGCAACTTCTCTAACGCCCAAATCATTGGTAGATATGAGAATACGTTTACCGCGCCATCTAGCAGCATTGCGGGTCAATAGTCAAGGGATTTTTCGGTCTAGTTACTTTTTTGTGGACGATGAACTTGGGCAACATGCTACCAAACCGTAAAAATCGAATGGCACGAGCCAATCGACATATTTAGTTCCTCGGCAACTTCTCTAACGCCCAAATCATTGGTAGATATGAGAATACGTTTACCGCGCCATCTAGCAGCATTGCGGGTCAATAGTCGAGGGATTTTTCGGTCTAGTTACTTTTTTGGGGACGATGAATTTGGGCAACATGCTACCCAACCGTAAAAATCGAATGGCACGAGCCAATCGACATATTTAGTTCCTCGGCAACTTCTCTAACGCCCAAATCATTGGTAGATATGAGAATACGTTTACCGCGCCATCTAGCAGCATTGCGGGTCAATAGTCAAGGGATTTTTCGGTCTAGTTACTTTTTTGGGGACGATGAACTTGGGCAACATGCTACCAAACCGTAAAAATCGAATGGCACGAGCCAATCGACATATTTAGTTGCTCGGCAACTTCTCTAACGCCCAAATCATTGGTAGATATGAGAATACGTTTACCGCGCCATCTAGCAGCATTGCGGGTCAATAGTCAAGGGATTTTTCGGTCTAGTTACTTTTTTGTGGACGATGAACTTGGGCAACATGCTACCAAACCGTAAAAATCGAATGGCACGAGCCAATCGACATATTTAGTTCCTCGGCAACTTCTCTAACGCCCAAATCATTGGTAGATATGAGAATACGTTTACCGCGCCATCTAGCAGCATTGCGGGTCAATAGTCGAGGGATTTTTCGGTCTAGTTACTTTTTTGGGGACGATGAATTTGGGCAACATGCTACCCAACCGTAAAAATCGAATGGCACGAGCCAATCGACATATTTAGTTCCTCGGCAACTTCTCTAACGCCCAAATCATTGGTAGATATGAGAATACGTTTACCGCGCCATCTAGCAGCATTGCGGGTCAATAGTCAAGGGATTTTTCGGTCTAGTTACTTTTTTGGGGACGATGAACTTGGGCAACATGCTACCAAACCGTAAAAATCGAATGGCACGAGCCAATCGACATATTTAGTTCCTCGGCAACTTCTCTAACGCCCAAATCATTGGTAGATATGAGAATACGTTTACCGCGCCATCTAGCAGCATTGCGGGTCAATAGTCAAGGGATTTTTCGGTCTAGTTACTTTTTTGTGGACGATGAACTTGGGCAACATGCTACCAAACCGTAAAAATCGAATGGCACGAGCCAATCGACATATTTAGTTCCTCGGCAACTTCTCTAACGCCCAAATCATTGGTAGATATGAGAATACGTTTACCGCGCCATCTAGCAGCATTGCGGGTCAATAGTCGAGGGATTTTTCGGTCTAGTTACTTTTTTGGGGACGATGAATTTGGGCAACATGCTACCCAACCGTAAAAATCGAATGGCACGAGCCAATCGACATATTTAGTTCCTCGGCAACTTCTCTAACGCCCAAATCATTGGTAGATATGAGAATACGTTCACCGCGCCATCTAGCAGCATTGCGGGTCAATAGTCAAGGAATTTTTCGGTCTAGTTACTTTTTTGGGGACGATGAACTTGGGCAACATGCTACCAAACCGTAAAAATCGAATGGCACGAGCCAATCGACATATTTAGTTCCTCGGCAACTTCTCTAACGCCCAAATCATTGGTAGATATGAGAATACGTTTACCGCGCCATCTAGCAGCATTGCGGGTCAATAGTCAAGGGATTTTTCGGTCTAGTTACTTTTTTGTGGACGATGAACTTGGGCAACATGCTACCAAACCGTAAAAATCGAATGGCACGAGCCAATCGACATATTTAGTTCCTCGGCAACTTCTCTAACGCCCAAATCATTGGTAGATATGAGAATACGTTTACCGCGCCATCTAGCAGCATTGCGGGTCAATAGTCGAGGGATTTTTCGGTCTAGTTACTTTTTTGGGGACGATGAATTTGGGCAACATGCTACCCAACCGTAAAAATCGAATGGCACGAGCCAATCGACATATTTAGTTCCTCGGCAACTTCTCTAACGGTGATTCGACGATTGGCCAATATTATTTTCTTCATTTCGTCAATGTTTTCGTCCGTTGTTGATGTGCTCGGGCGTCCGGAACGCATCTCGTTGTTCGCATCTTCTCGGCCCTCTGAGAACATTTTGTACCACCGATAAAACGTTGCTCTGGTCCAAGGTAGCTTCACCATATGCCACAGTCAACATTCGGAATGCGTCCGCGCCCTTAATTTTCTTTTTCACAGAAAATTTCATATAGATTCTTTGATCCATTTTTTGGAATAGGCAAAAATCGAAGACAAGCCAAAACGCGTCTAACCAAAACAGCTGTCAACGATTGACTAAACATTCAAAATGGCGGATTTTTTCAGCATAAGTGTGGGACACGAGTATCAACCTAACGCCACAAAAAAATCGAAAATCGAATATACTTTCGCGATACTTTTTGAACAGACCTCGTATATTGCTCGTAAAGGATATGTAACACGGATCGTGTCTGCGAACTGCGAGGAATAGATGTCACAAGAAAACAGGTTGAATATATGACGCAACATACGCAAGAGCGCGTGGGCGAGTATCGTACAACGGGGTTTCGGAATCTCGATAATCGAACATTGTTAAGCGACGATTGTCATCGATCACACCTATAATAGCATCAACGGCTATTTTTATTCGTTGTCGTCACGTCTCTCATAATCAAATGTGAAACGATCGCCGCTCGTTATTCATCGAAAATCTACAACGATCCCGTTAAGATTACCGCGAGACCTAAATAATTAATTAATTATTAGCGTTCGAGTTTCATGGTGAAATTGTGGATCCTCGAGAATCGCGAATGTGGGAATACGATGCGGCTCTACCAGCGGAGTGTCCCAATTGATCGGGACATTATCGGTCGTCCCAGGCCTGGGAACATACGATACGCTTTCACAGAGAGCAGGGGGGAGCGGAGATTCCGCAAGTACCGTGGGGCAAGACGGGCCCAGCTCGCATTGTTACCCCAAGAGTTTTCATTGTTACAACCCCCATTCGATAACTGCAGTTTAGCGTGGAGAAATTTGCCCGCTGATTGAACGGAACGGAGGAGCCTGGCGAACGAATATAACGAATTGAAAGGAAGAAAGCTTTTAAAGGAGGTCATCTAATTGAGATAATCTTCCTTATGTTCTCGATGCATTGAAATTTCCATTCCGTGACCGAATGCCCAACTCCGCAGCACGTGGAATAGACAAAAATTCCACGAAATTCAATAATTAACATGTAACTTAAATTCCCTAAATTAAGGTGATAATTAATTGAATATATACATTTTCGGTAACGCTGATAATGTCTCGGCCATTCATTGATAAAAAGGGGGCTCTAGCTGCTCCGTTTAGATACTCGAGATAAAACGCTAGTCCCTGAATGAGACCGATCGACGAATTGACTGGACGGAACTGGATTTTGTCTCCAGTCTAACGTTCCTCGCACCGTTTTTTTATTTTTTATTTTTTTGAAACGACATTATGCGATAATAACCAAGCAATATAATAATTTATTTCCAATTTATCAATTTCAACATCTTCAGAATCAATTGAATTATATCGGTCAATTGATCGTCAAAGTCATCGCCCCACCGTTAATCATTAATCTTATAGAAATAAACTCGGAAAGTTTCTAGCCAAATGGATTAAGGGAGGAAATAGGGTTAGACGGTTCAAAAAATCGATTTTTTTAAATTTCATATATTGTTAGTGAAACTATTGAAAAATATGTTCCCAACATTTGAAATAAAAATTCCGACTCGTTCTATTGTTATAAGCCATCAAAGTGAGTAGCTCTCCTTCAGGCCCCGAGCGCGCCACGTGTATAATCGAGCGGTCACTATTTTTTCAAACGCGTTTTTCTGAAAACGACTTTTTTTTAACTTGCGTACACGCTAGTTTGAAAAGTTTTCAACCAATCGTTTTGAAAATTGGCAGTTACTTTCTTCATAGTATTGCGCTCTATGTGAACCTAAAATCGGAATATTATCATTATTTAGAATAATTTTTTTTTTGCAAATAAAGTTGTAAAAAATGGCAAAAAATTATGCTTTTTTGTTTTGACCCGTATAAAAAATTCAATTTCCTATTTTTTTGATTGCATTTAGGTTCATATAGAAGAGAGACTTATAATAAAAGTAAATTCCAACCTCGTATGATTTCAGATGAAAATTGCGGCTTCCCGAACGTACGCAAAATGCTGAGTCTGATTGTGACCTGCAATATGGGGTCGCTAATATCCCCGGTGTTTTTCAAGAAAATTCTTCAAAAATTGTATAGTATATACTTAAATATATGTATAAAATATTCTCAGAGTTTTAATGAATTATATTCATTTTTTATACTATAAAAAAATTCATGAAAATCATTGAGAAAACGCTGTCCTAACCCTATTTCCTCCCTTAAGGTAGTAGTCTGGTAACTTAAGCCGATTTTCATGTCTTTTTTGGAGGGCGTTTTTTTGTAGGAAAATAAAAATGAATCGTTTTGGATATTTAGGATGTTTTTATTTACATATTGAAGATACAAAAAAAAATTTGTTTGAAAAAATTTAATAGTTTATTATTATTATTATTATTGTTCGAAGTTGGCACCTCGAAAAAAAAGCGCGTGGGTGGCCCCGGTGATTTTGGCTCTTGATGTTATCTGAAATAAAAAATTCTTGATAATTCTTATTCTATAGACATGTCATTCTGGTCGGAACTACTGAAGTTAAATTTCATGGATAAATAACAAAATGCCGGACTTTAGAAGAAAGTTTTTTTTCTTCAAAGTCCGCCATTTTGTTATTTATCCATGAAATTTAACTTCAGTAGTTCCGACCAGAATGACATGTCTATACATTAAGAATTATCAAGAATTTTTCATTTCAGATAACATCAAGGGCCAAAATCACCGGGGCCACCCACGCGCTTTTTTTTCGAGGTGCCAACTTCGATCAATAATAATAATAATAATAAACTATTAAATTGAAAAAAACAAATTTTTTTTTGTATCTTTAATATGTAAATAAAAACATCCTAAATATCCAAAACGATTCATTTTTATTTTCCTACAAAAAAACGCCCTCCAAAGAAGACATGAAAATCGGCTTAAGTTACCAGACTACTACCTTAATGCGAGTAGCTCTCCTTCAGGCCCCGAGCGCGCCACGTGTATAACCGAGCGGTCACTATTTTTTCAAACGCGTTTTTCTGAAAACGACTTTTTTTGAACTTGCGTACACGCTAGTTTGAAAAGTTTTCGACCAATCGTTTTGAAAATTGGCAGTTACTTTCTTCATAGTATTGCGCTCTATATGAACCTAAAATCGGAATATTATCATTATTTAAAATAATTTTTTTTTTGCAAATAAAGTTGTAAAATTGGCAAAAAATCATGCTTTTTTGTTTTGACCCATGTAAAAAATTCAATTTTCTATTTTTTTGATAGCATTTAGGTTTATATAGAAGAGAGACATATAATAAATGTAAATTCCAACCTCGTTTGATTTCAGATGAAAATTGCGGCTTCCAGAATGTACGCAAAATGCTGAGTCTGATTGTGACCTGCAATATGGGGTCGCTAATATCTTCGGTGTTTTTCAAGGAAATTCTTCAAAAATTTTATAGTATATACTCGAATATATGTATGAAATATTCTCAAAGTTTCAATAAATTATATTCATTTTTTATGCTATAAAAAAATTCATGAACATTTTTGTGAAAACGCTGTCCCTTAAGGGAGGAAATAGGGTTAGACGGTTCAAAAAATCGATTTTTTTTTATTTTCATAAATTGTTAGTAATACTATTGAAAAATATGTTCCCAAAATTTTAATTGAAAATTCCGACTCGTTCTATTGTTATAAGCCATTAAGGGGGGAAATAGGGTTAGGACAGCGTTTTCTCAATGATTTTCATGAATTTTTTTATAGTATAAAAAATGAATATAATTTATTGAAACTTTGAGAATATTTTATACATATATTTGAGTATATACTATAAAATTTTTGGAGAATTTCCTTGAAAAACACCGAAGATATTAGCGACCCCATATTGCAGGTCACAATCAGACTCAGCATTTTGCTATTTTTTCTAACGCGTTTTTCTGAAAACGACTTTTTTTTAACTTGCGTACACGCTAGTTTGAAAAGTTTACAACCAATCGTTTTGAAAATTGGCAGTTACTTTCTTCATAGTATTGCGCTCTATATGAACCTAAAATCGGAATATTATCATTATCTGAAATAATTTTTTTATTGCAAATAAAGTTGTAAAAAATGGCAAAAAATCGTGCTTTTTTGTTTTGACCCCTGTAAAAAATTGAATTTACTTTTTTTCTTATAGCATTTAGGTTCATATAGAAGAGACACATATAATAAAAGTAAATTCCAACCTCGTTTGATTTCAGATGAAAATTGCGCCTTCCAGAATGTACGCAAAATGCTGAGTTTGATTGTGACCTGCAATATGGGGTCGCTAATATCTCCGGTGTTTATCAAGAAAATTCTTCAAAAATTTTATAGTATATACTTAAATATATGTATAAAATATTCTTAAAGTTTCAATAAATTATATTCATTTTGTATACTATAAAAAAATTCATGAAAATCATTGAGAAAAATTTCCCGCCTTAAAAGAGCCGACCGTCGTCCAAAAAGTGATTTTTTTTCGATTTTTTCGTTTTTCCTATTGATTTTTTGAGTTTTTCACAAAAACTCGGTGTTATTCGTAATCAGCGGAACATTTTCGATCAAATAAGGTATCGAAACATTGGAAAGAATGAGAAAAAAAATAAAATTCGTGTTGGGTTGAGTCTCAGGGGGTTAGCGAAGCTACGCCCCTAGCGAAGCGCGCAGGGGAAGCATACCCCCCTGGTATATATATATCCCAAAGAGCCTATAGCAGTCTACATGTGTTTCGGAAAAATTGTCTTTAGGTTTATATTTGCAGAGAAAAAGTGTGGAGCTTGGCGTCACATTCCCGTCCACGCCAAGCCCCACACTTTTCACCCTCCAATCTCGAATCCTTACTCCTCTTGCCGTTGCACTCTGATTACACCGCAATTGTTCATTTTAGTTGATAATTCGATTAACGAAATGTTACAATGAAAATTTCCTTGCCAAGGAGCGTAAGAAAGAAATTCATGATGACTACATTTTTATCGAGGGCAATGATGTACATTGGATTTTCTTGTGGAGCAACGTTGAATATAGACATGGACGATGGGGATATCGCGACATTGGAAGGCTTTCTAAAGTAGCAGCCGTCGAGGAGAGTTCGTAGAACGAACAGTCTCGTCCGATACAGGATGACGTCATTTCACTGACGCTTGCTCAGCTAAGAGAGAAGCCGCGCGATGGAAAGAGCGAGAGAGCCAGGAGAGTACTCGACGCTAATGTTGGAATTTCGGAATTCGGATCGATAAGTCCCCCGCCCGAAACAACGAAGGTGGAGGACGCGCGAGAACCAAGAGGGTTGAGTATGCGAACGGACCTACCCAATACTCATACGACATATCTAGATATATCGTTCAGCCCTGAACTATGTATCAATAAAAAAGAGAGTTTGTATGCAAGACTTTTATCGTCGTGACGACCAATTGAATAAATAAACTCGTTTATTAAAAATTGAACTATCAATGACCTCAGGAGTAGTGTCGAGTATTGATCAAACGAAAAAGATGTTGCGATTGATTCAAATTTCCCTCATTTCAATCGCGATTAATGCACAAACAGACTGCTATTACCTCAATTCTCACGATCAAATGTCAAACACGAGGTCTGTTCAAAAAGTATCGCGAATTTTGAATTTCCGCGGGCTACGTATATTCGATTTTCGATTTTTTTGTGGCGTTAGGTTGGTACTCGTGTCCCTCATTTATGCTGAAGTTAGGGTAGCATGTTCCCCAAATTCATCGTCCCCAAAAAAGTAACTAGACCGAAAAATCCCTCGACTATTGACCCGCAATGCTACTAGATGGCGCGGTAAATGTATTCTCATATAGGGTAGCATGTTCCCCAAATCCATCGTCCCCAAAAACGTAACTAGAAAAGTAACTACAAGTGACTAGACTAGATAAATAATTAATAATTGTTGGCATAATAAAAAAGGCGGTTGCCTGATCATAAGAGCAACGTATCTACTGGTCAGTCCTCGAACTCCGGCATTCGGGCGAGTAGATATGAGAATACGTTTACCGCGCCATCTAGCAGCATTGCGGGTCAATAGTCAAGGGATTTTTCGATCTTGTTCCTTTTTGGGGACGATGAATTTGGGGAACATGCTACCCTATATGAGAATACGTTTACCGCGCCATCTAGTAGCATTGCGGGTCAATAGTCGAGGGATTTTTCCGTCTAGTTACTTTTTTGGGGACGATGAATTTGGGGAACATGCTACCCTACCATTCGGGCGAGTAGATATGAGAATACGTTTACCGCGCCATCTGGTAGCATTGCGGGTCAATAGTCGAGGGATTTTTCGGTCTAGTTACTTTTTTGGGGACGATGAATTTGGGGAACATGCTACCCTATATGAGAATACGTTTACCGCGCCATCTAGTAGCATTGCGGATCAATAGTCGAGGGACTTTTGAGTCTAGTTACTTTTGTGGGGACGATAAATTTGGGGAACATGGTACCCTATCGCCAAAACACGTCTAACCAAAACAGCTGTCAACAATTAACTAAACATTCAAAATGGCCGATTTTTTCAGCATAAGTGAGGGACACGAGTACCAACCTAACGCCACAAAAAAATCGAAAATCGAATATACGTAGCGCGCGGAAATTCAAAATTCCCGATACTTTTTGAACAGACCTCGTATATGCGAAATATTCTTCTCTCGACGTAGCGGTACGTCGAAAATTTGTTACTAGAAGGTTGAAAGCGATGGTAAAACGAGACGATATAGTTTACAGGTCGTGCAATTTATGGATGTGTGGGTGGAACGATTTTATGACACCTTGTGCTAGGCATTCGGTGTCGTGACGTAAAAAGTGTGGTGACGTCGGGATCTTAGTGGTGTAATGTCAATCGATGCGAAAGAAGATAGGGCGAATTAAATAGGATGAAAGTGATATCCTATCGTATGAACACCCCGCAGAATCAACAGACTTGAGACTTGAAAAACAATAAAAAGTGTACACTGTAAAAAAAACAACATTTAAGGAACGAGAATCGCTATCGAAGTTCTTCGTTATTATTCCGCAGCGAATAGTGGGTAATGAGTTGTTGAATGCATGACATTTTCAGAGTCCCTATTTTTCTTCAAATAGCTGGTGGTGTCGTAGTTACTGTACTACTGGGAAGTCAAAACACCAATTACGAAAATTTCATACCAACTTTTCTCAAAATAGCTGTGAAATAATTGGTTATTTTTGGTCAAATGATGAGCCAAAAATATTGCAATTTCTCGAAGCTAGTTTAGTCCCATATGTGTTTCGGGTGATTTGTCAAATGTATCCGACAGAGACGTCGCGCGATAAGTCTTGCGGGATACTTGTACAGGGTTGCCCACTGAGAGGCAATGCTGACTCCAAGTAGTAATGTCCCGTACGTGTCAGACACGCCAACCGTTAAGCGGTAACTACGGCGGGTAACGTCGCCTTAGTTTTCCGCTCATTGCCTCGACACGGAATCTTCATTCATTTCTCACCCTCGTTAACAATACAACGCGGACTTCAGACCCCCTTCAGACCTATCGACAAAACGCTTTATACACGACATCACATGGCAGATAATTCTGCAAACAATGCTTCGTTTTGTCGAAGATTTTTCTACTGGCGTTCCCATTGACTAACAGATACAAAAATGCGATAATTTCATTAAAAATGTTGAATCAAGGATAATTTCACGAATTCAATAATAATTATTTGTATTATTGAACATTCGGACAAAATTATTAATATAAATTGAATTGCAGAAGAACTAAGCATAGAATGTCTACTTGAAAGTGACCCGAGGTTATTAAAATAGAATAATAAATGTAACTAATATTTTCTAGATAATTTATAACGATACAGAATGATTATTAAAATTATTATCATCATTATTACTACTACCATTACTACCCACTGAAAAGAAATTTTTTTAATAATGATAATTATTCCTTTGAATACTAGAATTTCCAAACTCTCATTCTGACTCAAGCTCGATAGAGTCATGTGTTAGTCGATCCTTGCGTCTTCAAGGATATACGACGCTCTTCAAGGATACCGAGAACTCATTCTCTTTGGCGTCAGACATATCGCCCCGAATGAAGTCATCTTTGCAGAGTGAACAGCTCAGAGTCTCTCGCTGTGTACACACATGGATCACTATTTCTGTCATTCTTGTACAAAAAAAGCTATATCTTTTGGAATTACGCCAGTTCTATGCGGTTTCCAGTTTAACGTAGATGCGTCATTGATTCTCAAATAGTAGGGGTGTTATATGGGGGAAGATGGGAAATATTTTAATTTAAAGAAAAACGTTTCGAATCATTTTGTTATTGAAAAAATATTGATCATTATTGTGAAAAATGGAATTGTGAATAAAATGACATAATAATCAATTGAGGCTGAATGAAGAAATGATTGGCTAATTAAGGGGAGAATTAGGGTTAGACGGTTCAAAAAATCGATTTTTTTTTCATTTCATAAATTGTTAGTAAAACTATTGAAAAAATATGTTCCCAAAATTTTAAATGAAAATTCCGACTCGTTCTATTGTTATAAGCCATCAAGGGGGGAAATAGAGTTAGGACAGCGTTTTCTCAATGATTTTCATGAATTTTTTTATAGTATAAAAAATGAATATAATTTATTGAAACTTTGAGAATATTTTATACATATATTTGAGTATATACTATAAAATGTTTGAAGAATTTCCTTGAAAAACACCGAAGATATTAGCGACCCCATATTGCAGGTCACAATCAGACTCAGTATTTTGCTATTTTTTCAAACGCGTTTTTCTGAAAACGACTTTTTTTTAACTTGCGTACACGCTGGTTTGAAAAGTTTTCGACCAATCGTTTTGAAAATTGGCAGTTACTTTCTTCATAGTATTGCGCTCTATATGAACCTAAAATCGGAATATTGTCATTATTTAAAATGATTTTTTTTTTGCAAATAAAGTTGTTAAAAATGGCAAAAAATCATGCATTTTTTGTTTTGACCCCTGTAAAAAATTCAATTTTCTATTTTTTTCATAGCATTTAGGTTCATATAGAAAGGAGACATATAATAAAAGTAAATTCCAACCTCGTTTGATTTCAGATGAAAATTGCGGCTTCCAGAATGTACGCAAAATGCTGAGTCTGATTGTGACCTGCAATATGGGGTCGCTAATATTGTATAGTATATACTTAAATATATGTATAAAAATTTTATGGTATATACTTAAATATATGTATAAAATATTCTCAAAGTTTAAATAAATTATATTCATTTTTTATACTATAAAAAAATTCATGAAAATCATTGAGAAAACGCTGTCCTAACCCTATTTCCCCCCTCAAAGCTGAGATATCCCAATGATATTCAGCGAGTACATGTTACTATGGTTTCACTTGTTTGATCCTGTGAACATCTTATTAACTGCCGTTCAACATCCGTGCTGAAGTGCCGAATTTAGAAATAACAGCTGTCCATCTTAAAGGACTCGGAAAGCGGCAATAGAAATTCCCTACAAACTGATTCATCCCTTTCTTAATCTCATGAAAAATTCATTATTTTTATCTCTCTTTTACATCGAAATATTACGAAAAATCATTGGGACAAGCGTTAAGAGAGTTGGTAATTCGGTGGCTTGTGATACTAAAACTTGCCGAAATATGTATGTATAAGATATACCTGGGGATGTCAGGTACCTATATATCTATTGATCGTTCATTCATGCCGCCCTTGCTTCCTGTCCTGCTGCCCCTCTCTTTCAACCCCCCCATCAACGCGCAACCTCCTCATCCCTCTAGTCCCTCTTCGCATCGTCGCAGGCCACACACAACCCCTCTCCAACCTCAACGACGTCGACGACGAACGAACGAACGGAGGAACGAACCAACGACCACCACCCTGAATCCACCCTCTCTCTTTTTTTCTCTTTCTCGCGGCGCTGCACTTCGAAGCTAAGCTACGAAGCGTGCCCTCCAAGAACGACGAAGATATCCCTCAGGACTGCCAACTGAAAACCAATTTCTTACATCTCTCGTATCGCACGTGGCACTTTACCGCCGGTTCACATCCGCCTGTGTATGTGTTTCTTCGTGTAGTCTTGCCAACGCCTCGAAAACTCTGCAAACGATTGGAATGAAAGAATAGCCAAAGAGAGAGAGAGAGGGATAAAGATGAACTGGGAAAAAAGAAAGCAGCTAATCCGACTAAATTTCGGGAGAATTATTCCGAAGGTCGACCACTGCATTTGATTGTTAACTAGAAATGTATGATGTATTAAAAAAAACCTCTTCTTCGGTTTTTTTATGGCTATAAGTTAACATTTTAATTACCGGTGAAACATTTTTTTTTCATGACCAAGCTTCACGGTTTCGTTGTCGAGCAATTAAAAGATTCATGCGTAAACCACCCACATGTGCATTAGGGTGGTCCTTATATGCGGTCAAAATTTATTTTTTTTCCCAACGGCCAAAAATCGTTTCTATGTGTTCCAAAAATAATGTCTGTTGAAGAGTTTTTCTTAATATTAATATTAATCCGTGCCGGTAACCGCTTAAACTCATAAATGCGAAATTTAAATCTTTATAAATCGTAAAATAACTACTAAAACTCTGAATTCTCGAAAAAAATGTAAGGGAGATTTTTGTAGAAAATCAAATTCGCTGTAAAAAAGTTACGATAAATTTTTTCCAAAAAATGCGTATTTTAGTTACACAACGTCAATTTGTTAAAATAAATGCATTTTTCTCAAAAATATTTCTGGAAAAATTATTTTTTCTTATTGATATTTTTGGACAAGACATTATTATCATCATTATCATTATTTGGATGAATATTATTATACTAAGAAATTAAATTATTCACAAAAGAAAAGTACTGTTAAACAAAATATTTCTTTAGCTATTGCATTTTAAAAGTACAATAACACAGATAACCTCATTAATTACTTAAATTTGGCGGTCTTTGGGTATCTAATGGAGTAATTATTTTTTATCTCACACGAGGCGCTCAGTGTAATCAATATATTTTAGAGATTCAATCATCTTGTTCTTTAAGTTTAAAAACTATCGTTCGACCACATCTGCAAACAAGTCATATTACAATAATATTTTAACGAAAAATGAAGAACAAAACCAGTTTCTACTATAAGTCATTACAGAATATAGAAAAAAGTATCCTGATGCTAAAAAACAAACTATTATTTAGCTCATTACTTTTACCACTAAAACTGTTCCTAATTAAAATAATTGAAAGTAATGTTAAATCAATTTTTTATAAATCAATATTATATTTTAGACAGCGTGATGAATCTTGTTTAGTTTTAACAAAATTATCCGATTTAAACTAAATAAACTAATAAAAAAAAATCACTGTTTCATAAATAAACTGGTTTTTGAAGAAAATTAATGAAAGATTTCTCGTTGGGAATTTATTTTTCAAAAAAAAAAACTGTACTTCGTTTTTTCCGATAATCGTGTATTTTACTAGATATTTGGAGAAAATTGATTCGATTAATAATATTGAGAAGGATCTAAATTCTCAGCTGAAAAATTGAATGGACTAAAATTCCTTGAAAATATTTTTTTTAAATAGAGATTTTAACGACATTTCTACATGAACAAAATTCAATTTTTCGAAAAATATCTGAAAAAAAATTAATTTTTTCCAACAGTTTGGTATTTTCCTACTGAAATATGAGGTTTCGGTGATTGATAATGATGATAATAATGTTTTGTCCAAAAATATCTACAAGAAAAAATAATTTTTGCAGAAATATGTTTGAGAAAAATTCATTTTTTTTAACAAATTGATGTTTTGTGATTAAAATACGCATTTTTCGGAAAAAATATATCGAAACTTTTTCACAGCGAATTTGATTTTCTACAAAAAAGCTATCTTACATTTTTTTCGAGAATTCAGAGTTTTAGTAATTATGAACGAAAAACAAATTAAATTCCTCGCCACGATTTATAAAGATCTAAATTTCGCATTTATAAGTTTAAGCGGTTACCGGCACGGGTTAATATTAAAATTAAGAAAAACTCTTCGACAGACATTATTTTTGGACCGCATAGAAACGATTTTTGGCCGTTGGGAAAAAAAATAAATTTTGACCGCATATGAGGACCAACCTAATGTGCATTCATATTTACAATTATGATCAGACAGAATGGCGATTCGTTGTGTGTTTATTGGACTTTTTTTTTTTGTGAAGTTGAATGCACTTTGGAGCAACGATGGCCAAAAATGTTGACGTAATTTAATTTTCGTCTCTTGAACAATGGAATTTTTCGGTCTCTTGACTGCAGTATAATTCCTCAAATAAAAATTAATTGATGACAACAGGTTCATTTATATTTAATCGTTGGTCATGAAGAGTGTATGTTCAACAAACAAACACATTTATTCCATGATCGTTACTTTCTCGCGATGTCATAAAAAAAAAACTTCTCTCCAACAACGATCGGAGAAAAAAAAATCTGAATAATTCGTTCGGTTCAACAGTCACTCTGGGTCACGGAGAGTAGAGTACAGAAAATTTTCGGCTGACCGATTTCCCTAAATTGAAGAGGGGGGCGATCTCGACCATTGGAACACGTGTATGTGAACAAAGCCGATAGGATCTCGCTCTATATATACAATGAAAACTACTACAAGCTAACAGGCCCAACTTCACACGAGCTTATAAACGTGAGTTTATAAATTGTATATAACATAGATGCATATAGTTTCACGAACGTTTTGACCTGACGGCTTTACGACACAACCAGGTGTATAGCATCATAGAAATCCTTGTGAAATTATTTTTCCTTCGAGAATGCGTCAGCTCGTCGACAAAAAACAGGCGTACGTACGTACGTCCACATACATATATATATATGTATATATATATATATATATATATATGTGTGGGTATAGATTTACATACGTCTATAAAAAAAATTTATATACAGAGATATAATTGCGTACAGCATGTTGGCGGGCTCCCGCAATTAAAGGGGGAAATAGGGTTAGACGGTTCAAAAAATCGATTTTTTTTAATTTCATAAATTGTTAGTAAAACTATTGAAAAATATGTTCCCAAAATTTTAAATGAAAATTCCAACTCGTTTTATTGTTATAAGCCATTAAGGCCGTAGTTTGGTATAGAGCGAGATTTTTGACGTCATTTCTAATGTGCAATAACGTTTAAACCGTTGAAGTTGTCTTGATGAGAATTTACACGTACATTTATCGATCCTTAGAGAATACTTGTACATTAAGAAAAAATTATTTTAAATATTTTCATGTAGTTTTTGCCTTGTTGCAACATGGTGCGCCGAAATCGGCGCCCACTCTGGACGATGTTGTATGCATCTGAAAAAAAAAAATATATATATATGGTATTCTCAATCTGTATGAGTATTCTGAGCACTGGTAGCAGAATTGGTACTTAAAAAAATTTGTTGACAAAATGGCGGCCTGTTGAACTTTCATTAATGATATTTCATACATTTTCGGGTATTCGACGAGTTATAAAATGTCGGCAAAATTATTGTTCGACTCAATAAAAAATTATTTTAAGTACCAACTCTGTTACCAGTGCTCAGAATACTCATACAGGTTGAGAATACATTTTTTTTTTTTCAGATGCATACAAATCGTCCAGAGTGGGCGCCGATTTCGGCGCACCATGTTGCAACAAGGCAAAAAACTACATGAAAATATTTAAAATAATGTTTTCTTTTAATGTACAAGTATTCTCTAAGGATCAATAAATGCACGTGTAAATTTTCATGAAGACAACTTCAACGGTTTAAACGTTATTGCACATTAGAAATGACGTCAAAAATCTCGCTCTAGACCAGACTACGGCCCTAAGGGAGGAAATAGGGTTAGGACAGCGTTTTCTCAATAATTTTCATGAATTTTTTTATAGTATAAAAAATGAATATAAATTGTTGAAACTTTGAGAATATTTTATACATATATTTAAGTATAAACTATAACATTTTTATACATATATTTAAGGTAGTAGTCTGGTAACTTAAGCCGATTTTCATGTCTTTTTTGGAGGGCGTTTTTTTGTAGTAAAATAAAAATGAATCGTTTTGGATATTTAGGATGTTTTCATTTACATAATAAAGATACAAAAAAAAAGTTGTTTGAAAAAATTCAATAGTATATTATTATCATTATTATTGATCGAAGTTGGCAGCTCGAAAAAAAAGCGCGTGGGTGGCCCCGGTGATTTTGGCTCTTGATGTTAACTGAAATCCAAAATTCTTCATAATTCTTAATCCATAGACATGTCATTCTGGTCGGAACTACTGAAGTTAAATTTCATGGATAAATAACAAAACGGCGGACTTTGGAAAAAAAAAACTTTTTTCCAATAAAAAAATGGAAAAAAAAACTTTTTTCCAAAGTCGACCATTTTGTTATTTATTCATGAAATTTAACTTCAGTAGTTCCGATCAGAATGACATGTCTATAGATTAAGAATTATCAAGAATTTTTTATTTCAGATAACATCAAGAGCCAAAATCACCGGGGACACCCACGCGCTATTTTCTCGAGGTGCCAACTTCGATCAATAATAATAATAATAATAAACTATTAAAATTTTCAACAAAATTTTTTTTGTATCTTTAATATGTAAATAAAAGCATCCTAAATATCCAAAACGATTCATTTTTATTTTCCTACAAAAAACGCCCTCCAAAAAAGATATGAAAATCGGCTTAAGTTACCAGACTACTACCTTAAGTACATACTATAAAATATTAGCGACCCCATATTGCTTGTTTTTCTTGGTACCTTTTTTTCAAACGCGTTTTTCTGACAACGACTTTTTTTGAACTTGCGTACACACTAGTTTGAAAAGTTATCAACCAATCGTTTTGAAAATTGGCAGTTACTTTCTTCATAGTATTGCGCTCTATATGACCCTAAAATCGGAATATTATCATTATTTAAAATAATTTTTTTTTGCAAATAAAGTCGTAAAAAATGGCAAAAAATCATGCTTTTTTGTTTTGACCCCTGTAAAAAATTCAATTTTCTATTTTTTTGATAGCGTTTAGGTTCATATAGAAGAGAGACATATAATAAAAGTAAATTCCAACCTCGTTTGATTTCAGATGAAAATTGCGGCTTCCAGAATGTACGCAAAATGCTGAGTCTGATTGTGACCTGCAATATGGGGTCGTTAATATTTTATAGTATATACTTAAATATATGTATAAAATATTCTCAAAGTTTCAATAAATTTCATTCATTTTTATACTATAAAAAAATTCATGAAAATCATTGAGAAAACGCTGTCGTAACCCTATTTCTCGCCTTAAGCAGTGGTATGAGGTCAGCCGGTCAATGCGGCGGTATACGGCGAGCTGGGCTAAGTAGTGCAAGTCCGTAAATGGTCAGACCATTCTTTTTTCTCCCTAGCAGGACTGTTTAAAAAAAAAAAAAAATTCAGCAACGTGAACAAGATATTTTGTAACATCTCGAGGTAATTTCGGGCATTCAGTGATCCAAACCGTTGGGCGTTTCGAGGGTTGAAATGAAACTCATCGATCAAACGGCGAATTAAACTCGGACGATTCTCGTAGATAAATAAATTGTATAACACGTGTTGTCACGTTGCAGTCTCGTGTTTCACATACATACACCAGTGTTTTGTGCGAAACGTCGCAGCGTTTCAAATTAAAAGCTCGCCCATGTCGCGATATTTACGATAGCGAATGCTCCATCCCTTTGCCCGTATAGTATTTAACATGCTGGTAAAAAAAAATAGTCCATACACCGTACAAGCTTCCATCGCAAAAATATACTTTCACCCCCACAACCGCCACTAATTAACTGGAACGGTTATTAATTAACGATATATCTACTGGGGTGAGATACCTGCGGTGACCCGTATATATAGCTGATTACATACTAACCGCACGTGCGTTAAGGTGCCCGATTTCTCGATACTTCCATTATTGTGTATACATGGGGAATTCCGCTCTGAATTATTCTACGATTCAAACTAATCCTCTCAGTTTCCTACAAAATTTTCATATCTGCCACAGCATATTTAAAGTTTTTTTTTTTCAATATGGTTTAACTCGCTGCGCTGTTACAACTATGTTTTGAAAAATAAGTATTAAGTAGCCGTCAGTGAAAAAAGTCTAAAATAAAAATATTTTTTAGCGAAAGCCCGGGCAAGAAGAGTGAAAAAAAAACTATGACCGGAAGCTCTGCAACGTAACATTAATTTTTCCTTCTGTCAATTCGACGACGAATAGAGTAATGACTTCCCCAATGACTTCCATACTTTTGCGGCACAAGGAATAATTTTTCGAGATAGACATGGTCCGTGCCCAACGATAATCGGGCTTCAAAAGAATAATAAAAATATTTCCAGCTTGAAATACAAGTGAAACCTGACACGAGCATATCGTCATTCGATAAATAAGTTTTTATCGCGAAGACGACGGCGATAGTCACGTCTAGGGGAAACAGGGTTGAAGAAGAGTGCGTGGCATTCAACTCGCGGGCATGAATCTCTTTAATCTTCATCCCATCACTGTGATCCAATTGCAACGTGCACTACCTGATATCTCGTAATCGTAGCGATGAACCGGTCGCGAGAACCGAATGAGTGAACACGAGTTGACGAATCGGAGGATCTCCCAAAGGGGATAGAATAAATAACTTTGTGATTGATTATTTCTGGACTTCACTCATCAGACATGGGCACCATTCAAATGAAAAACCTTTTCAGGTAGTAGTCTGGTTACTCAAGCTGATTTTCATGTCTTTTTTGGAGGGCGTTTTTTTGTAGGAAAATAAAAATGAATCGTTTTGGATATTTAGGATGTTTTTATTTATATATTAAAGATACAAAAATAAATTAGTTTGAAAAAATTTAATAGTTTATCATTATTATTATTATTGGTCGAAGTTGGCACCTCGAAAAAAAAAGCGCGTGGGTGGCCCCGGTGATTTTGGCTCTTGATGTTATCTGAAATAAAAAATTCTTGATAATTCTTAATCTATAGACATGTCATTCTGGACGGAACTACTGAAGTTAAATTTCATGGATAAATAACAAAATGGCGGATTTTGGAAAAAAAAACTTTTTTCCAAAGTCCGCCATTTTGTTATTTATCCATGAAATTTAACTTCACTACTGAAGTTACTACTGAAGTTCACTACTGAAGTTACTACTGAAGTCACTACTGAACTACACAAGTTAAATTTCATGGATAAATAACAAAATAGCGGACTTTGGAAAAAAAAACTTTTTTCCAAAGTCCGCCATTTTGTTATTTATCCATGAAATTTAACTTCATTAGTTCCGACCAGAATGACATGTCTAAAGATTAAGAATTATCAAGAATTTTTGATTTCAGATAACATCAAGAGCCAAAATCACCGGGGCCACCCACGCGCTTTTTTTTTCGAGGTGCCAACTTCGATCAATAATAATAATAATAATAAACTATTAAATTTTTGCAAAAAAATTTTTTTTTGTATCTTTAATATGTAAATAAAAACATCCTAAATATCCAAAACGATTCATTTCTATTTTCCTACAAAAAAACGCCCTCCAAAAAAGACATGAAAATCGGCTTAAGTTACCAGACTACTACCTAAAGCTGCCCTGCTTAACGAAGTAATTATGAATAATTTTTTGGAAAAGTTCTTCGTGTTTGGGATGACAAAAAACCGGAACAATCGCAATAATTATCTATAATTATTTTCTTCTAGAATGAATTTCAATGAATATCCATTCGAATGACGCCCATCCCCAATTGGTATCCACGTGTCCATCATCATTGCTTAAAGGGGGAAAATAGGGTTAGACGGTTGACAAAATCGTTTTTTTTTAAATTTCATAAATTGTTAGTAAAACTATTGAAAAATATGTTCCTAAAATTTTAAATGAAAGTTCCGACTCGTTCTATTGTTATAAGCCATTAAAGTGAGTAGCTCTCCTTCAGGCCCCGAGCGCGCCACGTGTATAACCGAGCGGTAACTATTGTTTCAAACGCGTTTTTCTGAAAACGCCTTTTTTTGAACTTGCGTACACGCTAGTTTGTTTGGTTTGGTTTGGAAAAAATTCATGAAAATCATTGAGAAAACGCTGTCCTAATCCTATTTCCTCCCTTAAGGGGGGAAATAGGGTTAGACGGTTCAAAAAATCGATTTTTTTAAATTTCATAAATTGTTAGTAAAACTGTTGAAAAATATGTTCCCAAAATTTTAAATGAAAATTCCGACTCGTTCTATTGTTATAAGCCATTAAGTGGGGAAATAGGGTTAGGACAGCGTTTTCTCAATGATTTTCATGAATTTTTTTATAGTATAAAAAATGAATATAATTTATTGAAACTTTGAGAATATTTTATACATATATTTGAGTATATACTATAAAATTTTTGAAGAATTTCCTTGAAAAACACCGAAGATATTAGCGACCCCATATTGCAGGTCACAATCAGACTCAGCATTTTGCTATTTTTTCAAACGCGTTTTTCTGAAAACGACTCTTTTTTTGAACTTGCGTGCACGCCAGTTTGAAAAGTTTTCGACCAATCGTTTTGAAAATTGGCACTTACTTTATTCATAGTATTGCGCTCTATATGAACCTAAAATCGGAATATTATCATTATTTAAAATAATTTTTTTTTTGCAAATAAAGTTGTGAAAAATGGCAAAAAATCATGCTTCTTTGTTTTGACCCCTGTAAAAAATTCAATTTTCAATTTTTTTGATAGCATTTAGGTTCATATAGAAGAGAGACATATAATAAAAGTAAATTCCAACCCCGTTTGATTTCAGATGAAAATTGCGGCTTCCAGAATGTACGGAAAACGCTGAGTCTGATTGTGACCTATAATATGGGGTCGCCAATATCTCCGGTGTTTTTCAAGAAAATTCTTCAAAAATTTTATAGTATATACATAAATATATGTATAAAATATTCTCAAAGTTTCGATAAATTATATTCGTTTTTTATACTATAAAAAAATTCATGAAAATCATTGAGAAAACGTTGTCCTAACCCTATTTCCCTCCTTAACCCTCAGTTTTAGGTCCTCAGTTTTGCCATCAGTTTAACAACGTCTCCACCCAGTATAATAATAAATGTGATACCTCATGTGACCATGAGTTAACTGCCCGTTTGAAGATAAATGTCTCTGAGTATAACACCGCCAACTCTTACTCAGGCATTAACCAAACCGTTAAAAAAAACGACGTTAATCCCCTTATTTTTCTCCCGATCGTTTGGACCCTTCGCCACGTTTTCACTCTTCAATTTAACCCTCCGTTCATCACATCATTTTCAGCCCTCAATTTTGTTTCCATCTACGCCCTCGAAAGCTTATATCTTTTCAACCCTCCAAGCTATTCATTTCGACCTTCTCATTCCAATAACACGGTTAACCCCATATCGGCAGAACCAAAAAGGGGTTAGACACCGGGTTTACGTTGTAAAAAAAAAAACAACCTCTGTGTGACGACACAATATATATATAGAGAATATTGGACGGAGTTGGATAGTGGGATGCCTTATATTCTCAGGTGGCACTCACTCACCTCTAGAGGGAGGCAGGGGCTGGATGCGGCCATGTTCCTACATGCGTTCGAGCCTCTGCCCTGCTGGCGATTCCCGTGACACCCCCCCGTATACACGCCACCACTTAAACACACAAACGCCTTCAACACCTCGCGTAAACCTTTTTGTAACTGAACTTCTTCTTCTCCTTTTATTCCTCCTTTCCTATCGCAATCCTACGGATCTTCTTGGTCTTCTTCCTCGTCCTCTGGCTCTTTCGCTTCGTTCACCCTCGCGACTATTCCACGCTTTTCGTGTCGTTCCTCTTTCTCTCCCTTTCTTATATATAGATATATAGGTATATATATGTTATATATACAAATATAAATATAAATGCCTTTTGGTTACGTCTTGCTTTTCGCACTTTTACCGCTGCACTACTTTAGCTGTGGTCGTTCTTTCATTTTTTATATATACATCTCGTTGGCCCTTACATCAACTTTGTGGCCTCTATCATTTTTCTCACTACTACACCCTTGGCTTAGACTCTCACACCGCAGCTTCTTTCCTCCCTCTCCTATCACTCTCTCTCTCTCTCACTCTCTCCCTCTCGCTCTATCTCTATTCTTCTCTGGCTCGTCAATACGGCCAGATCATCCCTGTATTTTTTTTTTCTCTGTTCTCTCGATAATGCAGAACATTTTTTTTCACATTATTTATCTCGCGTATTTTTCTTTTCCGTTTGACAATAAAGAAGTTCCTCGTCGTTATCGTTGCAGCAGTCGTGGACGTACTTTACCACCCTCCTGGGTTCTCGTCCTCGTTTTCCTCGTCCTCGTTCCTGTCGTCTCTGTCGTTATCGTAGCCACCGTCGCTACCACGACGTTCACCAACCACTGTCAACCACCACTGTACCACCGGCGCATAACACCGACCGTGCCGCTTGTTTAGCCCGTTAAAAACCCTCGACTCGTTTCACCCTCGAATTGTAACACACACACACATAGCCTCTGTCTCTCTCACTCTCTTCCTCTCTTTCTCTTTATATCTATCCCGTTAGCTGTCCCGTCCGAACGCCTTTTCCGGGGAAATACTTTCGTCTTCTCGCGACTGACCGAAACGATTTTTCGGCTCTGCTCAACGCTCGGATATTTTCTCTCTTTCTCACCGCACACTTAACATCCGTCACTCTCTTACTCCCGCTCTTTTTTTATATCCTCGATGCAATGATGACAACTCGACGCAACCCGGGAATATATATTCTTCTCTTGTGTACGAAATAAAAAGGAAAATCCCGTTTTTTTTTGTCCGCTCGTAAGAAGTCACTCACTACCTACGCGAGCATCGAGCTCGTGGCCACAGCGGGACGGTCGCTCGACTACGTTTTCCTCGCATATACGACCCCTTCCGCCGTTTCGCCCTCCCACAACTCAGTTCGGCTGCTCGCTCGCGAATCAACTCCCGCGAACTCACCCTCCCTCGCGTGCTTCTTCGTTTCTCACTCTATCTCTCTTTCTCTCCCTCGCGATCTTCCTCGACTCGCTTTGCTCTCCTTGTTACGCGCGCAGAGCCGTGTCGTGACTGTATACTCGCTCGCACTCGCACGGAAGCCAACCGATAGCTCAGGGCCGTGCTACGTCGGGTATTGTACACTGTCCGTTTGGAAAAATCACGAGAAAACGCTTTCACGCGATTCGTCGCCGGGGATAGTAGTCGATAAGCGCGATACTTTACGTTGAGGTAGTAGTCTGGTAACTTAAGCCGATTTTCATGTCTTTTTTGGAGGGCGATTTTTTTGTAGGAAAATAAAAATGAATCGTTTTGGATATTTAGAATGTTTTTATTTACATATTAAAGATTTAAAAAAAAAAATTTTTGAAAAAATATATAGCTTATTATTATTATTATTATTATTGATCGAAGTTAGCACCTCGAAAAAAAAGCGCGTGGGTGGCCCCGGTGATTTTGGCCCTTGATGTTATCTGAAATGAAAAATTCTTGATAACTCTTAATGTATAGACATGTCATTCTGGTCGGAACTACTGAAGTTAAATTTCATGGATAAATAACAAAATGGCGGACTTTGAAGAAAAAAAACTTTCTTCTAAAGTCCGGCATTTTGTTATTTATCCATGAAATTTAACTTCAGTAGTTCCGACCAGAATGACATGTCTATAGAATAAGAATTATCAAGAATTTTTTATTTCAGATAACATCAAGAGCACCTCGAAAAAAAAGCGCGTGAATGGCCCCGGTGATTTTGGCTCTTGATGTTATCTAAAATCAAAAATTCTTGATAATTCTTAATCTATAGACATGTCATTCTGGTCGGAACTAATGAAGTTAAATTTCATGGATAAATAACAAAACGGCGGACTTTGGAAAAAAAAACTTTTTTCCAAAGTCCGCCATTTTGTTATTTATCCATGAAATTTAACTTCAGTAGTTTCGACCAGAATGACACGTCTGTAGATTAAGAATTATCAAGAATTTTTCATTTCAGATAACATCAAGAGCACCTCGAAAAAAAAGCGCGTGAGTGGCCCCTGTGATTTTGGCTCTTGATGTTATCTGAAATCAAAAATTCTTGATAATTTTGAATCTATAGACATGTCATTCTGGTCGGAACTACTGAAGTTAAATTTAATGGATAAATAACAAAATGGCAGACTTTGGAAAAAAAAGTTTTTTCCAAAGTCCGCCATTTTGTTATTTATCCATGAAATTTAACTTCAGTATTTCCGACCAGAATGACATGTCTATAGATTAAGAATTATCAAGAATTTTTGATTTCAGATAACATCAAGAGCCAAAATCACCGGGGCCACCCACGCGCTTTTGTTTTCGAGGTGCCAACTTCGATCAATAATAATAATAATAATAAACTATTAAATTGTTTCAAACAAATTTTTGTTTGTATCTTTAATATGTAAATAAAAACATCCTAAATATCCAAAACGATTCATTTTTATTTTCCTACAAAAAAACGCCCTCCAAAAAAGACATGAAATTTTTTCCAGACTGAAAAAAAAAGTTTTTTTTTCCAAAGTCCGCCATTTTGTTATTTATCCATGAAATTTAACTTCAGTAGTTCCGACCAGAATGACATGTCTATAGATTAAGAATTATCAAGAATTTTTTATCTCAGATAACATCAAGAGCACCTTGAAAAAAAAGCGCGTGGGTGGCCCCGGTGATTTTGGCTCTTGATGTTATCTGAAATCAAAAATTCTTGATTATTCTTAATCTATAGACATGTCATTCTGGTCGGAACTACCGAAGTTAAATTTCATGAATAAATAACAAAATGGCGGACTTGGGAAAAAAAGTCCTTTTATTTTGCCCGCCATTTTGTTATTTGTCCATGAAATTTAACTTCAGTAGTTCCGACCAGAATGACATGTCTATAGATTAAGAATTATCAAGAATTTTTTATTTCAGATAACATCAAGAGCCAAAATCACCGGGACCACCCACGCGCTTTTTTTTCGAGGTGCCAACTTCGATCAATAATAATAATAATAATAAACTATTAAATTTTTTCAAACTAATTTTTTTTGTATCTTTAATATGTAAATAAAAACATCCTAAATATCCAAAACGATTCATTTTCATTTTCCTACAAAATAACGCCCTTCAAAAAAGACATAAAAATCGGCTTAAGTTACCAGACTACTTAACCAGACCTTACCAGAAGTTACCAGACCTTAAATCATCAAATCTATTCATATTTAATTTTCTTACTTGCAAAATATTCGAAATATACACCGAAGCTCGCACGTTTCAATAAAAATCGAATTATCTATTTTTTTGTTTTTTCAATTAAGCTTGCGAATTCATCTTGCGAACTTTTCAATTTGTAAACAATCGTTTTCTCGAACTTTTAAATTAATTACGACTCGAAAAACCGAGAGACTGCTTCATTATCCCTCTAACTACGTTACGTTCAAAAGTTACCCGCTCATTTTGGCCTCTTCGACGATGAGATGGTTGTTCGTTTCGTTATGTTAGACGCGAGATGTCACCGGTGACTAAAGACGAAAGCTTTGGTATTGGTGAATACGGGACGAATTCCAAGCACCACGTGAACATCGAGAACGAGAAGGCCGACGAGCTTTCCGTGCGTTTGTATTATATATATAAAACCCGATACTGCGGAGAGAAGCGGCGGGGATTCTACGGAGTTTGCGCAAAAGTGAGGGATCCGTTGCGCTTACGAGAACGCGCGTGTCCCTATTCGCGACGAAACCTTCAGGAACGTATCACGTTTTTTAGAGGGCCCTGATTTTTATTTCTATCGAGGCACGAGTGAGGATCGCAACGGCGAAAGACTTTTTTCATTCCCTCTCTTTCCTTTTCTCACTCTCTACAGTCCGTTCACCGGCGTTGTCTCTCGTTCCCTCACCCTCTTTATATCAATATGCATGTACATATATTCGCCCGATTGTAGAACCCAACCCCCAACGGAACGAAGCTCGCCGCCATTAGAGTCTATCGCTGCGACACGCGATATTATTTTACTACACACGTTCTTTCACCGCCCTCCCGAACTTTCGCCGCCGATTCTCAAACTACCGCCGATATCCGACTCGTCTGTCGTTCTCCGTTGCTACTAAAATTCACGGCAAAGACCATGGTAATTGACTCGAAAACGGTTAATTTATCTATTTTTCATTTCGTCGAGAATGAAATAACATTGAAATAAAATAACAACGAAGAACCGACAGCATATATTACTCAGTAATATGCGTGACAGAGAGACGAGAATTGGGATTTGCTTGTCAAAAATTTTACTGCCGTTCTTATTACAGTGGCCATTAATCAAATGAATTCGAAAGGCAGTGCGGCGCAGGACAATTACTTGCTTAAGCGCGAAGACGAATAATTTCGTAACTTTAGTTCGAAAGCTTTTGTCCTTTGGTGGCGCGGGTCAACTTCAATTCACGTAATTCATATTTTTGCAAGTTTCGAGGAGTTTTATGTTGTAAACGATAATCAAGTTTAATGCGGATACCATTTGAAATCCTTTGTAGGAAAAAAAATTCATTTCCAAAAGGTGGGCAACCATGAAAGTCACGTCGTTTACATTTTAGCTAATTCCTCGTTATACAAAAATATAAAAATATCAACAATAATTACATGAAACTATCCTTCGTAGAAAAAGAATTAATGACGATAAAGTTTTTAGCGGGAAAACAGATGAATTCATCGGAACATACAAACTTTAATTTTTATTTTAGTCAATGCTATTGAAAAATGATATTTTCCCTATATATTTCAAAGCCAAAAACGAATGAAGTTAAAAAAAAATATTCCTAGCATAATAACATGATGAATCCTAGAAGTAATTTATAATTATTTTGTGGTCTGTTACTGGAACGTAAAAAAAAATTAATCTCTTCTACCGCGCTCTTATCCCCGCCGTAACATTTTTCTATGGGTACATATCGCGCGGCGATTGTAGAATTCAGTTCTATTCTGCCGTTAGGCAAGTGAGTGGACGTAGGTATGTGGTAGATATCGAAGAATAGCGAAAAAAAAATCCAAAGAGACCTCTCGCATCTTTAAGGGACGAAATAGGGTTAGACGGTTCAAAAAATAGATTTTTTTAAATTTCGTAAATTGTTAGTGAAACTATTGAAAAATGTTCCCAAAATTTTAAATGAAAATTCCGAATCGTTCGATTGTTATAAGCCATTAAAGTGAGTAGCTCCTTCAGGACCCGAGCGCGCCACGTGTTTCGAACGCGCTTTTCTGGAACGACTTTTTTTGAACTTGCGTACACGCTAGTTTGAAAAGTTTTCAACCAATCGTTTTGAAAATCGGTAGTTACTTTCTTCATAGTATTGCGCTCTATATGAACCTAAAATCGGAATGTTATCATTATTTTAAATAATTTTTTTTTGCAAATAAAGTTGTAAAAAATGACAAAAAATCATCCTTTTTTGTTTTGACCCCTGTAAAACATTCAATTTTCTATTTTTTTGATAGCATTTAGGTTCATATAGAAGAGAGACATATCATAAAAGTAAATTCCAACCTCGTTTGATTTCGGAGGAAAATTGCGGCTTCCAGAATGTACGCAAAATGCTAAGTCTGATTGTGACCTGCAATATGGGGTCGCTAATATCTTCGGTGTTTTCAAGGAAATTCTTCAAAAATTTTATAGTATATACTTAAATATACGTATAAAATATTCTCAAAGTTTCAATAAATTATATTCATTTTTTATACTATAAAAAAATTCATGAAAATCATTGAGAAAACGCTGTCCTAATCCTATTTCCTCCTTTAAGGGGGGAAATAGGGTTAGACGGTTCAAAAAATCGATTTTTTTTTATTTCATAAATTGTTAGTAAAACTATTCAAAAATATGTTCCCAAAATTTTAAATGAAAATTCCGACTCGTTCTATTGTTATACGCCATTAAGGAGGGAAATAGGGTTAGGACAGCGTTTTCTCAATGATTTTCATGAATTTTTTTATAGTATAAAAAATGAGCATAATTCATTGAAACTTTGAGAATATTTTATACATATATTTAAGTATATAGTATACAATTTTTGAAGAATTTCCTTGAAAAACACCGAAGATATTAGCGACCCCATATTGCAGGTCACAATCACACAGAGCATTTTGCTATTTTTTTAAACGGGTTTTTCTGAAAACGACTTTTTTTAAACTTGCGTACACGCCAGTTTGAAAAGTTTTCAACCAATCATTTTGAAAATTCGGCAGTTACTTTCTTCATAGTATTGCGCTCTATATGAACCTAAAATCGAAATATTATCATTATTTAAAATAGGTTTTTTTTTACGAATAAAGTTGTAAAAAAATAGCAAAAAATTATGCTTTTTTGTTTTGACCCCTGTAAAAAATTTAATTTTCTATTTTTTTTATAGAACTTAGGTTCATATAGAAGAGAGATATATAATAAAAGTAAATTCCAACCTCGTTTGATTTCAGATGAAAATTGCGGCTTCCAGAATGTACGCAAAATGCTGAGTGTGATTGTGACCTGCAATATGAGGTCGCTAATATCTTCGGTGTTTTTCAATTAAATTTTTCAAAATTTTTATAGTATATACTTAAATATATGTATAAAATATTCTCAAAGTTTCAATAAATTATATTCATTTTTTATACTATAAAAAAATTCATGAAAATCATTGAGAAAACGCTGTCCTAATCCTATTTCCTCCCTTAAGGGAGGAAATAGGGTTAGACGGTTCAAAAATTCGATTTTTTTTTATTCCATAAATTGTTAGTAAAACTATTGAAAAATATGTTCCCAAAATTTAAAATATAAATTTCGACTCGTACTGTTGTTATAAGCCATTAGGGGGGAAATAGGGTTAGGACAGCGTTTTCTCAATGATTTTCATGAATTTTTTTATAGTATAAAAAATGCATATAATTTATTGAAACTTTGAGAATATTTCATGCATATATTTAAGTATATACTATAAAATTTTTGAAGAATTTCCTTGAAAAATACCGAAGATATTAGCGACCCCATATTGCAGGTCACAATCACAATCAAACTTGCGTACACGCTACTTCGAAAAGTTTTCAACCAATCGTTTTGAAAATTCGGCAGTTACTTTCTTCATAGTATTGCGCTCTATATGAACCTAAAATCGAAATATTATCATTATTTAAAAAAAGTTTTTTCTGCAAATAAAGTTGTAAAAAAATGGCAAAAAATTATGCTTTTTTGTTTTGAGCCCTGTAAAAAATTTAAATTTATATTTTTTTGATAGAATTTAGGTTCATATAGAAGAAAGATATATAATAAAAGTAAATTCCAACCTCGTATGATTTCAGATGAAAATTGCGGCTTCCCGAACGTACGCAAAATGCTGAGTCTGATTGTGACCTGCAATATGGGGTCGCTAATATCTTCGGTGTTTTTCAAGGAAATTCTTCAAAAATTTTATAGTATATACTTAAATATATGTATAAAATATTCTCAAAGTTTCAATAAATTATATTCATTTTTTATACTATAAAAAAATTCATGAAAATCATTGAGAAAACGCTGTACTATTCGTATTTCCCCCCTTAAAGTCACCGTGACCAGCAGTCAGCGGGAGTAGGGAATGGCAGTAGCATAGAGAGAGAGAGAGAGAGAGAGAGAGGCACGTGGAGCAGGGTGGGTGCTCTGGGTTTCTAGGGTTTGCCCACTCTTCTCGTTCGCTCTCTCTCTCACCCGTCGACTGCACACCCCACTGCTTCCAGTATCAACCCCTACGACAGTCAGCTTGCCTGGTGATCCACGCGCGCGCGCACCTACACGCAGAAACGAAAACATATACACATGCAGATAAAGCAAAAGAGAGAGAGACAGAGAGAAAGAGAAACACACACATGCACACAGATAGACATCGAACTTCGGGAAAGGCTGCTGGAACACGGCGAATGTGGAACAGTAGGTCAGCGCACTCCGTGAACCCCGCGGCCTACCATCCCTCTTTCGCTGTCTCACTCTCACCCTCTGATGCACATCAACATATATATATAGAGAGAGATGTTACACTCTATATATCTCTCTATCTATTGGTCCGTCAGGATATGCATACGTTAATAATATATACGAGTGTGTGTCTCTATTACCGTTCAGGTAGCTCGAGCGCACACTTTTGACGATCAGCCACCCCTAACCCATCCTTAACTGATTGCGTTACGTTACGCTACGTTACGATATCGTGAATTTCCGAGGGACCGAATGTCGGCTGGCACGGTCTATTGTATTCAGTTTCGTATATTTGATTTTTATTTTTCGCTAGCAGTGTCTCTGCGGAACGAGCTTGAAAAGTTCATGCACAGAACCCTTAACGGCGACACGTGAGGCCGGGCTTGAGGTCGAAACCCGTTCCTGTCAACTGCTGCGATTAGGACTGAAAATAATTCGTTTGGAGAGAGAGAGAGAGAGTTGATAATACGAGGTGAAATACAAAGAAGAGGAGGCTTGGAAAAATCGAAACTGACATAAACGAACGGGATTCTCCTTTGAGACCTTTATTAGCTGGTAAAGTGATTTTGCGGGATATGGGGGGGAAATAGGGTTAGACGGTTGAAAAAATTGATCTTTTTTTAATTTCATAAATTGTTAGTGAAACTATTGAAAAATATGTTCCCAAAATTAAAAATTAAAATTCCGACGGGTTCTGTTGTTATAAGCCAATAAAGTGACCAGCTCTCCTTCGGGCCCCGAGCACGCTTTTTTTACAAACGCGTTTTTCTGAAAACGACTTTTTTTATCTTGCGTACACCCTAGTTTGAAAAATGTCCAACCAATCGTTTTGAAAATTAGCAGTTACTTTCTTCATAGTATTGCGCTCTATATGAACCTAAAATCGGAATATTATCATTATTTAAAATAATTTTTTTTTTTCAAATAAAGTTGTAAAAAATGGCAAAAAATCGTGCTTTTTTGTTTTGACCCCTGTAAAAAATTCAATTTTCTATTTTTTCGATAGCATTTAGGTTCATATAGAAGAGAGACATATAATAAAAGTAAATTTCAACCTCGTTTGATTTCAGATGAAAATTGCGGCTTCCAGAATGTACGGAAAATGCTGAGTCTGATTATAACCTGCAATATGGGGTCGCTAATATCTTCGGTGTTTTTCAAGGAAATTCTTCAAAAATTTTATAGTATATACTCAAATATATGTATGAAATATTCTCAACGTTTCAATAAATTATAATCATTTTTTATGCTATAAAAAAATTCATGAAAATCATTGAGAAAACGCTGTCCTAATCCTATTTCCTCCCTGAAAGGGAGAAATAGGGTTAGACGGTTCAAAAAATCGATTTTTTTTAATTTTATAAATTGTTAGTAAAACTATTGAAAAATATGTTCCCAAAATTTTAAATGAAAATTCCGACTCGTTCTATTGTTATAAGCCATTAAGTGGGGAAATAGGGTTATGACAGCGTTTTCTCAATGATTTTCATGAATTTTTTAATAGTATAAAAAATGAATATAATTTATTGAAACTTTGAGAATATTTTATACATATATTTGAGTATACACTATAAAATTTTTGAAGAATTTTCTTGAAAAACACCGAAGATATTAGCGACCCCATATTGCAGGTCACAATCAGACTCAGCATTTTGCTATTTTTTCAAACGCGTTTTTCTGAAAACGACTTTTTTTTAACTTGCGTACGCGCTAGTTTGAAAAGTTTTCAACCAATCGTTTCAAAAATTGGCAGTTACTTTCTTCATAGTATTGCGCTCTATATGAACCTAAAATCGGAATATTATCATTATTTAAAATAAATTTTTTTTGCAAATAAAGTTGTAAAAAATGGCAAAAAATCGTGCTTTTTTGTTTTGACCCCTGTAGAAAATTCAATTTTCTATTTTTTTGATAGCATTTAGATTCATATAGAAGAGAGACATATAATAAAAGTAAATTCCAACCTCGTTTGATTTCGGATGAAAATTGCGGGTCCAGAATGTACGGAAAATGCTGAGTCTGATTGTGACCTGCAATATGGGGTCGCTAATATCTTCGGTGTTTTTCAAGGAAATTCTTCAAAAATTTTATAGTATATACTCAAATATATGTATGAAATATTCTCAAAGTTTCAATAAATTATAATCATTTTTTATGCTATAAAAAAATTCATGAAAATCATTGAGAGAACGCTGTCCTAATCCTATTTCCTCCCTTAAAGGGAGAAATAGGGTTAGACGGATAAAAAAATCGATTTTTTTTATTTCATAAATTATTAGTAAAACTATTGAAAAATATGTTCCCAAAATTTTAAATGAAAATTCCGACTCGTTCTATTGTTATAAGCAATTAAGGTGGGTAATAGGGTTAGAACAGCGTTTTCTCAATGATTTTCATGAATTTGTTTATAGTATTAAAAATGAATATAATTTATTGAAACTTTGAAAATATTTTATACATATATTTAAGTATATACTATAAAATTTTTGAAGAATTTCCTTGAAAAACACCGGAGAAAATTTATGACTGCCTTGACTTTGTTTTTCTTGGTACTATTTTTTCAAATGCGTTTTTCTGAAAACGACTTTTTATTAATTTGCGTACACGCTAGTTTGAAAAGTTTTCAACCAATCGTTTTGAAAATTGGCAGTTACTTTCTTCATAGTATTGCGCTCTATATGAACCTAAAATTGGAATATTATCATTATTTAAAATAATTTTTTTTTTGCAAATAAAGTTGTAAAAAATGGCAAAAAATCATGCTTTTTTGTTTTGATCCCTGTTAAAAGTTCAATTTTCTATTTTTTTGATAGCATTTAGGTTCATATAGAAGAGAGACATATAATAAAAGTGAATTCCAACCTCATTTGATTTCAGATGAAAATTGCGGCTTCCAGAATGTACGCAAAATGCTGAGTCTGATTGTGACCTGAATATGGGGTCGCTAATATCGTTGGTGTTTTTCCAGGAAATTCTTCAAAAAATTTATAGTATATACTCAAATATATGTATAAAATATTCTCAAAGTTTCAATAAATTATATTCATTTTTTATGCTATAAAAAAATTCATGAAAATCATTGAGAAAACGCTGTCCTAATCCTATTTCCCCGCTTAAACGATAAATTGGTCGGAAATAGAGCTGCCAAGAGCGGGGTACGTCTGTCCAGTCATAAAACTCAAATTGATATCGAAACATGTAGCTACGGCCCCGATTTTAGGAACTGTATTCGTGACCGATTTCCTATATGACAGAGTTAGGATTTAGGGGACGGGGAATGTCGTCGCGAAGACATTTGTAGCAACGCACGCACGGCAAATCGATTATCGAAGTTTGCCACCGAAACAACAAAAACCCAAAGGTTCGCGACCTGCTGTGTTGTTGATGCAGCTTGTCGGTTTTTGTTGTTTGTGATGGAAGCTCTTTTACGGGGAAATAAAGTGTATCGCTGCAAAAAACAGTGCGGAGGTGCACCGGATACACACACACAGGAAATCTTTTCACTCGTAGTCTCTCGTTCTGGCATATTAACCTTCTTGTTTTTTTCGGCTTAAGCCTACACCAGAGGACGTATCTGTATGTGTGTGTGTGTGTGTGTGTGTGTGTGTGTGTGTGTGTACAACGCCCCACTTCCTCGCGTTATACGAGCTCGTCGTTTCCTGTAGCGATATTCCCTCTCGGTCATCGGGTCACGCACGTTAATGACTGCGACGAGCGTAACACGCGAGACTCGTGTGACTTCTTTATTTTTATTTTCGGCGCGCAAAGTCGCAGCGAGTGTGCACAAACGAGGTTGCAAAACTGAGCATATCTTTCTTTTCGTGGGACGTAGAAATTCGATTAAATCCAATAAATTATGAACGTAACGTTACAAAACTGTTGGTAATAAGATTTGTACGTTTTCAGTCTGCAAGCCCTCCAACAGAACTTTTGTAATTTAACGAAGCAAACAAAATACAGAATAGAATTTAAGTGAAATTTGCTCTAACGATTCGTAACATCGAAGTTTCAGTATCGCCCACCCTTAATAAAAAGTATATATCGATAGAAATGAAAATTATTCAATAAATCCGCTGTTTCTCGCGTCAATTTATAAATTCCATGGTTGCAGGTCGGAGAGCAGGCCTAAAAAGCAAAGCGAAAAGCAAATCGCAGCGTGTGACCTGCAGGTGCAGAAAACTTGACCGAGTTCTCGACCCGCACGCGGTGCAGGGCGACCTAGATATCCGCAGCCCTACCCCTGTGAGCCTCCACCCTCGCGCCCCATACGAGCGATCCGCACTCTTTCCCCCTCCCGAGGCGCTTATTGCTGCTGCTGGCAATACCGACGAGTCGACCTACTCGATTCGCTGTCTCTTACGATGAGCGCACCCTCTGTGTGTATCTCGCTCCCCCCATAAGCCGCCTAACCCTCATGGTACACTGCGCTCTCCGATCACCACGCTGTTGCCGTGCTTAAATATATGTACGAGGTCTGTTAAAAAAGTATCGCGAATTTTGAATTTCCGCGGGCTACGGGTATTCGATTTTCGATTTTTTTGTGCCGTTAGGATGGTACTCGTGTGCCTCACTTATGCTGAAGAAAATCGGCCATTTTGAATGTTCAGTTAATCGTTGACAGCTGTTTTGGTCAGACGTGTTTTGGCTTGTCTTCGATTTTTGCCTATTCCAAAAGATGGATCAAAGAATCTGTATGAAATTTTGTGTGAAAAACAAAATTGAGGCAGTCGTCTGGTCTAGAGCGAGATCTTTGACGTCATTTCTAATGTGCAATAACGTTTAAACCGTTGAAGTTGTCTTGATGAAAATTTACACGTGCACTTATTAATCCTTAGAGAATACTTGTACATAAAAAAAAAATATTTTAAATATTTTCATGTAGTTTTTTGCCTTGTTGCAACATGGTGCGCCGAAATCGGCGCCCACTCTGGACGATGTTGTATGCATCTGAAAAAAATAAATATATAGATATATTAGGGTGGTTCTTAATTTGGTGATGTTGGAAATTCTTTGGTATTGTTCCTCAAAAGTAATCGACATATCTAGAAAAAAAATTGGGCGCAAGCGGAACTTTGTCCAATAATTCTAACCCACCCCACCGAACTGTCGAATTTTTATATGGAAAGATGCATGCATTCAAAATTTTGTTAAGAAAATTGTTTATTATTTCAAAACTATTTATGATAAAAAAATTTTATATAACGTTTTTGTAGGAAATATAATGCTCTACGAAAAAGGTATCTTGTGAAATTCTCGTGAATCTAATATTTATCACGTAATTAGCAAAAAACTGTCATCATTTATTCCAAAAGTCGATCATTATGGTCAAAACCGGAGTTTGACGTCGAATAGCTACAATTTATTTTTCGTATGTATATAAGATTATGAAGAAATACGTAGCGCACTCAACAATGAAATGTAAACGATATTCAAATTTTCAATTTTATCAATTTTATTGTGAATTATAATGAATGATGATTTTCATATATTTTTAAAATCAACTTACAATAATGAATTACATCGGTGGGGGCAAAGTTGCTTTGTTAATATCAGGATATTTTTTTTAATATTCTTCAATTAATTGTACAATGAATTGTTTCTGATCTTCGTCATAAGTGAGACGATCATTGTACTCTGTAATAAGTTTCACTCCTCTTTTTGCAACATCGTTAACCACTTCAATTCCTTTAACTATTTTTAAGCCTTGTAAATAATTTTCATTAGAAATCCACTCGCTCACATCGATATCAAAAAATGAGGAGTTGATTTCGAATCTTTCGAAAAAAGCCATCGATTTGGAACTGATAAAGAAATCAATGTCCTTATCGATCAAAGAAGAAAAATTTTTCATGAATGATAATAAAATTGATAAAATTGAAAATTTAAATATCGTTCACATACTGTTATTGAGTGCACGACGTATCTCTTCATATTTCTAATTGCATATGAAGAATACATTGCAGTTTTTCGACGTCAAACTTCTGTTTTGGCCATAACGATGGACTTTTGGAATAAATGATGACAGTTTTTTGCTAATCACGTGATAAATATTAGATTCACAAGAATTTTATGAAATACCTTTTTTGTAGAGCATTAAATTTCCTATAAAAACACAATATACATTTTTTTTATCACGAATAGTTTTAAAATAATAAACAATTTTCTTAACAAAATTTTGGATGCATGCATTTTTTCATATAAAAATTCGACAGCTCGGTGGGGTGGGTTAGAATTATTGGACAAAGTTCCGCTTGCGCCCAATTTTTTTTCTGGATATGGTGATTACTTTCAAGAAACAATACCAAAGAATTTCCAACATCACCAAATTAAGAACCACCCTAATATATATTCTCAATCTCTATGAATATTCTGAGCACTGGTAGCAGAATTGGTACTTAAAAAAAATTTTTGACAAAATGGCGGCCTGTTGAACTTTCATTAATATATTTCATACATACATTTCATACATTTTCGTATTCGACGAGTTATAAAATGTCGGCAAAATTATTGTTCGACTCAATTCTGCTACCAGTGCTCAGAATACTCATACAGATTGAGAATATATATATATATTTTTTTTTCAGACGCATACAACATCGTCCAGAGTGGGCGCCGATTTCGGCGCACCATGTTGCAACAAGGCAAAACACTACATGAAAATATTTAAAATAATTTTTTTTTTTTAATGTACAAGTATTCTCTAAGGATCAATAAATGCACGTGTAAATTTTCATCGAGACAACTTCAACGGTTTAAACGTTATTGCACATTAGAAATGACGTTAAGTGCGCAAACGCATTCCGAACGTTGACTGTGGCATATCGTGAAACTACCTTGGACCAGAGCAACGTTTATCGGTGGTACAAAATGTTCTCAGAGGGCCGAGAAGATGCGAACAACGAAATGCGTTCCGGACGCCCGAGCACATCAACAACAGACGAAAACATTGATGAAGTGAAGAAAATAATATTGGCCAATCGTCGAATCACCGTTAGAGAAGTTGCCGAGGAACTAAACATATCGATTGGCTCGTGCTATTCGATTTTTACCAATGATTTGGGATGAGACGGGTCGTCGCGAAATTCGGGACAAAATTGCTCAATTTCGAAGAAAAACAGTGTCGCGTTAACATTGATAAGGAGCTGTTGAACTCGGTCCGCGACGAACCAAATTTGCTCCAGAGGGTCATAACCGGTGACGAATCATGGGTTTATGGTTATGACGTGGAAACCAAAGCTCAATCATCGCAATGGAAGCTGCTTTTGTTGGAATAGGCAAAAATCGAAGACAAGCCAAAACACGTCTAACCAAAATAGCTGTCAACAATTAACTAGATATTCAAAATGGCCGATTTTTTCAGCATAAGTGAGGGACACGGGTACCAACCTAACGCCACAAAAAAATCGGAAATCGAATATACGTAACCCGCGGAAATTCAAAATTCGCGATACTTTTTTAACAGACGTCGTATGTAGTATACACATTTGAGAGTAGCACGGTTGGAACCTCGTTGAACGAACCCCTATTTTCAGCCTCCTCTCTTTCTCGCTCTCTCTCTCTCTCTCTCTCTCTCTTCATTTTCTCAACCCTCTTGCTGCGGTCGCAATGTTATAATGCCTCGTGTACGTTACGTCCACACCGCACGTGTTTCTTGTTATTCGATCGAAACTCACAGAAGTGCCATGATTAGACGTACTTATCCATATGGGGGGCAATCATAGACAAATCGACAGAGCCATTATTGAATATCAATTTGTAACAAAAACAAATTGATTCCTACAACTAATTATTGTCTTAAAAGTTATTTCAAATCATCATTTTTCCTTAAATACCCACTATTTATATGCTCAATTATTTTTCTGCCATGAGATCATTTTTTTTGTAAACACCAAGTGACGGAAATATCGGAAAAAAAAAATATATAAAAGAAATTAGTCTTCGTTTGTCTCTAACAACTGTTACTACAGAATCATTTGCCATCTTTGAAAAATATGTTCCCAAAATTTTAAATGAAAATTCCGACTCGTTCTATTGTTATAAGCCATTAAGGGGGGAAATAGCGTTAGGACAGCGTTTTCTCAATGATGTTCATGAATTTTTTTATAGTATAAAAAATGAATATAATTTATTGAAACATTGAGAATATTTTATACATATATTTGAGTATATACTATAAAATTTTTGAAGAATTTCCTTGAAAAACATCGAAGATATTAGCGACCCCATATTGCAGGTCACAACCAGACTCAGTATTTTGCTATTTTTTCAAACGCGTTTTTCTGAAAACGACTTTTTTTGAACTTGCGTACACGCTAGTTTGCAAAGTGTTCAACCAATCGTTTTGAAAATTGGCAGTTACTTTCTTCATAGTATTGCGCTCTTTATGAACCTAAAATCGGAATATTATCATTATTTCAAATAATTTTTTTTTCGCAAATAAAGTTGTAAAAAATGGCAGAAAATCATGCTTTTTTGTTTTGACCCCTGTAAAAAATTCAAATCTCTAGTTTTTTGATAGCATTTAGTTTCATGTAGACGAGAGACATATAATAAAAGTAAATTCCAACCTCGTTTGATTTCGGATGAAAATTGCGGCTTCCTTAATATACGCAAAATGCTGAGTCTGATTGTGACCTGCAATATGGGGACGCTAATATCCCCGGTGTTTTTCAAGAAAATTCTTCAAAAATTTTATAGCATATACTGTATAAAATTAAATTAAATTTCCAACAAATTTTTCATTTACATTTTTTTCGTAAAGTTAATTGTTTCGGAGATAACAACAAAAAAACGAGAATTTTGGGTAAAAATCAACTTCAGTGACCCGTACCAACTCACCAGTACAATTTACACTTTCGCCGCAAAAGGCACTTTTTGAGATTGTTTTATTCTGAGTGAATCGAAACCAAGAACAATATGATAGCATAAAATGCGGCTGAGTTATAGAAATTTGAAAAAAAAAATTCGATTTACGTGTATTTTGGATGGAAAATCTTGTCACGCTTTGGGAAAGTACTTAGAATTAATATTAAGAGCTGTGATTATCAAGGAATTTCTTTTTCGACATATCCAACCAAATTTCGGGTGGCGACTGAAAAAAAAAAATAGTCGAAAAAACAATCGCCCTAATATATATATATCTAGGTTCACGTACGGGCTATGAAAGAAAAAAAAAAAAAACCAATCTTCACTGGGGTGAAAAAGAAATTGGGATATCAGATGGGGGACGGTGACGACGATTCTACGAAATTGGTACGAAAATCATGAGCGAGTAAAAAAATCAATTCAGAGAAAGTGAAAGTATCCGAAGCTACCAAATTATGCGTTATCGAGTGAATTGTAATAATAATGATAACAAAAAATTGACTCGAATCAAAGCGCATAGTCGAGTCTGACTCACACATTCTTGATCTACTTGAATGTTTGACGTTTAGAAAAATTCACGGCCCAGTCTGAGATAAACATGTTTGATCTACTTCAAAGCAGATCACCGTAGAAAAATCTTTGGTAAGTCTGTCGCAAACCATCTTTAATCTGATGAAAGGTTTGAAATTTACAAAGATCGATGGCAATCCTGCTTTTCCTGCTTAAATCCTTTTACTTAAATGCTAAAATTTGGAAAAGTTTATCGATGATTGTTCGAAGTAAGTTTGAAGTAAGTTCATGTATATGAAACCCATTTAAAAACCTCGTTGCACAACGATCGAGAAGCTTCGGTACATTTTTTTTTCTGTAGCCTTGAGGACTAGCATTTTTCACATTCCATGCGAGGAAAGGTTATGACGTATAGTCTGCCTCGAGATATCGTCCTGGGTGTCACGTCTACCCTCGTGGGTACACGTTCGTACAGAAATAACGTCATTATGTTACGGAGAATTGAGGTAGTTGAGAGAGAGGGCGAGAGAGAGGACGAGAGCGGTAAAGGGTTATAGGTTACCCCACACTCTGAACGGCTTCTCGACGTAGCATTCTCAATATATAATTATCTACGACGGTATACATCCTATAGAAATTTTCATGCACCAAAGAAAATTTAATTACCATCGACGGGGTCGACGGGGTCGGGCGCTATATAGTTGAATTTATATTATATATGTATATATATATATATATATATATATATCAAGGTGCATCGGTGCATCGTAAAGTACATCATACGCGAGGAATATCTTAGTGAATACTTAATGTCGAATAACTGACATGTAAATCACAATTAATGATAAATGTTGTTAAAAGCACAAATATATATATACATATTAGGGTGATTTTTTATTTCGACTATTTTTTTTTCTCAGATCCCACCTGAAATTTTGTTGGATATGTCGAAAAAGAAATTCCCTGAAAGTTACAGCCCTTAATATTAATTCTAAGTATTTTCCCTTAGCGTGAAAAGATTTTCCATCTAAAATACACGTAATACGAATTGTTTTTTTTTTTCAAAATTCTATAACTCAGCCAGATTTTATGCTATCATATTGTTCTTGATTTCGATTTACTCGGAATAAAACAATCTAGAAAAGTGCCTATTGCGGCGAAAGTGTAAATTGTACTGGTGAGTTGGTACGGCTCACTGAAGTTGATTTTTACCCAAAATTCTCGTTTTTTTGCTGTTATCTCCGAAACAATTAACTTTACGAAAAATATGTAAATAAAAAATTTGTTGGAAATTTAATTTTCTACAAAAAAGGTCCTATCGAATCAATTGCTTAGATTAATATTTCTTGAGATATTGAACTTTAACTTATGAGTAGTATAAAATTTATAAAATATGAAATATTAAATAATAAAAAAAATTTGTTTAAATAAAGTTCAATATCTCAAGAAATATTAACCTAAGCAATTGTGTCGATAGGACCTTTTTTGTAGGAAATTAAATTTCCAACAAATTTTTCATTTACATTCTTTCCGTAAAGTTAATTGTTTCGGAGATAACAGCAAAAAAACGAGAATTTTGGGTAAAAATCAACTTCAGTGACCCGTACCAACTCACCAGTACAATTTACACTTTCGCCGCAATAGGCTCTTTTCTAGATTGTTCTATTCTGAGTAAATCGAAACCGAGTACAATATAATTTTGTTGGATATGTCGAAAAACAAATTCCCTGAAAGTTTCAGCCCTTAATATTAATTCTAAGTACTTTCCCTTAGCGTGAAAAGATTTTCCATCTAAAATACACGTAAATCGAATTTTTTTTTTTTTTTCCAAAATTCTATAACTCAGCCGCATTTTATGCTATCATATTGTTCTTGATTTCGATTTACTCAGAATAGAACAATCTAGAAAAGTGCCCATTGCGGCGAAAGTGTAAATTGCTCCGGTGAGTTGGTACGGGTCACTGAAGTTGATTTTTACCCAAAATTCCCGTTTTTTCGCTGTTATCTCCGAAACAATTAACTTTACGAAAAAAATGATAATGAAAAATTTAGGGGAAATTTAATTTTCTACAAAAAAGGTCCTATCGAATCAATTGCTTAGATTAATATTTCTTGAGATATTAAACTCTATCTTATGAGTAGTATAAAATTTATAAAATATGAACTATTAAATAATAAAAAAGTTTTTTAAAAATAAAGTTCAATATCTCAAGAAATATTAATCTAAGCAATTGGGTCCATAGGACCTTTTTTGTAGGAAATTAAATTTCCAACAAATTTTTCATTAACATTTTTTCCGTAAAGTTAATTGTTTCGGAGATAGCAAAAAAACGAGAATTTTGGGTAAAAATCAACTTCAGTGACCCGTACCAACTCACCAGTACAATTAACACTTTCGCCACAATAGGCACTTTTCAAGATTGTTTCATTCTGAGCACATCGAAACCAAGAACAATATGATAGCATAAAATACGGCTGATTGATAGAGATTTGAAAAAAAAAAAAAAATCAAGTTACGTGTATTTTAGATGGAAAATCTTTTCACGCTAAGGGAAAGTCCTTAGAATTAATATTAAGGGCCGTAACTTTCAGGGAATTTGTTTTTCAACATATCCAACAAAATTCTAAGTGGGGACTGAGAAAAAAAAATAGTCGAAACAAAAAATCGCCCTAATATATATATAATATAAAACATAAAACGTTTTGGATAAAGCTTTACGTCAAAAAAAAAAAAAGACAATTGCCAAAGAAATGACGACGCCTCGTCGTTCTATTGTTAGAATTAACATCGCGTGTCCGTACTCTTTGGGGCTACGAATTATTACCCTAATTATCTTAATCACCCGCGCCCACCACCCCGTCTCCATGGGTCCGTTCCTTCGTCGCATTTTCATATATACATATATTATATATTATGTATATCCCGGACCCAGTGAATTTCATGCATGTACATATTCTATATCTGTATCCGCGAAATTTGTCGGTCGCTGGAGTACCGCAGATCCTCCACCACAAATTTTCATATAAGAACATTTCTCATTCCAATTGTCATACGTCACGTTCTAATCCTGGCGGGAGTAGTTGCCGAGGGGGAGGATTGGTCAGACGCAGGAATGCGACGTTGTTTTAATGTGGAATCATTAAAAATGATTGGATCGCGAAGTAATTATAAACCACTTTCACGAAAATTTATAAATTATCCGTTTCATTCGCTGATTAAGAATAATTTCCAATCATTTATCTTTTACAATGTTCCAAACTATTTTTTTTTTCTCAAAAAATGTTCATATTTCCCAGGTTAATTTTTAATCCTACATTGATACTGTATTCAGAGCGAAAAAAATGTTCATTCCTCCCAATTCATCAGCCCACTTTTCATCTCAGCACCGAGAGAAAAAAAAAACAGGAGAGAGAGTGCGAGCCTTCGCGCTCCCTTTACCCCTTTCTTTTATACTCTGAATCTATGCCAGACGAGAAAAATTGCGGCCACGTAGCATTAAGACAATAAGTGCAATGAGGTGAACTGTGCTTGGAGCGATGCTGCATCTATCGAGAAACATATGAGTGGTTGAATGAGTGTAAGTGATATATGTATAATATATTCTTATATATATATGAGGCATTTCGTATCAAATTGACCTACGTTCGACTCTTAGACTGACAGATTTTATCCATGCATTTTTTTAAATTTAATACTGCAACTAGTAGAAAATAAAATGAAAAGAAATGGAAAAGTCTGAAACAAACTTTCAAAAATGTTGCGATTCATGTAAAAAAAATTGTAAATCACAGCCCACAGTGGGCGAAAGTTTGTGAGACCCTGATTTTCTTCAAAACGAACAAAGAACTTTCTGAATGTTATAAAAATTCTATGTCATATATTTATGCCGTTCCTTAAGGGGGAAATAGGGTTAGACGGTTCGAGAAATCGATTTTTTTTTATTTCATAAATTGTTAGTAAAACTATTGAAAGATATGTTCCCAAAATTTATAATGAAAATTCCGACTCGTTCTATTGTTATAAGTCATTAAGGAGGGAAATAGGGTTAGGACAGCGTTTTCTAAATAATTTTCATGAATTTTTTTATAGTATAAAAAATGAATATAATTTATTGAAACTTTGAGAATATTTTATACATATATTTAAGTATATACTATAAAATTTTTGAAGAATTTCCTTGAAAAACACCGCGGATATTAGCGACCCGATATTGCAGGTCACAATCAGACTCAGCATTTTGCTGTTTTTTCAAACGCGTTTTTCGTGAAAACGATTTTTTTTTAACTTGCGTACACGCTAGTTTGAAAAGTTTTCAACCAATCGTTTTGAAAATTGGCAGTTACTTTCTTCATAGTATTATGCTCTATATGAACCTAAAATCGGAATATTATCATTATTTAAAATAATTTTTTTTTTGCAAATAAAGTTGTAAAAAATGGCAAAAAATCATGCTTTTTTGTTTTCGCCCCTGTAAAAAATTCAATTTTCTATATTTTTGATAGCATTTAGGTTCATATAGAAAAAGACATATAATAAAAGTAAAGTCCAACCTCGTTTGATTTCAGATGAAAATTGCGGCTTCCAGAATGTACGCACAATGCTGAGTCTGATTGTGACCTGCGATATGGGGTCGCTGATATCTGCGGTGTTTTTCAAGGAAATTCTTCAAAAATTTTATAGTATATACTTAAATATATGTATAAAATATTCTCAAAGTTTCAATAAATTATATTCATTTTTTATACTATAAAAAAATTCATTAAAATCATTGAGAAAACGGTGTCCTAACCCTATTTCCCTACTTTAAAAAAAAATTATCTTAAGGTAGTAGTCTGGTAACTTAAGCCGATTTTCATGTCTTTTTTGGAGGGTGTTTTTTTGTAGTAAAATAAAAATGAATCGTTTTGGATATTTAGGATGTTTTTTTTACATGTTAAAGACACACAAAAAAAATGTTTTGAAAAAATTTAATAGTTTATTATTATTATTATTTTTTATCGAAGTTGGCACCTCGAAAAAAAAGCGCGTTGGTGGCCTCGGTGATTTTGGCTCTTAATGTTATCTGAAATAAAAAATTCTTGATAATTCTTAATCTAACGACATGTCATTCTGGTCGGAACTACTGAAGTTAAATTTCATGGATAAATAACAAAATGGCGGACTTTGGAAAAAATCCAATTATCCATGAAATATAACTTCAGTAGTTCCGACCAGAATGACATGTCTATAGATTAAGAATTATCAAGAATTTTTTATTTCAGATAACATCAAGACCCAAAATCACCGATTTTCAGGTCTTTTTTGGAGGGCGTTTTTTTGTAGGAAAATAAAAATGAATCGTTTCGGATATTTAGGATGTTTTTATTTACATGTTAAAGATACAAACAAAAATTTTTTTATAAAAATTTAATAGTTTATTATTATTATTATTACTGATCGAAGTTGGCACCTCGAAAAAAAAAGCGCGTGGGTGGCCCCGGTTATTTTGGCTCTTGGTGTTATCTGAAATAAAAAATTCTTGATAATTCTCAATCTATAGACATGTCATTTTGGTCGGAACTACTGAAGTTAAATTTCATGGATAAATAACAAAATGGCGGACTTTGGAAAAAGAAGTTTTTATTCCAAAGTTCGCCATTTTGTTATTTATCCATGAAATTTAACTTCAGTAATTGCGACCAGAATGACATGTCTATAGATTAAGAATTATCAAGAATTTTTCATTTCAGATAACATCAAGAGCCAAAATCATCGATTTTCATGTCTTTCTTGGAGGGCGTTTTTTTGTAGGAAAATAAAAATGAATCGTTTTGGATATTTAGGATGTTTTTATTTACATATTAAAGATACAAAAAAAAATTGTTTTGAAAAAATTTAATAGTTTATTATTATTATTATTATTGATCAAAGTTGTCACCTCGAAAAAAAAGCGCGTGGGTGGCCCCGGTGATTTTGGCTCTTGATGTTATCTGAAATAAAAAATTCTTGATAATTCTCAATCTATAGACATGTCATTCTGGTCGGAACTACTGAAGTTAAATTTCATGAACAAATAACAAAATGGCGGGCAAAATAAAAGGACTTTTTTTCCAAAGTCCGCCATTTTGTTATTTATCCATGAAATTTAACTTCAGTAGTTCCGACCAGAATGACATGTCTATAGATTAAGAATAATCAATAATTTTTTATTTCAGATAACATCAAGAGCCAAAATTACCGGGGCCACCCACGCGCTTTTCTTTCGAGGAGCCAACTTCGATCAATAATAATAATAATAATAAACTATTAAATTTTATCAAAAATTTTTTTTTTTGTATCTTCAACATGTAAATAAAAACATCCTAAATATCCAAAACGATTCATTTTTATTTTCCCACAAAAAAACGCCCTCCAAAAAAGACATGAAAATCGGCTTAAGTTTACCGGACTACTAGCTTAAAAAACACCGAATGCCATTTATGTTTGCGCGAGTAATCTGAAGAAAAATCATCGTGGAACAAATGCCAGATAGTGACGTTCGAACGTACACCGTCTTGGCGTGGAATGCCTCATGCACGGATATACATGCATTGACTAGTGAACAAAAAGGCGTACACCCAACGAAATAATCCGCGAGATCAAGTGATTGTATGCCCTTTTGTCAGCTAGCACTCGATATAGGTTCATAAAAGCACGGTTGAAATATAGTGAGATATTTGAACGTGGCCGTTAGCTATACACATATCGGAGTTCTGTGTACGATAAAGACAAGAAAGAAAAAAAAACGGATGTACGAGAGATAAAGAGCAAGATAGAGAGAATGGAGTGGTAGAGAAGGAGAGCTTGGGAGACCTTCATTCCCTGATGGGATCGGGGAACCGTGGATGAGGATGAAGCGAACGAGGAAGAGCGTTACTCTACGAGCTTGTGGATGCCTATATACTCATACACACACACACACACACACACACACATACAAAAGGTAGGCAGTGCCTGGTGAAGTGCGAGTAAGACAGAGATGTCGCGAGGGTGGCCTGCTCGGAGCCGACGAAAGAGAGGGTAGTAAAGCTCTAGGAGGATGAGAATGCGAGGGGGCGAAAAGCTCTCCGGGCATCGCGGGGATAGGAAGAATGTGGGACGTCGAACTCTGTAGGACTGGGTTGTATATATGCAGCTGTGTGCCTCTGCCTAAGTGAAGAGAACGAGCCCGAGCGTGGAGACCGTCGGCGCGCAGCAGCGTCGTTTCTCTGTGTGCCGCTGAGGATGGCCGACCAGTACGAACTAACTCCCCGTTTACTGCCACATATTTTGAGGCCCGCGATGCTTTTCCATTCCTTCCGCCATCCCGTTTAACTATATTCACATCCGCGAACATGTGTACGGAATAATTCGGGGTAAGAGTGTAATCTGCCTGAAATATTGACAATTTTCACTATTCATTTCAATTTTTCTTCATGAAGTCAACTCCGCAGGCAATTAATTAATGTTTTCAATTGAGGCAGTCGTCCGGTCTAGAGTGAGTTTTTTGACGTCATTTCTAACGTGCAATAACGTTTAAACCGTTGAAGTTGTCTTGACGAAAGTTTACACGTGCATTTATTGATCCTTAGAGAATACTTGTGCATTAAAAAAAAAAAATTATTTTAAATATTTTCGTGTAGTTTTTTGCCTTGTTGCAACATGGTGCACCGAAATCGGCGCCCACTCTGGACGATGTTTTATGCATCTGAAAAAAAAAAATATATATATATTCTCAATCTGTACGAGTATTCTGAGCACTGGGAGCAGAATTGGTACTTAAAAAAAAATTTTGACAAAATGGCGGCCTGTTGAACTTTCATTAATGATATTTCATACATTTTCGTATTCGACGAGTTATAAAATGTCGGCAAAATTTTTGTTCGACTCAATTCTGCTAGCAGTACTCAGAATACTCATACAGATTGAGAATATATATATTTTTTTTTTTTCAGATGCATACAACATCGTCCAGAGTGGGCGCCGATTGAGGCGCACCGTGTTGCAACAAGGCAAAAAACTACATGAAAATATTTAAAATAATTTTTTTTTTTTAATGTATAAGGATTCTCTGAGGATCAATAAATGCACGTGTAAATTTTTATCGAGACAACTTCAACGGTTTAAATGTTATTGCACATTAAAAATGACTTCGAAATTTCCGTTTGTGAAATTATCAGCTGCTATCGCCGATTGTTTAACTTGCACCGTTGCTCGAGGGTAGCTCAACCCAAAATATTAAACGAAAATGTAAAGTTCTTTTATTTTTCACGAAGATTACACCGATATGTCAGCAGTTATCTCTGTTCTGAATCCATTTGGTGCTCGTTCCACCGTCATAGAAAAATACGAATGAGTGCGAAAGAACGAGAGAAAAAAAGAAGGATGGAGAGGCAGAGACGAGGCCTAGCAAAGAATTGCATACGATGCACGTATAATACATACGCTTATATACAATTTTATGTTGAGACGGTACCGCGTTCCTTGATATAGCGTATATACCCTTGTACAGGATTATATATATTTATATGCATGTACAGGTACAGATAGCTAACAAAACAAAAAGATACAACTTCCACATCACTATACGTGTTTAATCGTCTGAGTTAGGCCCTTATATTTATTAAAAATCAAAAATATATATATATTAGGGCGATTTTTTTTTTGACTACTTTTTTTTTTCCAGTCTCCACCCGAAATTTTGTTGGATATGTCGAAAAATAAATTCCCTGAAAGTTACAGCCCTTAATATTAATTCTAAGTACTTTCCCTTAGCGTGAAAAGATTTTCCATCTAAAATACACGTAAATCGAATTTTTTTTTGTTCAAATTTCTATAACTCCACTGCATTTTATGCTATCATATTGCTCTTGGTTTCGATTTACTCAGAATAAAACAATCTAGAAAAGTGCCTATTGGGCGAAAGTGTATATTGTACTGGTGAGTTGGTACGGGTCTCTGAAGTTGATTTTTACCAAAAATTCACGTTTTTTTGCTGTTATCTCTGAAACAATTAACTTTACGAAAAAAATGTGAATGAAAAATTTGTTGGAAATTTAATTTCCTACAAAAAAGGTCTTATCGACCCAATTGCTTAGATTAATATTTCTTGAGATATTAAACTTTTTTTATTTTTCATTTTTTTTATTATTTAATATTTCATATTTTATACATTTTATACTACTCATAAGTTAAAGTTCAATATCTCAAGAAATATTAATCTAAGAAATTGGGTCGATAGGACCTTTTTTGTAGGATATTAAATTGTCAACAAATTTTTCCTTTACATTTTTTTCGTAAAGTTAATTGTTTCGGAGATAACAGCAAAAAAACGAGAATTTTGGGTAAAAATCAACTTCAGTGACCCGTACAAACTCACCAGTACAGTTTACACTTGCGCCGCAATAGGCACTTTTTTAGATTGTTTTATTGTGAGTAAATCGAAACCAAGAACAATATGATAGCATATAATGCGGCTGAGTTATAGAAATTTGAAAAAAAAAATTCGATTATGTGTATTCTAGATGGAAAATCTTCTCACGCTTTGGGAAAGTACTTAAAATTAATATTAAGGGCTGTAACTTTCAGGGAATTTGTTTTTCGACATATCCAACAAAATTATATTGTTCTTGGTTTCGATCTACTCAGAATAAAACAATCTAGAAAAGTGCCTATTGCGGCGAAAGTGTAAATTGTACTGGTGAGTTGGTACGGGTCACTGAAATTGATTTTTACCCAAAATTCTCGTTTTTTTTGCTGTTATCTCCGAAACAATTAAGTTTACGGAAAAAATGTAAATGAAAAAATTGTTGGAAATTTAATTCCTACAAAAAAGGTACTATTGACCCAATTGTTTAGATCAATATTTCTTAAGATATTGAACTTTATTTAAAAAAATTTTTTTTATATTTAATATTTCATATTTTATAAATTTTATACTACTCATAAGTTAAAGTTCAATATCTCAAGAAATATTTATCTAAGCAATTGGGTCGATAGGACCTTTTTTGTAGGAAATTAAATTTTTAACAAATTTTTCCTTCACATTTTTTTCGTAAAGTTAATTGTTTTGGAGATAACAGCAAAAAAAACGAGAATTTTGAGTAAAAATCAACTTCAGTGACCCGTACAAACTCACCAGTACAATTTACAGTTTCGCCGCAATAGGCACTTTTTTAGATTGTTTTATTCTGAGTAAATCGAAACCAAGAACAATATGATAGCATAAAATGCGGCTGTGTTATAGAAATTTGAAAAAAAAAAAAAATTCGATTATGTGTATTTTAGATGGAAAATCTTCTCACGCTTTGGGCAAGTACTTAGAATTAATATTAAGGGCTGTAACTTTCAGAGAATTTGTTTTTCGACATATCGAACAAAATTTCGGGTGGGGACTAAAAAAAATTTAATAGTCGAAAAAATAAAATCGCCCTAATATATATTAGGGTTGGTCAACTAAAATGGCCAATTTTTTTTTCCTCGATATAATGAAAAATGTATTGTTTGGCATCTCAAAAAAACCCTCTGCAAGTATGAGCCCTTCATATTTAATTTAAGAGGTCCCTCATCGCGAATTTTCATTTCCCATTTAAATAACATGGAAACATTTTTTGTTTAACTTTGGAATTTTATTAGACTTAAACCGTTGACGTTAGGAGAGTCTTTTAGCACATTTTTGTAGAACATTTGATGCTCTACAAAAAAAGCTCTCTTGTGTCTAGTCGACAAAAGTAACCGTACAAAAAATAATCGGTGATAATTAGCTCTGGATTCCACTTATCTCGTTTATTAGTACATAAATTTCGAATTTTTTAAAATTTCCGTTATCAATATGAATAAATATACTATTAATATATACTACTAATATATACCACTAATATATTACTAATATACTAATATACTACTAATACATTACTAATTGTTTTCAAACAAATATGAGAGAATCCAGAGCTCATTATCACCGATTATTTTTTCTACGGTTACTTTTATCGATTAGACACAAGAGAGCTTTTTTGTAGAGCATCAAATGTTCTCCAATAATGTGCTAAAAGACTCTCCTAACATCAACGGTTTAAGTCTGATAAAATTCCAAAGTAAAAAAAAAAAAAATCTTTCCATGTTATTTAAATGGGAAATGAAAATTCGCGATGCGGAACCTCTTAATTTGAATATGAAGGGCTCATACTTGCAGAGGATTTTTTTGAGATGCCAAACAATACATTTTTCATTATATCGAGGAAAAAAAAAATTAGTCATTTAATTGACCCACCTTAATATATATATATATCCATAGGTATACAAGAGTCTATAAGGTATACGAATAAGTACATGGGTGTATAAAAGTGTATAGGAACTGTAGCTGAACCTAGTCCAAGAGAAAACGAGCCGTATAGACCGCCTTTGTTTTGATCACGTTGTCCTCGACGGACGCCAGCGGGCTCTGACAGAGGAAAACTCAAGAAGTGGGAGAGAAATTGCTGAACGAGACCAGAAGAGAAAAGAGAGTAGAAAGACACATTAGAAAATAAAGAGAGAGAGAGAGAGGGAAATATATGGACCACGGAGAGACAGGGAGAGAGTCATTCGCCTTTCTTCATGGCAAAAGGTATGTATGTACTTTATCCCCGTGTTGCCTATAGCTTTGTTCGCAAAGAGAGCGAGAGAAGGGTGGGGGATAAAGAGAGACATTTTTAGAGTCACAGGGCTCGGAGCACACATATACACCGGGAAACAAGTAAAAAGCACAAAAAAAAAAATTTGGAATAAAATGCCCGAGGGTGATTGGTCGGACGTGTAAGAGAATGGTCGAAGCGAGAGAGAGAGAGAAACAGAGATGAAAAGATTGGTTGAGTTTCGCTGAAAGGATGGGAACCAAAGATCGACGACTCTTTCGAGGACCGCGTTTCTCTTTATGTATTTCACTGTGACCCGGCATATCTTCCGCCTCGGACAATCGGAAGATGGAGAAGAGAGAAAAGAGCCGGACCAACACCTCCTCTCAACTGTGGATCTTGCGAAAAAGTTCGAACGTTGCAAGACATACCGGTGGTCGCGATTTTTTGTCAAGATACATATACGAGGGGGGATCCAAAAAAAACGGGAATTTCGTCATAATTTCTTTATTATTTTAATATTTGTACACCAAATTTTGATCACCTTCAAAGTAATCTCCTCTGACCACAACGCACCTCTGCAAACGATCCTTCCAATGTTCAAAACATTTTTTAAATTCACTTATCGTCATGTTCTTTAGGCCTTCCAGCGATTTTTGTTTCACCTCCACCACAGTGACAAAACGCTTGATTGCTGCTTTGTTTCCGGGTCGTATCCACAGCATCACGATTCATCATCAGTAATCACCTTGGAAAAAAGTTCAGGGTCCTCTTCGAGCTGATTTTGAAGTTGAAAACGTGCCCGAAGTCGACGCTGCCTTAGCTCGTCTGTGATAAGGCGAGGGACAAATTTTGCTGCAACTCTGCTCGTGTGCAAATCTTTGGACTAAATCTTCTTTGGATAAAATCAACTTTGGAAAAAGTTGTTTCACTAGAAAAATTCTCACGGGCGAACCGATGCACTCACGGCGACGGAACTTCGCACACTAACTCAGGAGACGGGCAATGGGTTCCCCCACTTTCCCTCCCGGCCGCAGCGCAATTCCCGTTTTTTTTGGGTCCCCACTCGTATGTAGATGAGGCATTTGTTCCCGGATCAGCCGGACAGGATTCGATAGTAATTTGAGGTTAAAAGTACATGTAACGAAAGTTTTTCAGATCTGACACGTGATCATCATCGACTGTAATGCTCTTCATCACTCATGATATTATTATTATTATTGTCATTGTAATGTACAACGGTATATTGTTACACCGCGGTCATTATTGCCGTCGTAAGAAAATTCCAAGCTCATAAGTACGACGAGGCGTCGTATATTATCACCGGCTAATCCTTACATTCGCGCTCATTGGCTCTATTATCGGATCATTCAATTGATCGATCAAAGAGCTCGTCTGTGACGTCACGTGAGATTCAACGATCGCGACAACACACAAACACGAACGCGCAGGTTGGTACTATATATCTTTCTGTGTTTATCGAAGACTTCGTGTTACATCGTGTTATCGTATTGTGTCCTCCACAAGCACGCAAGCCGCATCGTCGCAAGGTGCCCTTACAAAAGACTATTGTGTAGAGGGTCTGCCCTTTCTGACATTCGTGTGTGACGATGAATAGTCTCCACATGCAACCGCATCGTTGCAAGGTGCCGTTATAAAAGAAAATGCAGAGAGCCTGCCCTTTCTGACATTCGTGGTATGACGCAAATAGTCTTTATCTATATCAGACACCATTATAAAAAGCTTCTTGGAACTTTGGACAGGAAGATAGTTTATTTTTCAATGTATATATTAGGGCGATTTTTTTTTTAGACTATTTTTTTTTTCAGTCCCCACCCGAAATTTCGTTGGATATGTCGAAAAAGAAATTCCCTCAAAGTTACAGCCCTTAATATTAATTCTAAGTACTTTCCCAAAGCGTGGGAAGATTTTCCGTCTAAAATACACGTAAATCGAATTTTTTTTTTTTTTCAAATCTCTATAACTCAGCCGCATTTTATGCTATCATATTGTTCTTGGTTTCGATTTACTCGGAATAAAACAATCTGAAAAAGTGCCTTTTGCGGCGAAAGTGTAAATTGTACTGGTGAGTTGGTACGGCTCACTGAAGTTGATTTTTACCCGAAATTCTCGTTTTTTTTTGCTGTTATCTCCGAAACAATTAATTTTACGAAAAAAATGTAATAGAAAAATTTGTTGGAAATTTAATTTCCTATAAAAAAGGTCCTATCGACCCAATTACTTAGATTAATATTTCTTGAGATATTGAACTTTTTTTATTTTTTATTTTTTTTATTATTTAATATTTCATATTTTATAAATTTTATACTACTCATAAGTTAAAGTTCAATATCTTAAGAAATATCAATCTTAGTGATTGGGTCGATACGACCTTTTTTGTAGGAAATTAAATTTCCAACAAATTTTTCATTTACATTTTATTCGTAAAGTTAATTGTTCCGGAGATAACAGCAAAAAAAACGAGAATTTTGGGTAAAAATCAACTTCAGCGACCCGTACCAACTCACCAGTACAATTTACACTGTCGCCGCAAAAGGCACTTTTTTAGATTGTTTTATTCTGAGTAAATCGAAACCAAGAACAATATGATAGCATAAAATGCGGCTGAGTTATAGAAATTTGAAAAAAAAAACAAAATTCGATTTACGTGTATTTTAGATGGAAAATCGTCTCATGCTTCAATATCTCAAGAAATATTAATCTAAGTAATTGGGTCGATAGGACCTTTTTTCTAGGAAATTAAATTTTCAACAAATTTTTCATTCACATTTATTTCGTAAAGTTAATTGTTTCGGAGATAACGGCAATAAAACGAGAATTTTGGGTAAAAATCAACTTCAGTGACCCGTACCAACTCACCAGTACAATTTACACTTTCGCCGCAAAAGGCATATTTTTAGATTGTTTTATTCCGAGTAAATCGAAACCAAGAACAATATGATAGCATAAAATGCGGCTGAGTTATAGAAATTTGAAAAAAAAAACAAAATTCGATTTACGTGTATTTTAGATGGAAAATCTTTTCACGCTTCAATATCTCAAGAAATATTAATCTAATTAATTGGGTCGATAAGACCTTTTTTGTAGGAAATTAAATTTCCAACAAATTTTTCATTTACATTTTTTTCGTAAAGTTAATTGTTTCGGAGATAACAGCAAAAAAACGAGAATTTTGGGTAAAAATCAACTTCAGTGACCCGTACCAACTCACCAGTACAATTTACACTTTCGCCGCAAACGGTACTTTTTTAGATTGTTTTATTCCGAGTAAATCGAAACCAAGAACAATGTGATAGCATAAAATGCGGCTGAGTTATAGAAATTTGAAAAAAAAACAAAATTCGATTTACGTGTATTTTAGATGGAAAATCTTTTCACGCTTCAATATCTCAAGAAATATTAATCTAATTAATTGGGTCGATAAGACCTTTTTTGTAGGAAATTAAATTTCCAACAAATTTTTCATTTACATTTTTTTCGTAAAGTTAATTGTTTCGGAGATAACAGCAAAAAAACGAGAATTTTGGGTAAAAATCAACTTCAGTGACCCGTACCAACTCACCAGTACAATTTACACTTTCGCCGCAAAAGGCACTTTTTTAGATTGTTTTATTCCGAGTAAATCGAAACCAAGAACAATATGATAGCATAAAATGCGGCTGAGTTATAGAAATTTGAAAAAATAAAATAAAATTCGATTTACGTGTATTTTAAATGGAAAATCTTCTCACGCTTTGGGAAAGTACTTAGAACTAATATTAAGGGCTGTAACTTTCAGGGAATTTCATTTTCGACATATCCAACAAAATTTCGGGTGGGGACTGAAAAAAAATAGTCGAAAAAAAAAAATCGCCCTAGTATATATATTGCAGATCGTAGACGATTGTACATATAATACCAGTCAGCTATTCAGAAACGGATACTTTTCGATTTGTCTTGCCAAGAATTCCATTATACGAGAAGTCCAGACCCATTCATACATTTGCTTCCAGATAAAATGTCGAATGTTCGATTCACCGACCACGAGTTAAAATGTACATCCCCGAGTATGGCCTCGTTGGCTTTAAATCGGCAAAAATGTGCTCGTTTCCACGGTTCAATAGAGTTTTCCGAACACGTTGCACGTACGGCTCTGGAACGTACTCGAAGTTCGAGACATTCGAGAGACAGTGTTGGGGACAGTTTATCCAGAGAATAGAGCAGTTCATATTTATACTCTATTTTGAGGGACGCCTCAGGCGTCTATTATCGTCGTGTGTACCTCGTGTACGATCCCTTTGAGAGAAAGTGATCGGAAAATAGCATGGAGAACCCCTTCAGCGAGTTTATAGATGTTAACACGCGCGTTGCTAGAAAGAGATAGCTTTGGGTTTGAGTCAAATGATTCGTCGCGTTACAAGCGGACAGAGAGGAAGAGAGAGAGAGAAGCAGAGAGGACAGAATTGAGAGACGAGATGGGGCTTCGTAAGTCAAGTCATCTGAACCCTTCAGTGTCGTCACCTATTGGTCTTCCACGTGGTGTACGTATATGACACGTGGAAGATACGATACATGACCTATTTATATATTTAAGATACCAGCAACAATGCTCTCGTCCACCGATATATTTCATCTTCTACAGCGTAATCCTGTTTGAAAATGGCGCGCTTTCGCAACGACCAATTGGATAGACGATACCTCAAGAATTGGCTTCAACTTTCGGATATATTTTATCTCGCAGAGAGATAGAAGTCTCATCCGATGGATGCATTCATTCGATGACCTAACGCCAAAAGGATGTTTCCTCTGTATCGCTACGGCAAAGTCCGGTACGCTATTTTGGTTTTAGGCAAACTCGATAGACAGATCTTTATAGACAGTTATTCAAAAGATAGATGCGTCACATATGTGTACGAATGTGCGTATGTCCCAATAGATCGAGTTGGCAAGCGAGCGAATCAGCATTCCAAAGAACTTGATACGCGTACTCGCGCGTAGAGAAGACACCCGAAGAGGAAGGAAGATAGGGACACACAGAGAGAGAAAGACAGCATACGTCTAGAGAATTTATGTCTCCTTATCGCGGGCAACGCGGATGGAACACAGTAAGGTTTCGCCGGTCGTCCTAGACCAAATGGGCCCGCGTGTGTATCCCTTTCCCGCCTCTCCTTCCCTTTGCCTCATCGACCATCCCCGTTTTCCTTTGCCCTGGCTCGATAGATTCGCTTCTCGCGCCACGGTGCTCTCGCGACCTCTCGTTGCATCCGAAGGAAAATGGGTGGAGAAGCGTGAGGTGACAAAGGAGGGGGAGGGGGGCGAAAGAACGATCGCCAAAACCAAAGAACAGCTGCAGCCGATGCCATTACCATTAAACGAATCGTCATCGGATACAAATCGTCAATTGTAAATTTGTACACGATTTGAGGGAAGAAAAAAGCTATGCCTAATCGTCGATCGATTGGGTATTTGTGCTACTTCCGGTGAGGTAAAGAAAATATCGAAAAGAATCTGTTACGATTGACCAAAAAATGCGTTAAGGCCGTAGTCTGGTCTAGAGCGCGATTTTTAACGTCATTTCTAATGTGCAATAACGTTTAAACTGTTGAAGTTGTCTTGATGAAAATTTACACGTGCATTTATTGATCCTTAGAGAAAACTTGTACATTAAAAAAAAAAAATTATTTTAAACATTTTCATGTAGTTTTTGCCTTGTTGCAACATGGTGCGTCTCAATCGGCGCCCACTCTGGACGATGTTATATGCGTCTGAAAAAAAATATATATATACTCTCAATCTGTATGAGTATTCTGAGCACTGGTAGCAGAATTTGTACTTACAAAAAAAATTTGACAAAATGGCGGCCTGTTAAACTTTCATTAATGATATTTCATACATTTTCGGGTATTCGACGAGCTATAAAATGTCGGCAAAATTATTGTTCGACTCAATAAAAAATTTTTTTTAAGTACCAATTCTGCTACCAGTGCTCAGAATACTCATACAGATTGAGAATATATATATACTAGGGGAGCCCTGCCCCCCTGCGCGCTCCGCGCCGCAACCACCCTTCGGGCCATTCCATTCGGCGTTCCCCCCCACCGCCCCGGGCCATTACATTCGGCGTACCCCCCCCCCCCCCCTCGGGCTATTCCATTCGACGTACCCCCCCTCGGGCTATTCCATTCCGCGTACCCCCCCTCCCCCCCTCGGGCAATTCCATTCGGCGCACCGCCCCACGGCCATTCCATTCGACGTATCCACCCCTCGGGCTATTCCATTCGGCGTCCCCCCCCCCCCCCCGCCCCACGGTGGGGGGCGTACGCCGCTCGGCGTCCATTCGGCGTACGCCCCCCTCGGGCTATTCCATTCGGCGTACCCCCCTGGGCTATTCCATTTAGCGTACCCCCCTCGGGATATTCCATTCGGCGTACCCCCCCCCCCCCCCACCCCCTCGGGCTATACCATTCGGCGTACCCCCCCCCCCCCCCGGTGGGGGGCGTACGCCGCTCGGCGTCCATTCGTCGTACGCCCCCCTCGGGATATTCCATTCGGCGTACCCCCCCCCCCCCCCCCCCCGGTGGGGGGTGTACGCCGCTCGGGATATTCCATTCGGCGTACCCCCCACCCCCTCGGGCTATTCCATTCGGCGTACGCCCCCCCCCCCTCGGGCTATTCCGTTTGGCGTACCCCCCCCCCCCCCCATTCGGGCGGCGGTGGCGGCGGCGAAATATTTATATAATATAGAGAGATATTTTTTTTCAGATGCATACAACATCGTCCAGAGTGGGCGCCGATTTCGGCGCACCATGTTGCAACAAGGCAAAAAATTACATGAAAATATTTAAAATAATTTTTTGAAGTGAAACTTCTTGGGCGGCGAGTGAAATTTCAATGACGCGTCACGTTTAGGCACATTTCGTTACACGAGAGAGAAGAAAGATATTATGTAGAGAGAAGGAGAAAGAGAGCTATATATTCCGAGACTACGGGAGTGGGGCAAAAGAGAGCTATGTATTCCGATGCTACGGGAGTAGAGCAAAAGAGAGCGACGTATACACGATACAAAGCGATAGAATAAGATAGGCTCGCGCATGCGCGCGTTATAGATGTATGCGTCAGTCAGAAGCTGTATATGTATAACTGAGGTACTACGCATGTGCTTTATAATTAATATTTATCATTGTGTTTTGTGATTATTTACAATTTTTACGTGTGTGTACTGTGATTGTTTGATTATATCCGTGAAGAGTTATTATGTAAGTATATTTAAACTATCAAATTTTTATTAATAATGATATTTCTAAACTTATACTGCGTGAAAAAAATTATAGAGAGTTGATTTACGCCACGTGTTTCATCCTATAGTCCATACTATAACGCATCAGTCGGTGAGAGAGGCGTTATTGCTGAACGAGAAAAGAATTTTACTCATCGCTGTGATATATGTAAGTAATATACATCAATTAATATTTATGTCGCGAGGCTGTTCAAATTTCGGAATCACCGAACCAGAGCCTCGCCGATATAATATATTTCACACACCGTTCCCCACTGGTTTACAGTTATACAGGTGGCGATGCTCTTGGAAGAGGTGAAGATAAAATCCCTATGATTCTCCCGGGAGATTTTAACATAAATTTTGCATCAAATGATTCTTTACCGCTAACTAACTTTCTTCGCGATAAAATTTGGTCTGTACATGAACATTAAACCCAACGAGTCAACAACAAAATCGGGAACTACAATAGATGCAATTTTTACACGTTATCTCGAAAACATCGAATCACGGACATATATTTCATATTTTAGTTATCATAAACCATTAATATCATTATTACCAATTGAAGCACCAGCCAATAATAATGTAAATATTGAATAAACCGAATATTTTTTATGCAAATTTTGTATTATTGTATTTATTTTGAAATGCTCTTTCTCTCTCTCTCTGTCTCTCACACTAAATCTCTCTTATTCTTTTTCTTTATTTTTTAAGAAGTTTCACTTCAATCATGTGCACGGTGCTGCACACGCAACTTTTTTTTTTAATCTACAAGAATTCTCTAAGGATCAATAAATGCACGTGTAAATTTTCATCAAGACAACTTCAACGGTTTAAATGTTATTGCACATTAGAAATGACGTGAAAAATCTCGCTCTAGACCAGACTACGGCCTTAATCTAACTCCGCAAAATTTTTCAATAACGATTCAATGGACTGCAAAGAAATTTGATCCTAAAAAGGAAAATTCACGTCTATAGACAATAATTGTTTTAGCCTGAAAGTGATTAATTTGCCAGAAGAAAAAAAGAATCAAAAGATCTTTACATCGTCACGAAGGACTAGAATGAAGGGGGGCGGAAGGATCGCCGATATCTTGTCCAAAATACGACGGTATGCAATCCCCTTTTCCCGTTCATCCCTTTGCGTACCTCGTGATAGCCCTTCCTTGGCCCCGTATTCTTGTGTTTCTCCGTTCACCTATAAACATATACGTCCCATACTCATCACTTTCTCTCCGCGGCTGTCTCGCAGCGCCGTGTCGGAACGAGGGCGTAAGAGATAGAGAAAGAATCTAAAAGAGAAGGTGAGGGAGTGAGAAAGATACGACGAGTGGGTATGAAAGTAGAGAACTGTGGAGGGGTCAGAAAAGCGGGTGGGAGAGGGTGCAGACCGAGGCACGAAGGGTGGGAGCGAGAGAGCAAGAGAGAAAGAGAGGTGGCACGCGCAATGCGGGTATTGATTCACGGCGGTAGCAGGCAGGCGCCGCCGAGTCGACTCGAGACTCGAGAGACTCGAGTCCGTCGACTCGTTTCACCGAACCTACACACACACATATACATACACACTAGGGTGGTTCTTAATTTGGTGATGTTGAAAATTCTTTGGTATTGTTCCTCAAAAGTAATCAACATATCTAGAAAAAAAATTGGGCCCAAGCGGAACTTTGTCCAATAATTCTAACCCACCCCACCGAGCTGTCGAATTTTTATATGAAAAAATCCATGCATTCAAAATTTTTTTAAGAAAATTGTTTATTATTTAAAACTATTTATGATCAAAGAATTTTATATAACGTTTTTGTAGGAAATATAATGCTCTACAAAAAAGGTATCTTGTGAAATTCTCGTGAATCCAATATTTATCACGTAATTAGCAAAAAACTGTCATCATTTATTCCAAAAGTCGATCATTATGGTCAAAACAGGAGTTTGACGTCGAATAGATGCAATTTATTTTTCGTATGGATATAAGATTATGAAGAAATACGTAGCGCACTTAACAATGAAATGTAAACGATATTCAAATTTTCAATTTTATCAATTTTATTGTGAATTATAATGAATGATGTCATGTATTTTATAAATCAACTTACAATGATGAATTACATCGGTTGGAGCAAAGTTGCTTTGTTAATATCAGGATATTTTTTTTTTAATTCTTCAATTATTTGTACAACGAATTGTTTCTGATCTTCGTCATAAGTGAGACGATAATTGTACTCTGTAATAAATTTCACTCCTCTTTCTGCAACATCGTTAACCACTTTAATTCCTTTAACTATCTTTAAGCCCTGTAAATAATTTTCATTAGAAATCCACTCGCTCACATCGATATCAAAAAATGAGGAGTTGATTTCAAATCTTTCGAAAAAAGCCATCGATTTTGAACTGATAAGGAAATCAATGTCCTTATCGATCAAAGAAGAAAAATGTATCATGAATGATAATAAAATTGATAAAATTGAAAATTTAAATATCGTTCACATACTGTTATTGAGTGCAATACGTATCTCTTCATATTTCTAATTGCATATGAAGAATACATTGCAGTTTTTCGACGTCAAACTCCTGTTTTGGCCATAATGATGGACTTTTGGAATAAATGATGACAGTTTTTTGCTAATAACGTGATAAATATTAGATTCACAAGAATTTTACAAGATACCTTTTTTGTAGAGCATTAAATTTCCTATAAAAACACAATATAACATTTTTTTATCACGAACAGTTTTGAAATAATAAAAAATTTTCTTAACAAAATTTTGAATGCATGCATTTTTTCATATAAAAATTCGACAGCTCGGTGGGGTGGGTTAGAATTATTGGAGAAAGTTCCGCTTGCGCCCAATTTTTCTTCTGGATATGTTGATTACTTTCAAGGAACAATACCAAAGAATTTCCAACATCACCAAATTAAGAACCACCCTAATACATACACACACACGTCAGGTCCCGTACCACGAGGTTTTCACTTTAACCCTTACCCTTCGGGTTCCTCTTCTTCTTCATCTTCTTAAACAGTCTTTGCTTAATTTTCATATACCCAATGGTGACATATATTTGAGAAATAACTGAAATCTGACTCAACGTCTGGGGAATAACGATCCATAACAATTAGTTTTTCAATTTCAATCAAATGAAATTACAATCTCTTACATTCACCCAGCTCGACTAATGTTTTTAGAGATCAAGCGAATGCAATTCGTCGTTGAATAGTTGCAAGAAACAGGGTAAAAAGATTTTTTGACGTAAATTTGAGAAATGCTTCTCAAAGTTCTTCTGCGTAATTGGAACTGTCAACTGGACATCTTTTGGGCAGCTTTTAGATAAGAATGGAGCGTATGTTCGCTCTCTTTCTCTTTCTGCATAGATATAAGTTGCAGTCGATTTCGCGTTTGTCCCTTTATAGAATCGAGATTAATTATTGACCGAGCGATAAGAAATCGCCTGATAGAAAGGACCCTTTCGAGGTCCCAATTATAGTCTCCTTTCGTATATGACCGATGAGACCGCACGGATTCTACTACTGAAATCTTCATAAGTTGCACCGCTCGTGACTAGTAATTTGTCATTATTATTAATAAGGTTTATTAGATCATATAGGACAGAGACGGGAGCACCAATAACGCAAAGAAAGAGAGAGAGAGAATGTCCTGGTATTATACGTGGTCTTCGCGAATTCGATCGATTTGTGCTGCCGCCTCGGTGCTGGCGGGCACTGCACACACACACGATTTGTTGAAGGCAGGGCTGGCTGGCGCAGTGGATATTCCCCGGCAGTTCCGCTCGGACCAGGCAACGTCCTGCACCCACCAGTGTGTCCCGCACACCGGTGAGCTCACGCTAAGAAGAGCGAGCGTGCGGGGGATGAAAGATACACACTGCGTTAGATAGGGAGAGGAAGACAGAAAGAGAGAGGAAGGAACCGCAGCATATTGGTAGTGAGGAAGATGAATGATCGCACCGGAAGCCCGGAGGTGGAAACTGGAAAACTTCTTTTTTTTTCCCACGGATATTGTGAAGCGTAGGAGGTCGTCAGCTTCGAAGTTAGATGGCGAGAGGGATCGGGGGGTGGGGAATTTTAATTGTCATATACGTAAATGTTTCCAGGCAAATTTTGTTTACCGAGTAAAAGAGAAAACGAAGATGCAATGCATTCGTAGCTACGTACAGCACTTCCGGGCCTTTTTTTAATGTATGTTTCTATAGATTTAAGGCCGTAGTCTGGTCTAGAGCGAGATTTTTGACGTCATTTCTAATGTGCAATAACGTTTAAACCGTTGAAGTTGTCTTGATGAAAATTTACACGTGCATTTATTGATCCTTAGAGAATACTTGTACATTAAAAAAAAATGAATGTAAATATTTTCATGTAGTTTTTTGCCTTGTTGCAACATGGTGCGCCGAAATCGGCGCCCACTCTGGACGATGATGTATACATCTGAAAAAAAAAAATATATATATATTCTCAATCTGTATGAGTATTCTGAGCACTGGTAGCAGAATTGGTACTTAAAAAGATTTTTTATTGAGTCGAACAATAATTTTGCCGACATTTTATGACTCGTCGAATACCCAAAAATGTATGAAATATCATTAATGAAAGTTCAACAGGCCGCCATTTTGTCAAAAAAATTTTGTAAGTACAAATTCTGCTACCAGTGCTCAGAATACTCATTAGGGTGGTTCTTAATTTGGTGATGTTGGAAATTCTTTGGTATTGTTTCTTGAAAGTAATCAACATATCCAGAAAAAAAATTGGGCGCAAGCGGAACTTTGTCCAATAATTCTAACCCACCCCACCGAGCTGTCGAATTTTTATATGAAAAAATGCATGCATTCAAAATTTTGTTAAGAAAATTGTTTATTATTTTTAAACTATTCATGATAAAAAAATGTTATATTGTGTTTTTATAGGGAATTTAATGCTCTACAAAAAAGGTATCTTGTAAAATTCTTGTGAATCTAATATTTATCGCGTTATTAGCAAAAAAACTGTCATCATTGATTCCAAAAGTCCATCATTATGGCCAAAACAGGAGTTTGTCGTCGAAAGACTGCAATGTATTCTTCGTATGCAATTAGAAATATGAAGAGATACGTAGTGCACTCAATAACAGTATGTGAACGATATTTAAATTTTCAATTTTATCAATTTTATTATCATTCATGATAAATTTTTCTTCTTTGATCGATAAGGACATCGATTTCTTCATCAGTTTCGAATCGATGGCTTTTTTCGAAAGATTTGAAATCAACTCCTCATTTTTTGATATCGATGTGAGCGAGTGGATTTCTAATGAAAATTATTTACAGGGCTTAAAAATAGTTAAAGGAATTAAAGTGGTTAACGATGTTGCAGAAAGAGGAGTGAAACTTATTACAGAGTACAATGATCGTCTCACTTATGATGAAGATCAGAAACAATTCATTGTACAAATAATTGAAGAATATTAACAAAAATATCCTGATATTAACAAAGCAACTTTGCTCCAACCGATGTAATTCATTATTGTAAGTTGATTTTTAAAATATATGACATCATTCATTATAATTCACAATAAAATTGATAAAATTGAAAATTTGAATATCGTTTACATTTCATTGTTGAGTGCGCTACGTATTTCTTCATAATCTTATATACATACGAAAATCAAATTACAGCTATTCGACGTCAAACTTCTGTTTTGACCATAATGATCAACTTTTGGAATAAATGATGACAGTTTTTTGCTAATTACGTGATAAATATTAGATTCACGAGAATTTCACAGGATACCTTTTTCGTAGAGCATTATATTTCCTACAAAAACGTTATATAAAATTCCTTGATCATAAACAGTTTTGAAATAATAAACAATTTTCTTAAAAAAATTTTGAATGTATGCATTTTTTCATATAAAAATTCGACAGCTCTTCGGGGTGGGTTAGAATTATTGGACAAAGTTCCGCTTGCGCGCAATTTTTTTTCTAGATATGTTGATTACTTTTGAGGAACAATACCAAAGAATTTCCAACATCACCCAAATTAAGAACCACCCTAATACTCATACAGATTGAGAATATATATATATTATTTTTGTCAGATGCATACAACATCGTCCAGAGTGGGCGCCGATTTCGGTGCACCATGTTGCAACAAGGCAAAAAACTCCACGAAAATATTTAAAATAATTTTTTTTTTTTATGTACAAGTATTCTGTAAGGATCAATAAGTGCACGTGTAAATTTTCATCAAAACAACTTCAACGGTTTAAACGTTATTGTACATTAGAAATGACGTCAAAAATCTCGCTCTAGACCAGACTACGGCCTTAACATATATGTCATGTATAAGGTTTCCAAAATAAGCTTAAAACGATCTTCCTAAAACCTTTTTTTTCGAAAGCTTTTTTCAGCATCTTTTCAAAGCCCACTTCGCAAATCGTATAAGGGAGGGTCTAAAAATTGATTTAGCTACGTTAGAAAAAGTTATTCCATTTATCAGTCCGAGGTACTTTAGGGTTCATTCAAGTTAGTTGAAATCTCCGTGAAATCGTGAATAAATACAGCTCATCCGACGATACGGTTAAATCGATGCGAAAGAGCGTGTATAAAGGAAAATGGGATAAAAGTGGTAAGAACATTTTTTTTCGTGGACACCGGGATAAAGGACATTAAGAGGATAATATGATATTTTTATTTCTCCGTTCTATTTCATCATCGGATCACGAATTTTCGTTCACATCTCATTTATTACCGATCTATCTCACTATATCTCTCCTTTCGCTCGGTTTCTCTCACATCCCTTATCGCCCATTCCCTTGCTGTAATATTTTACTCTATATGAGAAGTGGGCAATGTGCGAAGATCAAAGGTCGAAGAAACGAAAGAGGCGGCGGGGGTGGAGGGAGGAGGGAAGACACGGTCGTATTTTAGGTCGAAGCGAAAATGACGAAGCGACCAACGACGTTCGTCGCTGGACCGATTGAGCGCACTCAACGTACACACACCTATTTACATATATACGAAGAGAGAGAGAGAGAGAGAGAGAGAGACAGAGAAAGGGAGAGATTGAAAGCCCGCAGGCTGCTGCCACTGGTGGTGGACGAAGAACGACAGAAAAAATTACAACGATCCGAGAGAAAGTAATCGGTCTCCGGTGTCTCTCTGCAGTCTCGACAGTCCCCCGAGAGATATACCACCCTATAACACGGCGAGTAGAAAGAGGGGTAGTAAAAAAAAAATTGAAAGAAAAAGTGCAGTGAGTATACCAACGACGAAAGCTCATCGCCCACAGTGGTATATCGTCCCGGTATCCGCGAACGGAAATTCCAATTAGGCTTCGGGCATCGGCCAACGACAGCTACCCCAATCTAACCATCCCCTCACGCTTTCTCCTCACCGCCCGTTCACCATTTTACCACGAGCGTAGTTCTAAAAATAAAAGGTAATGGCTAATGGCCCAAACAATCAAACGACTAATCGATAGAGTCCCGTAGATACACCGGAGGATAATGCGCCGAGTGCACGTCCCGCACAGGGTACACGCGTCAAAACCATGCGACAGTAGTTTCATCCATGAGGCATGTGGGGGACGCCACGTACGTTGTTACTACTGATTCCTCGTGTCGATTGAACGACAGTAGGATAGTAGTGAAAGGACGTTTCGATCGGACGCGCTTCTCAACCGATGGTAAAGGACAGCAGAGAGCATTTCTAAGATCGATTTACTGCATTGACGGTTGGTAAAAAGGAGATTCAAACTTTTTTTTGTCGGCAGTCGGTAAGAGGGGAAAAAGATTGGGGGGCAGGGCGTGTGAGACTTTAGCTTTTTGTTATCGACATACGGTAAAAAATTGAGAGATTTTTGTTATCGACATACGGTAAAAAATTGAGAGATTTTTTGTTATCGACATACGGTAAAAATTGAGAAATTTTTTGTTATCGACATACGGTAAAAAATTGAGAGCTTTTTGTTATCGACATTCGGTGAGGAGTCTCCAAGGGGTTGGTAAATTCAGAGAGGACAGCTTTCGCAAATAACGGTCGGGGAATTTGGAAATACGTTATCGAGGGTCTGAAGTTGTCCGCATCACCGATAGACCAAACTTGAGCATATCTGTTATCTCCGAACAAATTCCCGATGACAAAGAGCCTATAATTAATTGTAATCTTATTATAAGTTCACTTTATCGGATAGATGTGCGATTGGCATTATTCTCCAAAATTAACAATTCCAGAATAACGTCAACACCGGCCGATTCCACCCCTTTTTCTGTTTCGCAAGAAACGGCAACTTGGCACGTTTTCCAAGTTTTCCTATCGAACCGTGTAAAAAAAAAATATTAATAGGCCCTGAAATCGTACTTTTCGGTGCTTATGACCTTGTTTGCGGTAAGTCACGCGATATATTATTACAGTGTATACTCACATGATGTCGCCGAGCTTGAGCCGAGTTTGAATAAGGGCGCAGCTCTTATGATCACCCGTCGTGACGGCCCTTCGTCTTCTCGTATATCTCGGGGCATCGGATGGTAGGAGACCATCGCCAGTGATTCCCGGCAATCCTGAGATCCCGTAATTAGTGAGGCCCGCACCTCCACGCACCAGCGGGCTACTGCCACGCCGACGCGTAGACATGTGCCGGCCTCCCACGCCACCCAGCATCCTAAAACGTAACAAGAAAATATATTATCCATCTAAACACGTAAACATATGTAATTCTAAATGTTGTTAAATAACCGACAGTCTTCTAGAAATTTCACAAACTATATTTAATTTAAATGGCAATGGCCCACATGCGAAGTTTCCATTAAAGTATAACTTTTTAATCGTATCTCCCGTTTGTGATCCGCAACTATAAATATTTAGATAGGAATAAGGATCTATAGATGATGAAGAGCTTTTTATCTCCTTACGTCGAATTATAAAAATAATCGATAAGCGGTTTAAAAAATCGTTACTTTCGATGCTCCACCCGACGACCAGATGGTGGAAAAATAGTTTGTAGATTAATTGGGTTAGGTTGACTGGCTTAATCGCGAAGGATCACCTCGTATAATCGAGTCACGCGAACTTCCACATCACGTATAACCCCCCCCCCCCCCCTCCACCCCGCGCTGTGGTCGCTCCGCGCGATCCTCTGCGTTCACTTATATTTCAGAAAGGCTCGGTAACCGTTTTTTTTTTACGTTTACATTCCTGCAACCATTATGGGGTAGGAGAAAACAATGTCATACAAACAGCGACGTATCTGGGTTAGTTTTTTAAACAGCTACAAGCAGAGAGAGAGAAAGAGAGAGGAGGGTCGTTAGGCTACGGGAAAAATTTCTTTTCAGCCTCCGTATGCGAGAAATCTGGATTCGTTTTTACGCGAATGATTATTACAGTCTCGGGCATTAAGAGAGATGAAAAAAAAATGTAATTTGTTGAACGACATGAGGTCTGTGTTTTAATGCGACTATACAGCCGGTGTCTCAGCTGTGCGTTTGTCGCGTGACTACGGTCAAACTCATGAACGAATTTTCACGAAACTTTTGTAAATTTCCGCTAAAACACTCTACGTGAAAATGTCTCAAGGAAAATTAAGTTTGACAATTACAATGGAATATACATCAAAATGAATGTGGCTATCTGGACGTTATTTCAATCACTTAATTTTCATTCAAAATCAAGATTTTAAAACTTGAGTATAACTGACCAAAATTTAGAACAAAACAATTTTATTGAAAATAAATTGATGCTCGAGGACTTTTCAGGTCGTTGACTATCAATGTGGAAACTTCGGGATTTGCAATGCAGCCATCGAACGACTAGTTTCCACCGAATACACATACCCTATGACCAAATTATATATTACTATACGAATATGATGCAAACGTATATATATATGTTCGGTGCAATTTCGGCGTTCAATATGTTTTGCCCATAGATTAATATCGACCTTTATAAATTTAGAACACACACGCATGTACATAGATTCGTAGTATTTCGGACCTCGATATCGTATTGCACGTCAATGCAGGTACAATTTTGTTCAGCTTCGGGAAACTATAAACCCCTAAATGAAACAACCTCCTCATATACGAGGTCTGTTCAAAAAGTATCGCGGTTTTTGAATTTCCGCGGGCTACGTATTAGAGCCTGAACTTTTCCGGGTATCCGGATACCCGAGTAATTCGGGTTTCACGAATCCGACGCTTCAAATCCGTATATCTCGATAACTCGATAATATCCGGGTAATAACGGATTCGGGTACGCGGATAGTTTCGGGGTATCCGGGTAACCGGGTACTCGGATAATAACGGATAATATCGGGCAATTACCACCGATAATTGATGCCGAAAATGCTGAAAAAAATTGTTCAACTTACACAATTTGTGAGGCACGCGTAGATGTTGCCGAGAACAATGTTTGCGAAGTACGTTTGTAAGACGAATAATAAATCATTACCGGAAGATTGAGAAACCGGAATTATATCGGTGTTCATGCCCGATCATTTAGTTGACCATTTTTTATTTTTACCGACTGATATCACTATTAAACAAATTGGATTATCATTATAATGAAGATTCTTGGAAAGAATCTTGCGGGCGTATTTACTATTATTTCCAAACTATTTCTTTACCGTAATTCACATCCGACAATAACTAGAATTTCAATAAAACATTCTTGTGCAGATTAAAAAAGCAATGACATAATCTTCTATACAATGTTAGGGAAACACATGATCATTTCATAAGAACTTATTCAACGTTGACCTGCACTACTTGCATCTTTAATATTATTTTTTCATCACGATTTATTATTATTTAATAAATATCCTTAGTTTCTGAAATGTATATTTGCTTTATGGGCGTGTGTGCAGTTTTTATGAACTTTAAAGTTGGAGAGAAAATATAGAATGTGAAGAAGCGGATCTCGGCTATTATTACCAAACTATTTCTTTACTGTAATTCACATCCGACAAAAACTACAATTTCAATAAAACATTCTTGTGCAGATTAAAAAAGCAATGACATAATTTTCTATACAATGTTAGGGAAACACATGATCATTTCATAAGAACTTATTCAACGTTGACCTGCACTACTTGCATCTTTAATATTATTTTTTCATCACGATTTATTATTATTTAATAAATATCCTTAGTTTCTGAAATGTATATTTGCTTTATGGGCGTGTGTGCAGTTTTTATGAACTTTAAAGTTGGAGAGAAAATATAGAATGTGAAGAAGCGGATCTCGGCTATTATTACCAAACTATTTCTTTACTGTAATTCACATCCGACAAAAACTACAATTTCAATAAAACATTCTTGTGCAGATTAAAAAAGCAATGACATAATCTTCTATACAATGTTAGGGAAACACATGATCATTTCATAAGAACTTATTCAATGTTGACCTGCACTACTTGCATCTTTAATATTATTTTTTCATCACGATTTAATAAATATCCTTAGTTTCTGAAATGTATATTTGCTTTATGGGCATGTGTGCAGTTTTTATAAACTTTAGAGTTGGAGAGAAAATATAGAATGTGAAGAAGCGGATCTCGGCTATTATTACCAAACTATTTCTTTACTGTAATTCACATCCGACAAAAACTACAATTGTAATAAAACATTCTTGTGCAGATTAAAAAAGCAATGACATAATCTTCTATACAATGTTAGGGAAACACATGATCATTTCATAAGAACTTATTCAACGTTGACCTGCACTACTTGCATCTTTAATATTATTTTTTCATCACGATTTATTATTATTTAATAAATATCCTTAGTTTCTGAAATGTATATTTGCTTTATGGGCGTGTGTGCAGTTTTTATGAACTTTAAAGTTGGAGAGAAAATATAGAATGTGAAGAAGCGGATCTCGGCTATTATTACCAAACTATTTCTTTACTGTAATTCACATCCGACAAAAACTACAATTGTAATAAAACATTCTTGTGCAGATTAAAAAAGCAATGACATAATCTTCTATACAACGTTAGGGAAACACATGATCATTTCATAAGAACTTATTCAACGTTGACCTGCACTACTTGCATCTTTAATATTATTTTTTCATCACGATTTAATAAATATCCTTAGTTTCTGAAATGTATATTTGCTTTATGGGCATGTGTGCAGTTTTTATAAACTTTAGAGTTGGAGAGAAAATATAGAATGTGAAGAAGCGGATCTCGGCTATTATTACCAAACTATTTCTTTACTGTAATTCACATCCGACAAAAACTACAATTGTAATAAAACATTCTTGTGCAGATTAAAAAAGCAATGACATAATCTTCTATACAATGTTAGGGAAACACATGATCATTTCATAAGAACTTATTCAACGTTGACCTGCACTACTTGCATCTTTAATATTATTTTTTCATCACGATTTATTATTATTTAATAAATATCCTTAGTTTCTGAAATGTATATTTGCTTTATGGGCGTGTGTGCAGTTTTTATGAACTTTAAAGTTGGAGAGAAAATATAGAATGTGAAGAAGCGGATCTCGGCTATTATTACCAAACTATTTCTTTACTGTAATTCACATCCGACAAAAACTACAATTGTAATAAAACATTCTTGTGCAGATTAAAAAAGCAATGACATAATCTTCTATACAACGTTAGGGAAACACATGATCATTTCATAAGAACTTATTCAACGTTGACCTGCACTACTTGCATCTTTAATATTATTTTTTCATCACGATTTATTATTATTCAATAAATATCCTTAGTTTCTGAAATGTATATTAGCTTTATGGGCGTGTGTGCAGTTTTTATGAACTTTAAAGTTGGAGAGAAAATATAGAATGTGAAGAAGCGGATCTCGGCTATTATTACCAAACTATTTCTTTACTGTAATTCACATCCGACAAAAACTACAATTTCAATAAAACATTCTTGTGTAGATTAAAAAAGCAATGACATAATCTTCTATACAATGTTAGGGAAACACATGATCATTTCGTAAGAACTTATTCAACGTTGACCTGCACTACTTGCATCTTTAATATTATTTTTTCATCACGATTTATTATTATTTAATAAATATCCTTAGTTTCTGAAATGTATATTTGCTTTATGGGCGTGTGTGCAGTTTTTATAATTTTTAGAGTTGGAGAGAAAATATAGAATGTGAAGAAGCGGATCTCGGCTATTGTTAATATGCGCAGGCAAGAAATTGTGATCGTAACAGCAGATTCTAAAAAAATTGTGGGAGTCAGATGTAAAATGTTTTCCCGAGTAAATACACAATTATTATAAATTGGAAAACCGCGACGTCTGATTCGTCAACACTAAGTTATAACAGAGGAAATTTGATACAAGTTATTTTCCAATTTTTTTCAATGGTAACTATTAACGCCCTATATTTCGGCTTATTTGATGACCAGACTAACACAATATCATTATTTTTCTTACGCCGGCGGTCCCATTTGAGCCTGTACGCGAAAAATCGGGTAATTATCCGACATTATTCGTTATTACCCGGTTACCCGGATCCGTGATTATTCGGATATCCGGATACCCGGATACTCGGGTACTCGAATACCCGGATACCCGGATATTCGGATATTCGAATCTGAAGTGTTGGATCCGATTTCCCGGATACCCAGATACTTTCGGGTATCCGGCTAACCCGGATAAAAGTAACAGCCCTACTACGTATATTCGATTTTCGATTTTTTTGTGGCGTTAAGTTGGTAAACAGCTGTCAACAATTAACTGAAAAATTCAAAATAGCCGATTTTTTCAGCATAAGTGAGGGACGCGAGTACCAGCCTAACGACACAAAAAAAAATCGAAAATCGAATATACGTAGCCAGCGGAAATTCAAAATTCGCGATACTTTTTTAACAGACCTCGTATGCGCTCAATAAGATAGTGTTTGAACATCCCTGCCACAGAAATTGTGGCATGGATGTCCGACGGATAATCAAAATGGCAAAGGAAAAGTTTGCGTCAGACGTGATGTGGTCAAATCCTAATTCCTCGCTCTTAGCAAAAACTGTGGTCCTTGATGCTGTGTGGATGCAATAGAGCGAGTCAAAAAAGAGAAGCACAGCCACAGCGAGAGAGGAGAATTCATTTCAGGAATACCTTTGACTAATATAACACTCCGAAAGTCATTAGTACAAATGGCTTGTGACTTGTGTGCCAGAGGTGGCCCTTTGAAAGATCAACCAGCATCTCGCAGAGTAAGTAGTAACGGCCGGACGTCCGGGCAACGGACCAAATGGTACAACAAGTGTATACATATACGTACATCACTCTTTGTGACGCTTTACTGGTCGCCGTACAAAGCCACTTGCAAACTGGACATTATACTGCCGGTTATGCAATTGCTCGATTAACTTCTTAATTACTTTTTTTCTCGGGATAATGAATACTGTGATTACAATATAAAATAAATATATAAAAATGAGCGACAACGAGAGTGAACTCGAAAATTCGTTGCATTTATTATTAAAAATAAACCGTTCTTTTTCAGTTCTCTCACATTGTTCATGCATCAATTATATTGATCGATCATATACCGAACCCTGACGTTTAGCAATTTGCATCCATTTATCTTCTCACTTTCACGTTGTACGGAATAATTTGTTAAGATAGCTTGTTTTTATTTTTGAGACACTGGTGAACGTGGTGAACGAGATAATTGTAAGTATTTATGGCAATACATGTAGCTTCGGTAGAAGCTGGGGAATTAATTATGGTTAATGGCCTGCCGCAATTGAGTAACCAGCTGTTGCAGGTCGATCTATACTTTTATCGTGTTCCCTGTTTTCTATTACCTCTCTCTTGGGGTTTTTTTTTCCATTCTCTATCGTATCACGGATACAATTTCAATTTGACACTGGTATATCCAGCTAGAGCGACAGAATCCAATGTCCCTTTGCAGTATCAATTTATACTTCTCAGTTGGTCATACTGTTCGCAGCCCTCTTTCGAACAACATCCAACAAACTAGTACATTAATGAGGGAAATAGGGTTAGACGGTTCAAAAAATCAATTTTTTTTATTTTTATTTATTGTTAGTAAAACTATTGAAAAATATGTTCCCAACATTTTAAATGAAAATTTCGACTCGTTTTATTGTTATAAGCCATTAAGGGGGGAAATAGGGTTAGGACAGCGTTTTCTTAATGATTATCATGAATTTTTTTATAGTATAAAAAATGAATATAATTTATTGAAACTTTGAGAATATTTTATCCATATATTTAAGTATATACTATAAAATTTTTATACATATATTTATGTATATACTATAAAATATTAGCGACCCCATATTGCTTGCTTTTCTTGATACTATTTTTTCAAACGCGTTTTTCTGAAACCGACTTTTTTTGACCTTACGTACACGCTAGATTGAAAAGTTTTCAACCAATCGTTTTGGAAATTGGCAGTTACTTTCTTCATAGTATTGCGCTCTATATGAACCTAAAATCGGACCATTATCATTGTTTAAAATATTTTTTTTTTGCAAATAAAGTTGTAAAAAATGGCAAAAAATCATGCTTTTTTGTTTTGACCCCTGTAAAAAATTTAATTTTCTATTTTTTTGATAGCATTTAGGTTCATATAGAAGAGAGACATATAATAAAAGTAAATTCCAACCTCGTTTGATTTCAGATGAAAATTGGGGCTTCCAGAACGTACGCAAAATACTGAGTCTGATTGTGACCTGCAATATGGGGTCGCTAATATCTTCGGTGTTTTTCAAGGAAATTCTTCAAAAATTTTATAGTATATACTTAAATATATGCATAAAATATTCTCAAAGTTTCAATAAGTTATATTCATTTTTTATACTATAAAAAAATTCATGAAAATCATTGAGGAAACGCTGTCCTAATCCTATTTCCTCCCTTAAGGGGAGAAATAGGGTTAGACGGTTAAAAAAATCGATTTTTTTTTAATTTCATAAATTGTTAGTAAAACTATTGAAAAATATGTTCCCAAAATTTTAAATGAAAAATTTAAATGAAAAATTTAAATGGAAAATAGGGTTCGGACAGCGTTTTCTCAATGATTTTCATGAATTTTTTATAGTATAAAAAATGAATATAATTTATTGAAACTTTGAGAATATTTTATACATATATTTGAGTATATACTATAAAATTTTTGAAGAATTTCCTTGAAAAACACCGAAGATATTAGCGACCCCATATTGCAGGTCACAATCAGACTCAGCATTTTGCTATTTTTTCTTATATACTTAAGGCCGTAGTTTGGTCTGGAGCGAAATTTTTGACGTCATTTCTAATGTGCAATAACGTTTAAACCGTTGAAGTTGCTTGATGAAAATTTACACGTGCATTTATTGATCCTTAGAGAATACTTGTACATTAAAAAAAAAAATTATTTTAAATATTTTCATGTAGTTTTTTGCCTTGTTGCAACATGGTGCGCCGAAATCGGCGCCCACTCTGGACGATGTTGTATGCATCTGAAAAAAAAAAAATATATATTCTCAATCTGTATGAGTATTCTGAGCACTGGTAGCAGAATTGGTATTTAAAAAATTTTTTTATTGAGGCAAACAATAATTTTGCCGACATTTTATAACTCGTCGAATAATGAAATATCATTAATGAAAGTTCAACAGGCCGACATTTTGTCGAAAATTTTTTTTAAGTACCGATTCTGCTACCAGTGCTCAGAATACTGATACAGATTGAGAATATATATATATTTTATTTTTTCAGATGCATACAACATCGTCCAGAGTGGGCGCCGATTTCGGCGCACCATGTTGCAACAAGGCAAAAAACTACATGAAAATATTGAAAACAATTTTTTTTTAATCTACAAATATTCTCTAAGGATCAATAAATGCACGTGTAAATTTTCATGAAGACAACTTTAACGGTTTAAACGTTGTTGCACATTAGAAATGACGTCAAAAATCTCGCTCTAGACCAGACGACTGCTTCAATTCTTCTTCTCGTATACTTCACAATAGCAAATGCCGTTTTGTTTCCCATGCGCTATGCACTTCGAGGGCTACAATTCTCTTTTCATTCGACCACTAGACTCTTAAAAGTTCCGGACGGTTTGGTGAGGCACGCTCGCGCTCTCAAACTTTCGGAACTTCGTGCGTTCGCGTAATATAATACGCCGAGAGTACTCACAATTATACACGTGGCATAGTTGATTAATTCGACTAGAACGAAGCTTCGCGTCGACTCTGTCGAACTCTCGGAGCACTCTCTCTCTCTCTTTCTCTCTCTCCCTCAGCCTCTTGAGAGAGAGAGAGAGAGAGGAATTCGTACGTATAACAAGGTTTCGAACTTGCCACTCGACGACGTTGACATACTGAATATTCTTCGTTCCCCCACAGCTTCCACAACTCCCAATCTCCTCTCCCCTTGAACTCTCTCTCTCTCTCTCTCTCTCTCTCGAGCCTAACTCACGGTATTTCCTTATTGAAATGCGTACACAACCACTTTAGAGTACCGGGATAAACGTGAAACAGAGTAACACCTCTTAAACATAATGATGGATTGGCAATATAGTATTTGCGGTAATAAAGTATAATCGATCTTCGTGCGGGAACTGACTCGCGTTTTTTTTTTTATTACGCAAATGTCATTCAACCTTTAAAATTCATTTATTTTTGACTCTCTCTCAGTGAAACAGAATGGGGTGTTATATGCCTTTCATTCTAATATGATGTTATCGTTTTTGGTTGGAAAGCTCATTCCTGTATCTGTATTTGAGTACAATATATTATTGTACAATTGTTTTAACGCACGGCGGAATCTAATAGATAGATATCTTCGTCCGTAGGCCAAACGCCAAACAACCCTTCATTTTTAGTCGAGGGTTAAAAAAAAAACACCAAACTCGAACTCCGCCGTAGCCTGGGGAGAATTAAAGAAAAAAGGGCTACTGCCAGCACGAAAGGGTGCGTTGTGCCAAGGGCATTACTCGAAGAACAAAGCAAACTCGTGGCGCGGAGGCGTCAAGGCTCTATAAATTATAATTATCGTGATGGCTGAGTAACCCACGTGAGAGGTTCGTGAGGCTCCGAGACCTCGACTCACTCCTACTCACTTTCTCGTTTATCAATACTGGTTATATACACAAACAAAGTATATCGGTTGTTTCAGGTCAATTTGTCAGAAACGTGACCTTCGCCACCTTTCTTTTAAACATATTTTCTTCCCTTTTAGTATATTTGAAGGCCGCCACGAAAGAGCACACCAAACCAAATCGGTCTGGATAAAAAGGACAAAATGTCGAGGTGTATTTTTTTTTATCGGGCAAAAATGTTAGAAGAAGAAATGAAATTGAAAATTGTGAGAGACCCGTCGATCTCGCCTGAAACCTCTCGTATCCCATTTCTCAAATTGTCACGTTATGTATCTTTCCGCTTTCTCATTCGGTAAACGAAGAAATACGAGACAAAATACGCCTGGAGCTAAAATAGGCAGACTTGAGATAAAGTGCTCCGGACGATTACGGTACGACGGGGTTGGTAAATGGGGAGACCGAAGTGAATGATTGATTAAAGAAATTATTGAAGAAAATTGTATCGTCCGGAAGAAAAATTTATATCGGACGGTAAATCGATTTGTTCATCCTTCATGCTCGTTAAGGTAGTAGTCTGGTAACTTAAGGCAGTCGTCTGGTCTAGAGCGAGATTTTTGACGTCATTTCTAATGTGCAATAACGTTTAAACCGTTGAAGTTGTCTTGATGAAAATTTACACGTGCATTTATTGATCCTTAGAGAATGATTGTACATTTAAAAAAAAAATTATTTTAAATATTTTCATGTAGTTTTTTTGCCTTGTTGCAAAATGGTGCGCCGAAATCGGCGCCCACTCTGGACGATGTTGTATGCATCTGAAAGAAAAAAATATATATATATATATTCTCAATTTGTATGAGTATTCTGAGCACTGGTAGCAGAATTGGTACTTAAAAAAAATTTTTGACAAAATGGCGACCTGTTGAAATTTCATTAATGATATTTCATACATACGTTTCATACATTTTCGTATTCGACGAGTTATAAAATGTCGGCAAAATTATTGTTTTACTCAATTCTGCTACCAGTGCTAAGAATACTCATACAGATTGAGAATATATATATAAATTTTTTTTCAGATGCATACAACATCGTCGAGAGTGGGCGCCGATTTCGGCGCACCATGTGGCAACAAGGCAAAAAACTACATGAAAATATTTACGATAATTTTTTTTTCAATGTACAATTATTCTCTAAGGATCAATAAATGCACGTGTTAATTTTCATCAAGACAACTTCAACGGTTTAAACGTTATTGCACGTTAGAAATTACGTCAAAAATCTCGCTCTAGACCAGACGACTGCCTTAAGGGGGGAAATAGGGTTAGACGGTTCAAAAAATCGATTTTTTTTTTATTTCATAAATTGTTAGTAAAACTATTGAAAGATATGTTCCCAAAATTTTAAATGAAATTTTCGACTCGTTCTATTGTTATAACCCATTAAGGGAGGAAATAGCGTTAGGACAGCGTTTTCTCAATGATTTTCATGAACTTTTTTATAGTATAAAAAATGAATATAATTTATTGAAACTTTGAGAATATTTTATAAATATATTTAAGTATATGCTATAAAATTTTTATACATATTTTAAGTATATACTATAAAACATTAGCGACCCCATATTGCTTGTTTTTCTTGGTACTATTTTTTCAAACGCGTTTTTCTGTTAAACGACTTTTTTTTTAACTTGCGTACACGCTAGTTTGAAAAGTTTCCAACCAGTCGTTTTGAAAATTGGCAGTTTGCATTGCTATTTTGTTTTGACCCCTGTAAAAAATTTAATTTTCTATTTTTTTTTATAGCATTTAGGTTCATATAGAAGAGAGACATATAATAAAAGTAAATTCCAACCTCGTTTGATTCCGGATGAAAATTGCGACTTCCAGAATGTACGCAAAATGCTGAGTCTGATTGTGACCTGCAATATGGGGTCGCTAATATTTTATAGTATATACTTAAATATATGTACACAAATTTTATAGTATATACTTAAATATATGTATAAAATATTCTCAAAGTTTCAATAAATTATATTAATTTCTTATACTATAAAAAAATTCATGAAAATCATTGAGAAAACGCTGTCCTATCCCTATTTCCAACCTTAAACGTAATTCGTCTTTTTTTTAAATATAATTGGAACGAACATATGTATTATGTTATTTTGATAATTCCACGACGAAATATTGGCAATCCCGTACCGACACACATATCTAATAACGTAGCATAATCCACAATGCCTTGTCAAATAATGGATCCGACAATGATCGCGTAATCGCGAGCAAGCACGTTGCTGTATCAAATACACTGACTCCGAAACGATATTATCGGAGACACTAATTGGTCCGGAGAGCATCGATGGAGGCAGGCCCAACAATACCCCTTTGATGTTTTCCGCTAATGTCATCAATAACAATAATGTACAATAGGCTTTGTACATATATATATATATGTTCTGTGCTATAATACGAATATTGAATTACTGGAGAATTACGAGGTCTGTTCAAAAAGTAACGCGAATTTTGAATTTTCGCGGGCTACGTATATTCGATTGTCGATTTTTTTGTGGCGTTAGGTTGGTACTCATGTCCCTGGTATGGTAGCATGTTTTCCAAATTCATCGTCCCCAAAAAAGTAACTAGAAGTGAGTAGACTAGAATAATAAATAATAATTAATAATTAATAATTAATAATTAATAATTAATAATTAATAATTAATAATTAATAATTAATAATTAATAATTAATAATTAATAATTAATAATTAATAATTAATAATTAATAATTAATAATTAATAATTAATAATTAATAATTAATAATTAATAATTAATAATTAATAATTAATAATTAATAATTAATAATTAATAATTAATAATTAATAATTAATAATTAATAATTGTTGCATAATAAAAAAGGCGGTTGTCTGATTATAAGAGCAACGTATCTACTGCTCAGTCGTCGAGCTCCGGCATTCGGGCAAGTAGATATGAGAATACGTTTACCGCGCCATCTAGCAGCATTGCGGGTCAATAGTCAAGGGATTTTTCGGTCTAGTTCCTTTTTGGGGACGATGAATTTGGGGAACATGCTACCCTATATGAGAATACGTTTACCGCGCCATCTAGTAGCATTGCGGGTCAATAGTCGTGGGATTTTTCGGTCTAGTTACTTTTTTGGGGACGATGAATTTGGGGAACATGCTATCCTACCATGTCCCTCTCTTATGCTGAAAATATCGGCCATTTTTAATGTTTAGTTAATTGTTGACAGCTGTTTTGGTTAGACGTGTTTTGGCTTGTCTTCGATTTTTGTCCATTCCAAAAAAGCAGCTTCCATTGCGATGATTGAGCTTTGGTTTCCACGTCATAACCATAAACCCATGATTCGTCACCAATTATGACCCTCTTGAGCAAATTTTGGTCGTCGCGGACCGAGTCCAACAGCTCCTTAGCAATGTTAACGCGACACTGTTTTTGTTTGAAATTGAGCAATTTTGGCACGAATTTCGCGGCGACTCATCTCATGACCAAATCATTGGTAAAAATCGAATAGCACGGGCCAATCGATATGTTTAGTTCCTCAGCAACTTCTCTAACGGCGATTCGACGATTGGCCAATATTATTTTCTTCACTTCATCAATGTTTTCGTCTGTTGTTGATGTGCTCGGGCGTCCGGAACGCATTTCGTTGTTCGCATCTTCTCGGCCATCTGAGAACATTTTGTACCGCCGATAAACGTTGCTTTGGTCCAAGGTAGCTTCACCATATGCCACAGTCAACATTCGGAATACGTCCGCACACTTAATTTTGTTTTTCACACAAAATTTGATACGGATTCTTTGATCCACTTTTTGGAATAGGCAAAAATCGAAGACAAGCCAAAACACGTCTAACCAAAACAGCTGTCAACGATTAACTTAAACATTCAAAATGGCCGATTATTTCAGCATAAGTGAGGGACACGAGTACCAACCTGACGCCACAAAAAAATCGAATAACGAATATACGTAGCCCGCGGAAATTCAAAATTCGCGATACTTTTTGAACAGACCTCGTAGAAGCCATCGCATCAAATTCACTACTGAGTGAATGAATTTATCTTTGAGCATAACTTCTTAACAAAATAATTATAACTAATTATTATTTTCGTTCAAATATATTAGTATTTACGAGCAGAGAATGAAAAAAATCATTTTATTCTCAATCATTCGTCAAAAGTTTCAATCTTTATCGCAATAATTTCCTCATTTGCATTGAGAACAAATGTTTAACGCCCGACGAAAAAAAACCGGTCTGTTTAAGAATATAAAAAAAAATATATATTATAAAAATATATAAAAAACGTTTTCAGTCGACGGTTAAAAATGAATTTTACTCGTCTGCTTATCCGAATTAAACCGGGCTATATCTTCAATGCAAGGTCTGTATCTTATATTGTTTATTTAAAAAAAATTTGTTACTACAATCTTTTTAGTTTTCTTCGGTTTATTATACTCGACTACTGAAAAATAAAAATACCTAACTCATTGTGGCCTTGCGTATCAAATCGTTCGGGTCACGTCCTTTGGTTGAACACACAAATATCTACGTAGAGATGAATACCGAACTAGTCTATTCTCCGAAGGCCGCACGCCGGATATTTCATGGAGTACATCAAAGAGTGGAAGCAGCAGGCAAACCCAATAACGTTATATACATATACCTGTATCTCCACTACTTGTTGGAATATCTCGAATGCGAGAGACTGGATCGGGGAAAGCAGTGGGAGATTGAGGCTCATCGCTGAAGCAAGAAGCATCGTATCTCTCAAAGCTCGTCACTTTATCTTATATATATATATATACACACATATATATATATATATATATATATATATATATATATATATATATAGACATAACTCTGCACCTATATTTATCGATCTATATCTACATTATAGTCCTATTGACGGGCAATTCGGTAGCTGAACGGCGTCGCACAGTTCACAGTGCTGGAGTAAGAAAGGAGAGAAGCGAAGAGACGTGACGAGCGAGCTGTATAGAGATCAAGGGGTTGGAAACTGGAGGAACCGATGAACCGGCGACACTGCCTGTAAAACACAGAAGTTTCGTGTATGTAGAAGCCTGCTGTGGGATGTGTGTGGTCGTTGGAAATTTTCGGATAGCAACCTGTTGCTAGGCACCCCGGGGACTCTTATCCGTTTCAGCGCCGGTCCGCCGCGTCAACCCCACCTCATCCTCTCTCCGCCGTCGTGGTCTCTACTAGCAACCTACACCCTCGGCCATCAATCTACCTCCCCTGGTTGTATACTCACCGCCCCTCCCCCGTACCGCTGTACGTCACACAGCAGCAACAGCTCCAGCGTCGGAGCAGCGGGAACGAAAGAATGGGGACCGAAACGAATCTGTTATCTATCAATATATCTTGGGCAATGGAATTACATATATATATATACCATTAGGGCGATTTTTTTTTCGACTATTTTTTTCTCTCAATCCCCATCCGAAATTTTGTTGGATATGTCGAAAAAGAAATGCCCTGAAAGTTACAGCCCTTAATATTAATTCTAAGTACTTTCCCAAAGCGTGAGAAGATTTTCCATCTATAATACACGTAAATCGAATTTTTTAATTTTTTTCAAATTTCTATAACCCAGCCGCATTTTATGCTATCATATTGTTCTTGGTTGCGATTTACTCGGAATAAAACAATCTAAAAAAGTGCTTAGTGTGGCGATAGTGTAAATTGTACTGGTGAGTTGGTACGGGTCACTGAAGTTGATTTTTACCCAAAATTCTCGTTTTTTTGCTGTTATCTCCAAAACAATTAACTTTACGAAAAAAATGTGAAGGAAAGATTTGTTGGAAATTTAATTTCCTACAAAAAAGGTCCTATTGACCCAATTGCTTAAATTAATATTTCTCGAGATATTGAACTTTAACTTATGAGTAGTATAAAATTTATAAAATATGAAATATTAAATAATAAAAAAAATTAAAAATAAAAATAGTTCAATAACTAAAGAAATATTGATCTAAGCAATTGGGTCGATAGGACCTTTTTTATAGGAAATTAAGTTTCCAACAAATTTTTCCTTCACATTTTTTCCGTAAAGTTAATTGTTTCGGAGATAACAGCAAAAAAACAAAAATTCTGGGTAAAAATCAACTTTAATGACCCGTACCAACTCACCAGTACAATTTACACTTTCGCCGCAAAAGGCACTTTTTTAGATTGTTTTATTCTGAGTAAATCGAAACCAAGAACAATATGATAGCATAGAATGCGGCTGAGTTATAGAAATTTGAAAAAAAAAAAAATTCGATTTACGTGTATTTTAGATGGAAAATCTTCTCACGCTTTGGGAAAATACTTAAAATTAATATTAAGGGCTGTAACTTTCAGGGAATTTCTTTTTCGACATATCCAACAAAATTTCAGATGGGGACTGAGAAAAAAAAATCGCCCTAATATACCATATATAATACTGATAAATTCGCATTAATTGTGAATGGGATATTTTCGTGATGCGGATTTAATTGAATCGTTAATAGCCTATGAAGGCATTCATTAAATTATTCGTTGGAATATTTTTGAAATTACATAAATCTGTAGTTAAAATGTCAATAATAATCTTGTTATCAATAATGATTTTCCACTCGTTGTTCAAAATATTATGACGATATTTCCTCGTGGCATGCGAAATGATATTACGGCAATGAGAAGGATATGGCACTCGAGGGTCCGATCAAGACTCATTTGGCGCTACTTACATTTCTCGTTTTTATTCATAAAGCCCATAATCTAATGAAACGTATTATACATATAGAAATAAATTAGCGAGCATTAAATTAACATTCGTGCAGCGCTATAACGTACGGATTCGCGTCGCGCTGCTACAAAAACCACACAGCAGAAAGGCTCCATAAATATTAAACGATGCACTATGTATTAATTAAAAAACAATTAATGATAATTCTCAGACAAAATTATGTGCATGTATTAAGCAGCGACGGAGATTGTAAATAAAATAAAAAATTGTAATTTTTTCGAACGTGTTTTGAGATCAGTTATTGATAGTTAATTTTCTGAACAATTGTTATCGAATAATTATATTAAATTGAAATGTTCTATCTCTACCGGCTTCATTTGAAGCGGAACAAAAGTGTTTGATATTTTTTTCGTAAAATAACAAATCACTTAGGTTTCCTTTTTTATCCGAGCGCTACAGGGGTTGCACAATTTTTTTTGGTCTCACTCCGTGGGAAGGCGCTATCTACAATTTTATAGGTAATGCATCATGGATGGCGCACGATACGAACCGTAATTTTCATTTACACTGTAAATAAGTACCAGCCCCTTGTACGTAGATACGATATAGTTCACCTATTCATATTAAAAAAGGGTTAATGTCAAGAGAAAAAAATATGGCCAAGTAGACATCCCGTTAATCATAACTATAAACAATGACAGCAATCGTTAGTTTAATGAATGACAACAAACGTTATTTCAAATCGTTGTTGTAACTAAGGATAACGATCAATGTTATAAATCGTGAATTCAGATAAAGATAATGATCGGATCGATAAGAGTATTTATTACAAGTAAAACAACGTGCAATGAAGGAGCTCTTTTTACTTTTCAGATTTGAGACGCTATGTCGAATTTGATAATAGCGGTACGCTGGTAAATATGATGCAAAGGGGACCCACTTCCGATTGACTTGCCTTTGATATATGTTGTCTAGGGACCCTTTCTGAACAACTTTTTCCTCTGACACAATTGGGGGTCGTTATTTATTAAAAAGTTATTAACAAATAAAGTTAATAATTCATATAGCTATTTTCCTTATAGCAACCAGTCCTAATCATCTTGTCCTTCACATGTGCTGTTAAGAATACCCCCCTGAGTAACATACCAAAAGTTTTATCCGTCCTCATTGTTTGTTAAAAAGTTATTAACAAAAGAAAATTCATAAATAGAATATTAAATACTTGCATGGCGGCCAGTACACGTATGACCGGAGGGGCTGCGGCCCCCCTGCCCCCACCGCATACCAGTCCATAGACGAACCAAAAACAACCCAAAACAACCCCAGTAACCTAAAGAAACAAACAGACGAACCCAACAAACAAACAAACAAACAAACAAACAAACGCAAAACCGAAAACCCAAACCAAAAACCCAAACCCAATAAACAAACAAATCCAAAACAAACCCAAACCAAAAAACCTAAACCCAATAAACAAACAAATCCAAAACAAACAATAAACCCAAATAACCTAAACAAACCAAAAACAACCGAAATAATCCAAACAAACAACCCAACTAAACAACCTAACCTAACAACCTAAAAGAACAAACCCAACAAACCCAACAAACCCAACAAATCCAAAACAAACCCAAACTAAAAACCCAAACCAAAAACCGAAACCAAAAACCGAAACCAAAAACCCAAACCAAAAACCCAAACCAAAAACCCAAACCAAAAACCCAAACCAAAAACCCAAACCAAAAACCCAAACCAAAAACCCAAACCAAAAACCCAAACCAAAAACCCAAACCCAATACCCAAACCCAGCGTATCGACAGTTTCTTCGACATTATAAATAGCCCTTGGACAAACCAAAAACAACCCAAAACAACCACAGTAACCTAAAGAAACAAACAGACAAACCCAACAAACAAACAAACAAATCCAAATCAAACCCAAAACCCAAACGAACAAACCCAACAAACAAATCCAAAACAAACCCAAACCAAAAACCCAAACCCAATGAACAAACAAATCCAAAACAAACCCAAACCCAATAAACAAACAAATCCAAAACTGTCGACCAGCTTATCAACAGTTTCTTCGACATTATGAGTACCATGTATCTGCTTCATCAAATAAATAATAAAAAAAACAAATAATTTTTTGTTTATATGTTTGTTTGCGTTGTTTTTGGGTTGTTTTTGGGCTGTTTTTGAGTTGTTTTTGGGTTGTCTTTGGGCTGGTGAGTGGAGGATTGCAGGGGGGTGAAGCCCCCCCTCTCATGCGTGTGCTGTTCACCATACACTGGAATAAGTAGTTCATGTTTCATTTATGAAACTTTTTTTGTTAATAACTTTTTAACAAACAATGAGCGACGGATAAAACTTTTTGTATGCTACTCAGGGGTGTATTCGTAACAACAAATGTGAAGGACAAGATAATTAGGACTGGCTGGTATAAGAAAAATAGCTACATGAATTATTAACTTTATTATTTAATAACTTTTTAATAAATAACGACCCCCAATTGTGTCAGAGGAAAAAGTTGTTCAGGAAGGGTCCCTACACAACATATATTAAAGGCAAGTCAATCGGAAGTGGGTCCCCTTTGCTCCATATTTACCGATACGCTCACGATTGCGTGCGATGCGTGGTTATACGCTTCACGATTTTCCGTGTTATCCCTACCCTGGGATAATGCCAAATTGCTAACGATAGTAATCGTTATTAATCACTTTTTTTGTACACCGGCCAGCTCGTCTACAGAAAAAAAAATCTATTAAACACGAACTAACATTGCCGTCTGAAAGTTCGTTAATGGTATTAATAATAAGATGCGAAACCGCAGATTATTTTTGGCGCAAGCATATCCTCTCATACGGACTTTAGCCGTTCGTAGCATCCCCTTCCGAATGCGACGAAAGTCTAATAACGAGTAAAAGAGTATGAAAGAGCAAGCGGAGACGAAGAGACGTCGATCTAGTTCTCTGGTCTAGCCCGAGCCAAAACGAGACTCTCGAGATTAGCCGTCTCCCGGTCTTCTTCCTTATACTCCCTCGCGCCCCTTATTTCTTTTCATCCTTTTTGCCCTAACCTTTCGTGGACACGATGGAAAGAGAACTGCGCTGGCTGTCGAGCTAGGAAGAAGATTAGCCGTTGCCAAGAGCTTCGCGGATAAGCCAGAGAGACACGTAAACCTTGAGTAAGTGAACGAGTGAAGATTGTGAACCCTGGAAAACTCAAGTTCTGGATTCTCATCAATTTCTGAGTCTTTCCGCTTTCTCTTTTCTCTCTTTCACTCTCGAAAATAAACGTTAAAGTGCTCTCGCGTTAGCAACGAGATTGCGTGCTCGAGGGCCTCTTCAGCCCGTATATTTGTGCCGGCAGTAAACAATCTTCGCTCCATCGTAAAAGACACTAAAGTATGTTCCACGGGGTGAAACAACCAGCGAGTGAGGAGTGAACCATCACACTCGAGCTTGAAGAGAGACGGGATGATGAGAATCAAGAGACAGCATTGAGATAAAGAGAGGGTGAGAAAGAGGACAATACAAATAGTCAAAGCAAAGCGTTAGATTAAAAAAAAACACATATATCCCCATATAGTTCACATTTACTTTATTAGGATGCGATCTCTTTCGTGCGATAATGAATATGAGCTTTCCCTATGGGATCTCTGAAATCTCATCGTGAAGAGACCAAACTTAATTTCCCGTCTTTGCCACTCTATGTTCGTTGGTAGCTACATCGTCTACACGAGAAGCCCTGCGTTGTCGTTCTCGGGGACGACGTGACAAAGCCATTGAATATTCATCGGCCAATAACGATCGGGATCTCGTGCTGCACGTATATCTGCGATGGAGCCGTCAATACGGTATTTAAATTTTACCTAACCAAGGATATATGATCTGACGCTACCTGAGATCTCACAGCATCACACAATTTGATATTACTCGTACGATACACAGTATGATATTTCTTCCGGTCTATACGCCTGTTGCGTATCCCCTGCAGCGCCGCCCTATCGGTAAGATCTGGCAACACAAGGGTGAACCAGCTGACCATGGAGACTAGAGTAAAGGAGTCCGATCTCTAATGGGGAACGGCCGAAAAAAGCGACCTCAAGGATTCAGCAAAAAGATGTCGCTGCGGTCACAAGTTGGTCCGAGTGAAGTGAGCAAGAAATAAACTGTACGTGGAACCTTGCTGAAGCTAGTCACCTACGGTCAATATACACATAACCCTTCGGTGTAATTCAGTGTAAACACGCGTCAACGTTAATATAACAGTTTTATGAAACTTTTAATTACTGCCAATCTGTAAAAGTAAGAACATAGAATAGCATTATATCGACTTTATAATATACTAACAAAAATTAATGAAATAGTATCATAAAGATTACAAAAAAAACCAATGTGATTTATACTTAACGAAATTTAATGTACAATAGGTGAGGAGATTGTGCATTGATTATTCCAGGATCAATAAGTAACTATAAAGACATCCCAGTTAAAAAATACAGACGATGAGCGTGTAATAAATAATGAGGTAGACATCGGGTTTAGGGGACCCCCCTCCGATTCCTTTCGTAATAGGCTCATCCGACGCGCTTTCGCACGCGAAACAACTTTTTCGTCTGACAAAATTGGGGGACGTTATTTATTTAAAAGTTATTAACAAATAAAGTTAATAATTCATACAGCTATTTTCCTTATACCAGCCAGTCCCAATCATCTTGTCCTTCACATTTGTTGTTAAGAATACCCCCTCAGTACATACAAAAAATTTTATCCGTCGTCCATTGTTTGTTAAAAAGTTGGTAACAAAAGAAGTTTCATAAACGAAAAATGACGTACTTATACTAGTGTATGGTGAACAGTACACGTATGAGCGGGTTCGCTGCGCCCCCCATGCACCCCCTACACACCAGCCCAAAAACAAACCAAGAACAAACCAAAAACATCCCAAACAACCCGTAAGTATAGTAAATAGCACATATATCCCTTGCTTATACGTTTGCTGCTCATCATACGAATACAAATATACATGAGTAAATGAGGGTGGGAAGGTGAGGCGTCGGTGGGTCCCGTATGGGGTGGGGGGTTGTTTAATTTGTTGTTTGTTATTTTTGGTTTGTTTTTGGGTTGTCTTTGGTTTGTTTTGGTTTGTTTGTGGTTTGTTTTTGGTTTGTTTTTTATTTGTTTTTGGTTTGTTTTTGGGCTGGTGTGTAGGGGGTGCACGGGGGGCGCAGCGAACCCGCTCATACGTGTACTGTTCACCATACACTAGTATAAGTATGTCATTTTTCATTTATGAAACTTCTTTTGTTACCAACTTTTTAACAAACAATGGACGACGGATAAAATTTTTTGTATGTACTGAGGGGGTATTCTTAACAACAAATGTGAAGGACAAGATGATTGGGACTGGCTGGTATAAGGAAAATAGCTGTATGAATTATTAACTTTATTTGTTAATAACTTTTTAATAAATAACGTCCCCCAATTTTGTCACAGGAAAAAGTTGTTTCGCGTGCGAAAGCGCGTCGGATGCGCCTATTACGAAAGAAATCGGAGGGGGGTCCCCTAAACCCGATGTTTACCTCATTATTTATTACACGCTCATCGTCTGTATTTTTTGACTGGGATGTCTTTATAGTTATTCATTGATTCTGGAATAATCAATGCACAATCTCCTCACCTATTGTACTTTAAATTTCGTTAAATATAAATCACATTGGTTTTTTTTTTTTGTAACCTTTACGAAACTATGTCATGGCAGGCAAAATAAAAGGACTGTTTTTTTCCAAAGCCCGCCATTTTGTTATTTATCCATGAAGTTTAACTTTAGTAGTTCCGACCAGAATGACATGTCTATAGATTAAGAATTATCAAGAATTTTTGATTTCAGATAACATCAAGAGCCAAAATCACCGGGGCCACCCACGCGCTTTTTTTTCGAGGTGCCAACTTCGATCAATAATAATAATAATAATAATAAACTATTAAATAAAAAAAAATTAAAAAAATTTTGTATCTTTAAGGCGGTAGTCTGGTCTAGAAATTTGAAAAAATCGATTTTTTTTTTTCATTTTCTTATTTCTTAGACCTTTCTTCGTATGATCCTGAATACCGTTTATTGATATTTCAAAAATTAGCCGAGAAATAAAAATTCTAAGCAAGCCGCGCGCTCAGGTAGCGCGGTCGGGAAGCAGCTAACGCAGAGGCTACTGAGTCGCTCATTTAAGGCCTTACATACGTCGAGAATTTTAAAAAAATCGATTTTTTTTTGTTTACAGATTATTATTCCTTATAGTCTTAGGCGTATTTCTGTGTAAGCTGATTGTAAAAATTCCCCATAGTTCAAAAGTTATTGTAGATAATGTGACTGCCCGACGAAAGGACAAAGGTCTGACGCGCGCCTACCGGAGTTGAGTTGTTTGAGGCAGCTGGCCTCAAAAAAAAAATAAACAACAACAATTTTTTACTGACAAGGAAGGCGTACAATATGAAGCTGGAATGGGAGATTAGACGTAAGTTAACTAAATAAACTTAAAAAATTCATAAAGTTCTTGCTCCAGCCGCGCGCGACTTCGAGCGAAACGCGCTTGAAACTTTAAACGCGTTTTTCTCAAAACTACTTTTTCTGACACGGTCGGCATGATAACTCGTACGGTTTTTAATATTTTTTGATGATTTTTTTTTTTTAACATTCGGAATTGTTTTTTCTGTAGTCTGTCGAGCCGGATTTTAAAAATTATAATTAGAAAATTTTATAAAAACAATTAAAGTGTGACTTTTTTGACACAAACTTAACATTTTTTTTTAAATTACCGTAAATTTTTTAATTTTTCGAATTTCAAAAATCCGGCTCGACAGACTATAACTACTACCTTATTTTACAAGAATTTCTTTACATTTTGCTGATCCGTCAACATTTGAGGAAGAAATACTGCTGACCGTGGAGCAACTTTTTTTTTACAGTGCTTCAAAAAATGTGATTTTTCATGTTGTAATTTTTGAAAAAAAAAATTGAAAAAAATTTTTTTACAAACTTAACACAGTAATGAACAATGTGTAAGAATTTTTTTATCAATTTCTATTTCTATCCCTCCTAAAAACAGTTTTTCGTTCGGTACGTTTTCGGTACCGCTGGACGTATGTCAGGCCTTAACGGTGTCAAAACTTTGAACGCGTTTATCTCAGAACTATGTTTTTCAAATCGGCGCCCACGATATCTCGATAACCAATGGACCGATCGAGCTCAAATTTTGCACGTACCTTAGGCAGCCTGTTCCTGAGGACTGGTAGCAGAATTGAGTCGAACAATAATTTTGCCGACATTTTATAACTCGTCGAATACCCGAAAATGTATGAAATTTCATTAATAAAAGTTCAACCGGCCGCCATTTTGTCAAAAATTTTTTTTAAGTACCAATTCTGCTACCAGTGCTCAGAATACTCATACAGATTGAGAATATATATATTTTTTTTTCTCAGATGCATACAACATCGTCCAGAGTGGGCGCCGATTGAGGCGGCTTTCGGCGCACCATGTTGCAACAAGGCAAAAACTACATGAAAATATTTAAAATAATTTTTTTTTAAATGTACAAGTATTCTCTAAGGATCAATAAATGCAGGTGTACATTTCCATCAAGACAACTTCAACGGTTTAAAAATTATTGCACATTAGAAACGACGTCAAAAATCTCGCTCTGGACCAGACTACCGCGTTAATATGTAAATAAAAACATCCTAAATATCCAAAGCAATTCATTTTTATTTTCCTACAAAAAAACGCCCTCCAAAAAAGACATGAAAATCGGCTGAAGTCACCAGACTACTACCTTAAGTAAAATGGGCGGGCGATGGAGGTCGTGTCCGACACGCTGTAAGCGTGACGAAGAGAACCTTGTAGTACGAGATTCATACATAACATACGCGAGCAGCCACAACTGCCTATCTGACTGACTCTGACTGACGTCGAAATCGATTTCTCACACGGAAACTTCACTTCCATATTATATCTTTTACTCATATATACATAGCGCATGTACATTCGTCTCGTTCGCTACTAGCGTGTTGACACGTCGTCAACGGTAAGCTAAATCCGCTCGCATTTCCATGGCGAGGAAAATGAAAGTACGAGGAGGTGTGAAGGGATATCCGGGAAAATCACAATGAAACGATAATGCTAAATTATAAACCGTGCGCCACCGTGCAAACCATTTCATCAAATGACTTTGCACGTACGAGGTGTGTAAACTAAGTAACGAGACTGATTCTTTTAATTTTTTTTATTCAAATAGAATTACAATTTTCTATTGTCATTCTCAAAATAATTTCCTTCCGAAGCCACACAGCGCTGGAGACGGTTCTTCCAATCCTCATAGCAGTGCTGGAACCCCGATACTGGAATAACCTTCAGCTGGTCGGTTACAGCCGTTTGAATGTTTTCGAGTGTCCCAAAATGAGTACCCTTGAGATGATTTTTCGATCTCGGGGAGAGAAAAAAGTCACAAGGACTCGAGTCAGGCGAATAAGGAGGCTGAGGAGCAACGGGAATGTTTTTACTGGCCAAAAACTCGTTTATTAAAATTGCTGTGTGACAGGGAGCATTATCGTGATTTTTCTCATCCCCAATTCATTGATCAAAATCTGATCAACGGTGGTATGAGTCAAATTCAACTCTTCCCCGATCATTCTGACTGTCAACCGACGATCTGAACGCACAAAATCCCGGATTCTGTCGACATTTTCATTGGTTCTTGAAGATGAAGGCCTTCCGGTTCGTGGTTCATCTTCGATCGACTCTCTTCCTTCTGAAAATGCCTTGAACCACCGAAAAACCTGGGCTCTTGACAAAACACTGTCTCCGTAGGCCTGCTGAAGTTTGGCAAGAGTTTCCGTTGCACTGTGCCCAAGTCTGAAGCAAAATCTGATAGCACACCGTCGCTCGAAATTGATGTCACTCATTTTTAGAACACAATAGAAAAAACTGTTTAACAAAAAAAATCGCTACGGACAACCAAATGACTCGAGCGAGTTCAAACCCGTACTGAAGGCGTATCACATGTACCCCTGCCGCCCCTCCAAGCCCAGCGCCTCAATTGTTGCCAGATCGAACGCTACGTTTGCCAGTCTCATTACTTAATTTACACACCTCGTATACGTACACACGACTTATACTCTCCCTTCGTATGGAGGAAAATAAATATTCAATTTTTGAATCGCGTTAACGATTCGCCTCGTTTAGCCTCAATTCCCATGAGCGACCGTTAATTCCCTTATCTCGCTCGGATGATAAGTGAGCAAAAAAGTCCATTAGTTTTTTTGATAATGACGTTTTATCATATGTTTCACATGAAATTTAAAAATTCAACCCGAGGCGATAAATCACAGGGGGTGCGATTTTTTTTTCCCCCCGCTAAAATGATCGGGAGGAAGGTGGAGAAGGAGAGCTAAATGAGTTTGCGATAATATACAACTTCGTTTATAAGTAGAGGGTTGAGCCGATGTTGTAGGGGTTATGAGCCATCGTATCGCGTTCGATTCACCACAGAAGGGTCTCGAGAGGTGTAGGGAATAAAGCAGCAACGCAACAACGTCGCATCACTTCGGCTGGGAAAGATTAATCGTGTTTTCTGCACCGCAACGGCCGAGGAGGATCACAGTCATATGCCCGCCGCGAATTTATTAAGAAAAGTCTCGTTCAGAGAGATGGTGAGAGAAAAATGGAAAATTGACGAAGAAGAGGGAGACAGTAATGTTAAAAGTTTGTCGAGAATATTTCGTTGAAAATTACCAGCTATAATTGTTATTATTAGATAAAAATAAATTTATAGTTTTAAATGTTGAATTTTTTTCCACTATTAGTTTGTTTTGTTTTTTCGCAATAATAATTAAATTGTAAGCTAACACGGCTGCTAAAAGTTGTAACAAAAAAAAGAAATTAATATCCTCATAAACAACTGAGCTTATGCACCACCCTCCTGACTTTTATACTCGTACTATTTACTAAAGACTAACGATATATTACTCCGAAAACGTTTTAGTCGATCGTTCTCGCTCGATTATCGTTTTAATAATTTCGCAATCCGTTCGCGGCTCGCAAATGAATGAAACGAATGAAGCGTACATAAACGAATATCGTGTTGGGCAGAGCGTTGATAGAAGGTCTTAACGAGGATATCGATTCGATGCGTGTGATGTTACTTTAATGCGAGGATCGTTAAACGCCGGCTGTATAATAGCTCTCGTAAATATTGATTTCTCTTTATTCTTATATGTTTCTACATTCATTAGTTGGGCATTCGGGCTCGGTGGTCGTCGTCATTATTCCCTTTTCCTGCACGAGAAAATCGGATATTTCGCTCGTCCAACATCATTGCAGGGATATATGTCGCTGTCTGATGCGACGGTTTCCAGCGAGCACATTGAACCTCATATATATATATACTTATCGTATTTCCGTGTGGCGACTCGCGAGAGCCTCGTTATCTGCCTCTTCAACTCGGTGAAGCTCCCCTGCCTGTAGATTACACCACGTAACCCCGGACAATCGTGATAACGCGTTATACGTTGTTCAACAGGAACTTGAAATATTGATTTCGTACTATCAAGTATCTCATAGATTTAGTATTTATTTATTTATTTTTCTTCTTCGTTTCATTTAAAGCTCAAGCCCTATCATTCGTGTGATTAACAATTGTTAGTTATGCTTGCTCGTATAATATGGATAAAATATATTTTTATCGACGTTATACATTTAAAACAAAAGTGAGCCGTCATGGGACGTCTGGTAGATGTGAAACATCCAACATCTTGAGAATACCGTGTGGGATATGTGGCGTAGAGAATTAAAAAAAAAATAACAAGAAAAGTAGCTTTTGATTTTCTTCTGTAATTTTTATTTGGTTGCTTCATCTGTTAATTCGGTTATAGTAGCAGTCGTTGCTGCGTTTGATTCGACGAAATTAACAATCGGTCGATGATAGCTGAAGTATAAAACGAATGTTTTAGATGTCATGTTTTCAAGATATCTATAGAACATTCCATATATAGTCGTGCCATACCTTGTAGTAGGGTCATTTGCGCAGTTGCGCATGATCAACTGAAATTCATTTTGGAGAAAATTTATGAGTAGCAATGATTCAGCTTTGGCAAAATTAACATTGAAATCCCCTACTAAAACTAATGGAAGTCGATGTAAATTTGCTCCTAATAGCATTGAACCAGCTGGACTATATTTGAGTAGTTCTTCGTGTAAAAATCGTATGGTATTGTGAATTTTTTGGTTTGGGGAAATATACGAGGTGTGTTAAATAATTATCGCGACTTTTGAATTTCCGCGGGCTATGTACATTCGATTTTCGATTTTTTTGTGGCGTTAGGTTGGTACTCGTGTCCCTCACTTATGCTGAAAAAATCGGCCATTTTGAATGTTTAGTTAATTGTTGACAGCTGTTTTGGTTAGACGTGTTTTGGCTTGTCTTCGATTTTTGCCTATTCAAAACCTAACGACCTAACGACGAAACCTGACGGTTTTTTTCAACCTAACGATTATGCGAGATGTAATGACATCCAATGAATCTCTATTCTGATAAATAGCTGCACCAACAGCTCTAACATTATTGCGTTTGAAGTGAACAATACAATCAACATTGGGGATGTCGACGTTTTCTTCATTACCAAGCCATGTTTCACTCAATAATAAGAAATTACTATTGTTAACGATCGAATCTTGTAGATCTGGGATATGCTCTCTCAGACTTTGACAACTCAACGTGAACAACGACAAACCCTTTCTTGATGTTATGAAATTTGATACTAATCCTTGGAGTGTCTCGAGTCTATTAAGCGATAAGCTTTTAAATTCTTCTTGCAACGCTACAACTGATGGGTCAATTCGTACCGTGGTAGAATTTTAGATCAATATTACGTGTATACATGTATAAGCCTTCAATACTTTTTACTCGCGATAGGGCTACATACAAGGGGGGACACAAAAAAAAATGGGTAATTTCGCTGCAACGGGGAGGGAGAGGGGGGAACCCATTGCTCGACCAGGTGTCCGTTGGGGACACGTCTCCTCAGTTAGTGTGCGAAGTTCTGTCGCCGTGAGTGCATCGGTTCGCCCGTGGGAATTTTTGTAGTGAAATTTTGTTTCCTGTTGGGGAAATCGCGCCGCGGAAACTACTGTAATGCTTAAGACTGCTTATGGAGATGCTGCCCTAAGTAAAACCAGAGTCTACGAGTGGTTTTCACATTTTAAAAATAGAGAAATGTCAATTGAAGACCAACCACGTTCGGGACGCCCCTCAACGTCAAGAAGTGACGAAAACGTCGACAAAATCAATGCTCTCATTCGTGAAGACCGTCGCCGAACCATTGATCAACTCTGTGAGATGTCTGGGATATCATGAAGTTCAATTCAGAGGATTTTATCCAAAGATTTGCACATGAGCACAGTTGCAGCCAAATTTGTCCCTCGCCTTCTCACAGACGAGCAAAGGGAGCGTCGACTTCGGGCATGTTTTGAACTTCAAAATCAGCTCGAAGAGGACCCTGAACTTTTTTCCAAGGTGATTACTGGTGATGAATCGTGGTGCTATGGATACGACCCGGAAACAAAGCAGCAACCAAGCGTTTTGCCACTGTGGAGGAGGTAAAACAAAAATCGCTGGAAGGCCTAAAGAACATCCCGATAAGTGAATTTGAAAAGGGTTTTGAACTTTGGAAGGATCGTTTGCAGAGGTGCGTTGTGGTCAAAGGAGAATACTTTGAAGGTGATCAAAATTTGGTGTAAAAATATTAAAAAATAAAGAAATTATGACGAAATTCCCGTTTTTTTTGGGTCCACCCCTCGTATAATAATTGTATAGAATGAGTTTTCTTATATTCATAAACAATTTCGCTGTAAGTCCCCCCTTGAGACTTATGGTGGGCACATCCAGGGCTGGGATTCTGTACTTGTCTACCGACGACTATCGGTGTCGTTAACGAGCGATAGCCTATGAGAGTCGCGCCTTTCCGCTGGAATCTTCCTTGCAATTGGCTGTTGCTGGCCAGCGCCAGACACTATGATATTGCGTCTGGTTCAGAATCGCCCCTCGGCATGCGCAATCAACCCGTGCGCAGAGTTGAGTAGAGTGGAGCGTCACCACGACGTGCCATCGACGTTCCCTATCGACCGATTTACTCCCAACGCGCGTAAACATGTTTCACATCAAAGACCGTTAAATCTTACGGTCGCTTCGTCGTATCGTACGTTTACTGGTGGGACAGTGGAAATAGTCGGCTCCGGTCAGACGCGAGCTCGCCAAGCAAAATGTTTGTGCATTAATTAAATTCGACTCGACGATGATGTAGAAGTGGGTTTATATTCGTACGTTTAAGCGTCGTTGTAATACTCTCGTATTGATACAGATGGGAAATGCAGGATGTTGTACCGTGTATACTATAAACTAACGGTATAACGAGACGCATAAAGACGCGGTTGCAGTCTGATTAAACGATGAAATTATACCGTGTATACGAGAGTGTTATACACGAGACGAGTGTATACGCTAGACTCGATGGCAACAAATTCACGAGATGACCAACGTGAAACTTTACGCTTCTCATAAACTACGGATATTTCTTGCTTTTCGAATTTTCGAATCGCACCGCAGATTATGCACATTCACGTGCAATATGATGATACGGAGGGGGATTTTTTTCATTTGCGAGACAAAAAGAGGGCGATAATGACACTATCAAAGTTTTGGGCCAAGCCGACAGCGATATTAATGATAGTGAACCAAGGAATATTGGGGTGAGCTTGAGGATAAGCGATTCAGGATGAGGGAGGCGCGACCCAGGGTTAGGGCGAGCTGATCATATCCAGTTTTGAAAAACTTAAACGTTTCCAAACGTACGAGGTGTGTAAATTAAGTAATGAGACCGATTTTTTTCATTTTTTTTTATCCATATAGAATTACAATTTTATATTGTCACCCTCAAAATAACTTCCTCCCGAAGCCACACAGCGCTGGAGACGGTTCTTCCAATCCTCATAGCAGTGCTGGAACTCCGATACTAGAATAGCCTTCAGCTGGTCGGTTACAGCCGTTTAAATGTTTTCGAGTGTCCCAAAATGAGTTCCCTGGAGGTAATTTTTCAATCTCGGGAAGCGAAAAGAGTCACAAGGACTCAAGTCAGGCGAATAAGGAGGCTGAGGAGCCACAGGAATGTTTTTACTGGCCAAAAACTCGTTTATTGAAATTGCTGTGTGACTAGGAGCATTATCGTGATGGAACACCCAGTTGTTTTTAATGTTTGGTCTCACACGAATGACCCTTTTTCGAAGTTTTTCAAGAACCTCCCGGTAAAAGTGTTGATTGAGCGTTTGGCCTTAAGGTACAAACTCTTTGTGGACGATTCCGTGGGTATCGAAAAAACAAATCAGCATGCATTTCATCTTCGACTTGCTCATTCTCGCTTTTTTGCCTTCCGCTTCGTGGTTCATTTTCGATCGACTCTCTTCCTTCTGAAAATGCCTTAAACCACCGAAAAACCTGGGCTCTTGACAAAACACTGTCTCCGTAGGCCTGCTGAAGTTTAGCAAGAGTTTCCGGTGCACTGTGCCCAAGTCTGAAGCAAAACCTGATAGCACACCGTTGCTCGAAATTGATGTCACTCATTTTTATAACACAATAGAAAAAACTGTTTGACAAAAAAAATCGCTACGAACAACCAAATGACTCGAGCAAGTTCAAACCCGTACTGAAGGCGTATCACATGTTCCCCTGCCGCCCCTCCAAGCCCAGCGCCGCAAGTGTTGCCAGATCGAACGCTACATTGCCAGTCTCATTACTTAATTTACACACCTCGTAATCTACTTTTCTCCTTACTATAGACTTGTAAACCAAATGTTCAATCTACAATTTCCGATTCTTTTGTAATGTAATTGCGCGCCGCGAATACCAGCACAATTTTGTCTATTTTCCGGGTATAATGAAAAATAAAAAGTTGCGTGTGCAGCACCGTGCACATGATTGGAGTGAAACTTCTTAAAAAATAAAGAAAGAGAATAAGAGAGATTTAGTGTGAGAGACAGAGAGAGAGAGAGAGAGAGAGAGAGAGAGCATTTCAAAATAAATACAATAATACAAAATTTGCATAAAAAATATTCGGTTTATTCAATATTTACATTATCATTGGTTGGTGCTTCAATTGGTAATAATGATATTAATGGTTTATGATAACCAAAATATGAAATATATGTCCGTGATTCGATGTTTTCGAGATAACGTGTAAAAATTGCATCTATTGTAGTTCCCGATTTTGTTGTTGACTCGTTGGGTTTATTGTTCATGTACAGACCAAATTTTTCGCGAAGAAAGTTAGTTAGCGGTAAAGAATCATTTGATGCAAAATTTATGTTAAAATCTCCCGGGATTTTATCTTCACCTCTTCCAAGAGCATCACCACCTGTATAACTGTAAACCAGTAGGGAACGGTGTATGAAATATATTATATCGGCGAGACGTTGGTTCTCACGCATTTCAACTTGGTTTTCTTCTAAATTCACTTGAGATGCTCTTTGAATAGCAGATCCAACTGCGGCTGGATTCTCAAGAGCCCTTATTCGCGCTCCGTATTCACGAATACGTTCTGCTCCGGATTTGGCTGTCTTTCCCACCTTCGAGACGTTTTTTACTTCTCGTCTTTCTCGGGATGGTTCATTTACTTTTTTTGGCATGGCGAAATCTGTAGAGTAGAAAAACGCATGTAAAGTTATGTCATTTAATCGTAATTTATATATAATTGTATTTTAGTGAGAAACTTTGTTGAAAAGAGCAATTTTAAATGCCATATTAAATTCAAGTCGAATCGAGCGCCAACGCTCAGAGCGTCTGAGCGTCCAACTCGAACCCACCTATAATGTAATACTAGGGCCCGGATCAACAGCGTGAATGCTCACCGACGCACATAACTCTGTGTGGGTGCGTGTGCGTGCGACGCCAAGCGCGCTCGCACATGCAATTACGTGCGTCGGTATGCATTCGTGCTAGGAAGTCACATTTCTATCCATATATAACTTAAAAATTTGAACAGCCTCGCGACATAAATATTAATTGATATATATTACTTACATATATCACAGCGATGAGTAAAATTATTTTCTCGTTCACCAATAACGCCTCTCTCACCGACTGATGCGTTATAGTATGGACTACGACGGACTCGTATAGGATCAAACACGTGGCGTAAATCAACTCTCTATAATTTTTTCACGCAGTATAAGTTTACACTTAGTATAAGTTATACTTACATAATAACTCTTCACGGATATAATCAAACAATTACAGTACACACACGTAAAAAATGTAAATAATCACAAAACACAAGGATAAATATTAATTATAAAGCACACGCGTAGTACCTCAGCTGTACATATACAGCGTCTGACTGACGCATACATCTATAACGCGCGCATGCGCGAGCCTATCTTATTCTATCGCTTTGTATCGTGTATACGTCGCTCTCTTTTGCTCTACTCCCGTAGCATCGGAATACATAACCGTCTTTTGCCCCACTCCCGCGACATCGGTATACATAGCTCTCCTTTGCCCCACTCTCGTGGCATAAGAATACATAAAGCTCTCTTTCGCCCCACTACCGTAGTCTCGGAATATATAGCTCTCTTTCTCCTTCTCTCTACATAACTGGCAACAACGCGCTCGCTTCGCTCGCGCTTGAATGTTTCATATTTCGAACTTGTCCTTTAGATTAAGGCCTTACATACGTCGAGAATTTGCAAAAAATCGATTTTTTTTTGTTTACAGATTATTATTCCTTATAGTCTTAGGCGTATTTCTGTGTAAGCTGATTGTTAAAATTCCCCATAGTTCAAAAGTTATTGTAGAACCGGAAAATGCGAACCGGCTGAAACACGCTCGAATCAACGCCACCAAAGCAACAAAAGAGGCCAGAACAATTCGTCGATTAGAAAAAAATAAACAACAACAATTTTTTACTGACAAGGAAGGCGTACAATATGAAGCTGGAATGGGAGACTAGACGTAAGTTAACTAAATAAATTTAAAAAATTCATAAAGTTCTTGCTCCAGCCGCGCGCGACTTCGAGCGAAACGCGCTTGAAACTTTAAACGCGTTTTGCTCTATAGTCTGTCGAGCCGGATTTTTAAAATTATAATTAGAAAATTGTATAAAAACAATTAAAGTGTGACTTTTTTGACACAAACTTAACATTTTTTTTCAAATTACCGTAAATTGTTTAATTTTTCGAATTTCAAAAATCCGGCTTGACAGACTATAACTACTACCTTATTTTACAAGAATTTCTTTACATTTTGCAGTTCCGTCAACATTTGAGGAAGAAATACTGCCGACCGTGGAGCAACCGTTTTTTTTACAGTGCTTCAAAAAATGTGATTTTTCATGTTGTAATTTTTGAAAAAAAAAATTGAAATAAATTTTTTTACAAACTTAACACAGTAATAAACAATGTGTAAGAATTTTTTTATCAATTTCTATTTCTATCCCTCCTAAAAACAGTTTTTCTTTTGGTACGTTTTCGGTACCGCTGGACGTATGTAAGTCCTTAAGAATCAACTGCAAATTCTTATAGATACTTTTTCCCAAACGGCACAACGAATTTTGTCACCATACTGCAGTCGCTAAGATTATTTCGTCTCGATCGGTTGTCATTCCGTTAAATATTACATAATTTATTATAAGGTTTTTAAATTATGAGAATTGCATTGGACGAGAGTCAATAATCTATTGAATCATTGATCTTATTGAATCTTTGTATGCTATAGATGTTGTTTCATGGTGAACGAAATCGTGTTTGAATTACGCGCGCTTTACGACAACCATTCAGATTGACGATAAACGGGCTTCATAATTCGATATATTTATCTCGCATTTCTTTATTATATAAGGTTTTTAAATTTTAAGAATTGCATTGGCCGCGAGTCAATGATCTATTGAATCTTTAATCTTATTAAATCTTTGTATACCATAGATGTTGTTTCATAGTGAACTAAATCGTGTTTGAATTACGCGCGCTTTACGACAACCAATCAGATTCACGATAAACTGGCTTTAAAATTCGATATATTTATCTCACATTTCGAGAGTTTCGAGAATCGAGTGCCATTGTCTTTTTTAAGAAAGGATATCTTTCTTCTCTCTCGTGTAACGGAAAGTGCCTAAACGTGACGCGTCCTTGAAATTTCACTCGCCGCCCAAGAAGTTTCACTTCAAAAATATCGTTTGTGTACATAGGTACAACATAAAAAAAATATATATATATAAAGTGGCGCCCTGAGTGGAGAATAGAAAACGTTTATAAACCTTTACATCAGCCCTTCGCGAACGCTCCTGTTTTGCCTGTTTCCATTCTGCAAAGTAGAATAAATGTTTCTCGATGGATTATCGATCGTGTGCGGAACGGAGAGTGCAACTTCCGATGGGTCTTCTGTTGGGGGGTTGACACGCGGGTGAGCTCAGAGAGCTCCTGAGCGTTTTCCGACACGTTGCATCAACACGTATATCACTCTTCGCATCCTCAAGTGGCCGAACGACATACACACACACAAAAGCAATTTTAAAGACCATCCCTCGTCCCCGATACGTGGAAGTGAGAGTTGATTTTTATCACGTATCGAAACCAGCGAAAAAATCGATCGGAAAATATCGTTGCAATTTTATTGTTTTACTTTATTGAAAAGAAAACGGAATTTACTTTATTGAAAAGAAAACGGATACTTGATTTACACGGAATTGATTAATCTAGCGATGTTGCTGACTTGAAAAAGTAATGTGGCGCTTATTTTGTTAGTAGAACATTGCTTCAAAAAATACAACCTCGATGACATTAACGAACAAATTCGAAATGCGATGAAAGTGCGTTTGAAAAGTTCAAGTCGATTTTTGTAATCGAACATTCGTCGATAAATAAGAATGTCACTCGTGAAAATCGCACGTACAAGATCCCGAGGGACTAAAAGCGATCAGGTTCCTGTCCACGTGAACTGTTCATCAAGAAGTTATTTCGAGTACAAGTTTGGTCGAGATGACCGAACAATTCGGTGGCGCGAAGGAAAACAGATAAACAGAGAGAGACAGAAGAATTCCCTCAAGATAGCCTCTGCTTCGCTCTTATGCCCACGGAATTAATCGGCTTTACTTGGAACAAACAAAAGTGAGAAGCTCAGGGAATCGCTCATTCTCCACCTCGCACCCTCCGCATCCCTGTGCCGAATCCGTCGGCTGAGAAGGTACCGAAGACAGACAGCTTTAGGGGATGAAAAGCAGGAAGCGGTCGACGTGGCTCTTGCGAAGTTGTTTACCAAAACACAATATCAAAGTTACTGAGTTTCTTGCCAACTGGATTAAGTCGAACAAGAGCTACGTTTGATCGGTATAACTATGTATCATTACACCGTTGTTTCACGATTCTCTTTTCTACTGGGCAATGCTCTAACCACTCGAAATAGAGGCAAAACAGCTATTATTTACATAAAACGCCCAATATGGTGTCGTAGTCTGTAGCTTTCAGTGTCGAGCTTAAGGGTGAACACCACTGTGACCCCCTGTTTTTTTTCACATTTTTCAAGAATTTTTTTTTGTGGGAAAAAAAAGAGATATTCGAAAAAAATTTTTGGGTTTTGTTTCTTGTTTATTAATGTATCAAAAAATATTTTTTTCACATTTTTCACGCCGCATGGTGGCGCTGGAGAAGCTCTCGCGTCAGGTGCTGTCATCTCCGCGGCACGCAGCAGAACTCTCTTCAACGTCGATCTGTAAAAAAATACCGAGTGTTTTCGTTAATAATATGATATTTTGACGAGAAGTACATAGGAATTTGGGAAAATATTGTTTTAAAAAAAATAGGCACGCCTTTGAAATTAAAGTTAATTTCAAAGGCGTGCCTATTTTTTTTAAAACAATATTTTTTCAAATTCCTATGTACTTCTCGTCAAAATATCATATTATTAACGAAAACACTCGGTATTTTTTTACAGATCGACGTTGAAGAGAGTTCTGCTGCGTGCCGTGGAGATAATATTTTTTTTAAAACAATATTTTTCCAAATCCCTATGTACTTCTCTTCAAAATATCATATTATTAACGAAAAGACTCGGTACTTTTTTTCAGATCGACGTTGAAGAGAGTTCTGCTGCGTGCCGCGGAGATGACAGCACCTGACGCGAGAGCTTCCCCAGCGCCACCATGCGGCGTGAAAAATGTGAAAAAAATGTTTTTTGATACATTAATAAACAAGGAACAAAACCCAACAAATTTGTTCGAATATCTCTTTTTTTTCCCACAAAAAAAAAATTTTGAAAAATGTGAAAAAAAACAGGGAGTCACAGTGGTGTTCACCCGTAAAACAAAACTGAGACTACACGACGTAGGAAGATCGAGAAAAAAGAGGAAAAAGAGAATAGTCACATCGGATGGTAACACTATGAAGACAAATTTCCTGTCGATTGTAAACGATGGACGAACCCGATGCGCTGTACGCATGGTCCTTCGTAGATAGAATCTCAGGAAATCTGAGGAGTTGGCAAGTAAATGTCGCCGCAATTATGACCTATTATTTGTTTGTAAAGCTTTTTCTTTAAATAAAATCGGAGAGGATTTTATGCAGTTTTGCGCGAGACACTTTGGTGCGTTGATGGGAGAATCCACGAGGGCGAACTTTGGGGAAATTGACTTTATAACATAGCGGAAGCTGGTGTGAACTCAATGCAAGTGTGGCTGTGTGGCAATCTTTGATATTGCCAACGATATGTATGGAAGACTTCCTATAATTACTTCCTAGTTACCAGGCTCAGCCGTTATCTAGAACCCTTCGGAATAATGCGAAAGTTCTTTCTCCGTCTTTATCCCTTTACTGGCTTCTATCTCCGCGCCATACTTCGACTTCACAGAGTTCCGGACTCCGCATCATCGGTCGAGGAAGCTTCGGAAAAGCTCTCGCACGGAGGAAACCAAAGTTGTTCCGGAGTATAATAGTTATGATAATACGTCTCAATTAATGAAACTAGAAAGAATTTCCAATTAGGCAAAGGGAACAATTATCATCAGGTTGCTTTTTTTTTTAAATTAATTAATTGTACATCGAAAAGAGATAAATTGTACGAGCATACATACATTTTTCTTTTTGCATGCACGCTCTCGCTGGTCTTTCCACATACCAGGTGTCCGTTGGGGACACGTCTGCTGAGTTAGTGTGCGAAGTTCCGTCGCCGTGAGTGCGTCGGTTCGCCCGTGGGTATTTTTGTAGCGAAACAACTTTTTCCATTTCGGCGAAAACGTGATGGCCGATTGTCGGGAGCAACATTGGAAGGATCGTTTGCAGAGGTGCGTTGTGGTCAAAGGAGAATACTTTGAAGGTGATCAAAATTTGGTGTAAAAATATTTAAAAATAAAGAAATTATGACGAAATTCCCGTTTTTTTTTGGGTCCCCCCTCGTAACGACCCGAAACCTACTGCCATGAAAACGAGGGAATGGTTACTCTATAATATCCGCAAACAATTCATTACACCACCACAATCTCCGGACATCAATCCTATTGAAAATGTATGGTACTTGATGGATGTAGAAATTAGAAAAAGAAAAATAACAAACAAATCCGATCTCCAAAGAGTGCTTTTAGAAGAATGGACGAAAATAGCAAAAGAAACAACGCAAAAGCTAGTATGCTTAAAAGACTCGAGGCAATAATTGAAGCAAAAGGGATGCACACCAAATATTAGTTATAATTAACAACTATGATGATGTAGGTTTTCACTATAATCGTAAGTGTATGAATACTTTTTTTGCCCGATAATTTTCGTTTTTTTTGGCATAATTCTACTATTATTCGTGGGAAAAAATTCTGCATTTCCAGTTTATCTCTCCACCTGATGTACTATTAAATAAAATTGGCTTTCTTTGCGTATCGCTTATGTCTATAAAGTTATTGCAAAAAAAAAAAGGTGTATGAATACTTTTTTGACCCATTGTATATATTCGAAATTATGTCTACGCTGATAAGTTTTGGTTGCTAGAAGCAAAAAAATTTCGTTGTGGCAACAAAATTTTGTTCCACTAACCAAAATTTCGTTGATTATCTGTGACTTTTTTCTTACTGTACCTATCTCGAAATTCTGGAAGCTACATTCGCCAAATATAACATTGGAAATTTGCGCCAATAACGAATTTCATGGCCAGGATGTTGCTCTATATATGTTAGGGTGGACGCAAGGGGAGCCAAAGGACATTTGTAATTTAATTATTGGCGAAGGCTTGTCGAACGGCTCGTTCTCGAATCTCCTAATGGGAACACTGATGTATTACGAATCGACGACACTGAGCAACCCTTCATCCTGTACATGATTGAATCACCGACGGAGGGAAAACGGAGCCGAGCTTTCAGGCTCTACGTCATATTCCATGCGGGCTCGGAGGCGCGATAGACCTACAGACTTCTCGCTGTGTTGCGATCTTCTCCAAAGGTCTAACAAGGACAGAGACTCGAGAAGGCTAACAACACGACTACCACGACAATATCGATCTCACAACTTTTCCCTTGGCTTTTCTCGTTCGCGACATAGGGTGCACCATTGATGCGATAATTAATTGAGAATACTGCCTTTTTATACCGACGACTCCATCATTTTCCCAAAATTACTTCATTCGGATAATCTTATCCATCAATATATACACACGAATGATAAAATGGGTTTGAAATGGATTTCTGAAAAAAAATAATTATACACAATTGTTTCCAATTTCAAAAAACCACATACCACCGATTCCCCATACGAATATCCATGCTTCACGCTATTCATAGTAGCTGTCAAACGTTGTCGAATTAAGGGGAGAAATAGGGTTAGACGGTTCAAAAAATCGATATTTTTTTATTTCATAAATTGTTAGTAAAACTATTGAAAAATATGGTCCAAAATTTTTAATGAAAGTTCCGACTCGTTCTATCGTTATAAGCCATTAAAGTGAGTAGCTCTCCTTCAGGCCCCGAGCTGCGCCACGTGTATAACCGTGTTTTTCTGAAAACGACTTTTTTTTAACTTGCGTACACGCTAGTTTGAAAAGTTTTTAACCAATCGTTTTGAAAATTGGCAGTTACTTTCTTCATAGTATTGCGCTCTATATGAACCTAAAATCGGAATGTTATCATTATTTAAAGGAATTTTTTTTTTTGCAAATAAAGTTGCAAAAAATGGCAAAAAATCATGCTTTTTTGTTTTGACCCCTGTAAAAAATTCAATTTTCTATTTTTTTCATAGCATTTAGGTTCATATAGAAGAGAGACATGTAATAAAAGTAAATTCCAACCTCGTTTGATTTTGGATGAAAATTGCGGCTTCCAGAATGTACGCAAAATGCTGAGTCTGATGGTGACCTGCAATATGGGGTCGCTAATATCTTCGGTGTTTTTCAAGAAAATTCTTCAAAAATTTTACAGTATATACTTAAATATAGGTATAAAATATTCTCAAAGTTTCAATAAATTATATTCATTTTTTATACTATAAAAAAATTCATGAAAATCATTGAGAAAACGCTGTCCTAGTCCTATTTCCTCCCTTAAGGGGAGAAATAGGGTTAGACGGTTCAAAAAATCGATTTTTTTTTATTTCATAAATTGTTAGTAAAACTATTGAAAAATATGTTCCCAAAATTTTAAATGAAAATTCCGACTCGTTCTATCGTTATAAGCCATTAAAGGGGGAAATAGGGTTAGGACAGCGTTTTCTCAATGATTTTCATGAATTTTTTTATAGTTTAAAAAATGAATATAATTTATTGAAACTTTGAAAATATTATATACAAATATTTGAGTATATACTATAAAATTTTTGAAGAATTTCCTTGAAAAACACCGAAGATATTAGCGAGCCCATATTGCAGGTCACAATCAGACTCAGCATTTTGCTATTTCTTCAAACGCGTTTTTCTAAAAACGACTTTTTTTTAACTTGCGTACACGCTAGTTTGAAAAGTTTTTAATCAATCGTTTTGAAAATTGGCAGTTACTTTCTTCATAGTATTGCGCTCTATAAGAACTTAAAATCGGAATGTTATCATTATTGAAAATAATTTTTTTTTGCAAATAAAGTTGTAAAAAATGTCAAAAAATCATGCTTTTTTGTTTTGACCCCTGTAAAAAATTCAATTTTCTATTTTTTTTACAGCATTTAGGTTCATATAGAAGAGAGACATGTAATAAAAGTAAATTCCAACCTCGTTTGATTTCGGAAGAAAATTGCGGCTTCCAGAATGTACGCAAAATGCTCGGTGTTTTCCAAATCTTCGGTGTTTTTCAAGAAAATTCTTCAAAAATTTTACAGTATATACTTAAATATATGTATAAAATATTCTCAAAGTTTCAATAAATTATATTCATTTTTTATACTATAAAAAAATTCATGAAAATCATTGAGAAAACGCTGTCCTAATCCTATTTCCTCCCTTAAGGGGAGAAATAGGGTTAGACAGTTCAAAAAATCGATTTTTTTTTAATTTCATAAATTGTTAGTAAAACTATTGAAAAATATGTTCGCAAAATTTTTAATGAAAACTCCGACTCGTTCTATTGTTATAAGCCATTAAGGGAGGAAATAGGGTTAGGACAGCGTTTTCTCAATGATTTTCATGAATTTTTTTATAGCATAAAAAATGATTATAATATATTGAAACTTTGAGAATATTTCATACATATATTTGAGTATATACTATAACATTTTTGAAGAATTTCCTTGAAAAACACCGAAGATATTAGCGAGCCCATATTGCAGGTCACAATCAGACTCAGCATTTTGCTATTTTTTCAAACGCGTTTTTCTAAAAACGACTTTTTTTAAACTTGCGTACACGCTAGTTTGAAAAGTTTTTAACCAATCGTTTTGAAAATTGGCAGTTACTTTCTTCATAGTATTGCGCTCTACATGAACCTAAAATCGGAATGTTATCATTATTTAAAATAATTTTTTTTGCAAATAAAGTTGTAAAAAATGTAAAAAAATCATGATTTTTTGTTTCGACCCCTGTAAAAAATTCAATTTTCTATTTTTTTTAAAGCATTTAGGTTCATATAGAAGAGACACATATAATAAAAGTAAATTCCAACCTCGTTTGATTTCAGATGAAAATTGCGGCTTCCAGAATGTACGCAAAATGCTGAGTCTGATTGTGACCTGCAATATGGGGTCGCTAATATCTTCGGTGTTTTTCAAGAAAATTCTTCAAAAATGTTACAATATATACTTAAATATATGTATAAAATATTCTCAAAGTTTCAATAAATTATATTCATTTTTTATACCATAAAAAAGTTCATGAATCTCATTGAGAAAACGCTATCCTAACCCTATTTCCTCCCTTAAAAAAAAAAAAGTGTTTCTCTTACATCTCGGTACACTCGTGATAACTGTCGTCTACTCAAATTTCCTCTCATCTCGCTCGTCTATAATGAACAGAAAAGAAATAAAGAGTGAATAAAATAATAAAGAAATATCAAAAAAATGCGTATTCCACTATTAAGGCAGTCGTCTGGTCTAGAGCGAGATTTTTGACGTCATTTCTAATGTGCAATAACGTTTAAACCGTTGAAGTTGTCTTGATAAAAATTTACACGTGCATTTATTGATCCTTAGAGAATATTTGTACATTAAAAAAAAAAAATTATTTTAAATATTTTCATATAGTTTTTTGCTTTGTTGCAACATGGCGCGCCTCAATCGGCGCCCACTCTGGACGATGTTGTATGCATCTGAAAAAAAAAAATATATATTCTCAATCTGTATGAGTATTCTGAGGACTGGTAGCAGAATTGGTACTTAAAAAATTTTTTTTACAAAATGGCGGCCTCGAACAATAATTTTGCCGACATTTTATAACTCGTCGAATACCCGAAAATGTATGAAATATCATCAATAAAAGTTCAATAGGCTGCGATTTTGTCAAAAATTTTTGTTAAGTACCAATTCTGCTACCAGTGCTCAGAATACTCATACAGATTGAGAATATATTTTTTTTTTTTCAGATGCATACAACATCGTCCAGAGTGGGTGCCGATTTCGGCGCACCATGTTGCAACAAGGCAAAAAACTACATGAAAATATTTAAAATAATTTTTTTTTTTAATGTACAAATATTCTCTAAGGATCAATAAATGCACGTGTAAATTTTCATCAAGACAACTTCAACGGTTTAAACGTTATTGCACATTAGAAATGACGTCAAAAATCTCGCTCTAGACCAGACGACTGCCGATCATTTTGTTGGGACATAATTAAGATATTTAAAAAAAATACTACACTACGTAAAATAAAGTAAGATAAATCACAAATTGATAATGAAGTATTCTTCGAAGCACACTTTCTCTAGTATGTGAACAGATCTAATGATTCTCGTCTCGCTTTAGATTTTGCTATTTCGTTCGTTTTCGTCGATCGCACAGCATTGTACACGAACCACGTGACCTGAAACATATAATACGTTTCGTCTGTGGTATCCTCTTAGTCGCGGTGAGCCGGATAGAACGAAGACTTATCGAAGGGCTTTCCACCTGGAGTCACTGTAACCCAGCTGTAGAAATCCCGATTCAATTACACCCGAGAATTACACGCTCACTTTTTTTTTCTTTCTCTCTCTCTCTCTCTCTTCCTCCACTGACTGGAATACATATCATTTGAGCAACGGCAGATCCACTATCAATTTGCTATTGTCAACGTGTTTGTGTCGTAAAGAAAAGTTTTAGAGTGTCTCCGGTAAAATGAGTACTGAAGTTTATTTAAATCAACATAAAAAATTCTATAATGATCAATATTTATATATTTATTGATCAATCAAAATTCATTGAAATTTGTCTCTGTTCCTTTTCTGGGAAAAGGAAATAAAAATTGGGTCTATTATAAAGTATCGTAAAACTTCATAAATATAGAATATATAGATATATGAGGGCAATTTTTTTTTTCGACTATTTTTTTTTTTCAGTCCCCACCCGAAATTTTGTTCGATATGTCGAAAAAGAAATTCCTTGAAAGTTACAGCCCTTAATATTAATTCTAAGTACTTTCCCAAAGCGTGAGAAGATTTTCCTTTCTTAAAAAAGACATGGCACTCGATTCTCGAAACTCTCGAAATGCGAGATAAATATATCGAATTTTGAAGCCAGTTTATCGTCAATCTGATTGGTTGTCGTAAAGCCCGCGTAATTCAAACTCGATTTAGTTCACTATGAAACAACATCTATGGTATACAAAGATTTAATAAGATTAAAGATTCAATAGATCATTGACTCTCGCCCAATGCAATTCTCAAAATTTAAAAACCTTATATAATAAAGAAATGCGAGATAAATATATCGAATTATGAAGCCCGTTTATCGTCAATCTGATTGGTTGTCGTAAAGCGCGCGTAATTCAAACACGATTCCGTTCACCATGAAACAATATCTATAGTATACAAAGATTCAATAAGATCAAAGATTCAATAGATTATTGACTCTCGCCCAATGCAATTCTCATAATTTAAAAACCTTATAATAAATTATGTACTATTTAACGAAATGACAACCGATCGAGACGAAATAATCTTAGCGACTGCAGTATGGTGACAAAATCCGTTGTGCCGTTTGGGAAAAAGTAGCTATAAGAATTTGCAGTTGATTCTTAATCTAAAGGACAAGTTCGAAATACGAAACATTCAAGCGCGAGCGAAGCGAGCGCGTTGTTGCTAGTCCATCTAAAATACACGTAAACCGAATTTTTATTTTTTTCAAATTTCTATAACTCAGCCGCATTTTATGCTATCATATTGTTTTTGGTTTCGATTTACTCAAAATAAAACGATCTAGAAAAGTGCCTATTGCAGCGAAAGTGTAAATTGTACTGGTGAGTTGGTACGGGTCACTGAAGTTTATTTTAACTCAAAATTCTCGTTTTTTTGCTGTTATCGCCGAAACAATTAACTTTACGAAAAAAATGTAAATGAAAAATTTTTTGGAAATTTAATTTCCTACAAAAAAGGTCCTATCGACCCAATTGCTTAGATTGATATTTCTTGAGATATTGAACTTTAACTTATGAGTAGTATAAAATTTATAAAATATGAAATATTAAATAATAAAAAAAATATAAAATAAAAAAAGTTCAATATCTCAAGAAATATTAATCTAAGCAATTCGGTCGATAGAACCTTTTTTATAGGAAATTAAATTTCCAACAAATTTTTCGTTTACATTTTCTCCGTGAAGTTAATTGTTTCGGAGATAACAGCAAAAAAACGAGAATTTTGGGTAAAAATCAATTTCAGTGACCCGTACCAACTCGCCAGTACAATTTACACTTTCGCCGCGAAAGGCACTTTTCTAGATTGTTTTATTCTGAGTAAATCGAAACCAAGAACAATATGATAGCATAAAATGCGGCTGAGTTATAGAATCATGAAAGAAAAAAAAATCGATTTACGTGTATTTTAGATGGAAAATCTTTTCACGCTAAGGGAAAGTACTTAGAATTAATATTAAGGGCTGTAACTTTCAGGGAATTTGTTTTTCGACATATCCAACAGAATTTCAGGTGGGGACTGAAAAAAAAAAATCGCCCTAATATATATATAAAATATTCTTTACAATATAGAATATATACATATTCTTCATTTTCCTTCCCGAGTGTCCGTACTCAGAATGACTTTGACAAAGTCTTTTTCCCGTCGATCGAACAAAACCCCCGGAATAAGGTAGTCGTCGAGAATCAGGGTTAGAGGAAGGGCCGTGAACAACAGAGCAAGAGGATTTGGGAGGGTACATGATCGATTTTCCGAGACTCTTCATGGTGTTGATGGTCGTAGGAGTTCCTTGTCGATTTTGTCCCACTGACAAGCCTTCGTGTAACTCCCTTCCTTTTTTTTTTTTTTGGCAGCACCTTTGCTCATGTCGTTCCACCCTCTCTCACTCTCGGGATCTCTAGTAAATCCTGTGTCAATATATATTATCCAATATCCTTCGGTCTCTTTTTTTCCTTATCAGGAGCTTCGTCGAGTATGTACCAGTAGGGGAGAATCGTGTACGAAAAATAAACACGGGCCGAATGTAACAAATTACTTCGTCCATCCAAAAAAATATTGTGGCCAAACGACTTGGAGTGAGGTTATTATTCGCGAACCTTTGCGAAGGTGAAAAATGTTAGTTAACGAATCTATACATAAATTGTGATTATTTTTCCAAATTGAAATGTCGATGGAAACCCAAAAGCATATATGCATATTAAGGTGGTCCTTGTATACGGTCAAAATTTATATTTTTTTTCCCAACGGCCAAAAATCGTTTCTATGTGGTCCAAAAATAATGTCTGTCGAAGAGTTCTCTTAATTTTAATATTAACCCGTGCCGGTAACCACTTAAACTTATAAATGCGAAATTTAGATCTTTATAAATCGTGGCGATGAATTTAATTTGTTTTTCGTTCATAACTACTGAAACTCTGAATTCTCGAAAAAAATGTAAGAAAGCTTTTTTGTAGAAAATCAAATGCGCTGTAAAAAAGTTTCGATATATTTTCTCCGAAAAATGCGTATTTCAGTCACAAAACATCAATTTGTTAAAAAAATGAATTTTTCTCAAACATATTTCTGCACAAATTATTTTTTCTTATAAATATTTTTGGTCAAAACATTATTATCATCATTATCACTCCCCGAAACCGCATATTTCAGTAGTAAAATACCAAATTGTTGGAAAAAATTAATTTTTTTTCAGATATTTTTCGAAAAATTGAAGTTTGTTCATGTAGAAATGTTGTTAAGAGCTTTATTTTTTTTAAATATTTTCAAGAAATTTGAGTCCATTCGATTTTTCAGCTGAGAATTTAGATCCTTCTCAATATTATTAATCGAATCAATTTTCTCCAAATATCTAGTAAAATACAAGATTATCGGAAAAAGCGAAGTAAAGTTTTTTTTTGGAAAAATAAATTCTTAACGAGAAATATTTCATTCATTTTCTTCAAAAACCAGTTTATTTATGAAACAGTGATTTTTTCAAATTAGTTTATTTAGTTCAAATCAGATAATTTTGTTGAAACTAAACAAGATTCATGACGCTGTCTAAAATATAATATTGATTTATAAAAAATTGATTTAACATTACTTTCAATTATTTAAATTAGGAACAGTTTTTGTGGTAAAAGTAGTAAGCTAAATAATAGTTTGTTTTTTATCATCAGGATACTTTTTTCTATATTCTGTAATGACTTGTAGTAAAAACTGTTCTTGTTCTTCATTTCTTGTTAAAATATTATTGTAATCTTCCATGAGATGAACAGCTCTTTCAGCAGTATCGTTGATTATTTTCAAATTTTGTACTATTTCTAGGCCCTTTTCAAAATATTCATTTCCAAGCCACATAGCAGGATCGATTGTCAAAAAGTCTTTATTAATATTGAATCTTTCAAAAAAAATTCAGTGATTGCGATGTTATAAAATAATCAATCTCTTTATCATACAAGGTATTAATTTCTGGCAATGAAATCTGGATTCGTTTAAGGTAGTAGTCTGTTAACTTAAGCCGATTTTCATGTCTTTTTTGGAGGGCGTTTTTTTGTAGGAAAATAAAAATGAATCGTTTTCGATATTTAGGATGTTTTTATTTACATATTAAAGATACAAAAAAAAAATTTGTTGAAAAAATTTAATAGTTTATTATTATTATTATTATTGATCAAATTTGGCACCTCGAAAAAAAAAGCGCGTGGGTGGCCCCGGTGATTTTGGCTCTTGATGTTATCTGAAATGGAAAATTCTTGATAATTCTTAGTCTATAGACATGGCATTCTGGTCGGAACTACGGAAGTTAAATTTCATGGATAAATAACAAAATTTATTTGCTAAAATGAAAGGACTTTTTTTTCCAAAGTCCGCCATTTTGTTATTTATCCATGAAATTTAACTTCAGTAGTTCCGACCAGAATGACACGTCTATAGATTAAGAATTATCAAGAAATTTCATTTCAGACAACATCAAGCGCCAAAATCACCGGGGCCACCCACGCGCCTTTTTTTTCGAGGTGCCAACTTCGATCAATAATAATAATAATAATAAACTATTAAATTTTTTCAAAAAATTTTTTTTTTGTATCTTTAATACGTAAATAAAAACATCCTAAATATCCAAAACGATTCATTTTTATTTTCCTACGAAAAAACGCCCTCCAAAAAAGACATGAAAATCGGCTCAAGTTACCAGACCACTACCTTAAAACTCTCTCCATCAATTTCGTTATTCGCATTCAGAGCAAATACCATTTTCCGTTTCACGTCGACTGATAATTTTTCATCAAAAAAAGACATTTCAGATGTTTCCGGATTAAGGCCATAGTCTGGTCTAGAGCGAGATTTTTGACGTCATTTCTAATGTGCAATAACGTTTAAACCGTTGAAGTTGTCTTGATGAAAATTTACACGTGCATTTATTGATCCTTAGAGAATAGTTGTACACAAAAAAAAATGATTTCAAATGTTTTCGTGTAGTTTTTTGCCGTGTTGCAACATGGTGCGCCGAAATCGGCGCCCACTCTGGACGATGTTGTATGCATCTGAAAAAAAAACAATATATATATTCTCAATCTGTATGAGTATTCTGAGCACTGGTAGCTGAATTGGTACTTAAAAGAATTTTTTATTGAGTCGAAAATAATTTCCCGACATTTTATAACTCGTCGGATACCCGAAAATGTATGAAATATCACTAATGAAAGTTCAACAGGCGGCCATTTTGTCAAAAAATTTTTTTAAGTACCAATTCTGCTACCAGTGCTCAGAATACTCATGCAGATTGAGAATATATATATATAAATTTTTTCAGATGCATACAACATCGTCCAGAGTGGGCGCCGATTTCGGCGCACCATGTTGCAACAAGGCAAAAAACAACATGAAACTATTTAAAATAATTTTTTTTTTAATGTACAAGTATTCTCTAAGGATCAATAAATGCACGTGTAAATTTTCATCAAGACAACTTCAACGGTTTAAACGTTATTGCACATTAGAAATGACGTCAAAAATCTCGCTCTAGACCAGACTACGGCCTTAAGGTACCATGAATGGTTCTTAAATTTATTTATTGCTACACTAGAGAGCTTTTCATCATGAACTTTGTAATCACATAGTTTTTTCAAAAAATTCAAGTCGCTATTTAGAGCATCAGCTGCAATTGGAGATGTGAACCAAGCTTTCACGTAAACTGACACTATAATCATCGCCAAGATTTATAAAGATCTAAATTTCGCATTTATAAGTTTAAGCGGTTACCGGCACGGGTTGATATTAAAATTGAGAAAAACTCTTCAACAGACATTATTTTTGGACCACATAGAAACGATTATTGGCAGTTGGGAAAAAAAATAAATTTTGACCACATATAAGGACCACCCTAATGTATATACAACTTTTCGTTCATTGATCAACACGAAAATTAGTCCCTTTTTTTTTTCTTCCCTTTCAACTGCCACTCGATCAACGGCCAACCAACTGCCACGGACTCAACTGGCCAGGAGGAATGCCGCCTACAATTATAACACAAATCGAGAGGAGTGAGGGTCGTGATCGGATTTACCGGGAATGTTCCATATTCATATATGTATATCAGTCTTCATTTAATTCACGATTTGCATTAATCCTCACGTTTGTCACGTAAAGTAATGAAAATTGCATGACCGTCAGTTTGTCCATAATACGTGCGTGACAGGTCGCGGCGTCATAATCCAGATACTATATATACGTTACCTGAACCGTTTTGCACTTCATCGAGCTTTATTTCCCACCAATTATCACGCATTCAAGTGGAAGAAGAATCTGCATTAAATCTGTAACCCCCGCGAGGACAACGCGCTAACGTTTCCAAAACGCGTTCCAAATTCAATGGAACGACAGAAAAAGAGTTTGCCGTTAATTAACAAAAATTCGCCATGCTGGACGTCGAAAATCGTTGAGGTAGTAGTCTGGTAACTTAAGCCGATTTTCATGTCTCTTTTGGAGGGCGTTTTTTTGTAGGACAATAAAAATGAATCGTTTTGAATATTTAGGATGTTTTTATTTACATATTGAAGATACAAAAAAAAATTTTTTTGAAAAAATTTAATAGTTCATTATTATTATTATTATTGATCGAAGTTGGCACCTCGAAAAAAAAAGCGCGTGGGTGGCCCCGGTGATTTTGGCTCTTGATGTTATCTGAAATGAAAAATTCTTGATAATTTTTAATCTATAGACATGTCATTCTGGTCGAAACTACCGAAGTTAAATTTCATGGATAAATAACAAAATGGCGGACTTTGGAAAAAAAAGTCCTTTTATTTTGCCCGCCATTTTGTTATTTATCCATGAAATTTAACTTCAGTAGTTCCGACCAGAGTGACATGTCTATAGATGAGGAATTATCAAGAATTTTTCATGTCAGACAACATCAAGAGCCAAAATCACCGGGGCCACCCACGCGCCTTTTTTTTCGAGGTGCCAACTTCGATCAATAATAATAATAATAATAAACTATTAAATTTTGTCAAAAAAATTTTCTTTTCTATCTTCAATATGTAAATAAAAACATCCTAAATATCGAAAACGATTCATTTTTATTTTCCTACAAAAAAACGCCCACCAAAAAAGACATGAAAATCGGCTTAAGGCCGTCGTCTGGCCTTGAGCGAGATTTTTGACGTCATTTCTAATGTGCAATAACGTTTAAACCGTTGAAGTTGTCTTGATGAAAATTTACACGTGCATTTATTGATCCTTAGAGAATACTTGTACGTTAAAAAAAAAATTATTTTAATTATTTTCATGTAATTTTTTGCCTTGTTGCAACATGGTGCGCCGAAATCGGCGCCCACTCTGGACGATGTTGTATGCATCTGAAAAAAAAAATATATATATATTCTCAATCTGAATGAGTATTCTGAGCACTGGTAGCAGAATTGGTACTTAAAAAAATTTGTTGACAAAATGGCGGCCTGTTGAACTTTCATTAATGATATTTCATACATTTTCGGGTATTCGACGAGTTATAAAATGTAATGAAATAATGTAATAAAATTTTTTTTAAGCACCAATTCTGCTACCAGTGCTCAGAATACTCATACAGATTGAGAATATATATATATTTTTTTTTTTCAGATGCATACAACATCGTCCAGAGTGGGCGCCGATTTCGACGCACCATGTTGCAACAAGGCAAAAAACTACATGAAAATATTTAAAATAATTTTTTTTTTTTAACGTACAAGTATTCTCTAAGGATCGATAAATGCACGTGTAAATTTTCATCGAGACAACTTCAACGGTTTAAACGTTATTGCACATTAGAAATGACGTCAAAAATCTCGCTCTAGACCAGACGACGGCGTCAAGTTACCAGACTACTACCTTAAATGAGATTTACAATTGACATATCTCACTGTTTCCACTTTGGTCTTATGCATTCATTTCGTACGGGCATCTTTTTCGGTTTCTTTGAATTGCAAAGTTCCTGTGAAATTATTATAACGATAACGCGCGGCGATACACGATTTATCGTTATTTTTGTGATATCTACTATCCGGGTGTTACAGTCGAGAAGTGGGAAGAGAAATAACGTGGACAGTTACAGAAATTCCTTGTGGGCAAAGAGATATAGTCCGGAATTGCGATAGAGAGGTAAAGAGCGGAATATCTTCTCATCCCTTGCAACAGGTGGAACCCGCACAACTCTAGCATAGACTCTATAACCCGTTATACTACACATAGAGCATTTGATGCCAACTAACACAGCACCAAAACGAATCAATTCTTATTTCACTGATTTTGTAAAATATTCTTATCACTGCAAAAAGAAAAGCCCTGTGAATTGTCAGATTTTAAAGTTCATTCGCCGTCAATATAAAAATTGTTAAATAATGACGGCGTTTCACTCGTGATAAACAAAATGAACGAAAAGTCTGATAGAATCGAGAGAGAGAGAAGTGCAGGATTGATATATAAAATCAGCGATCATTTTTTTGACGATAGAGAACGGGGAGAAAAATCATCCCTTAGGTATAATTCGCTGCAATCCCGAGCTTTTCGTCGGTCGCCCTTTCGGAATAGCAACCGCTCTTTCCCACTTCCCTTCGTGTGATTTTTCTTCACGTAACGGGAATGGTAAAAGCAGCTCGCACAAGGATTTTATCGCAAGCCTTTTTATATCATGGATTTGTTACTCCTCCCTTTCACTACTACTACCCACGTAGAAATTGCCAGTATAATTCTACTAGCCAAGCTTTGGGCCAATATTGGCGGCCAAACTTTGGCCGCCAGTACTGGCCCCGTACTGGCTGACTATCTGACCATACTATGGGCCATACTACGGGCCGGACTACGGGCCGTACTACGGGCCAGTATAAAATACAGTCTTATGCCAGTACTGGTTGAACTCTACTGGCCAAGCTTTGGGCCAGTATTGGCGGCCAAACTTTGGCAGCCAGTATTGTTTCAGTACTGGCTGACAATCTGGCCAAGTTTTGGGTCAGTATAAAATATCGTCTTGTGCCAGTACTGGTTGTCAATCTGGCCGCACTACGGGCCGGTATAATAACCAGATCGGGCCAAAATAGACTATAAAATACGGCCAAGCTCTGGCTTCGATACAGGCTTAGTACTGGGCTATAGAAAATGCCAATACTGAGAGTATTTCACTTTAACAGTTCTGTAATTGTAGATTAGGTTATTCTGATAAAAAGTCCATTATTTTGCAAACAACCAAATTGTTGAATTATGATTTGCCCCGAACTTGATTTTTTAGTGTAATATTTGCTTCATATAGCCTATATTTTATAAACACTGTTCTATAAACATTTAAGTACATATTTCAGACCTGTATATGTACTTAGTCTCTTATTAAGGGAGAACACCACTGTGACCCCCTGTTTTTTTTCACATTTTTCAAGAATTTTTTTTTGTGGGAAAAAAAAGAGATATTCGAAAAATTTGTTTGGGTTTTGTTCCTTGTTTATTAATGTATCAAAAAACATTTTTTTCACATTTTTCACGCCGTATGGTGGCGCTGGAGATGCTCTCGCGTCAGGTGCTGTCATTTCCGCAGCACGCAGCAGAACTCTCTTCAACGTCGATCTGAAAAAAAATACCGAGTGTTTTCGTTAATAATATGATATTTTGAAGAGAAGTACACAGGGATACTTTCAAAGGCGTGCCTATTTTTTTTAAAACAATATTTTTCCAAATCCCTGTGTACTTCTCTTCAAAATATCATATTATTAACGAAAACACTCGGTATTTTTTTTCAGATCGACGTTGAAGAGAGTTCTGCTGCGTGCCGCGGGAATGACAGCACCTGACGCGAGAGCTTCCCCAGCGCCACCATGCGGCGTGAAAAATGTGAAAAAAATGTTTTTTAATACATTAATAAACAAGGAACAAAACCCAAAAAAATTTTTCGAATATCTCTTTTTTTTCCCACAAAAAAAAATTCTTGAAAAATGTGAAAAAAAAACAGGGGGTCACAGTGGTGTTCTCCGTTAATAAAAACTACTCCGGGTATTTAGTATATATCAAGTGCATTTAATTATCAAACATTTATGCATGAACAACCCAGACAACACAGACATCCAAAGGACGTCCGAAAAACATCCGAAGAACGTCTTTACGTCCAAAGTACATCCTTTGAACGTACGTGTGCTGCTTGGGAAACATCTGGTAACGTGGTAAAAAGAAATATAAATTACTCCCAGAGAGAAATAGAATTTAAATAGACATTGGATCGGCGTCCACTAGACTCCAAAAGTGTCCAAAAGACGTCGATTCGATATCTATTTAATTTTCCATTTCTCGCTGAGATGTAATTTGCACCGTCGGCAAAATCGTCTGCCAAGATCCGGCCCAATGAAATTACCAGTATTGGTACGACCGTTGGTGCCAGTAGTAAGCCAAAAGTTTGCCAGATCTAAGGCCAAAGTCCGGGCCAAAGTCTGGTCCAAAGTCAGAGCCAAAGTTCGGGCCAATTAAATAACCGGTACTGGCCCGACCGTTGGTGCCAGTAGTAAGCCAAAAGTTTGCCAGATCTAAGGCCAAAGTCCGGGCCAAAGTCTGGTCCAAAGTCAGAGCCAAAGTTCGGTCCAATTAAATAACCGGTACTGGCCCGACCGTTGGCGCCAGTATAACGGCCGGCTATTACACTCCTGTACCGTATCTGTACTGGCCCAATACTGTCATCCAGTACCGGCACCACGGCAACCAGTATTGGCCCAACGCTCGGCCGTTACAATTTTTCTACGTGGGTACCGTCGATATTCGGGCTCGAAAAATATCGAATAAATCGAGAACGTCATGTGTTTACTCCACTCTAGCCCAGAGTGATGTGTGTGCATCTTTTGAATTGGAAATATCGGAGCTTCCGAGAATTTTCCATACAGTCACGATCAACACCATCTCTCGTGGCTATAATATTGAGCAGGAATATGGAGAGATTTCCCATGCACAATTTCAGAATGCTGGACCGCGAGAACGTTTTGTTTAACGAAATCTGCAAGTTTCCTCTTATTTTGATAGAACGTGGAATTAAAATTAAAATTCGAAAAATCGTGAGACAAAAATATTATGCCGAAGTTGTAAAAAAAGATTGTTGACAAAATTGTTCTTATTTCATAAAAAAAAAAAAAAAAGAAACAAAACGTTGAAAGTAACAATCAGAGTACCAGAAAGTATTGATGATTGACTTTTATTTTCTTTCAAGTTTGGATTTGTTTTCTTTCAACGTTTTAAAAAATTCATTGGAAAATAGCTGTCAGTGAAGAAAATCTACGGGAGAAAGTGAATGGTTTTTCGACTTGAATAAATAATATAAAAAAAACGTGGATCAAATCCCCGAGGATCAGGAGTAGTGTTCGCGTGAATCTGAAGAATCTCACAAGTATATTTATTATTGTATCTATAGCTTTTTGTTCGCAAACTTTCCATTTCCGGTACGTAAGTAAGAAGAGAGATAAAAAAAGGAGAATAGATATATACTCTTTTACCTAAAATCCGTCGTACATCACCGCATGTGCACGCGTGTGCTGGGGTTCGTGGAACCCCGAACTCTCTTTCTTTCATTATTCTCGCGAACTTTCGTCGACCATGAGAGAAAAAGGGAAAGTATAAGCCGTGTGTTTCGGACTCACCGGTGGCGAACCGGTAATACGAACGAGAAGCGGGAATCCCAAACGCAAGAGGACGAACCAATCCGGTTTCCCAGGCCCGCCACCGGTGGTGTACCGTGTCGATCAATGCCCGGGGCAGAGCCTGCTGTCAGCCTTTTACTCACTCCCTCTATCTCTCTTCATCTTTCCCACTCTTTACCCTGCGGGCTATCTAAACATATATATGTGTATCGTTACATATACATAGAATGGAGGAAATGCCCTGGACTCTCTCCCCTGAAAGCATCGATCCGGTGATCTCAGGGCAACGGTCTACACCTCCTGCTCTTCGGCCCCCTGGTGCTCTGTCGTTCGTACTAAAACCCGCGCGATACACGTCAAACTCCTGCGCAATCTGCAATAGGCAACCTCCCCGTATATATGCACTTTCGAACAGCAATGAGAATCATATACCGGATTAAATACCATGCAAAGCATTGTTCGACGAGATAATTCTCGATTATGATCATAGAGATGGGATAATAATCATTGGGGAGGAACAAAAAGATACTTTTACTCAATTACATAGGAAAATTCAACGAAAGAATGATTAACTACATTAAAATATGCTTCAATCTGCATTTTCTTCACAATTATTTTCATGTCAAATTTCGTTTAACAGCCCTAACAATATTTTCCTTGTTAAAACTCGTCTGGTTTTTCCCCCATCAAGTAGTTTGGTATTGAGGAATAAATGGAAGAACTTACTATTATTATTCAGAGGTTAAAATAAAATTCCATAAAACTATAAAGTTAATAGATTTGCAAGAAATACGTGAAATTATAAATTAACATATATACAAGATATATGTTTTCTTTTTATATCCATTTATTTACAATTATAAGCTGTTATGTTCGATAACAATGAATAATTTCGTTGAGGCGATTATAAAAGAAAGTAAGCGAAGGTAGTAGTTGCATCCATCGATGCACGCTACTATTTGTTCGTACGTGGATTAATTGTTGTTTTTATTACATTTTGCTTTCTAGTGGTCAAATCGTTGCCGAAGGTTTGGCGGTTTGTATTTTTTTAGTCTACGTGTGATGCGATTTCTGTCGAGTAGTTGTGTTGCTAGCTGATTTGGATGTTGGTCGGATACGCATTTCGTAGCTAGTGCTTTGTTTTTTGGCCGTATTTCTGATTGTGTCAATTCCGAGGTCTTGGTGGAGCGCGACGTTGGAGATGTACCAGCCCACGTAGAAATTGCCAGTATAATTCTACTGGCCAAGCTTTGAGCCAATATTGGCGGCCAAACTTTGGGCGCTAGTACTGGCCCCGTACTGGCTGACTATCTGGCCATACTATGGGCCATACTGCGAGCCATACTACGGGCCAGTATAAAATACAGTCTTATGCCAGTACCAGTTGAATTCTACTGGCCAAGCTTTGGCCCAGTATTGGCGTCCAAACTTTGACAGCCAGTATTGTTTCAGTACTGGCTGACAATCTGGCCAAGCTTTGGGTCAGTATAAAATATCGTCTTGTGCCAGTACTGGTTGTCAATCTGGCCGCACTACCTGCCGGTATAATAACAAGATCTGGGCCAAAATAGGCTATAAAATACGGCCAAGCTCTGGCTTCGATACGGGCTTAGTACTGGGCTATAGAAAATGCCAATACTGAGAGTATTTCACTTCGACAGTTGCGTTCTGTAATGTAATTGTACATTAGGTTATTCCGATCAAAAGTCCATTATTTTGCAAACAACCAAATTGTTGAATTATAATATGCCCCGAGCTTGAAATTGCTCGATTAATACAATATTTTTTAGTGTTATATTTGCTTCATATAGCCTATATTTTATAAACACTGTTCTATAAACATTTAAGTACGTATTTTAGACCTGTATATGCACTTAGTCTGTTATTAATAAAAACTACTCCGAGTATTTAGTATATATCAAGTGCATTTAATTATCAAACATTTATGCATAAACAACCCAGACAACACAATATTTTTTTTAAAACAATATTTTTCCAAATCCCTGTGTACTTCTCTTCAAAATATCATATTATTAACGAAAACACTCGGTATTTTTTTTCAGATCGACGTTGAAGAGAGTTCTGCTGCGTGCCGCGGAAATGAGAGCACCTGACGCGAGAGCTTCCCCCGCGCCATTATTCGGCGTGAAAAATGTGAAAAAAATGTTTTTTGATACATTAATAAACAAGGAACAAAACCCAAAAAAATTTTTCGAATATCTCTTTTTTTTCCCACAAAAAAAATTCTTGAAAAATGTGAAAAAAAAACAGGGGGTCACAGTGGTGTTCTCCCTTAAATAACCGGTACTGGCCCGACCGTTGGTGCCAGTATAACGGCCGGCTATTACACTCCTGTACCGAATCTGTACTGGCCCAATACTGGCAGCCAGTACCGGCACTACGGCAACCAGTATTGGCCCAACGTTCGGCCTTTACAATTTTTCTACGTGGGAGGGAGCGTTCGTTATCGTTCTAAGCGTTTTGGATTGAAATCTTTGTAAGATTTTAATATTGGAGTTGCTGGCAGTTACCCAGAGTTGTATTCCATATGTCCAAATCGGTTTGAGTACGGTTTTGTTTACCATGAATTTGTTATACAACGATAGCTTGGATGTCCTGCCTATTAGCCAGTACATCTTTTTTAATTTTAGGTCAAGTTCTTTTCTTTTCTTTTTTATGTGATTTGCCCAGGTTAATCATTTATCAAGATGCATGCCGAGGTATTTTACCTCTTCAACTCGTGGAAGGAGTTGACCCTTCAGTTTAACTGCGGGGCAGCTATTTTTTTTCGTTGTGAACGTGACATGAACCGATTTCGCAACGCTGAATTTGATTTTTCAACAAGATATATGTAAATATGTAATATGACTACCTGATGTGTTTTAACATTTTTTTATTTGAAACATTATTATCACGCACGATGATAGCCATTTTTGCGTTCAAACGTATAGTGAAGAATATGTACTCAGGAATATCTGAGGAAAATTTAAGTATTTAAAAGCATCGGATCGAGGGTTTTGTCTAATTGAAGGAGAGCAAAATGTTCACCGAGAATTCATGGTAATATCGTGGCGGTGAAAAGCCCTTTAGTCGTGTTACCCCGAGCAACAGCATCTGAATGCCGCTGTAAATTTAGTGAGGGTACAAAAGAGGGATCCTTCCCCAATTACGGGAAATACACGCAATAACGCAAACGCAGATTAACCGACTGGAGCATCCACCCTTCGATAATTCCATCTCTTCTCTCGTACCATCACTATATTCTATATATAATAAATATAATATATACACATGTGAAGTCTTTTAAGAAATCAAAACAGTTTATCAATCTCACAATATAATTGTCTATTTTTTAATAATATGTTGTCGAGCTATATACTCGTAAAAATATAGTATTGCGATATTGCAATTTCAATATTCGATCTTTTTGAAAATACTTTAAGCGGGGGGTAGGGTTTTAAAATTATTTTTTTTGCATTTTTTGTTTATTTTTTTTCTGAATGAACAATATGTCGAGAATATTGTGTATAAATTTTAAGTCAATCGGAGTAAAACTAACGGAGTTACAGCGTTTCAAACGACCGGCCGTGATACCTGATTTTTATACTGTAAAAAACTTTAAATCGATTTTCCCGAAAACGTCATTTTTGAAGTTTGTGAACATTAGAACTTAAAATCTACTGAACCGATCCTTTTGAAAATTTAAACATTACTTCTTCACATAAATCAACAGGTAATCAGGAGTTTTTTTTTTCAATTTTTTAATAACAAATTAAGCGCGATTTTTTTAGCTAAAATTGCGTTTTTCACTTCCAAGTGCTGCAAAAAATAGAAAAAAAAAAAAAAAAAACTCTTCCTGATTACCTCGAAAAATACATAACATTTAAAATGCATATCAATTTTTTTGTTTGAGATGATCCGGTAACGAGTTATAATGTTCACCGCAAAACCACTTTTTTTCAAGGCGCCTCTGGAGATTCAACGTCACCGGCTTATTTATCAATATTTTTCATTGAAAATTTTTTCTGAGATACTTCAATAGTTGTACAATAATATGTAATTCTATTTAATAAAATTGGATTACTCATGTCGCCGCAAAAAAATCATAAAAATATGCTTTTTTTTCGCCTTTAAAACCCTACCCCCCCCGTTAATAATTTATAATAAATTTTTTATGTATTTTATGTAGTTAAGGGTCGAGATGCAGTTAGAATTTTCAAAAAATCGATTTCTTTTTTTTTTTGCATTTTCTTAAAGTATTGTGTTTCGAAAATATTCTCTGAAAATTTCAAGTTAATCCGATTAATAGTTTCCGTGATATCCCACAATTAGTGGAGGGGCCTCGGGTCCCAATGGCAGGGCTTCGATCAAAACAGTAACGAAAGCTTCAATCAGCTAGTTTGAAAAAATTTATAACTCAAAAACTATGAGCTTTAGCAAGATTTTATAGAGAATACTTTCATTTCGAAATTGTCCAAAATATTTAAGAAAAATTAATTCACCCCGAAAAATTATAATTTGTTGAAAAATTGTTTAAACAATTGGCTATAAACAAATGAACGTTCGACTTTTCGGCAAAGAATTGTGATATTCGAATTCAGTGGATCAAAATACATTAAAAAAGTTTTGCTTCATCCGTCGAGCTCAAAATTTCACGAAAATATACATCGAAAAACTTCAAATGCGTTTTTCTCGAAACAATGTTTTTCGAGTCAGTGACCACTGTAATTCAACAACCACTCGATGGATTTTGATGAAATTTTAACTGCTTATTAATACCATTAAAAACTAGTCCTTTGATCGTAGATTTTTGATTTTTGTTGAAAATTACTATTTTTTTAAATCAATAAACGAGTGATTTTTTGGTCGAAAATCGAGAGTTTTCTGTCAGAGCCGCCATTTTGTTAATTTTCAAAAAAAAAAAAAAAAGGCTACGATTAAGGAGTAGATTTATTATTAAACTAATGATTTTTTTTTGGTTTTTTGATATCGGATGATCCAGTAAAATTTTATGATGGTCACCGCGAAGCGCCACTTGGAAAATGGGGTCCACAAAGATAGCGATATTTTTATAAATAATTAATTTTTTGTTGTTGTAATTTTGCCAAAGCCAAGTTGAAACATGATATTAAAACTCTGTGCATTCAGTTTTATGAAATGAACTTAATTAATATAGAAAAAAAATTATTGAAAAAACTCCTTTTTTCGCGGCCCTGACTGCATCTCACCCCTCAAATCTTAATGTTTTTTTAGCCATCCAAAAACGGTGCTCATTTTTATGACTTTGTAAAATCCGGTCAAGACGGACTTGACGAAAACATTTCCATTTTACTCTACGTCACGAAAAATCTTTGCTTTTTCAAAAATACAATTCAAAAAGAATGTTACGTCTACAGAAGTACATTGACCATTGGATGTCGTACGTGTGCACTTCGACGTTCATAAATATTTCTCTCGCGTCCGACTAGCCAACTACCTTTATTACTATCGGTTTTATGAAATCCCGGAATAGAAGCCTTTGTCGAGATGGAACATTTATTCGATTTTTATTACCGTGAAAAAAAAAACGCTTTATTCACAAGTTTTTGCCTTTCACGTTTGATGGAGACTTCCATCGCATATATACACGAATCAAAGGGTTGATTACAATGTCCCCCACGGAGATACAGTCTGCAGCCTTATATGTGCCAATATGTGGTATCAACCGTATGCCACTATACATGTGTAGTGACATGATATTGATATGTCACTATACACGTATAGTAAAATGGACGAGGGAACGTGATTATACCCAGTGTCCAGAATCGAGAGTTTTAAAGGGAAAAAAAAACAAAAAGTCAAACGTACAAAGTCCTTTTCTAATCCTTTTCGTCGCTAGTTGAGGGAGGAAATAGGGTTAGACGGTTCAAAAAATGGATTTTTTTTTAATTTCATAAATTGTTAGTAAAACTATTGAAAAATATGTTCCCAAAATTAAAAAATGAAAATTCCGACTCGTTCTATTGTTATAAGCCATTAAAGGGGGAAATAGGGTTAGGACAGCGTTTTCTCAATAATTTTTATGAATTTTTTTATAGTATAAAAAATGAATACAATTTATCGAAACTTTGAGAATGTTTTATACATATATTTAAGTACATACTATAAAATTTTTATACATATATTTAAGGCCGTCGTCCGGTCTAGAGCGAGATTTTTGACGTCATTTCTAATGTGCAATAACGTTTAAACCGTTGAAGTTGTCTTGATGAAAATTTACACGTGCATTTATTGATCCTTAGAGAATACTTGTACATTAAAAAAAAAAAATTATTTTAAATATTTTCATGTAGTTTTTTGCCATGTTGCAACATGGTGCGCCTCAATCGGCGCCCACTCTGGACGATGTTGTATGAATCTGAAAAAAAAAATATATATATATATATTCTCAATCTGTATGAGTATTCTGAGCACTGGTAGCAGAATTGGTGCTTAAAAAAATGTTTTGACAAAATGGCGGCCTGTTGAACTTTTATTAATGATATTTCATACATTTTCGGGTATTCGACGATTTATAAAATGTAATAAAAAAATGTAATAACATTTTTTTAAGTACCAATTCTGCTACCAGTGCTCAGAATACTCATACAGATTGAGAATATATATATATTTTTTTTTTCAGATGCATACAACATCGTCCAGAGTGGGCGCCGATTGAGGCGCACCATATTGCAACAAGGCAAAAAACTACATGAAAATATTTAAAATAATTTTTTTTTTTAATGTACAAGTATTCTCTAAGGATCAATAAATGCACGTGTGAATTTTCATCAAGACAATTTCAACGGTTTAAACGTTATTGCACATTAGAAATGACGTCAAAAATCTCGCTCTAGACCAGACGACGGCCTTAAGTAAATACTATAAAATATCAGCGACCCCATATTGCTTGTTTTTCTTGATACTATTTTTTCAAACGCGTTTTTCTGAAAACGACTTTTTTTTTACCTTGCGTACACGCCAGTTTGAAAAGTTTTCAACCAATCGTATTGAAAATTGGCAGTTACTTTCTTCATAGTATTGCGCTCTATATGAACCTAAAATCGGAATATCATCATTATTTTAAATAATTTTTTTTTTGCAAATAAAGTTGTAAAAAATGGCAAAAAATCATGCTTTTTTGTTTTGACCACTGTAAAAAATTCAATTTTCTTTTTTTTTCATAGCATTTAGGTTCATATAGAAGAGAGACATATAATAAAAGTAAATTCCAACCTCGTTTAATTTTAGATGAAAATTGCGGCCTGTATAACCGCGTTTTTCTGAAAACGACTTTTTTTTAACTTGCGTACACGCTAGTTTGAAAAGTTTTTAAGCAATCGTTTTGAAAATTGGCAGTTACTTTCTTCATAGTATTGCGCTCTATATGAACCTAAAATCGGAATGTTATCATTATTTAAAATACATTTTTTTTTGTAAATAAAGTTGCAAAAAATGGCAAAAAATCATACTTTTTTGTTTTGACCCCTGTAAAAAATTCAATTTTCTATTTTTTTTATAGCATTTAGGTTCATATAGAAGAGAGACATGTAATAAAAGTAAATTCCAACCTCGTTTGATTTCGTATGAAAATTGCGGCTTCCAGAATGTACGCAAAATGCTGAGTCTGATTGTGACCTGCAATATGGGGTCGCTAATATCTTCGGTGTTTTTCAAGAAAATTCTTCAAAAATTTTACAGTATATACTTAAATATATGTATAAAATATTCTCAAAGTTTCAATAAATTATATTCATTTTTTATACTATAAAAAAATTGATGAAAATCATTGAGAAAACGCTGTCCTAATCCTATTTCCTCCCTTAAGGGGAGAAATAGTGTTAGACGGTTCAAAAAATCGATTTTTTTTTATTTCATAAATCGTTAGTAAAACTATTGAAAAATATGTTCCCAAAATTTTAAATGAAAATTCCGAGTAAATAGGGTTAGGACAGCGTTTTCTCAATGATTTTCATGAATTTTTTTATAGTATACAAAATGAATATAATTTATTGAAACTTTGAGAATATTTTATACATATATTTGAGTATATACTATAAAATTTTTGAAGAATTTCCTTGAAAAACACCGAAGATATTAGCGAGCCCATATTGCAGGTCACAATCAGACTCAGCATTTTGCTATTTTTTCAAACGCGTTTTTCTAAAAACGACTTTTTTTTAACTTGCGTACACGCTAGTTTGAAAAGTTTTTAACCAATCGTTTTGAAAATTGGCAGTTACTTTCTTCATAGTATTGCGCTCTATATGAACCTAAAATCGAAATGTTATCATTATTTAAAATAATTTTTTTTTGCAAATAAAGTTGTAAAAAATGTCAAAAAATCATGCTTTTTTGTTTTGACGCCTGTAAAAAATTAAATTTTCTATTTTTTTTATAGCATTTAGGTTCATATAGAAGAGAGACATATAATAAAAGTAAATTCCAACCCCGTTTGATTTCAGATGAAAATTGCGGCTTCCAGAATGTACGCAAAATGCTGAGCCTGATTGTGACCTGCAATATGGGGTCGCTAATAGTTTATAGTATATACTTAAATATATGTATAAAAATTTTATAGTATATACTTAAATATATGTATAAAATATTCTCAAAGTTTCAATAAATTATATTCATTTTTTATACTATAAAAAAAATTCATGAAAATCATTGAGAAAACGCTGTCCTAACCCTATTTCTCCCCCTTAATTAGAATTGTTGATTGGTATGTACACATTGAGCAAAATTAATTTGTGACCATATAATATTTTTATGTATTTTTTGTATTAAAGACATATTTTGAATACATTTATTTAATCAACAACACGTCCGAATGAGAATTCAATTTGCAAAGTCCTGCAGTTTTCACCGAATTACATTTACCTCTGTTATCACAAATTCTGATTGTTAAAAATCGGATTACAACGACATTTCATGAGGAGAAATGTAATCGAAACAACGAAAATTCGTGCAGGTCGGATAGCCGGGCAGGGGTTAGGAATCGTTGGGAAAAAGCCTCTCAAAGTGGAAAAGGCCCGGGAATCGATCAGACGCGCGAAACTCCTTGTCCGAGGAGAACGGCAACTGCGATGACAGCGCGGGGCATATATGCAATGAGTTTGGCCAAGCACATCGTACATCCCCTTTCTCCCTTATCCACCAATCCTACATATGCATATCGAGCTAAATATTCATGAGATACATGGTGGAAACGTGTTGGTGTACGAACGAGAGCCCAGCGGACCTGAGAATTGACGAGGTCGTTCCTCTCTACCACGAGGAAGTCTCACTATGCACTTGTATTCGTACAACCCTCTTTTGTCAGTCCATATATACGTGCACAGGTACGATCCATTTTTCTTGGGCTTTGGCCGAAAGCGACGACCCTTAAAATATTTTCCTTTATCCCGAATAAAAAAAACCATTTGATTTTATGCATTTGTCAATAAAAATTCCAAAAGATGCTCCGTTATCGTGAAGAAAAAAAAATTAATCTAAAACGTTTTAAGACGGAGTTGGCTTGAATCTTTTGAAAAATAAAATTTGAGTAAAATGTCGAAAACGTTCATTTTAAAAATATGCAAATTTTTGTTCATCCAACATTGAAAACCGAAAAAGAAAATAGCGCTCCTTTCGTCGGGAATGAAAAATAATTGAAATTGTCTCCGGCTTTTCCGCCCTTTTTTGACAATAAATATTTCGAATAACATTTTCTGTAATATAACATATAATAATCTATGTCACTGAATATATCTAGTGCCTAACCATTAGAAGAAAAAAAAGATAATTCTTCGAACGGAGAATGTCACAAATATTCTTTTATGACAACATTTTTTTTTTTTATTCAAGAGGCAAGATTGATTTATTAATACTCTCATAAAACTGTGCTCGGACGGTAAGGTTTTAAAAACGTTTCGAGTAATACTCGACTCGCCTATCCATTACGAGTTCTCCTGGTTCCTTCTTTTTTCTTTCCATTACGTTCACTCGTCCGAGTGTAATGGCATTGCAACTTGAGAGCTTCGGGCCAAAAGTACTTTGATGAAGTCTTGTCGTGTCAGGAAGGAGTTATGTATCTGTACAAATGACCGTTCTAACCTGAAGGCCTCATATTTTTTCGTATATATGTATATTAGGGTGGTTCTTAATTTGGTGATGTTGGAAATTCTTTGGTATTGTTTCTTGAAAGTAATCAACATATCCAGAAAAAAAATTGAACGCAAGCGGAACTTTGTCCAATAATTCTAACCCACCCCACCGAGCTGTCGAATTTTTGTATGAAAAAATGCATGCATTCAAAATTTTGTTAAGAAAATTGTTTATTATTTCAAAGCTATTCGTGATAAAAAAAATTTTATATTGCGTTTTTATAGGAAATTTAATGCTCTACAAAAAAGGTATCTTGTAAAATTCTTGTGAATCTAATATTTATCACGTAATTAGCAAAAAACTGTCATCATTTATTCCAAAAGTCCATCATTATGGCCAAAACAGGAGTTTGACGTCGAAAAACTGCAATGTAGAAATATGAAGAGATACGTATTGCACTCAATAACAGTACGTGAACGATATTTAAATTTTCAATTTTATCAATTTTATTATCATTCATGATAAATTTTTCTTCTTTGATCGATAAGGACATTGATTTCTTTATCAGTTCCAAATCGATGGCTTTTTTCGAAAGATTTGAAATCAACTCCTCATTTTTTGATATCGCTGTGAGCGAGTGGATTTCCAATGAAAATTATTTACAAGGCTTAAAAATAGTTAAAGGAATTAAAGTGGTTAACGATGTTGCAGAAAGAGGAGTGAAACTTATTACAGAGTACAATGATCGTCTCACTTATGACGAAGATCAGAAACAATTCATTGTACAAATAATTGAAGAATATTAAAAAAAAATATCCTGATATTAACAAAGCAACTTTGCTCCAACCGATGTAATTCATTATTGTAAGTTGATTTTTAAAATATACGACATCATTCATTATAATTTACAATAAAATTGATAGAATTGATAAAATTGAAAATTTGAATATCGTTTACATTTCATTGTTGAGTGCGCTACGTATTTCTTCATAATCTTATATACATACGAAAAATAAATTGCAGCTATTCGACGTCAAACTCCTGTTTTGTCCATAATGATCGACTTTTGGAATAAATGATGACAGTTTTTTGCCAATTACGTGATAAATATTAGATTCACGAGAATTTCACAAGATACCTTTTTTGTAGAGCATTATATTTCCTAAAAAAACGTTATATAAAATTCTTTTATCATAAATAGTTTTGAAATAATAAACAATTTTCTTAACAAAATTTTGAATGCATGCATTTTTTCATATAAAAATTCGATAGCTCGGTGGGGTGGGTTAGAAATATTGGACAAAGTTCCGCTTGCGCCCAATTTTTTTTCTAGATATGTTGATTACTTTTGAGGAACAATACCAAAGAATTTCCAACATCGCCAAATTAAGAACCACCCTAATTTATATACAACTGCATGTATTATTTGAAGCATTCCGAGTCAAATCGACCTGTATGTCTGACTTTCTCACCCCATATGCGATTCGTTCCATGATCTTTTATATTCTAATTAAAATTCTAAAGGGCATTCAATTTTTCTTTGCCTTTTTTAAACGAACAGTTATTTATTAATGATTTTTTAAAAGACAATTTCAAAGCAACAAAAAGTTTGCTCAAATTAATAAAACTGGAAAAAATCTTAACAATCCTCTGTTACATAAAAAAATGTTAGGAGTGCCTAACATTTTTTTCAGTTTTATCAATTTGAGCAAACTTTTTGTTGCTTTGAAATCGTCTTTTAGAAAATATATTGAACGCGTTCGATATATTTTTTTCGTACAAAATGAATTTGTCAAAACGAACGGATAGAGAAATTCTGCACGATATCTCATAATGGAGTTTCAATCATTTTTTCAGATGTGTCCGAACTTTTTTTCAGAAAAACTACAAAATCAATCGAGATTACAAAATAGGGTGTTTATCATACATATCAGTGACTGTATACAATAATTTTTTTGAAGCCATTAATTTCAAAATGGCGGCTGTGCAGCGCTTTTGCGATAACGTCTCCGTTTTTTGTTGGCCGGAAACATAACTCAGACAATTTTCAACCGATTCAATTTTCTGACGATTTTTTAAGCAAATTTTTCATCTTTCAACTTTAGAAGTGCGCCATTTGACCAAAAATCAATATATCGAAAAAATCCTACGCACTTCCATAGACAATGTATTTTTAAAGATATATTGAAAATTTCAAGTAAATCGGTTGAAAATTGTCTGAGTTATGTTTCCGGCCAACAAAAACGGAGACTCCATCGCAAAAACGCTGCACAGCCGCCATTTTGAAATTAATCGCTTCAAAAAAATTATTGTATACAGTCACTGATATATATGATAAGCACCCTATTTTGTATTCTCGATTTATCGTGTAGTTTTTCTGCAAAACAAAACCCCCCAAAAAGCATATTTTTTCGGCGTGGAATACCTCATATATATATATATATATATATTAGGGCGATGTTTTTTTTTCGATTTTTTTTTTTCAGTCCCCACCCGAAATTTTGTTGGATATGTCGGAAAGAAATTCCCTGAAAGTTACAGCCCTTAATATTAATTCTAAGTACTTTCCCTTAGCGTGAGAAGATTTTCCATCTAAAATACACGTTAATCGAATTTTTTTTTTTTCTAAATTCTATAACTCAGCCGCATTTTATGCTGTCATATTGTTCTTGGTTTCGATTTACTCAGAATAAAACAATCTAAAAAAGTGGCTTCTGCGGCGAAAGTGTAAATTGTACTGGTGAGTTGGTACGGGTCACTGATGTTGATTTTTACCCAAAATTTTCGTTTGTTTGCTGTTATCTCCGAAACAATTAACTTTACGAAAAAAATGTAAATGAAAAAATTGTTGAAAATTTAATTTCCTACAAAAAAGGTCCTATCGACCGAATTGCTTAGATTAATATTTCTTGACATATTGAACTTTAACTTATGAGTAGTATAAAATTTTTACGGTTTATTCTTGAAAAAATGAAATAAAGTTCAATATCTCAAGAAATATTGATCTAAGCATTTGGTTCGATAGGACCTTTTTTGTAGGAAATTAAATTTCCAACAAATTTTTCATTCTCATTTTTTTCGTAAAGTTAATTGTTTCGGAGATAACAGCAAAGAAACGCGAATTTTGGGTAAAAATCAACTTCAGTGATCCGTACCAACTCACCAGTACAATTTACACTTTCGCCGCAAAAAGCACTTTTTTAGATTGTTTTATTCCGAGTAAATCGAAACCAAGAACAATATGATAGCATAAAATGTAGCTGAGTTATAGAAATTTGAAAAAAAAAAAAAATTTGATTTCCGTGTATTTTAGATGGAAAATCTTTTCACGCTAAGCAAAAGTACTTGGAATTAATATTAAGGGCTGTAACTTTCAGGGAATTTGTTTTTCGACATATCCAACAAAATTTCAGGTGGAGACTGAGAAAAAAAATAGTCGAAAAAAAAAATCGCCCTAATATATATATATAAATAAACCGCACAAAAACCTATGTATATAAATCACGAGGAAAATCCGGATGACGTGTATAAAAGAGAAACCTAACGGTTCTATATTCAGCTGAAACGGAACCCCCGACGTTTGATACCGGAGCCGGAAAGACACGCCGAGAGTTCAGGGGATGAACGAAGAGTCAAAGAGAGGCGTAAACCCAAAGTCACAAGACGAAATTTTCGAACGAACATCTCCCGTCTTTTCTATCTCCGTGTGTCCCTCGCGAAGCCTGACGATGATTTTACTTCTTGCCGAGGGACGATGCTAAAGTCATCGAAGCGAAAAAAAAAACAACCCCACTCCGTCCGAGGGAAAGAAAAAAAAATTTGGTCGAAGAGGCTTTTTCCTTCGTCCTCCCGCCCACGGCCTTTCGCTCAACGGGAAAACTTCCCCTCGTCATTTGCGACTACCCTTACTTTGTGTCCTTTGCTTTTAATTTGACTGCTGATGGACCAAAAAGTTGCACATAACTGAAGAAAATTTGACTAAAAAAAAGGGGCGAATTTTAGGGACCGAAATACAAACGTCCGGATCCGAAAGACAATTTCAGATCCGTTTTTCCCCAGAGAATAATTTCCCCGCTGGCTATCTATACATTATATACATTAGAGTGGTTCTTAATTTGGTGATATTGGAAATTCTTTGGTATTGTTCCTTGAAAGTAATCAACATATCCAGAAAAAAAATTGGGCGTAAGCAGAACGTTGTCCAATAATTCTAACCCACCCGACCGAGCTGTCGAATTTTTATATGAAAAAATGCATGCATTCAAAATTTTGTTAAGAAAATTGTTTATTATTTCAAAACGGTTCGTGATAAAAAAATGTTATATAGTGTTTTTATAAGAAATTTAATGCTCTACAAAAAAGGTATCTTGTAAAATTCTTGTGAATCTAATATTTATCACGTTATTAGCAAAAAACTGTCATCATTTATTCCAAAAGTCCATCATTATGGCCAAAACAGGAGTTTGACGTCGAAAAACTGCAATGTATTCTTCATATGCAATTAGAAATATGAAGAGATACGTAGTGCACTCAATAACAGTATGTGAACGATATTTAAATTTTCAATTTTATCAATTTCATTATCATTCATGATAAATTTTTCTTCTTTGATCGATAAGGACATTGATTTCTTTATCAGTTCCAAATCGATGGCTTTTTTCGAAAGATTTGAAATCAACTCCTCATTTTTTGATATCGATGTGGGCGAGTGGATTTCTAATGAAAATTATTTACAAGGCTTAAAAACAGTTAAAGGAATTAAAGTGGTTAACGATGTTGCAGAAAGAGGCGTGAAACTTATTACAGAGTACAATGATCGTCTCACTTATGATGAAGATCAAAAACAATTCATTGTACAAGTAATTGAAGAATATAAAAAAAAATATCCTGATATTAACAAAGCAACTTTGCTCCAACCGATGTAATTCATTATTGTAAGTTGATTTTTAAAATATATGACATCATTCATTATAATTCACAATAAAATTGATAAAATTGAAAATTTGAATATCGTTTACATTTCATTGTTGAGTGCGCTACGTATTTCTTCATAATCTTATATACATACGAGAAATAAATTGCAGCTGTTCGACGTCAAACTCCTGTTATGACCATAATGATCGACTTTTGGAATAAATGATGATAGTTTTTTGCTAATTACGTGATAAATATTAGATTCACGAGAATTTCACAAAATACCTTTTTCGTAGAGCATTATATTTCCTACAAAAACGTTATATAAAATTCCTTTATCATAAATAGTTTTTAAATAATAAACAATGTTCTTAACAAAATTTTGAATGCATGCATTTTATCATATAAAAATTCGACAGCTCGGTGGGGTGGGTTAGAATTATTGGACAAAGTTCCGCTTGCGCCCAATTTTTTTTCTAGTTATGTCGATTACTTTTGAGGAACAATACCAAAGAATTTCCAAGATCACCAAATTAAGAACCACCCTAATATACATATACATTGTAAACGAGTTGCTGTACGTGTGTTTATTCAAGCTCGCCGAAATATCTACGACACCCTTTACGTACCCTGTTGCGTTCACCGCAACATGCGAGCTAAACTGACGTCTGATCCAATCAAAGCGAGGGCTCGTCGTCGTCGTCGTCGTCGTGTATATCATTGAATAAGCGCGTCAGGGACTGTGCGAGAATCCCTCTCGTCGTTCGTAAACGTGAAAGCAAAACCGAGGTAACATGGGGCGAGGGAGAAAGAAAAAAAGAGCATGGAATCCCGAAGCGTCTATTCCGCTCGGAATAGGCAAATTTTCCACCCTCACGACGACGAGGAACGAAAAATCGAGGGTTTATATATGCAAGGGTCTTTGGAGGGGAAAACATGGTTCTTTTCTCACGGCGAAACGAGAGAAAATTTTATAACGGAAGATCGAAACTTTGTCGTCGTTTTTCTTTTTCAAAGAGTACTTTATAAATATATTCTACAAATGAATATTCATGACAGATAGAAATACTCAAGCACACAAACTATGAAACAACAACTATCCAAACAGTTTTTTTTCTTAAGGTAGTAGTCTGGTAACTTGAGCCGATTTTCATGTCTTTTTTGGAGGGCGTTTTTTTGTCGGAAAATAAAAATGAATCGTTTTGGATATTTAGGATGTTTTTATTTAGGTATTAAAGATACAAAAAAAAATTTTTTTGAAAAAATTTAATAGTTTATTATTGTTATTATTATTGATCGAAGTTGGCACTTCGAAGTTGGCAGCCCGGGTCCTAACTTTTTTTCTACCGAACCGATTGCTTTCAAATTTTAACAGGCTACTCTACACACTTATAGTTCTGGTCGGAACTACCGAAGTTAAGTTTCATGGATAAATAACAAAATGGCGGACTTTGGAAAAAAAAAGTCCTTTTATTTTAGCAAAGAAGGGATTGTAAAATAAAAAGTTAGGGGTGAAAAAATTTCTCGGTAGTTCCGACGAGAACTGTAAGTCTGTAGAGTAGCCTGTTAAAATTTGAAAGCAATCGGTTCGGTAGAAAAAAAGTTAGGACCCGGGCTGCCAACTTCGAGGTGCCAACTTCGATCAATAATAATAATAATAATAAAGTATTAAATTTTTTCAACAACATTTTTTTTCGTATCTTTAATATGTAAATAAAAACATCCTAAATATCCAAAACGATTCATTTTTATTTTCCTACAAAAAAACGCCCTCCAAAAAAGACATGAAAATCGGCTTAACTTACCAGACTACTACCTTAAATGTAACGCAATAGGTGTTTTTTTTTATTAATTTAATTTTTTTTTTAACAATTTTCTTTCATTCCTAAAAAAGAAAAATGAAATAATTATTTTTTGTTAATGCTCATATCGTTAAAATAACATTCCCTATAGATCAAGACGAATTTTTTACGCGACAACTAATAACGAATGAGTAATTATTGATTATCAACAGTTATTATTTATTAATAATCGGTAATTATGAATTATAAATAATTAGAACTTTTCTTAATAATGCCCCATAAAGAATCCGTTCCCTGTTTGGCCTATATCGATTTTAATTATGTAAATCAGGACATATGCATGGTATATTAAGGCGATTTTTTTTTTCGACTATTTTTTTTTTTTTAGTCCTCACCCGAAATTTTGTTGGATATGTCGAAAAAGAAATTCTCTGAAAGTTACAGCCCGTAATATTAATTCTAAGTACTTTCCCAAAGCGTGAGAAGATTTTCCATCTAAAATACACGTAAATCGAATTTTTTTTTTCTGAAAAATTTGTTGAAAATTTAATTTCCTACAAAAAAGGTCCTATCGACCCAATTGCTTACATTAATATTTCTTGAGATATTGAACTTTAACTTATGATTAGTATGAAATTTATAAAATATGAAATATCAAATAATAAAAAAAATTAAAAAAAATAAAGTTCAATATCTCGAGAAATATTGATCTAAGCAACTTGGTCGATAGGACCTTTTTTGTAGGAAATTAAATTTCCAACAAATTTTTCATTTACATTTTTTTCGTAAAGTCAATTGTTTCGGAGATAACAGCGAAAAAACGAGAATTTTGGGTAAAAATCAACTTCAGTGACCCGTACCAATTCACCAGTACAATTTACACTTTCGCCGCAAAAGGCACTTTTTCAGATTGTTTTATTCCGAGTAAATCGAAACCAAGAACAATACGGTAGCATAAAATGCGGCTGAGTTATAGAAACTTGAAGAAAAAAAATTCGATTTACGTGTATTTTAGATGGAAAATCTTCTCACGCTTTGGAAAAGTACTTAGAATTAATATTAAGGGCTGTAACTTTCAGGGAATTTGTTTTTCGACATATCCAACAAAATTTCGGGTGGGGACTGAAAAAAAAAATATTAAATTTTTTCCATTTTTCACCCCTCCCATAAGGGTGCTTCCCGGCCATAGAAAATCGTTCAAACTTTTTTAGGGGTCTCTTGTAACGAAGAACAACGAATAACGATCATAAAAAAGATGTTTATCTTTTTACAGTACGGACTCCGATTTTCTCAGTTTTTCACCCTCCCATAAGGGTGCTTTCCGGACATAGAAAATCGTTCAAACTTTTTTAGGGGTCTCTTGTAACGAAGAACAACGAATAACGATCATAAAAAAGATGTTTATCTTTTTACAGTACGGACTCCGATTTTTTCCATTTTTCACCCCTCCCATAAGGGTGCTTTCCGGACATAGAAAATCGTTCAAACTTTTTTAGGGATCTTTTTCAACGAAGAACAACGAATAACGATCATAAAAAAGATGTTTATCTTTTTACAGTACGGACTCCGATTTTTTCAGTTTTTCACCCTCCCATAAGGGTGCTTTCCGGACATAGAAAATCGTTCAAACTTTTTTACGGGTCTCTTGTAACGAAGAACAACGAATAACGATCATAAAAAAGATGTTTATCTTTTTACAGTACGGACTCCGATTTTTTCCATTTTCACCTCTCCCATGAGGGTGCTTTCCGGACATAGAAAATCGTTCAAACTTTTTTAGGGGTCTCTTGTAACGAAGAACAACGAATAACGATCATAAAAAAGATGTTTATCTTTTTACAGTACGAACTCCGATTTTTTCCATTTTTTACCCTCCCATAAGGGTGCTTTCCGGACATAGAAAATCGCTCAACATTTTTTAGGGGTCTCTTGTAACGACGAACAACGAATAACGATCATAAAAAAGATGTTTATCTTTTTACAGTACGGACTACGATTTTTCAGTTTTTCACCCTCCCATAAGGGTGCTTTCCGGACATAGAAAATCGCTCAACATTTTTTAGGGGCCTCTTGTAACGACGAACAACGAATAACGATCATAAAAAAGATGTTTATCTTTTTACAGTACGGACTCCGATTTTTTCAGTTTTTCACCCTCCCATAAGGGTGCTTTCCGGACATAGAAAATCGTTCAAATTTTTCTAGGGTTCTCTTGTAACGATGAACAACGAATAACGATCATAAAAAAGATGTTTATCTTTTTACAGTACGAAGCCCGATTTTTTCAGTTTTTCACCCCCCCATAAGGGTGCTTTCCGGACATAGAAAATCGTTCAAACTTTTTTAGGGATCTCTTTTAACGACGAACAACGAATAACGATCATAAAAAAGATGTTTATCTTTTTACAGTATGAACTCCAATTATTTCCATTTTTCACCCTCCCATAAGGGTGCTTTCCGGACATAGAAAATCGCTCAAAATTTTTTAGGGGTCTCTTGTAACGACGAACAACGAATAACGATCATAAAAAAGATGTTTATCTTTTTACAGTACGGACTCCGATTTTTTCAGTTTTTCACCCTCCCATAAGGGTGCTTTCCGGACATAGAAAATCGTTCAAATTTTTCTAGGGTTCTCTTGTAATGATGAACAACGAATAACGATCATAAAAAAGATGTTTATCTTTTTACAGTACGAAGCCCGATTTTTTCAGTTTTTCACCCCCCCATAAGGGTGCTTCCCAGACATATAAAATCGTTTAAAATTTTTTAGGGATCGCCGTTAGGGGCCTGGGTCCCAAATGTTCGCGAAAAGCTTGAGCAATACCAAAAATTAAATATTATTAAAAAAAACTTGATTTCGTTGCGTTCCAACGATTCGGATTTCAGCATCATAATTTCTTTTTCGACATATCCAACGAAACTTAGGGTGGGGACTGAAAAAAAAAAATAGTCGAAAAAAAAAATTGCCCTAATATGGTATATAGGTCGTGAACCGATTTTTCTTTTTTTTTTTTCACCTCGGTATACATCATACCGAATAGCCGGTATAATTTTTAATTTCTAATGTACACGCGGTGACCCACAAGAGTCACACTTTAGAAACGAATGAATTATACATTTCAGACACTCGGACACATAACTGTGAGTGGAAACTTATCGGAGGGATGGAAAAAGCTTAACCGCTGGTAACGGTCGCACAGGCGCGAGTTCGTCACGCACCCTCTCGATCGCACGACACTATATTTCTCTCTATATCCGTGTATATATATACTGTATATAGTGACCAAGCAAACGTTTTCTCCCCATACTCGAGTTCCAACGAAAAAAGTGATTTACGTGGAATATTAAAGTATAGATGGACCGAAGATAATTTACATGGGGCCAGGGAGCATTAGAATCTACTCCACCCCCAATATTAGATCCAACTTGTTTCAAAGGTCCATTGATTTTTTGAGTGAATGTAAAATCTTAGGGCTACGTGTAGAATTGATGGAGAAGTAATCTGTAAGATTTAGCCCTTTCTCCATAACTCGAGATACCTAAGAAAAAAAAGTTTGATCACAATTTTTGTTACCGTCGGTCGGTATGTGACGAGGTTACTTACAACGAAAAAATAATTGAAGATGATTCTTTCGCCACTGTTATTTACTACAGAAATGAAATAAATAAATAAAAAATACTTCGCTCGTATATATCATTTCTTTAAGATATCTCGCTGAGACCCTTCATTGTGCTCGTACATCCTGAGCCACGGACGTTTCCACTAGACCCTTTCCAATTTCGCTAATGCGTTATATGTATTACTTAAAACTTTTTGGAACCTCATCCCCCTCTCCCTCTCTCAACCCTATTGCGATCGATCGTGACGTTGTAAAAAATGTCTACGAGGCTCCACACAGAGAACGTATTACGTGGGGTAGTCCACATGAGGTCGAGCAATTTTTCTGATATACGGAATTTTTTGAAGTTCTCGAACATCCAAGAGGACATTCGCAAACAGTTGTAACAGAGAAGATCAAGGGCTCCCATACCCCTTGAAATTTTCAAAAAATCAATTTTTTTTTTCTACAGATTTTTATTCTCTAGACTTTTAGGAATTGAAACAAAAACTTTTAGAAAATTAAATTTTGGATACTTTTTAACTTTCTTTTTTTTTTTCAATCTCGATAATTATTTTCTTTATAGTCTCAAGAGAGATTTTTTTAATTTTTTGGTCGGACAATTTTTTATAAATTACTAAACACTCATTTTTTTTTTAATTGCACACTAAAGTTTGAAATACTGTAATTTCTGTATTTTTGAAATTTTTTTTTTTAAATTCCTTCCATCAGACTATAACTACTACATTATTTTACTAGATTCTTTTTTATTTTTGCAGATTGGATAATTTTTATTTTTGCAGATTGGATAATTTTTATTTTCTACAGATTTTTATTCTCTAGACTTTTAGGAATTAGAACGAAAACTTTTAGAAAATTCAATTTTTGATACTTTTTAACTTTCTTTTTTTTTTTCAATCTCGATAATTATTTTCTTTATAGTCTCAAGAGAGATTTTTTTAATTTTTTGGTCGGACAATTTTTTATAAATTATCAAACACTCATTTTTTTTTTTTTAATTGCACACTAAAGTTTGAAATACTGTAATTTCTGTATTGTTGAAAAAAAATTTTTTTAATTCCTTCCATCAGACTATAACTACTACATTATTTTACTAGATTCTTTTTTATTTTTGCAGATTGGATAATTTTTATTATCTACATATTTTTATTCTTTAGACTTTTAGGAATTAAAACGAAAACTTTTAGAAAATTCAATTTTTGATACTTTTTAACTTGCTTTTTTTTTTTCAATCTCGATAATTATTTTCTTTATAGTCTCAAGAGAGATTTTTTTAATTTTTTGGTCGGACAATTTTTTATAAATTATTAAACACTTATTTTTTTTTTAATTGCATACTAAAGTTTGAAATACTGTAATTTCTGTATTTTTGAAAAAAATTCAAAAAATTCCTTCCGTCAGACTATAACTACTACATTATTTTACTAGATTCTTTTTTATTTTTGCAGATTGGATAATTTTTAGTGAAGTTATGATGTCGACAAGGAGGCGCAATGGTTTTCATCAGTAGTCCATTTATACCCATAAAAAATAATGTTAATATTAAGAAAAAAAAGTGAAATTTTTTTTTTTTTTTATAGTTGAAAAGTTAATAAAAAATGTGAAATCAAGAATTTAATTTTTTTTTCACCATATAACCTTTATAAAAATGTTTCAAATTTACTCGGTTTTCAACGCGCGCAGTGGTATGCGAGCCCGTAAGGGGGGAAATAAGGTTAGACGGTTGAAAAAATCGATTTTTTTTTTATTTCATAAATTGTTAGTAAAACTATTGAAAAATATGTTCCCGAAAATTTTAAATGAAAATTCCGACTCGTTCTATTGTTATAAGCCATTAAGGGAGGAAATAGGGTTAGGACAGCGTTTTCTCAATGATTTTCATGAATTTTTTTATAGTATAAAAAATGAATATAATTTATTGAAACTTCGAGAATATTTTATACATATATTTGAGTATATACTATAAAATTTTTGAAGAATTTCCTTGAAAAACACCGAAGATATTAGCGACCCCATATTGCATGTCACAATCAGACTCAGCATTTTGCTATTTTTTCAAACGCGTTTTTCCGAAAACGACTTTTTTCAACTTGCGTACACGCCAGTTCGAAAAGTTTTCAACGAATCGTTTTGAAAATTGGCAGTTACTTTCTTCATAGTATTGCGCTCTATATGAACCTAAAATCGGAATATTATCGTTATTTGGAATAATTTTTTTTTTGCAAATAAAGTTGTAAGAAATGGCAAAAAATCATGCTTTTTCGTTTTGGCCCCTGTAAAAAATTCAATTTTCTATTTTTTTGATAGCATTAAGGTTCATATAGAAGAGAGACATGTAATAAAAGTAAATTCCAACCTCGTTTGATTTCGGATGAAAATTGCGGCTTCCAGAATGTACGCAAAATGCTGAGTCTGATTGTGACCTGCAATATGGGGTCGCTGATATCTTCGGTGTTTCTCAAGGAAATTCTTCGAAAATTTTATAGTTTATACTTAAGTATATGTATAAAATATTCTCAAAGTTTCAATAAATCATATTCATTTTTTATACTATAAAAAAATTCATGAAAATCATTGAGAAAACGCTGTCCTAACCCTATTTCCCCTCTTAAGGTGGTTTTAGAAGCGAATACTGGCTTTTTTTTTGGCTTAACCTTTTTTTTAACATACATTTGCGTAATGCATAGTAGGATCCTCGTGACTGATTGCGAGTTGGAAAACAGAGGGGCAACGAAACTTAGTTTCTGATCCCCGGGGACATAATATACGAGGATTCCCAGGGTACTTCGCGCGTATATGGCAAATAGGTACCGAGATATCGTTTTAAGAAGAAACAAAAACAAACTATAATTGTCATACCATACGTGCAATCGTTTTGCGATGACCTATTGACGTCCTTCATTGTTTTCCCTTCTACTTCAGCCGCTCAATTTTGCCGTTTGGAATTAATCTTCTTTCGCTTTTCTCGATTCCGAGCCGTTACCGCGGCACGTTTACGTACACGCGCCAACGACGTTTCGACAAACTTTGAAAGCCCCAGAGACCTCTGACGATGCTGAAAAGCTTCAAATTTTTATCTCTATCGCCACTAAACTCTCACTACGACACCGTAACTTCGTCAACCCACCCACGAACGTTTACGAACGTTTCTACTCAACCCTCGAATGCGCTACGTTTCACCCTTTTAGCCTCAATACACGTCAGCCTGATTTTCACAGATTGTACACACCACGCATCAGGCAAAACTCGACTCGAATAAACCGAACGATTTTTATCAACTTCGAATCCTGTTTTTTTAAACCGGTATATACGAAAAGCAAAATGACGGTCCAAAGTTGCGTCCTCTATCGAATACATTTTGAAGGAACGATAAATTTTAATATGATTGATATGTAAACTATTGAAATGTGAAAAAATAAATAAATAGTGAAAAATAATAAGAATAACAAAGAAAGCCAATTATATTTAAAAAAAGACATGGCACTCGATTCTCGAAACTCTCGAAATGCGAGATAAATATATCGAATTTTGAAGCCAGTTTATCGTGAATCTGATTGGTTGTCGTAAAGCGCGCGTAATTCAAACACGATTTAGTTCACTATGAAACACCATCTATGGTATACAAAGATTTAATGAATAAAGATTCAATAGATCATTGACTCTCGCCCAATGCAATTCTCAAAATTAAAAAACCATATATAATAAAGAAATGCGAGATAAATATATCGAATTATGAAGCCCGTTTATCGTCAATCTGATTGGTTGTCGTAAAGCGCGCGTAATTCAAACACGATTTAATTCACTATGAAACAACATCTATGGTATACAAAGATTCAATAAGATCAAAGATTCAATAGATTATTGACTCTCGCCCAATGCAATTCTCATTATTTAAAAACCTTATAATAAATTATGTACTATTTAACGTAATGACAACCGATCGCGACGAAATAATCTTAGCGACTGCAGTATGGTGACAAAATCCGTTGTGCCGTTTGGGAAAACGTATCTATGAGAATTTGCAGTTGATTCTTAATTTAAAGGACAAGTTCGAAATATGAAACATTCAAGCGCGAGCGAAGCGGGCGCGTTGTTGCTAGTTATATTTAATAGTACATCAGGTGCAGGGATAAATCGCAAATGGAGAATTTTTTCCCAGGAATAATAGAAGAATTACGCCAAAAAAACGATAATTTTCGGCCAAAAAAAGTATTCATACACTTACGATCATAGTGAAAACCTACATCATTATAGTTGTTAATTATAAATAATATTTGGTGCGCATCCCTTTTGCTTCAATTATCGCCTCGAGTCTCTTAGGCATGGATTCTACTAGCTTTTGCGTTCTTTCTTTTGCTATTTTCGTCCATTCTTCTAAAAGCACTCTTTGGAGATCGGATTTGTTTGTTATTTTTCTTTTTCTAATTTCTACATCCACCAAGTGCCATAAATTTTCAATAGGATTGATGTCCGGAGATTGTGGTGGTGTAATCAATTGTTTGCGGACATTATAGATTAACCATTCCCTCGTTTTCATGGCGGTATGTTTCGGGTCGTTATCTTGTTGGAAGTAGAAATTTCCATCCAGGCTCATTTTATCTACACTCGCTTTGAAATTGCTGCGCAACACGTCGATATACCAGGGGTGTTAGTTGAAGTTTGCCGGTTTTAAACAGTAGATGTCGCTAGCAATATGTATACATTTCTATGATTTGGCATGTATGTCATTTTTTTCTATTGACATTAACCTACAAAAATACGCAAGTCACATTCCGCCAAAATAATAGCGTCATATTTGTTTACCTCAGTGAATACGTCGAGTTTCGTTCCAAGTAAATCGCATTTGCGGCATTCGTTGCTTTTCTTATTTCATCAAAAGAAAAAAGCAGCTGAAGCTCACCGGTTGCTGGTAGAAACTTATGGCGAACATGCTCCAGTGATTAGAACATGTGAGACATGGTTTCGTCAATTTAAAAGTGGAGATTTGGATTTGACAGACAATGAACATCCTGGTGCAGCGAAAAAGTTCGAAGACGAGGAATTGCAGGCGTTATTGGATGTCGATCCAACCCAATCGCAACAAAAATTGGCAGAAACACTAAATGTGACTCGAGGAGCAATTTGCCAACGTTTAAAAGCCATGGGAAAGATCCAAAGGTATGGAAAATGTGTGCCACACCGGCTGAACGATAGACAAATGGAAAATCGAAAAACCGTTTGTGAAATGCTGCTTCAACGATTCGAAAGGAAATCTTTTCCGCATCGAAATGTCACGCGGGACGAAAAGTGGATTTATTTTGAAAACCCGAAGCGAAAAAAATCATGGCTTTCACCTGGTAAAGCCGGCCCATCTACTGCAAGGCCAAATCGCTTTGGCCGTAAGACAATGCTCTGCGTTTGGTGGGACCAGTGTGGCGTGGTGTACTACGAGTTGTTAAAACCATCATCAATTTGAATTATGCGTTGATCGAAAAACGGCCCGAATGGGCCCGAAGACATGGCAAAGTTATCTTGCAACATGACAACGCGCCGTCTCATACCGCTAAACTGGTGAAAGACACATTAAAAACACTTAATTGGGAAATATTATCACACCCGCCGTACTCTCCAGACCTCGCCCCGTCCGACTATCATCTTTTCGCATCGATGGGACACTCCCTTGCAGAGCAGTGCTTCGCTAATTTTGAAGAAGACGAAAAATGGCTCGTCGAATGATTTACCTCGAAAGAGAAAAAGTTTTTTTGGGATGGTATCCATAATTTGCCTGAGAGATTGGCGAAATGTGTAGAAACCAATGGTCAATACTTTGAATTAAAAAATTTTGAGATTCCTCTGAAAATTAAGTGTTTTCTTTATCGAAAAAACCGGTAAATTTCAACTAACACCCCTGGTACTTCCGGGCATTCGTTGTACCATCTATAAAAGCCAGATTACCAACGCCATAATATCCCATACAGCCCCAAACCGTGACGCTTCCTCCACCGTGCTCTACAGTCGGTATTAAAGTTTTCTGCCGGAGCTCGGTATTTGGTTTCCGCCAGACGAATTTCTTTCCATCGGACCCGAAGAAGTTAAACTTTGATTCATCCGAGAATACGACACGTTTCCAAAATTCTATAGATTTTTGTACGTAGGTTTTTGCGAAACCCAAACGTTTTTCTCGATTTATATTATTAATTAATGGCTTTTTGCGGGCAGTTCCGCCGTATATTTGGGCAGAATGCAAAACGTTTCGAATAGTCCGGGGACACACGCTCTTCCCCGATGTTGACGCGACATCATTCGCTAAACTGCGAGCAATTGTGAACGATTTTTTTGTAGCCTCTGTAACGATACTCCGACGCTCTCGTACCGTTAGTATTGTCGGTCGACCGGTTCGTGGCTTATTTTCTGTGCTGTTTGTTCTTTCGTATTTTTTTTATTATATCTTGCACTGTTGCGAAACTTAGATTTAGTTCTTTACTAATTTTTCAATAACTTTCACCGCGTTTCCAAAGAAAAATCACTCTATCTCGCATGGATATTGATATTTCGCTTTTCTTTGCCGTCGTGTCTGTTCGGAGCTTGAAGATCTACTACCGCATGGAACAGGTCAAAACCATTGCGTAAACGAAGACTCGTTTACATTGTACGCAGAGGTCAGACCGTCCGTGAGTGAATATCGAGATTTAGCAGCTCAATCGTAAGTGTACGAATACTTTTTTGGCCCGAAAATTTTCGTTTTTTTTTGCATAATTCTTCTATTATTCCTGGGAAAAAATTCTCCATTTGCAGTTTATCTCTGTACCTGATGTACTATCAAATAAAATTAGCTCTCTTTGCGTATCGCTTATGTCTGTAAAGTTATCGCAAAAAAACAAGGTGTACGAATACTTTTTTGACCCACTGTATATGTTTTTAACCCCTTTTTTTTTCTCTTTTCCTTTCCTATTTAAGAAAAAGCAGGCGATGGAACGTAGAAGCGAGAACAAAGGAGCGCCCGGGCGCGCATTGTCGTGTTAGTAGAAACGAAGAAAAACACCCCCCGAGAACTAATCCACCCAGTCCCTCGCTATCTCCTCGTACACCAGCGTGTTTTCACGTATTTCTTTGCGCTCTCGTCGTGATACGAAGGTTTTTTTCATACATACATTGTCCTTTTTTTTAATGCGGAGAAATAAAAATGAGATATTTAACCATCCAGCGGGAAACGATTTTCCCGTTTGTGGCTTATAACGAAAATATATGAAACGAAATGAAAAAAAAAATCATCGATACAAGTACGAGTGTATGAGAACACGAAGAATCAATCAATTTTTTCGTTTCTTTTTCGAACAAACCGCCCCTTGAGGAGCACGAAAATGTGAGAATGACGCACAAGGAGATGGAGGGCTAATTTGAGAAAAGACGCGCGATAAAAGTGACAAAGAAACAGTTGAGCATTTCCTTTCGTGAAATTTTGCCGAATGGAATTCATCGAAGATAGAGTTGAAAATGAAGAACGAGGGTAAATGGAGAAAGATAAAGATACGAGACCGTGAAACGATAAGAACATCGTCAAAGAGACAAGATCGAATGCCGTCGTCGCTTCGACGATCGCCAATATCGAATTTTTCAACTGAACGGAAAGAAAATTGAAACGCCCTTTGACAAACTAGTTTCCGATCGTGAAAGACATGTTATTTGCCGCTATATCGTTATCGCAATGGCGTTTAACGGGATGTGCAATTATCAGACGAATTTTGAGAAATTTGTGAATTTTTTTATATATGCTTTCGGAAAGTGAGAGAGACTACTTTCGGAAATTTATTCTCCTAACGAATCTCAGTTTCATTTAGGTTCTTTATTTTCCGAAAATAGCTTATTTTTTTTAAACAACGATCCATTAGTGTAAAAACTTCTGAGCGCAAGCATGAAAATTGTGTGAACCGAAACATTTTACCGATATTTCGTGGAAAAGAACCGTAAATAGTTTTGCATCCACTGTATCAAGAAACACGGCAGCGTCTCGACGCTATGTAATTGAAAGAGAGTTTTTAAGGAGTTAGGCCACTCTAGAGGCCGAAAAAAATAGGCTTTTTTGTGGATTTTTTTTTTTTTCAGAAAAACTACAAAATTAATCGAGATTACAAAATAGATAGTTTATCATACGTATCAGTGACTGTGTACAATAATTTTTTTGAAGCGATTAATTACAAAATGGCGGCTGTGCAGCGTTTTTGCGACGACGTCGCCGTTTTTGTTGTCCGCCAACATACAGTAGGTCAAAAAATTATTCGTACATTTTATTTTTTTGCGATAACTTTGTAGACATAAGCGATACGCAAAGAAAGCCAATTTTATTTAATAGTACATCAGGTACAGAGATAAACTGCAAATGGAGAATTTTTTCCCTGGAATAATAGAAGAATTATGCAAAAAAAACGAAAATTTTCGGGCCAAAAAAGTATTCCTACACTTACGATTGAGCTGCTAAACCTCGATATTCACTCACGGACGGTCTGACCTCCGCGTACAATGTAAACGAGTCTACGTTTACACAATGGTTTTGACCTATTCCATGCGGTAATAGATCATCAAGCTCCGAACAGACAGGACGGCAAAGAAAAGCGAAATATCAATATCCATGCGAGATAGAGTGAGTTTTCTTCGGAAACGCGGCGAAAGTTATCGAAAAATTAGTAAAGAAGTAAATCTAAGTTTCGCAAAAGTGCAAGATACCAGGAGTGTTAGTTGAAATTTGCCGGTTTTTTCGATAAAGAAAACACTTAATTTTCAGAGGAATCTCAAAATTTTTTTATTCAAAGTATTGACCATTGGTTTCTACACATTTCGCCCATCTCTCAGGCAAATTATGGATACCATCCCAAAAAAACTTTTTCTCTTTCGAGGTAAACCATTCGACGAGCCATTTTTCGACTTCTTCAAAATTAGCGAAGCACTGCTCCGCAAGGGAGTGTCCCATCGATGCGAAAAGGTGATAGTCGGACGGGGCGAGGTCTGGAGAGTACGGCGGGTGTGATATTATTTCCCAATTAAGTGTTTTTAATGTGTCTTTCACCAGTTTAGCGGTGTGAGACGGCGCGTTGTCACGTTGCAAGATAACTTTGCCATGTCTTCGGGCCCATTCCGGCCGTTTTTCGATCAACGCATAATTCAAATTGATCATTTGTTGTCGGTAGCGATCCTTGTTCACCGTTTCACCAGGTTTTAACAACTCGTAGTACACCACACCACACTGGTCCCACCAAACGCAGAGCATTGTCTTACGGCCAGAGCGATTTGGCCTTGCAGTCGATGGGCCGGCTTCACCAGGTGAAAGCCATGATTTTTTTCGCTTCGGGTTCTCAAAATAAATCCACTCTTCGTCCCCCGTGACAATTCGATGCGGAAAAGATTTCCTTTCGAATCGTTGAAGCAGCATTTCACAAACGATTTTTCAATTTTCCATTTGTCTATCGTTCAGCTGGTGTGGCACCCATTTTCCATACTTTTCGATCTTTCCCATGGCTTTTAAACGTTGGCAAATTGCTCCTCGAGTGACATTTAGTGTTTCTGTCAATTTTTGTTGCGATTGGGTTTGATCAACATCCAATGACGCCGGCAATTCCTCGTCTTCGAACTTTTTCGCTGCACCAGGATGTTCATTGTCTGTCAAATCGAAATCTCCACTTTAAAATTGACGAAACCATGTCTCACGTGTTCTTATCACTGGAGCATGTTCGCCATAAGTTTCTACCAGCAACCGGTGAGCTTCGGCTGCTTTTTTCTTCTGATGAAATAAGAAAAGCAACGAATGCCGCAAATGCGATTTACTTGGAACGAAACTCGACATATTCACTGAGGTAAACAAATATGACGCTATTATTTTGGCGGAATGTGACTTGCGTATTTTTGTAGGTTAATGTCAATAGAAAAAAATGACATACATGCCAAATCATAGAAATGTATACATATTGCTAGCGACATCTATTGGTAAAACCGGCAAACTTCAACTAACACCCCTGGTATAATTTTAAAAAAATTCGAAAGAACAAACAGCAGAGAAAATAAGCCACGAACCGTTCGACCGAGAATACTAACGGTACGAGAGCGTCGGAGTATCGTTACAGAGGCTACAAAAAAACCGTTCACAAGTCCTCGCAGTTTAGCGAATGATTGTCGCGTCAACTTTGGGAAAGAGCGTGTGTTCCCGGACTATTCGAAACGTTTTGCATTCCGCCCGAATATACGGCGGAACTGCCCGCAAAAAACCATTAATTAATAATATAAATCGAGAAAACGGTTTAGGTTTCGCAAAAACCTACGTAAAAAAATCTATAAAATTTTGGAAACGTGTCGTATTCTCGGATGAATCCAAGTTTAACATCTTCGGGTCCGATGGAAAAAAATTCGTCCGGCGGAAATCAAATACCGAGCTCCGGCAGAAAAATTTAATATCGACCGTAAAGCACGGCGGAGGAAGCGTCATGGTTTGGGGCTGTATGGGATATTATGGCGTTGGTAATCTGGCTTTTATAGATGGTACAACGAATGCCCGGAAGTATATCGACGTGTTGCGCAGCAATTTCAAAGCGAGTGTAGATAAAATGGGCCTGGATGGAAATTTCTACTTCCAACGAGATAACGACCCGAAACATACTGCCATAAAAACGAGGGAATGGTTACTCTATAATGTCCGCAAACAATTGAATACACCACCACAATCCCCGGACATCAAACCTATTGAAAATGTATGGCACTTGGTGGATGTAGAAATTCGAAAAAAAAATATAACAAACAAATCCGATCTCCAAAGAGTGCTTTTAGAAGAATGAACGAAAATAGCAAAAGAAACAACGCAAAAGCTTGTAGAATCCATGCCTAAGAGACTCGAGGCGATAATTGAAGCAAAATGGATGCACACGAAATATTAGTTATAATTAACAACTATGATGACGTAGGTTTTCACTATAATCGTAACTGTATGAATACTTTTTATTGTCCGAAAATTTTCATTTTTTTGGCATAATTCTTCTATTATTCCCGGGAAAAAATGCTCCATTTGCAGTTTGTCTCTGCACCTGATGTGCTATTAAATAAGATTGGCTTTTCTTGCGTATCGCTTAAGTCTATAAAGTTATTGCAAAAAAAACAAGATGTGCGAATACTTCTTTCACTGTAACTCAGACAATTTTCAACCGATTCATTTGAAATTTTCAATATATCTTTAAAAATACACTGTCTATGAAAGCGCGTAGGATTCTTTCGATATATTGATTTTTGGCCAAGTGGCGCACTTCTAAAGTTGAAAAGTGAAAAATTCGCTTAAAAAAATCGTCAGAAAATTGTTAATAACAAATGAATTATGCAATATTTATAAAAAAATCTTACGCACTTCCATAGACAATGTATTTTTAAAGATATATTGAAAATTTCAAGTGAATCAGTTGAAAATTGTCCGAGTTATGTTTCCGGCCGACAAAAACGGAAACGTCGCAAAAACGCTGCATAGCCGCCATTTTGTAATTAATCGTTTCAAAAAAATTAATGACAAACAACCTATTTTGTAATCGCAATTTGTTTTGTATTTTTTCTGAAAAAAAAAAATCCCCAAACTGTGGACATTTCGTTGAATGAAATTAAACACTTGCCGCAAGAAAATCTGGCAGTGTTCAATGTTTGTTAAGAAATTTCCCGAGAATCGAAAACCGCATTCATTCTGTTAAATATACGAAGGTCGACGTATCGTTACATAGAACACGACATAAACACTGGACAACGACTATTTACCTTCCACTGTTTCGTTGATCCTCGGCCTAGTCGTCACGACAATAAGCCCGATGACAAATGATCGAATAAAGTAATATCCGTCAGCTGGCCATTCCGTTTTTTGAAATATCTACAAACGACCACGAATTATCATCACCATAGATGAAACACTCTTAAAATTCGAGGGTAGATCGTGCCGCTAGAATCACTCATCTCGCGAAACTAAACGCCAAACGATTTATTACGTATATTACATTCTGTATTAACCGTTTTATATATATATTTTGTTTCTTCCACTAGTCCAAATCTGTCGTACAAAAGGCACTATCCTCGCAACGTTTTACCTATTTCTCATTGCTCAAACGTGTCTCCCTTCTTCCAACATTACTTAGTTTCGGGCTTATTTTAATTTGTCTAATTCCCGAAAATACAGCAAAATTACAACGCGACGTTAACCCGTCTCATTGAACGCGGCAAATCACGGTCTACGACTCTACACGCACCTACGCAATTGCCAAAGCTCACAAGCGCTCCACGGTCGCTACACTAACTGTCGGTTTCAAACGAATTTCGAAAGGCCAGCGAAGCTCGGCTATGAGCAAAAACCACGCGCGACTCGACGGGTAACTGCGCGTGCGCGTCGCGCCATCTGTCGTCGAAGCCTTTCCCTCTTTTCCGCGAACGAGCGCCTCTTTCGTTCCTTTTATCGGATCGAGGGAAAAACAATGAAAGGGAATTTCAGACGTCGCAATTCGGAAATCGTCACGATTTTTCTTGTTTCAATGTACCGGTAGTCTTGTTCTTTTTACGTCTTTCCAAAGTTTTCGGTTTTTCATGTGTAATAGGAAAGTGTGTAACAGGAAGCCCGAGAAGCGCGCGCTATTTGATTTGACCAATGAGCGCGCGCGGTGGTAGCGTTGGCCGTCGGATGGTACCAATCCATTTCCCGAAAGGTTGGCACTGTCAGCCAACAGCGTGTGCGTTTGTGACTAGAAAGAGAAAGGGAAATAGAGGAGAACTCATCAGCTGTGCGCTTAAACGTACAGTGTTGTGTATAAAGTGTGCTGTTATATAAACTAATTTATATGTGTAAACTATATTAATAAATGTATTTACTGTTAATAATGTGTCTGAAAAAAATGCAGATCATGGATAAAAAATGCAAGTGAGCAATAATGAATAATTATTCGAATAAATATTTGAATATTTCGAAGTCGCTGCTCAATTGATATTTTTAATTTTGATTAAAAAAAAAAAACACATAGCTTTTTTAACTTTTGAGGTTAATTTCTGTCGCTGCTCAATTGATATTTTTTATTTTTATCAAAAAAAAAAAACAAATTAATTACACGGATAATTTCTTTGATGTTAATAATTTCTTAAATATTTATAATTCTAATTTGATTCTAATGATTTCGTGAGTTGCAGAGACGGGTAAATCCAGAGCGGAATACATGCGAGATTACCGGCAGAAAAAACGTGAGGAAAAATCGAAATACTGGAAAGGTAGACCCAAAAAAAAATGCGCATAATTCGACTCAGCGTAGCAGGGATTTTCGGGCGCGTGCAACGAACTTAATTCTCTCACGGGACATCAACGGCCGATCCAACTACCGCTTTACCAAATCTGGTTGTCAGTCCTGCAACTTTACGATTGCCATCGTTGACATTTTCTCCTACTTCGTCTGCATCAACAGCGACTGCGTGTAATACTTCGATGAAATGTCTCTGCTCTACCCCAAATTGAACAAAAATAACTGTCTCCAACAACAAATTGCATTACTCCCCTAGCGTTAATAAAATAAAATACAGTTTTCATTAAAAAGAATTATTACCTGAAATAATACCGGAATCATGGAAGCTGTGGAAATCTGGAATTTGGACACTGAAAATCTGGAATTTAGACACCGGGGTGGGGGAATTTGAAAACGGGAAACCGGAAAAACTGGAAAGTGGAAAAACAGAACATTGGGAAAAATCTGGAGAATGGAAATTTGGAATCTCGTAAACTGGAGATGCGGAAATCTGGAAATTGTAAGGAATCTGAGATTGCGAAATCACGGAATCTGTAAATGTCGAAGCTTGTCGTGTGACAAGCGGAAGAAATTGGAAAATCTGGAAACTGAAACTTGGAAAGGGGTAATGTGGAAAGTGAACACCTGGAAATTGGAAATGGGTAAGTTGGAAACTGGGGAATGGGAAACTAGGAATCTGGAATCTAAAAACCGGAAATGTGGAATTTGAAAGCTGGAAAAAGTGAAAATCGGAAAATTGACAAATCTGGCGGGTGCAAGTGTGGTAAACTCAAAAGCTAGAGGTGCGGAAATCTGGAAATTGAAAAATTGGAAATCTGGAAATTGAAAAATTGGGAATCTGGAAAAGAGTAATTAGAGGGAAGTGTTGGAATTTCAAAACGGGAAATAAATGCGGAAATAGGAAATCCGAAACCCGGAGTCGGGAACTTGGAAATGAGGAAGCTGGAAATTTGGTATTTGGACACGGGAAACCTGGAAAACTCGAAGGAATCTAGTAATCCGAAGGTGCGGAAACCTGGAAATTGAAAGAGCGTAAATAGATATGTAAGAGAGGTATATGTGCAGGGAGGGGCACTGTAAAAACCCGAAAGGGTGTACATTAGGGTGGCCAATTTCAAAAAAATTTCAAATTATCGCGTTCACATATTTTCAAATAATAGTTTATTATACAAAAAGACGTTACGATTTTTTTCCGATTTTTAAACTCAAATATGAGTCTGCGCTAATGATTTCAATTCTTTATGAACTTTTAGCCCACGATGAGGGTAAGGATTTTTAAAATAAAAATTTGGTGATATAATTATTGAGATTATTTGTGTTTTTCTTCCGGAAGTTGTTTATAAAACATCAATGAACATAATGAAGTTTTGTTTATTTTATATTTTCCATTTGTTATTGAAATGAAAAACCCGATTTTGGTGAGAATTAAGGGTTTTTGAAGGCTTCTACGGACCACTCAAAATGGACGGATCTTATTCAAAATACATTGAGTGATTATTTAACTATCGAACTATCATTACACAAAAAAAAGAAATATCTGGATTCATTACATCATTAAGGCCTTACATACGTCGAGAATTTTCAAAAAATCGATTTTTTTTTGTTTACAGATTATTATAGGCTTAGGCGTATTTCTGTGTAAGCTGATTGTAAAAATTCCCCATAGTTCAAAAGTTATTGTAGATAATGTGACTGCCCGACGAAAGGACAAAGGTCTGACGCGCGTCGATTAGATCGATTAGATTCGTCGATTAGAAAAAAATAAACAACAACAATTTTTTACTGACAAGGAAGGCGTACAATATGAAGCTGGAATGGGAGATTAGACGTAAGTTAACTAAGTAAATTAAAAAAATTCATAAAGTTCTTGCTCCAGCCGCGCGCGACTTTGAGCGAAACGCGCTTGAAACTTTAAACGCGTTTTTCTCAAAACTACTTTCTCTGACACGGTCGGCATGATAACTCGTACGGTTTTTAATATTTTTTGATGATTTTTTTTTTTTTTTAATATTCGGAATTGTTTTTTCTATAGTCTGTCGAGCCGGATTTTTAAAATGATAATTAGAACATTTTATAAAAACAATTAAAGTGACTTTTTTGACACAAACTTAACATTTTTTTTTAAATTACCGTAAATTGTTTAATTTCTCGAATTTCAAAAATCCGGCTCGACAGACTATAACTACTACCTTATTTTACAAGAATTTCTTTACATTTTGCAGATCCGTCAACATTTGAGGAAGAAATACTGCCGACCGTGGAGCAACTTTTTTTTTACAGTGCTTCAAAAAATGTGATTTTTCATATTGTAATTTTTGAAAAAAAAAATTGAAACAAATTTTTTTACAAACTTAACACAGTAATAAACAATGTGTAAGAATTTTTTTATCAATTTCTATTTCTATCCCTCCTAAAAACAGTTTTTCTTTTGGTACGTTTTCGGTACCGCTGGACGTATGTAAGGCCTTAAAAAAAGGCGATGAAAAGTTCTTGAATTTTTTAGAAGAATCAGGTGTTGGGATTATCGGGTGCATTTGCAAGTATCATAAACAGTGAAAGTGAGAGGGTCTAGCACAAAGATCACACCGACATAACTTGTCCTTGTGAGCGGTACCTCCACTACTTTTGCTGCTTGCTGCTAGCATTTGCAATATTCGTACACGGGCAGGTATTACTCATGACTACAGGAATGTTCAATGTGTCCATACGATATTTTTCTACCTGAAAGGGACTGCAACAAAAACCATTTGACTTCTGACCAATGTTTACTGCTTAGAATTGCCAGTAGGTCAAATATTTCACTTAAACTTTGGATGATTAGCGCAGACTCATATTTGAGTTTAGATATCTAAAAAAAAATCATAACGCCTTTTTTTCTAGTCAACTATTATTTAAAAATATGTGAACACGAAAGTTTGAAAATGTTTATAAAATGGGCCACCCTGTACATGGAATAAACTACGACTGCTACTACTACCTGAATCATTTTTTTTCGTGATACAATGTTAGTGTTGCTTATTACCAAGGTGAGATGTCAGATGTTACACATCATATGCGACTACTGTAAGGGTCGCTTATCTTTTTTTTTTGTCAATGACACCAAGTTCGCGAGTCGTGAAACTTTCGATGAGCTTTCGAGACTTCGAGAGTGTAAATTTTGGTTGTACTTAAACGGACGTTTGTGAAACTTTTGTCAACACTTATTTCTTCCGCGAAACTTTTTACGAAGATGCCCTTCGACTGAACGTCGTTATTTCATGTTTTCCCGAGACAAGGTATGCGAATGGAAATAATACCGTTGCTGGTCGTACTTAGGTACCTAAAGCCGATCTGATGGCACTATGAAAGTTTGAGAAACATTGAGGACGAACATTTTGAATATGGCAACGTTGGCGTACCGGTCAAAAGTTAGCATGCATGCATGACGTGGGTATTCGCTAGTGCGCGGGACAAAATCAAATATTTAGATCGGAATTGAGTGGAAATAATAATAGTGCGACAAAGAATAATCGACGAGCAATTTATTTTTCAACTGCTCGTCGTAGCGTCGTTCGCCAAATATTTGTAACGATAAACGACAGCGAAACGAATTTTCACGAACATAGAATCGAACAGGGAACGTAGATGATTCTTTTTCTTTTTAAATAAAATACAGCTCTCTTCATTTATTATACAAAAACATTTGTAATTTGTACAAAATGGCGTAGTCTCTCACATACCCATATTATTATCAGTTTTCAACCCATGAAACGCTCCCATCATCAACAGACGTGTAAAATTAACAGATGATTAGTACATAACAATAATTTTTATCCGTTCTTTCCAAATTCATCATTTCACACCTCGAGAGACCGATTCGATCTATTGGTGCCTACAAAAAAAAAAAAAAAAAAAAAACCGAATCTCCCAATTTTTCGTTGGTTCCTTAAGGGAGAACACCACTGTGACCCCCTGTTTTATTTCACATTTTTCAAGAATTTTTTTTTGTGGGAGAAAAAAAAGAGATATTCGAAAAAAATTGTTGGGTATTATTCCTTGTTTATTAATGTATCAAAAAACATTTTTTTCACATTTTTCACGCCGCATCGTGGCGCTGGGGAAGCTCTCGCGTCAGGTGCTGTCATTTCCGCGGCACGCAGCAGAACTGTCTTCAACGTCGATCTGAAAAAAAAATACCGAGTGTTTTCGTCAATAATATGATATTTTGAAGAGAAGTACACAGGGATTTTGAAAAATATTGTTTCAAAAAAAATAGGCACGCCGTTGAAAATAACTTTAATTTCAAAGGCGTGCTTATTTTTTTTAAAACAATATTTTTCCAAATCCCTGTGTACTTCTCCTCAAAATATCATATTATTAACGAAAACACTCGGTATTTTTTTTCAGATCGACGTTGAAGAGAGTTCTGCTGCGTGCCGCGGAAATGACAGCACCTGACGCGAGAGCTTCCCCAGCGCCACCAGGCGGCGTGAAAAATGTGAAAAAAATGTTTTTCGATACATTAATAAACGAGGAACAAAACCCAAAAAAATTTTTCGAATATCTCTTTTTTTTCCCAGAAAAAAAAATTCTTGAAAAATGTGAAAAAAAAAAAACAGGGGGTCACAGTGGTGTTCACCCTTAACGAAACAACATTCCGCTATCGAACATTCGCATCTAGCATTTAATGTTTGATCAATTATATCTAAAATTATGCACATTGCGGACTTACGTTAAGAAATAGAAAATATAAATTGTATAACATGGCGTTGCGTGATTTTCTCGTACTGTATGAAACGAAAGAAGACCGGCAGGCGGTCAGGCAAGTACGTAAAGCGATAAATATCTTCGTTCCAATGTCAATTTTTGTTTCGTGAACAAAATCGTTCGTTAGGAACGATGACAAGAAATATATCGAGAAACTCAGTCAACTTGAGCTGCTTGGATCGCGTGATTGTTTGGATTATCGTGTTCGAACCTTGCGCGAACACGGAACGACAGCCCGCATCTTTGTACTTGTATATTTGTTCGTATATATATATAAACGTGCGGGTTTCAAACTTACACTATTCACACTTGAATTACGCGATTCTTGACGTTGGATGATTGAAATTTTCTCTTTTTCTTCCCGGAGATTCGACGATATCGCAAGCTCCTAGGACGATTTTCCTTCGACTAGAGCATTTGTGCGGCGAGAATTTCTTCCTGCTGTATTTTCTTGCGATAATTGTCAAGAGTAACTTGTATCGTCTTCTCGGAATAACGACAATTCTCAGCGCCGCAGGTACACGTGAATGACTTGCACTTTATTATCCAAAATTTTTCACCGTAATCGAATCTTTCGTTACGGAAGACAAGCGAGTTTCATTAATCAAACGTTGGAAATTTATCGGAAAAAAATACATGTATAACCTTTTTTTTTTAATTTTTTTTGTTCTTTTATCTTACCCGAGTTCCTCGTCCGCGTCGATGTCGCGATTTGCGAAAAACGCTATTCTAGGAAAGTGCAGATCCTGATGCTCGACGAACACACGCACGGGCAGTAAATTAGGGGCGCACGAGTGATTTATAAAACGCGCCAAATTTCCGTAACGTCTAGCGTCTATGCAGTAAGTCTCGCCGTCCTGCAAAAAACAATGCGTGAAAATTATTATCTAATAAAATTCATTTTTTCAATGACTCGTTGAAAATTTGGTAAAAATCGAACTCACTCGATTGTCCAAATCAAAGAGATACGAATCGTCCTCGCGATGATCGGCCTCGGAGTCGGATATTATTTCACCGACATATTCACAGACGTAAGTGCCTTTCGGCACGTGACGCAGTGTCCTGAGGCCCCAACCTTTGCCCTTGGTGCGAAAGAGCTGAAATCTCTGCGTTAGACCATGCTGAACGACCCGATTGTTGCACGTAATACGATTACAATCGCAGGCTTGATTGCACTCGAAGAGCATCGGCGGATCTTGCGAAATACATTTTACATTCAAATATCCCGAGCATCGAACTCCGAAACGTCGTTAATTTTTCACTTCTTTTTCATCTCAAACTCACCGGTATAATTGAATTCAGGTACAAGCTTTCCCTCCTCGTCGTACCAGCATCTCAGACTTATATTGCCGCACAAACATTTCTCGGAGCTGCAATTGTCCTCGCAGTGACACGACTGCAACGACGTTATCGTACGATCGACGTTTATGCTGCTGGTAAAGCAATTTTCCGTTACGTAGAGAAAATCCGTCGGTCTGTCCTCCGTGTCGTAACCGTTTACGCACTGTATCGGATTCATCTCTTTTCCTCTCGATATGTCGCTGCAAAAAGAGTTACAACGTAATTCGAAATTTAGGTGAAAAAAAAAAAGAGAGATCATAAAAATTCGCGAAAAAGTGAAATTAATCGAGAAAATCAACGGCCAAAAGGATTTGAATGTTGTCCAGCCGTTCGCGTAACTGTAACGTAATAATCGAAAAAAAAAAACAAAGAAAATAATGTAAGAGTTGCGGGACAGATTGATTTTACATAAAATGCCACAATATACATTGATAACACGTACTTCGTGAGTATCCTCGTAGTTTTCTCCCACATATGTTCCGACAATTCGTTGACCTTTGCATTGAGTCTCAGTGCTGCCATCGTGTCGCCGTCATTGACGCAACAATTCACCGCCGTTTCACCGGCGGCATTAACTTCACCGACTCTGGCCCCTCGAGCCAACAAAAGCACGCTCACGGCGTACTTGTCCTGTCTCGCGGCTATGTGCCTGAAAATCCAAACGGAAATTACACAAAGTTTTCGTGAGCTCCATTATCCGAGTCGCGAAGAAACACGCTCGATACGAACGATTGAACAAAGTATCACGCGTCTTATCGTTCTAGTTAAGATTCAACAATGTCGAATTTTGCGAATACGAACGAGAGCCGATGGATACTCACAACGGTGTGTCGCCGTGAACGTTAACGGCATTAACGTCACAGCCTTCGTTGAGTAACATTTCCGTTATTTCCGAACTTCCGCTGTAAGCGCTCCAGTGCAGAGCTATGTTTTGCTCGGCGTCACGAATTAAGGGATCGCACTTTTTTTCGAGAAGAAAACGCGCCACGTTGGTGTGACAAAATTCACATGCCCATATCAGACTTGTCCAACCACCGTCGTCGACGGAATCTGAATGCAGGCATTTTAACTTAGCGTCAAATATTTCGACCTCGTCGAATCTCTTTTTACACACTTTTGTCGATTCATCGGTGTTAAAGACGCTACGCTGAGAGCACATCGACGCGGCTTACGAAAAGTAGGACGATTCAAATTTCTTACGAAAACTAACACGTTTCGTGTTCCATCACGAAAATCAACACGTTTCGATATTCGACGCGAAAACTAGCATGTTTCGGCTTTAATTACGAAAACTAGCGTGATTCGGTTTCTGCCGCGAAAAGTGGCATGTTTCGACTTACGTCGCGAAAACTAGCGTATTTCGATTTGCACTGGAAAAAGTAGTATATTTGCCGAACTAAATCGAATAAAATTCAGAACTTTCGCAAATGTTTCAATCATTTTTTCGGTGAGCGCTATAAGGAATAAATGAAAAACATTAAGGGTGTATCGCCCGTGCACCCTGAACGTAGTAGTCTGGTAATTTAAGCCGATTTTTATGTCGTTTTTGGAGGGCGTTTTTTTGTAGGAAAATAAAAATGAATCGTTTTGGATATTTAGGATGTTTTTATTTACATATTAAAGATGCAAAAAAAAAATGTTTTTCAACAAATTTAATAGTTTATTATTATTATTATTATTGATCGAAGTTGGCACCTCGAAAAAAAAGCGCGTGGGTGGCCCCGGTGATTTTGGCTCTTGATGTTATTTGAAATTAAAAAATTCTTGATAATTCTTAATCTATAGACATGTCATTCTGGTCGGAACTACTGAAGTTAAGTTTCATGGATAAATAACAAAATGGAAAAGGACGTTTTTTCCAAAGTCCGCCATTTTGTTATTTATCCATGAAATTTAACTTCAGTAGTTCCGACCAGAATGACGTGTCTAAAGATTAAGAATTATCAAGAATTTTTTATTTCGGATAACATCAAGAGCCAAAATCACCGGGGCCAACCACGCGCTTTTTTTCGAGGTGCCAACTTCGATCAATAATAATAATAATAATGAGCTATTAAATTAACTATTCAATTAGTTTATAATAATAATAAACTATACAATTTTTTCAAAAAAAATTTTTTTCGTATCTTTAATATGTAAATAAAAACATCCTAAATATCCAAAACGATTCATTTTTATTTTCCTACAAAAAAACGCCCTCCAAAAAAGACATGAAAATCGGCTTAAGGGAGAACACCACTGTGACCCCCTGTTTTTTTCACATTTTTCAAGAATTTTTTTTTGTGGGAAATAAAAGAGATATTCGAAAAATTTTTTTTGGGTTTTGTTCCTTGTTTATTAATGTATCAAAAAACATTTTTTTCACATTTTTCACGCCGCATGGTGGCGCTGGGGAAGCTCTAGCGTCAGGTGCTGTCATTTCCGCGGCACGCAGCAGAACTCTCTTCAACGTCGATCTGAAAAAAAATACCGAGTGTTTTCGTTAATAATATGATATTTTGAAGAGAAGTACACAGGGATTTGGAAAAATATTGTTTTAAAAAAAAATAGGCACGCCTTTGAAATTAAAGTTAATTTCAAAGGCGTGCCTATTTTTTTTTTTAACAATATTTTTCCAAATCCCTGTGTACTTCTCTTCAAAATATCATATTATTAACGAAAACACTCGGTATTTTTTTTCAGATCGACGTTGAAGAGAGTTCTGCTGCGTGCCGCGGAAATGACAGCACCTGACGGGAGAGCTTCCCCAGCGCCACCATGCGCTGTGAAAAATGTGATAAAAATGTTTTTTGATACATTAATAAACAAGGAACAAAACCCAGAAAAATTTTTCGAATATCTCTTTTTTTTCCCACAAAAAAAAATTCTTGAAAAATGTGAAAAAAAAACAGGGGGTCACAGTGGTGTTCTCCCTTAAGTTACCAGACCCCCCCCCCCCCCACCCCAGTTACTACCTTAAACATTTATATTCGTTTTCTATTTTTAAAAATAATAACATTATTGAAAATACCATTCGCAAATACGATACGCAATATTACACCACTCAAAAACGAAAATTGTTCATCAATGATATTTTTCATGACTTCAAGTTTCGGAGTCAGCGATGGAATTGAACAAAATTATTGTTTATAAAAAGTATATTCTACTTACAGTCTGAAGAATCGTTCATTGTGTTTTTATTTTATAAAAAAAAAACACAATCTCGGAGTGATCAACGACTAAAGTATAAGGTACAGTATAAGTATAAAGTACAGTATAAGTATAAAGTACAGTTGACAAAATCTTCGAAACAATCGATTGAGATATCTCGAGAAATGTCAGGTCTTGGACAAAGTAGCGAGAGGGAAAAAAACTGACATTGTTAACTTTCCATACACCGCAATTATTTTCGATTTTCTTTTCTCTAATTTTTTTGACCATGGTTTTTTCACTCCAAAATGACGAGGCATTTGCCGTTTTCCATCTTATGACAAGTCTAGCGGACCAAAATTCAAACGGTAAAATATGTATGAAATAAATTCAAACAAAAAGTAAAACAGTATAAAATGACAAGCGTAAATATTTCGTCGATTTGGAGTAAAAAAGGATGTTCAAAAAACGCGGAGTAAAAAATGAGAAACACTTCCGGTGACACTGAAACGTGCTAATTTTCGCGGTGAAAGTCGAAACCCGTTAGTTTTCGTGGTAAAAGACGAAACATACTAGTTTTCGCGGCGAATATCGAAATGTGCTAGTTTTCGAGGCAAAAGCCGAAACACGCTAGTTTTCGCGCGGATATCAAGCGTGCTTGTTTTCGTAAGAAATCTGAAACGTGCTAGCTTTCGTAAGCAGCGTCGATATTGTACAGTGTCAGACACCGTCCAAATTACCATCGATCGATCGATAAAAGTTGGTAAACAAGTTTTTTTTATAAATCCGACAACACTTTTGAGTCATCGATCGCCAGCTGTTTTATTTACCTACTAGGGTCCGGGGTACTTTGCACTCGGAAATAATTATTCTACAGGCTTCCAAGTGACCGGACTTTGCCGCCATATGTAATACGGTCATACCGTCCTCTCCTTTCAGAGTAACGTCCGCGCCCGTTCTCACGAGGTACTTAACGACGTCGGTTTTACCCTCGGTAGCTGCCAGCATCAATGGCGTCAATTGATTTTTGTCCATAACGTCCACCTGCGCACCGGCCTGTATTAAAACATGGACACATCCCAGATGACCCTTTTCCGCCGCTATGTGAAGTCCGTTACGATGATAGTGCTCGCGAAATGTGTGATTAGCGTTGTATCCGCAAGCTGTGAAAATCGATGATTGTTATTATTATCGTTTTTTAAACTACGCAGTTTGGTACTGTGTAAAAAATGAGATGGTAAAAGAAACGACAATTATTCTCAGAATTCTGAGGAATGTGTACGATTACGAATGAAAGTTGAACATGATTTTGTAACGAAATAGCTATTTACAGTTATTCTAAGAAAAATTGAACTTCTACAAGAAAAATAATAATTCCTCTCACCCAAAACGTTAACCAATTTTTCCAAATCGCCATTTTTAACGGACGTGTAGAGACTCATTATCGTGTAGCGTTCCGGTCTGTCGGAATTGCCGGTAGCCTCGGGTATCTTTATGTCCTCGGGACTTACCAACGGACTGGGTGGTCTTTCCGCCAATTTTGTGTTGTCGGCCTTGCCCGGTAGGCTCATCTTTGCCGAGGGTAATTTTGAAAATTTTCTACGCGTCGGAATGTAAACGGGTTTTCGCGTGCCGTTCATCGCAATGACAATCTCGCATATCGTACTCTCCGTTGAGCAATGAGGACACGCCGATTTTTTGTTAACCACCGTCTCGCATTCACGATGAAACTGATGTCCCTTTGAGCACTGTACGAATTTACCTTGTGTACAAAACAAACCGCACGAGGGACAACAATTGTGCCTGAGCAATCGTTCCTTGTGCGTGCGACATAGTATTATGAAGGGAACACACGTGCTTGGACGACGCATCGCCACGTCGGTGCTATCGACCTCGTTGCAACATCCGATCAGTCGATTGTCAATAGAATCGATAGCTGTGCAGTAGAGGGGAGCGCCCGAACCGGTTATTGTAACGTACAGCTGTGATCTAACTTGACACAGACACTTCATTGTTTGCTCGTAAGACTTTGGAAGAAACGTGACAAACAAAAATCGTATCGTTAGATTATCTATTCAATTATTGGTGTTATTTTATTGAGGGAACTGACTCACGTCACTAAATATCGCGGTCGATTCGGGTTTCGAGGCTTGTCCCTCCGCGGGACTGGGACTCGGTGCCATACTGCGGCGCGTTCGTTTAATGGGCACTGCGCATTCTGAAAGAAGGAAAGACAAATATGTTAAATAATTTAGGAAATGGATGAAGCGATGATCGATAAAGTTAGTCCGAGTATTGAATTTTTATGGTATTTTATTTCACGATGCCTCCATTTTGTATTGAGAAATCCTTATAAAATCTATTATGAAAAATGAAAAACTCTAGCTGCTCCTAGAGTTTGTTACATTTTTCGCCGACTATTTTTTTATTATGCACGAAATGATAGTTAAGGGCGGGGTAAGGGTTTTCACTTTCGAAAGATGGAATTTTTTTTTTGTCTTATCTTATTGTTTAACATTTCAAGAATATGTCCTTAAAATTTTGAACCGGTCTAAGCAATATTCTTGAAGTTATTGTCTTATTAATCTCCTGGCCTTTAACGCTATGCCTCTAACAGCTGCGGGCGGTCGGGCTAGCAGTGCACTTTAGACGCGTTTTTCTCATAACTACTTTTTCAAAGTCCGTGTTCACTGCCATTTAAAAATTACTTGACCGATTCATTTCAAACTTTGTACACATTTTCTACATATAAAATACCTTCCCCCAACGTTTAGTTAAATTTTATTTTTTTTACATTAAGGGTGTTTCCCCACCCACAAAATGGCGGAATTTTTCGTGGAAAATAACAGTTCACACTTTGGATGGCCGCCAAAAATTTTTAAATGAAAACAAAAATTATCAGAGAACGTTGGGGGGAAGATTCGATTATAATTTGACTAAATTTTCATGGTTTTTCATTTTCAGATAATTTCCGGCCGAGTTACAGTGAACACCGCAAATTGTTTTTTTTTCCAAGACGTTCTGGGGGAAGCTCCGTTACGGGCTTATGCTTCAATATTTCTGCATGAAAAAATTACACAACATTGTCAAAAGTATGCTCAATAATGTACAAAAGGTTCGAATAAAATTGCTCAATCCATATTTGAGAAAAAAAATCGCAAAAAAAGTGTTTTTTTTAACGCTGAAACCCTTACCCCTCCCTTAAGAAAATCACGTACGGAATTGCCGATATCTTTATATACTAAGAAGATACGACCAGTAAATCCATTGATATAATTAAATTTCTGTCCTTCAAACATAACTCAGCAATAAACCGTCCCTTAAGGTAGTAGTCTGGTAACTTAAGTCGATTTTCATGTCTTTTTTGGAGGGCATTTTTTTGTAGGAAAATAAAAATGAATCGTTTTGGATACTTAGGATGTTTTTATTTACATATTAAAGACAGAAAAAAAAATTAGTTTGAAAAAATTTAATAGTTTATTATTATTATTATTATTGATCGAAGTTGGCAGCCCTGGTCCTAACTTTTTTTCTGCCGAACCGATTGCTTTCAAATTTTAAAAGGCTACTCTACACACTTGTAGTTCTCGTCGGAACTACCGAGACATTTTTTCACCCCTAACTTTTTATTTTACAACCCCTTCTTTGCTAAAGTCCTTTATTTTAGCAAAGAAGGGGTTGTAAAATAAAAAGTTAGGGGTGAAAAAATTTCTCGGTAGTTCCGACGAGAACTACAAGTGTGTAGAGTAGCCTGTTAAAATCTGAAAGCAATCGGTTCGGTAGAAAAAAAGTTAGGACCCGGGCTGCCAACTTCGAGGTGCCAACTTCGATCAATAATAATAATAATAATAATAATAATAATCTATTAAATTTTTTCAAACATTTTTTTTTTCTATCTCTAATATGTAAACAAAAACATCCTAAATATCCAAAACGATTCATTTTTATTTTAAAAAAAAAAAAACGCCCTCCAAAAAAGACATGAAAATCGGCTTAAGTCATCAGACTACTACCTTAAATCTTTGACTGTATGGAAAGAGACCTATTGTATTATGAAAATATAAGTACCTTCCGGATAGTCATTATTCTTTCCCGTTTCCGCGATGGACGGTGATCCATCTGAATGAAAAAAAAAAAAGAACAAGTTGTTCTTTTTAAATCTCCGGAATATCGATATTATAATATTGCTTCCTCGTAGAGGAATCTTTGTTTTTATAATTCTTGTCGTTTAATCATTATGTACCTTCGAACGAATCGGTCTTTGCTATTTTTCTAGCGCCTTGACCACCACCCCGTGGTCTGCCACGTTCTCTCCGCGTTCGTCCAGCTGCTGGTTTTAAAAATGGTTTATCGATGTCACTGCTCGAACCTTCGTCGTTAACGACGCTATTACTCGTGCTCGTCTCGTTAATTCCAATTCTCGATTGTACGCCGTCCGCGTTGGTTTTCGTCATTGGCGATAATTTTGGCATACCATCGTAATCGGCAATTGGATTATTCTGCGAATCATCAAGACTCGTCTCCTTGACGCTGTTGTCCGGACTTGCCAGCCTCGAATTATCAAACGTTGTACTCGCGTCCGTTTGCGTATTACTCGTATCACCGTTGTAAACCGCAACGTCATTTTTCACTTCAGTCATTACCTTCGACTGAGATTGCCTCGTTTGTTCTCTGGTAGGTTTCTTCGGTCTTCCGGGTTTTGCCTTTCTCTTCCAATGAGAATTTTCCTGCGTGTAATTAGACTTTTCTTTTCGCGCCATTGCGCTCTCAAGGACGGTACTCCTGAAGGATTCCTTGCACAGTCGGCGTGCAGAACGCTTCGGACCCGGTGATTCCTCCGCGGAATCGCTGCAATACAATTTACTCATTAAATAGGATATATTAAATTTTTTTTTTCAATTTCATTGAAAACTTTGTTTTTTTTTTGTAAAAAAAATCCATTAAAAAATTGTAAACATATTTGAAAGCTAAACGTGTAACGTTAGGAGTCTTTGAGCAAAAAAAAAAAAGCGAAAAAACATATTGTATCGTCTTCGTAAAGCTACAATTTCTTTGGTTGTTCGTAACGGTTTTCTGGCCGTGTCAAAAAATTTTGAGATCTCTGTACGAAATAATGTTAAGAGTTCGATTTTTCATCTATTTTATTCTTAATTAAGGTGGTAGTCTGGTAACTTAAGCCGATTTTCATGTTCTTTTTGGGAGGGCGTTTTTTTTGTAGGAAAATAAAAATGAATCGTTTTGGATATTTAGGATGTTTTTATTTATATATTAAAGATACAAAAAAACATTTTTTTTGATAATATTTAATAGTTTATTATTATTATTAATGATCGAAGTTGGCACCTCGGAAAAAAAGGGCGTGGGTGGCCCCGGTGATTTTGGCTCTTGACGTTATCTGAAATAAAAAATTCTTGACAATTCTTAATCTATAGACGTGTCATTCTGGTCGGAACTACTGAAGTTAAATTTCATGGATAAATAACAAAATGGCGGACTTTGGAGAAAAAAGTCCTTTTATTTTAGCAAATAAATTTTGTTATTTATCCATGAAATTTAACTCCGGTAGTTCCGACCAGAATGACATGTCTATAGATCAAGAATTATCAAAATTTTTGATTTCAGATAACATCAAGAGCCAAAATCACCGGGGCCACCCACGCGCTTTTTTTTTCAAGGTGCCAATTTCGATCAATAATAATAATAATATACTATAAAATTAAAAAAAATTTTTTTTTGTATCTTTAATACGTAAATAAAAACATCCTAAATATCCAAAACGATTCATTTTTATTTTCCTACAAAAAAACGCCCTCCAAAAAAGACATGAAAATCGGCTTAAGGGGGGGGGGGGGGGGTAGGGTTTTTAAATTATTTTTTTTGCATGTTTTTTTAAATTTTTTTCTGAATGAACAATACGTCGAGAAGATTGTGTATAAATTTCAAGTCAATCGGAGTAAAACTAACGGAGTTACGGCGTTTCAAACGACCGGCCGTGATACCTGATTTTTATACTATAAAAAACTTTAAATCGATTTTCCCGAAAACGTCATTTTCGAAGTTTGTGAACATTAGAACTCAAAATCTACTGAACCGATCCTTTTGAAAATTTAAACATTACTTCTTCACATAAATCAACAGGTAATCAGCAGTTTTTTTTTTTTCAATTTTTTCAATGTTTTAATAACAAATTAAGCGCGATTTTTTGAGCTAAAGTTGCGTTTTTCACTTCCAAGTGCTGCAAAAAATAGAAAAAAAAAAAAAAAACTCTTCCTGATTACCTCGAGAAATACATCACCTTTAAAATGCATATCAATTTTTTTGTTTCGGATGATCCGCTAACGAGTTATAATGTTCACCGCAAAACCACTTTGTTTCAAGGCGCCTCTGGAGATTCAACGTCACCGGCTTACTTATCAATATTTTTCATTGAAAATTTTTCTGAGATACTTCAATAGTTGTACAATAATATGTAATTCTATTTAATAAAATTATATTACTCATGTCGCCGCAAAAAAGTTATAAAAATATGCTTTTTTTTTCGCCTTTAAAACCCTACCGCCCCCCTTCAGTTACCAGACTACTACCTTAATCCATCGAGACTTAAAACTATGTCGCAACGAAGCGTGTTATTCGGTCTGAAATATCATTCGACATCCAGTACCCCTGGCAGCGTCCTATTTTACATTCCCAAAAAGATCTCTGAAACAAAAATAAAACAATTCAGTATCGCCGAAGAATCTGTACCTGAGTACTCTGAGTCTTGCTCGGCCGGCTCTTCTTTTTCTAGTGACCGGAGGTTCGGGATCTAATTGCTTGACCGGTTCTCCGAGAGTCTCGACGTCGACCTCCTCGGTATTCGGCGTATCCGGTTCGACAATTTTTTCCTCCGGTACATCCTCGTTTTTCCTTGCCGTATCATCCTCCTCTCGCCGACTATTCTCTGTCTCTTTCTCCGCAACTTCCAAGCCTTTATCGTCCTCCACCGCAACTTTGGAGTCCTCATCATTTTTGCAATCCTCGTTCTCGGACTTGTCGGCGTTGTCGGAATTCTCATGAGAATGTTCGATCTTGACGGAAACACCGCCGATCCGATCGCAATTGCCAAGTTCGTCGGGTACGAGACTGAGATTCGACGAGCAGCTTGAAATTTTAGTTTTTTTACCGTAATCAGTGTTTTCATCGATAGTTCTAAAAGTCAATACGATTCTTGGTATATTGTTGTCTTTTTTCGTGGGAGTGTCGGATTTAGTTGCTTTTTCCTTATCGATCGTTTCCTCTTCACGCTCGTCCTCGGGAGACGTTTCTGTTGACGAAGAAGCGTCCGTTTTGTCGCTCTTTCGTGCTGTACTCTCGTTGATAACCGGTGCGTTCGAAATTTCAACAAAATTCTTCTTCTGTACGTCGCACAAAGAAGCTTTTGATAATTCCTCTTGCGTTGTGCTTGATCTATTGACTCTCGTAACGTCGTTAATTGATGAATTATCGTGACAATTGTTCGACGAATTAACAAGAGTTCGATTAAATTCGCTCGTCATACCCGCCAATATTTGTTCTATGCTGACCTTATCTTCGATACCGGATTTGGCATTAACAGCGGCCATTTCTTCGTCTTCGCCCTCTCTGACACGCTGGCAACCCTCAACGGTCTCATCGTTGTTCTTCTCCATTGCAGACAGAAGAAAAAACACTGAATTTCACCGTGTCACGATAATTCACGAATGATCCATGGATCGTGAGTCGTGAAAATTGGTAAAAGCTCGTTGGGACATTGAAATCACGCTAAACAGAAACATACGCACGGTTTGAGTATGGAAAAATAAGTTTTCAGGTACTTTTTATGGTAACGGGTAATCCCCGATGCTCGGTAGTTTTTCGCAGCGCGTCGACGTCAGAGCCCAAACCACGGAGCTCGGCGAAGAGCTTGGAAGAGCTCGCCACGATGAGCGATCTTCGATCTTACCGAACTACTAGCTTTATTTCTTAGGTCAATTTTCTAAATGATAAAACGCTCGAATGCGACAGTTTTGGAGAAAAATTAATGTTCACGCGTGTAGTAACCACGAATTAACGGGGGACGATGATTTTTCGCGGGGTTGTAGTTTCTTTAACGTTAAAAACGAACGAGGACGCGCGTGGCCCTACGCTGGCGTGCCCCCCAGCGCGTACAACCGGAGGCCATATTGATTGTTCCGGAGAATGAGAGACGCGCTTGTGCGTACGTGTGCGGTAGTCGATCCCCGCGAAATAAGGAGAATTGAAATAGAATGGCATTTTTTTTACTTTTTTCGAACGAAAAATCCTACTTTCCTACTCGTTCGAAATTTGTACGAGTTATCGTAGTCGTTTATAGCGTTCTAACGATAATGTAATTGAGACTCGATGCTGATTTAAGTTTTTCTATATTTCGATGACTTTGTGCGCCCCAACAACAACAATAATCTGCAAATTTTGAAAACTAAGGGGAGAAATAGAGTTAGGACAGCGTTTTCTCAATGATTTTCATGAATTTTTTTATAGTATAAAGAATGAATATGATTTATTGAAACTTTGAGAATATTTTATACATATATTTGAGTATATACTATAAAATTTGTATACGTACAGTGGGTCAAAAAAAGGTATTCATACACCTTGTTTTTTTGCGATAACTTTATAGACATAAGCGATACGCAAAGAGAGCCAATTTTATTTAATAGTACATCAGAGATAAACTGCAAATGGAGAATTTTTTCCCAGGATGAAATAGAAGAATTATGCCAAACAAAAAAAAACGAACATTTTCGGGCAAAAAAAGTATTCATACACTTACGATTATAGTGAAAACCTACATCATCATAGTTGTTAAATTATAACTAATATTTGGTGCGCATCCCTTTCGCTTCAATTATCGCCTCGAGTCTCTTAGGCATGAATTCTACTAGCTTTTGCGTTCTTTCTTTTGCTATTTTCGTCCATTCTTCTAAAAGCGCTCTTTGGAGATGGGATTTGTTTGTTATTTTTCTTTTTCTAATTTCTACATCCGCCAAGTGCCATAAATTTTCAATAAAATTCATGTTCGGAGATTGTGGTGGTGTAATGAATTGTTTGCGGACATTTTAGAGTAAGAATTCCCTCGTTTTCATGGCGGTATGTTTCGGGTCGTTATCTTATTGAAAGTAGAAATTTCCATCCAGGCCCATTTTATCTAGACTCGCTTTCAAATTGCCGCGCAACACGTCGATATACTTCCGGACATTCGTTGTACCATCTATAAAAGCCAGATTACCAACGCCATAATATCCCATACAGTCCCAAACCATGACGCTTCCTCCGCCGTGCTTTACGGTCGGTATTACATTTTTCTGCCGAAGCTCGGTATTTGGTTTCCGCCGGACAAATTTTTTTCCATCGGACCCGAAGATGTTGAGCTTCGATTCATCCGAGAATACGACACGTTTCCAAAATTCTATACATTTTTTAACGTAGGTTTTTACGAAACCCAAACGTTTTTCTCGATTTATATTATTAATTAATGGTTTTTTGCGGGCAGTTCCGCCGTATAGTCGGGCAGAATGCAAAACGTTTCGAATAGTCCGGGGGACACACGCTCTTTCCCAATGTCGACGCGACAATCATTCGCTAAACTGCGAGCACTTGTGAACGGTTTTTTTTGTAGCCTCTTTAACGATACTCCGTTCGTGGCTTATTTTCTCTGCTGTTTGTTCTTTCGTATTTTTTTTTTTTATTATATATTGCACAGTTGCGAAACTTAGATTTAGTTCTTTACTCATTTTTCGATAACTTTCGTCGCGTTTCCGACGAAAAATCACTCTGTCTCGCATGGATATTGATATTTCGCTTTTCTTTGCCGTCGTGTCTGTTCGGAGCTTGAAGACCTACTACCGCGTGGAATAGGTCAAAACCATTGTGTTAACGAAGACTTATTTACATTGTACGCAGAGGTCAGACCGTCCGTGAGTGAATATCGAGGTTTAGCAGCTCAATCGTAAGTGTACAAATACTTTTTTGCCCGAAAATTTTCGTTTTTTTAGCATAATTCTTCTATTATTCGCGGGAAAAAATTCTCCATTTGCAGTTTATCTCTGCACCTGATGTACTATTAAATAAAATTGACTTTCTTTGCGTATCGCTTATGTCCATAAAGTTATCGCAAAAAAAACAAGGTGTATGGATACTTTTTTGACCCACTGTATATTTAATATTATATAAATACTATAAAATATTAGCGGCCCCATATTGCAGGTCACAGACTCAGCATTTTGCGTACATTCTGGAAGCCGCAATTTTCATCTGAAATCAAACGAGGCTGGAATTTACTTTTATTATATGTCTCACTTCTATATGAACCTAAATGGTATGAAAAAAATTGAAAATTGAATTTTTCACAGAGGTCAAAACAAAAAGGCATGATTTTTTCCCATTTTTTACAACTTCATTTGCAAAAAAAAATTATTTTAAATAATGATAATATTCCGATTTTAGGTTCATATAGAGCGCAATACTGTGAAGAAAGTAAGTGCCAATTTTCAAAACGATTGGTTGAAAAGTTTTCAAACTAGCGTGTACGCAAGTTAAAAAAAAGTCGTTATCAGAAAAACGCGTTTGAAAAAATAGTAACAAGAAAAACAAGCGATATGGGGTCGCTTATATTTTATAGTATATACTTAAATATATGTATAAAATATTCTCACAGTTTCAATAAATAATATTAATTTTTTATACTATAAAAAAATTCATGAAAATTATTGAGAAAACGCTGTCCTAACCCTATTTCCCCCCTTAATGGCTTTTAACAATAGAACGAGTCGGAATTTTCATTTCAAATTTTCGGAACATATTTTTCAATAGTTTTACTAACAATTTATAAAATTAAAAACAAATTCCTCATCATTTTGTCGAGTTCGAGAATCAATGTACGTTTTTTGAACAATGAAAATTTTCATAAAAAGGGATACCCTTGAAATGTTTGCCAAAATTCTATGCAAAACATCCTAGTCCCTTCCCCAATATTTATGGAATATAAAGATTTTAGCTCGATAGGTCAACATTTGGTTGAATTAGAGGATTTACGAGTTGTTTTTTTTAAATTAAAATGTTCGTACAATTACTGGCTATTCGGTCAAAAGTTCTAACATAAAAAAAACAAATTGGGACCATAAAAGAATATTTGGCGTCGCATTTGATGAAAATCGATAAATCGAATCGGAAATCAAGCAAACCTCACACTATTTGTACGACAAACTTATAACCGAAAATAAATTATGCGAAGGAAACATTCTTGTGAAAACTATTCGCGACGAAAGGCCTTAACATTTTTCATGTGTAATATATCGACGCTGCTTACGAAAACTAGCATGTTTCAGATTTCTTACGAATACAAGCACGATTGATATCTGCGCGAAAACTAGCACGTTTCGGCTTTTACCACGAAAACTAGCACATTTCGATATTCGCCGCGAAAACTAGCGTGTTTCGGCTTTTACCACGAAAACTCGCGGGTTTCGACTTTCACCGCGAAAACAAGCACGTTTCGGTATCACAGGAAGTGTTTCTCATTTTTTACTCCACGTTTATTGAACATCCTTTTTTTACTCCAAATTAACGAAATATTTATGCTAGTCATTTTATACCGTTTTATTTTTTGTTTTAATTTATTTCATACATATATTTACCGTTTGAATTTTGGTCCGCTAGGCTTATTATAAGATGGCAAACGGCAAATGCCTCGTCATTTTGGAGTAAAAAAACCATGCTCAAAAAAATTAGAGAAAAAAAAATCGAAAACAATTGCGGTGTACGCAAAATTAACAATGTTAATTTTTTTTCCCCTCTTGCTACTTCGTCTAAAACCTGACATTTCTCGAGATATCTCAATCGATTGTTTCGAAGATTTTGTCAACTGTACTTTATACTTATACTGTACTTTATACTTTAGTCGTTGATCACTCCGAGATTGTGTTTTTTTTTTTATAAAATAAAAACACAATGAACGATTCTTCAGACTGTAAGTAGAATATACTTTTTATAAACAATAATTTCGTTCAATTTCATCGCTGACTCCGAAACTTGAAGTCATGAAAAATATCATTGACGAACAATTTTAGTTTTTGAGTGGTGTAATATCGCGTAACGTATTTGCGAATCGTATTTTCAATAATGTTATTATTTTTCAAATAGAAAACGAATATAAATGTTTAAGGGCGGGGTAACGTATCAAAACTTTTCTTTCGCATTTTAAAAAAATTTTTAACATGAATGTATAACATCTCAAGAATATTGTGTCAAAATTTCAAATTGATCGGAGCAAAATTAACGGAGTTATGAGCATTTGAGCGCGCGTTCCTCCAGACCGGCGCTCATGACTGGGCGCGATCAACTGACTCTATACGTGTAAGCCGAGCAGAGCGGGAAGCTGAAGAAAAAAAACTAAAGAAGGCAGGATTCGTCGTAGACAGGAGCAAAAAGGTGCTTTAGACATCATTGATGATAGCAACATCCTTTATGGACCTGGCATTGACGTTTTACACCAGATTTTTTTAGTGTTCAAAACTTTAAAGCGTTTTCCTCACAACTCACGTATTCAAAGTCGGTGTCCCTCATAACTTGAAAACTACAGCACCGATCCCTTCGAAATTTTCAACACTAATTCCGTACACAGTTTACGAGGTAACGCTGGAGAGTTTTTTTTTTCAAATTTGTTAACAATTTTTTATTTTACAATAACAAATTAACCGATTTTTTTTCGTAAAAATCGCGTCCTTCCCTTCGAAATGTTCCAAAAAATTGAAAAATTGAAATTTCGAAAAAACCCTCCCGACGTTACCCAGGGAAAACTATTATCTAACAAATGAACTTTCATTTTTTCATTTCGGATGATCCAGCACCAAGTTACGAGGGACACCGCAATTCTACTTTTTTTCCGAGACACGTCCGAACAATTGCCGCCGCTGCCGTATTTTTTAATATTTCTTCGTGAAAATTTGATATAATATTCTTCGAATGTCATATTTTACTGTACCATTAGTTTTAATAAAGAGATTTTAACAGCGTCGTCACAAAAAAATCACAAAAACATGCCTTTTTTGTACGAATTAACCTTACCCCCCCCCCGCCGTTAAGGGTGTACGGGCGATACACCCTCAATGTCTTACATTGATTCCTTATAGTGCGCCCGAAAAAAATGATTAAAACATTTGTTAAAGTTGTGAATCTTATTCGATTTAGTTCGGCAAATATACAACTTTTTTTCCAGTGCAAATCGGAATACGCGACGTTTTCGCGACCGGAAGCCGAAACACGCCAGTTTTCGCGGCAGAAGCCGAATCACGCTAGGTTTCGCGATGAAAGCCGAAACACGCTAGTTTTCGCGTCGAATATCGAAACGCGTTGATTTTCGCGGTTAAATTCGAAACGCGTTAGTTTTCGTAAGAAATTTGAATCGCGCTACTTTTCGTAAGCAGCGTCGATATGAAGTCTCTCTCCATAAATCATATACAAAAACTGATGAGTTTCTCACTTTTTTTTCCGATATCTTTCATATAATTATCCTAAATGAAGTTCCTCGCCGTTATTGTCATTTTCCATTTTGCAAGCGTACCCCAAAGAAATTTCGAAACCTTACTACTCTACTGGCGCGACACGACTTAATTATTTAACGTTGATTCCAGAAAAAATACAGGTCGTCTCTTATCTAACAGCTGAGCATATGTAATCGAGACTTTATTTTTCGAAAGAGGAGAAGAGATGAAAAAAAAAAAAAAAAGAGGTAGTTAGCGATAGGAAAAAAAAAAACTTTTATGTTAAATGAGGTAAAAATCGAATCGTATAAATATAAGTTTATTTACATTGCAACAGATCCTCTCGTCAAATAAGCGACGAAAAGGCGATTACGTGTGAGTTTTTTTTTTTGTAGACTCGAAATTATTTAATGAATGATTAATTATATATATATAAATATATATATATATATATAATATATGTATGTATATATATAAAATAATAATTACAACGATTTTCAAAGCCCCGCGACGCACATTTTTCTCTCTTTCTCTCGCTCATTGAAATAATATTGTACAATCAAGGATATATTTAACGTCCGCGGGTTCTTTTTTTCTTGCGACGCGAGGCTTGTGCATTCCCGACGCTGAGGGGTCGCCGGTCGACGCTCCTCGCGGATTTGGTTTTTTCTTATTACGTTTACCTCTCTCTCTCTCTCTCTATTTCACTGCATCGGTTTCCGGTGCGCGCGCGAAATTTACGGAGCACGGTAAAAATGTTAAACGCTTTGAAACGTTAAATCGTACTCTCGTTACAACACGCCATTTAGAAAAAAAAAATGTACTGCTCCGTTTTCGATCCTTCTTCGCTCGCGTATATTACAATACAATGTATATGGGCCGTTCCACGCCAACTAAAGGTTAATTTTTTTTTTTTTCTTCCCATATTAGGTACAAAACTACGAGACACTCAATTTCTTGGGAAATTTTTTACTCGTCAATCGTCATTCTATAACGATTTTTTTTTAAAACAATTTTTATAAAACCAAACGTCGTTAGACCTAGAGGAATCTCAAAAAAATTCTTAGTCATTAATATATAACATTAATTAATTGTTATATCCGAATAATTTCTAGGTAAAAATAAATATCCGATGGGAAAAGTGTTTATATCAGCATTAGGAACTTTCAGATGGTTTTTTTTTTTTTCAACCAGTCCTTTGGTTCGTTTGAAATGTCTTGAAAAAAAATCTTGAGTGACGGTCGGCGAGCGGCAGTTTAAAGAGAAAATGAAGAAAAAAAAACCGAATATCTTTTAGAATTGTACGCGTAATATGAAAAAAAAATCATGCATTAAATACCGGAGGGTGAGCGTCATAAGTAGGTCTTGTTGGGGTGGAATGACCCATATATCTATATGAATATCTATATATATAATATATATATTCCCTCGTCATCTTCTTTACAAGCGATATATAAAAAAGTTGAGCATCGTATTGCGAGTTTTTTTTTCTTTCTTCTTCTTCATCAATAATAAATTACACGATAATGCAAGAGAGTTGTTTGAATGAAGACCGGGAGAATAGGATTCGTTTATCTTTTTTCACGATCACGAACGTGAGGAACGAGAGATTTAGTTCGCAAAAAGGTCGTTTTTTGCCTTTCTCATGTCGGCAAAGCTCTTCTTCTTTTTTTTCCTCCCCTCTCTTTTTCTCTCTCTCTCTCTCTCTCCGTTTCTATCATTCTTTCCTTTAAACGTGCAAAAGCTTCTTTGTATCGCGCAAACGTACGAAGCTCGCGCAAAACGGTTTTAATGATAATGACCGACGCTCCGGAATAAGAGTATTATTACGATTTTTTGGTTTTGAACTATACGTGATTGATGACGGCGGCCGTGACGCGATTGTCGTCGTGAAATATTCGTTATACGAAATTTCCGTACGTTTATTCGCGTCGCAATCGCGCCCCCGACTCGGTGACGTCCCGTTGACGATTCTCGTAATTTCGTATGGCAACAAGTCGTCGCGTTTCTTCGTGTTATTCTCGCGCCTGGAGACGTCAGCGATGGGTTATGGTGGCGGTGGCCTTCTCTGAGGCTCCGGTGTGTAACGCAAACGCGCACGCACGTACTGTGGACTGCCCGGTACCGAAATGCTCTCGGACAGTCTACGAGGCGGTGGCTGAGGTGGCGACGGCGAGACGTATCTGTTAAATATTTACGATAAATACTCGAACGACATATTTGTCCGTACGATTGTTGATAAACAAAAAAAGAGAGAAAAAAAAACGAAATGATTGAATTAAGGGGGGAAATAGGGTTAGACGGTTCAAAAAATCGATTTTTTTTTCTTTCATTTCATAAATTGTTAGTAAAACTATTGAAAAATATGTTCCAAAAATTTTAAATGAAAATTCCGACTCGTTCTATTGTTATGAGCCGTTAAGGTAGTAGTCTGGTAACTTACGCCGATTTTCATGTCTTTTTTGGAGGGCGTTTTTTTTTTTTTTGTAGGAAAATAAGAATGAATCGTTTTGGATATTTAGGATGGTTTTATTTACATATTAAAGATACAAAAAAAAATTTTGTTGACAAAATTTTATAGTTTATTATTATTATTATTGATCGAAGTTGGCACCTCGAAAAAAAAAGCGCGTGGGTGGCCACGGTGATTTTGGCTCTTGATGTTATCTGAAATAAAAAAATTCTTGATAATTCTTAATCTGTAGACATGTCATTCTGGTCGGAACTACTGAAGTTAAATTTCTTCTTATTTTACAACCCCTTCTTTGCTAAAATAGGACTTTTTTTTTCCAAAGTTCGCCATTTTGTTATTTAACCATGAAATTTAACTTCAGTAGTTCCGACCAGAATGACATGTCTATAGATTGAGAATTATCAAGAATTTTTGATTTCAGATAACATCAAGAGCTAAAATCACCGGGGCCACCCACGCGCTTTTTTTTTTCGAGGTGCCAACTTCGATCAATAATAATAATAATGAACTATTGAATTTTTTCAAAAAAATTTTACTTTATATCTTTAATATGTAGATAAAAACATCCTAAATATCCAAAACGATTCATTTTTATTTTTCTACAAAAAAAACGCCTTCTAAAAAAAAAATAAAAATCGACTCAAGTTACCAGACTACTGCCTTAAAGTGAGTATCTCTCCTTCAGGCCCCGAGGGCGCTATTTTTTCAAACGCGTTTTTCTGAAAACGACTTTTTTTAAACTTGCGTACACGCTAGTTTGGAAAGTTTTCAACCAATCGTTTCGAAAATTGTCAGTTATTTTCTTCATGGTATCGCGCTCTATATGAACCTAAAATCGGAATGTTATCGTTATTTAAAATAATTTTTTTTTTTGCAAATAATAGTTGTAAAAAATGGCAAAAAATCATGCTTTTTTGTTTTGACACCTGTAAAAAATTAAATTTTCTATTTTTTTGATAGCATTCAGGTTCATATAGAAAAGAGACATAGAAGAAAAGTAAATTCCAAACTCGTTTGATTTAAGATGAAAATTGCGGCTTCCAGAATGTACGCAAAATTCTGAGTCTGTGACCGGCAATATGGGGTCGCTAATATCCCCGGTGTTTTTCAAGAAGATTCTTCAAAAATTTTATAGTATATACTTAAATATATGTATAAAAAATTTCACAAAGTTTCCATAAATTATATTCATTTGTTATACTATAAAAAAATTCGTCAACATCATTGAGAAAACGCTGTCTTAACCCTATTTCCCCCCTTACGGGGTGCGAGGGGCTTTACGATAATTTCTAGCTGTTCGAAAAAAATAATAATAGTAATAATCGCATCGACCCACAAACGAGCGATTGTTAGAAATGCTTCTGCGATTGTAAAAAATTGTGCATGATCGTTCTCCGGTACGTTGTTAAAGTGTTTAACGTTATAGATAACGTCAATAAGTTCGCATACCTCCGTGAAAAAGAGGGTGACGGTTGATCAACCATGTTTCTCCTTACAGCCAATGGTGATTCGCCGCGATTCATGCGAGGCGGTGGTTCGGGCGATGGTGCCCTCTCGCCGCCGAGTCTAAGTCTCACGTACGAGGCAAAACGTTTTTTCGCTGATTCTTTAGAGTTACCCGTGCTCGCACTTTGCGCCGATGTTATCGGTGGATCCTGCTTGAGTTGATGAGCGAAACGTGATATGAGCAATTGCGGACTCGTCGAACCGTGGGTACCGTGTGGCGGTGGCTCCGATGGAAATCTATTGAAAATCCGTCGATATAGAAAAATCGGTCGATAGAAAGAAACTTTTTGAACGGAACGAGAATTTCGTTCGGAAAATTAGATTCCCATTGACTTGAGGACATTGTAAAACGATTGAAAAAATATGTCGTTGAAGTTACGAACGTTGTTGCGAAAAAAAAAAAAAAAAATTTTCAAATTGACGGCACTTACTCGTCGTCCGTGCGGAAGTCTATATTTGCATAAAAAATACATGATTTAGCCTGCTAATAGGCTTGAACGCCGATAAAATGGGCCTCTTAGTCGGTTTTGTTGATGAAAAAAAATCTTTCGTCCCATTCGAAGGTCGTGTCGTCTTTGATAATGAATCGTGATGACTTTAACGACCCTCTAGTATGTGAAAAAAAATATAAACCCAAATATATCGGAAAGGAAACTTGAGGAGCGATGGTCAGAGGGACCCCATTCTAGACCAATTCCGGTGAAAAATCTTTCGTTCAATTCGAAGTTCGTGTCCTCTTTGATAATGATCGTGATGACTTTTACGACTCTCTAGTATGTGAAAAAAAATATAAACCCAAATATATCGGAAAGAAAACTTGAGGAGCGGTGATCAGAGTGACCCCATTCTAGACCAACTCTTGTAAAAAATCTTTCGTCCAATTCGAAGTTCGTGTCCTCTTTGATAATGAATCGTGATGACTTTTACGACCCTCTAGTATGTGAAAAAAAATATAAACCGAAATATATCGGAAAGAAAACTTGAGGAGCGGTGATCAGAGTGACCCCATTCTAGACCAACTCTTGTAAAAAATCGTTCGTCCAGTTCGAAGTTCGTGTCCTTTTTGATAATGAATCGTGATGACTTTTACGACCCTCTAGTATGTAAAAAAAAATATAAACCCAAATATATCGGAAAGAAAACTTGAGGAGCGGTGGTCAGAGCGATCCCATTCTGGACCAACTCTTGTAAAAAATCTTTCGTCCAGTTCGAAAGTCGTGTCCTCTCTGATAATGAATCGTGATAACTTTTACGACCCTCATCAGAGATCGATCAAAGAGGACACGACCTTCGAATGGGACGAAAGATTATTTTTTTTCAACGAAACCGACTCAGAGTCTCATTTTATCGGCGTTCAAGCCTATTAGCAGGCTAAATCATGTGTTTTTTGTGCAAATATATACTCCCGCACGTGAGACGAGTAAGTGTCGTCAATTTAACAAAATTTTTTTTTTCTCGCAAGAACGTTCGTAACTTCAACGACGTGAAAAAATTGCTTCGACACATTTTACAAAAATGCTAAGTGGATAAAAAATTTTTTTTAAAGAGAGTATAACGATCAATTTACAGTGAAGTAACTTATTTGCACTTTAATCATTTAAAAATTAATTCAATTCACTCAAATTCTTCCGAAAACTCGGTGGACAACTCTCGTCTCACCTCTTCCTGCTGTTCATGGGACTTCCATAAATATCCTGCGAGGGTGGATGAGTCTGCGGTGCCGGTGGTAATTGACCGAGTCGTTGTTGAACAAACGGCGAATATCTTCCGCTATCAACGATCGGTTGTACGACACCGGGTGGATCAACGTTTTCCCTCCGCCACGGAGAATAATCTCGCGCGAATGGACTTAGCGAGCGCGAAACATTTTGCCATCTGTCGCCGCTCGTTTCGCGTTGATCCTCAAAACGTCCGTGATACGGTGAATACGGTCTTACCGTTGTATCAATGGAATTTGTCGTTTCGTGCCTGTACGGCGAATACGATCTTCCATCCGCGTATGATTGACCGTTTGACGTGCATCTTTTTGTCGTGTATTCCCTGCTAGCTTGCTCAATTTGTGATTTTTGCTGCTGCTGCTGCTGTTGTTGTTGTCTCCATGGTGAGAAAGGCCTCGTTTGAAGGCACTTGGCCGGTTCCATTTCAATTGGATTTACCGGTGGCGAGAAAGGCCTGCTCGTTATAGCCGTTTCCTTACGTTTAATAGCGTAAGGACTGTACGAAACGTAATTAGCGCCGTTCTCACTGCTCGAGCGTTGATGAAAGGGAAAAAAATTTGTCGATGTATTGCAATGTTGCTCTTTGGTCGCGTTGCTCCTCATAAAAGCTGGCACTTCCGAATGAGATCTTAAATGTGCAGTTTGCTTGAGTGAAACGTGACCCGTCACTCGAGGCTGAGATTGATGCTGTTGTTGTTGTTGTTGTGGCCCACCCGACAACCTGAAACTATATCGTAATCCGCTGGAGTGACACGAGGATGAGGATCTATCGCGAACTTTTCGATATTGCATTTTTTTTTCTTTTTCTTCAACTTTTCATCGTTGACTCTCCGGATAGTGGGGCAAAACCCTCTCGACCATTAGTCTTTCGTCGTTGCACCACCTGGATCAGTCGCTAGCGTACATTTTAACTTAGTGTTAGATGAAGTTAGAGAGTTATTGATAATTCTTGCATGCAACACAAAACAGGACAGAGAGAGATAGGGAGTTTGTTTTTTTTTGTTCTACGAGGATACGATTTTCGAGAGAGACGGTAAAACGTGATTTCTCAATCGCATGCCAAATTATTTTCGGATAAGAAAATAGAAAACTGAAAGAAAAAAAAAACACCATTTCTTATTATTTTGGGATTAAAAAATTCTCTTCTTTTTATGTCTTCGAAGGCTTTTTGTTCCCGACTATCGTGATTCTATGCACGCCACATAACCGGTGAGTCGTCGCGTGAATGCATGAGAAAAACGCAAAAAAAAAAAAAAATACAGACAAAACAAAACGTATTTTGAAAAAGTAACAAGACAGGAAAAACGAGTATTTGAAATAAAATAAAAAAAGAATGCTTACCATGAGTGGGGGTTGAAGGGTGGGGTGTGTAACAGGCGCGTGCACAAACCAAACAACTCGAAATGAAAACGGACAGTTTTTCAAGGGGCGGGGGAGGGATGATCTTTTTTTTGGGTTTCAGATTTTTTGTTCTTCGTTTCATTTTTTCTATTGATGCAGTTCAATTTTTGTTTTTTTTTGTGGAATCATTTCTCTTTCTTGTTTTCGGGTGATATAAGTTAGGACGTATAATGGAGAGTGGATGGGCTTAAGGGCAAGGGACAGAGAGAGGGAATATGCTACGCTGCGCTGCCTCCCTCAAGCTCAACGCTGCAACACAATTTAACACGCACGCAAACTTTTAATTCTCATTTACGAGTGTAATTTTGTATTATCCGTCGTATTCGTGAATTGAGAATATACAGCGGGTCAAAAAAGTATTCATACACCTTGTTTCTTTGCGATAACTTTATAGACATAAGCGATACGCAAAGGAAGCCAATTTTATTTAATAGTACATCAGAGATAAACTGCAAATGGAGAATTTTTTCCCAGGAATAATAGAAGAATTATGCGAAAAAAAACGAAAATTTTCGGGCAATAAAAGTATTCATACAGTTACGATTATAGTGAGAACCTGCATCATCATAGTTGTTAACGGCGGGGTAAGGGTTTTCACTATCGAAAAATCGAATTTTTTTTTTTGTCTTATCTTATTGTTTAACATTTCAAGAATATGTCCTTAAAATTTTGAACCGATCTAAGCAATATTCTCGAAGTTATTGTCTTATTAATCTCCTGGCCTTTAACGTTATACCTCTAACAGCTGCGGGCTCATTTTTACTTCATAAACTTTAGACGCGTTTTTCTCAAAACTACTTTTTCAAAGTCCGTGTTCACTGCCATTTAAAAACTACTTGACCGATTCATTTCAAACTTTGTACACATTTTCTACATATAAAATACCTCCCCCCAACGTTTAGTTAAATTTTTTTTTTTTTACATTAAGGGTGTGTCCCACCCACAAAATGGCGGAATTTTTCGTGGAAAATAACAGTTCACACTTTGGATGGCCGCCAAAAATTGTTAAATGAAAAAAAAAAATTATCAGAGTACGTTGGGGGGAAGATTTGATTATAATTTGACTAAATTTTCATGGTTTTTCATTTTCAGATAATTTCCGGCCGAGTTATAGTGAACACCGGAAATTGTTTTTTTTTCCAAGACGTTCCGGGGGAAGCTCTGTTACGGGCTTATGCTTCAATATTTCTGCATGAAAAAATTACACAACATTGTCAAAAGTATGCTCAATAATGTACAAAAGGTTCGAATAAAATTGCTCAATCCATATTTGAGGAAAAAAAAATCGCAAAAAAAAGTGTTTTTTTTTACGCTGAAACCCTTACCCCTCCCTTAATTGTAACTAATATTTGATGCGCATCCCTTTTGCTTCAATTATCGCCTCGAGTCTCTTAGGCATGGATTCTACCAGCTTTTGCGTTGTTTCTTTTGCTATTTTCGTCCATTCTTTTAAAAGCACTCTTTGGAGATCGGATTTGTTTGTTACTTTTCTTTTTCTAATTTCTACATCCACCAAGTGCCATAAATTTACAATAGGATTGATGTCCGGAGATTGTGGTGGTGTAATGAATTGTTTGCGGACACTATAGAGTAACCATTCCCTCGTTTTCATGGCGGTATGTTTCGGGTCGTTATCTTGTTGGAAGTAGAAATTTCCATCCAGACCCATTTTATCTACACTCGCTTTGAAATTGCTGCGCAACACATCGATATACTTCCGGGCATTCGTTGTACCATCTATAAAAGCCAGATTACCAACGTCATAATATTCCATACAGCCCCAAACCATGACGCGTCCTCCGCCGTGCTTTACGGTCGGTATTAAATTTTTCTGCCGGAGCTCGGTATTTGGTTTCCGCCGGACGAATTTTTTTTCATCGGACCCGAAGATGTTAAACTTCGATTCATCCGAGAATGCGACACGTTTCCAAAATTCTATACATTTTTTAACGTAGGTTTTTACGAAACCTAAACGTTTTTCTCGATGTATATTATCAATTAACGGAGAACACCACTGTGACCCCCTGTTTTTTTTCACATTGTACAAGAATTTTTTTTTGTGGGAAAAAAAAAGAGATATTCGAAAAATTTTTTTGGGTTTTGTTCCTTGTTTATTAATGTATCAAAAAACATTTTTTTCACATTTTTCACGCCGCATGATGGCGCTGGGGAAGCTCTCGCGTCAGGTGCTGTCATTTCCGCGGCACGCAGCAGAACTCTCTTCAACGTCGATCTGAAAAAAAATACCGAGTGTTTTCGTTAATAATATGATATTTTGAAGAGAAGTACACAGGGATTTGGAAAATATTGTTTTTAAAAAAATAGGCACGCCTTTGAAATTAACTTTAATTTCAAAGGCGTGCCTATTTTCTTTGAAACAATATTTTTCCAAATCCCTGTGTACTTCTCTTCAAAATATCATATTATTAACGAAAACACTCGGTATTTAAAAAAATAGGCACGCCTTTGAAATTAACTTTAATTTCAAAGGCGTGCCTATTTTCTTTAAAACAATATTTTTCCAAATCCCTGTGTACTTCTCTTCAAAATATCATATTATTAACGAAAACACTCGGTATTTTTTTTCAGATCGACGTTGAAGAGAGTTCTGCTGCGTGCCGCGGAAATGACAGCACCTGACGCGAGAGCTTCCCCAGCGCCACCATGCGGCGTGAAAAATGTGAAAAAAATGTTTTTTGATACATTAATAAACAAGGAACAAAACCGAAAATAATTTTTCGAATATCTCGTTTTTTTTCCCACAAAAAAAAATTCTTGAAAAATGTGAAAAAAAACAGGGGGTGACAGTGGTATTCTCCCTTAATGGTTCGTTGCGGGCGGTTCCGCCGTATATTTGGGCAGAATGCAAAACGTTTCGAATAGTCCGGGGACACACGCTCTTCCCCGATGTTGACGCGACATCATTCGCTAAACTGCGAGCACTTGTGAACGGTGTTTTTGTAGCCTCTGTAACGATACTCCGACGCTCTCGTACCGTTAGTATTCTCGGTCGACCGGTTCGTGGCTCATTTTCTCTGCTGTTTGTTCTTTCGTATTTTTTTTTATTATATATTGCACCGTTGCGAAACTTAGATTTGGTTCTTTACTAATTTTTCGATAACTTTCACCACGTTTCCGAAGAAAAATCACTCTATCTCGCACGGATATTGATATTTCGCCTTTCTTTGCCGTCGTGGGTCAGGTCAAAACCATTGTATAAACGAAGACTCGTTTACATTGCACGCAGAGGTCAGACCGTCCGTGAGTGAATATCGAGGTTTAGCAGCTCAATCGAATACGAAGTGTACGAATACTTTTTTGGCCCGAAAATTTTCGTTTTTTTTTGCATAATTCTTCTATTATTCCTGGGAAAAAATTCTCCATTTGCAGTTTATCTCTGTACCTGATGTACTATTAAATAAAATTGGCTTTCTTTGCGTATCGCTTATGTCTATAAAGTTATCGCAAAAAAAAACAAGGTGTATCAATACTTTTTTGACCCACTGTATATTAAAAGAAAAAAAAAAATATATATATATATATCATGAAAAATAAAGAGAGCAAAAGGTCGTAACGAAAATGTTCAAATACTATCCTACCGATTAAGAGAATATACAGTTAAATTTAAAAAATTAGAAATGCGTTAAAAACGTTTCTATATTTATGAGTCATTCCACGTCAGCTCGATCTATGATATTTTTTCCTTCAATATATCATTGTTCCAACATTAAAATGCATTCAGTTTTGTATTATAGATTTTTTTTTTACGTTAACCGGTTAACAATGCTCTATACGCAATGAGAAAAAAATTTAACGTCCGAAATCGGCAAGGTGAGTCCCAAAGGTAGGTCGAGCTGACGGGCAATGCCTCTTCTGTATACGGTTCGACCGATCGGGGAACGACCCGGTTATTTTCAATCCAAACCAAACATTACTGATTAGTCGGGAATATCATGCCGTTTTGCGCGATGTAAGGAAAAAAACAAAAAAAAAAAAAACAAAAATTACCAGCTACATCTAGATGAACGAATATCCCGTTTCCAATTTCGTGTATAACGAGGTATCGCAAAGTCCTCGGGGTAAAGTTTTTTTTTTTTATTTTGTTTGTTTTTAAATAATAGCACAGTATAATCTGTGCAATGTATTTTTTCTTCTTTCTATGATAGAAACGCTACATAACGGAAACGATAATCTAGCGGATCCGATAATAATCGACGAAGGAGCACCCACCTCGGTTCGAGCTGTCGCATTACTCTACCGAACCATTGACAACCGGAATTGTGCAACGAGGATGAAGAATTTGGGCTACTTTCGTCCTGCGGCGAGTCGTACTTTCGTATGAACGAATGTTCCATTAGCTTGTGATATTTAGGCCGATGTTTGTAATTTTTCGTCAGGCAGCACGTTACGAAGCCACGAAACTCGTTTGAGAATATGGCATCGTGCGGCAGAGCAGGAGGATCATCCTGGACTACCCTACTGAGAACCTGAATGTTACGAAAGGAAAGAAAAAGGAAATGATAAAATTGGTAGATTAAAAAAATTTATAACTCTGAGAGATAATGAATTATCGATATCGACCGCGGTTTATTTTGGTGAAAAAGAATTGAAAGTATATGGACAAAGAACAATCGAGATTTGTTCAGCTGGTAGCATTTTACGAATTATGCGTTAAGTTGATAAACGTATTTTGTTTAAAAATTATATATTTGAAGAAATAAAATCATAATTCTGACAAAATGTATGATATTAACGTTCGTAAGGGCTTATACCGAAGGCAACGAGGTGAGAGTACGCGCGAACACGTTTCCAAGGATTATAACGATAAAAAAAAATTGGACGTAAAATTAAGAATATGAGAAGTCTTCGTTTAATGGCATTGAAATTTTTTTTTCGATCATTACCTCGAAATCAGTCTTGCAATCGCGATAGGGAAAAACACCGGTGGCTAGTTCAACCAGAGTTATACCCAAACTCCACACGTCTGCTCTTATATCGTAGTCCGGTTTTGTTGGATCAGGTGGATCAATCCTCTCGGGCTACGCGCAACATCGAAATTATGTTATTCTCTCTCTAACTCGGTTAAGTCATTATGAGAGATGTGCGGAATGGAATTTTTCAATTAAATTCGAAAAATTGCTACTTCCAAGTTCCCGCTAACGTTATTATCTTTAAAATAAATTCGTTAATAGACGATCTCTTTTGACAATGCACGGCAAGTGTACAGTCTCGATTAGATTAACAGTAAATAGATGAAAATCACAGTCACAAATTTTGTTCAGTCTTAATGAAAAATTATATTTTGCCCATCTCTGATTATTTATATAAACTTCGTATAATCATATTACCGCCATATACGCTGCACATCCGGCGCTTCTTGTCTTTGCTTTGCTGTCGACCAAACGTCCGGATATACCAAAATCGCATAGCTTAACGCCTCCCATCTCATCGAGAAGTATATTACTAGGTTTAACGTCTCTATGTATCACCCCGTGCGTCTCCTTCAGGTACGACAACGCTTTTACAGTCTGCGAAACAGAAAAAAAAAAAAATTTCGATTGAATCCGCTCCTCTTAAGGGATAACACCACTGTGACCCCCTGTTTTTTTTTCACATTTTTCAAGAATTTTTTTTTGTGGGAAAAAAAAGAGATATCCGAAAAATTTTTTTGGGTTTTGTTCCTTGTTTATTAATGTATCAAAAAACATTTTTTTCACATTTTTCACGCCGCACGGTGGCGCTGGGGAAGCTCTCGCGTCAGGTGCTGTCATTTCCGCGGCACGCAGCAGAACTCTCTTCAACGTCGATCTGAAAAAAAAATACCGAGTGTTTTCGTTAATAATATGATATTTTGAAGTGAAGTACACAGGGATTTGGAAAAATATTGTTTTAAAAAAAATAGGCACGCCTTTGAAATTAAAGTTAATTTCAAAGGCGTGCCTATTTTTTTTAAAACAATATTTTTCCAAATCCCTGTGTACTTCTCTTCAAAATATCATATTATTAACGAAAACACTCGGTATTTTTTTTCAGATCGACGTTGAAGAGAGTTGTGCTGCGTGCCGCGGAAATGACAGCACCTGACGCGAGAGCTTCCTCAGCGCCACCATGCGGCGTGAAAAATGTGAAAAAAATGTTTTTTGATACATTAATAAACAAGGAACAAAACCCAAAAAAATTTTTCGAATATCTCTTTCTTTTTCCCACAAAAAAAAATTCTTGAAAAATGTGAAAAAAAAACAGGGGGTCACAGTGGTGTTCTCCGTTAAAGCATACGTGGAAAGAAGATTGCCAACTTTGTATTCAATATTGACTCAGCTATTATGTCATTCTTGAGTAATTTAAAAAAAATCAATAATAAAAGTTGTGTGATAGAAAAATTTATATCAAAATTCTAGACCAACTCTCTTTGACCAACATTCTTGTGATTTTGTAAAAACGAGAATGATACTTAAAAAAAAAAAAAAAAATCACTACGATCATCTAATATTCTCATACTTACAGCTACAGTAACTTTGCCTAAAAAATCTTCGGGTATAGCCTGACGGCACTTTTTCAGCAATTTGTCAAGGCACGTCGCCATTAGTTCCATGCATATCCAAACATCGGATTCGGTTATGAAACAACCCAGGCACTGCACTATGTAAGGACAGTCGTGAGATTTCAATACAACATCGAGATCCATTATAATTCTCTTGTTTTCCTCCGCATTGCCGGATCTTCTCATTTGCTTTACGGCTATGACAACGCCGCTGGGTTTGTGTCTCATCTTTACGACGTGGCCGCAAGTGCCGTTGCCCAATTCGCCAAGATGCTCGAGATCCTTCATGTCCGTCTGATACTTTTGGCCATTGATATTCAATATGCCATTTTGTTTCATTATCTCTTGGAGCTTCGACTCGAATTCGCCATTGTGAGCCTTCGGCGGTACCATCTGAAGTACAGGCAGGTCGAGTTGTCTCTTCGGCCTTGTAGGAGTTCCCATGTCGCCGACTGATAATTTCGTGTACATGTAAATTTGAATTTATCAACTCGGACATGAAAAGCAAAAGTCATATTAATATCGTACATATTTATGTTTTGTGATTGAATAATTTTAAGAATGAATTACATGGTAAAAACGATTGTATCGAAGAAACAATTCTATAGAGCACAATTCGCGTTGTTTTTACTGCATATATCTCAAAAAGTGCAAAGATACTCGTTTGGCTATTACACAGTGCTTTTGTTACTTCGGTACAAGATTCTTCGACTTTTCAGGCGAAAATATAGCACCGGGATTGCTAAATTGTTTCATTCAGTCGTTCACTGGTACATCCAGCCTTTATATTCCTCATGAAAACTTCACGTTTACCGAGATACAAATGTGAACGAACTAAACGAAACTTCCAATCGTCACGACAAACTCAAATAAATCCCAAGAAGAAAAAAAGGAAACTTTTGAAAGGTAGCATGTCTCAACGTTGCAATAACTTTATTGATAATAACATCGCAGGCGAAAACTACACAGCACATATTTACACATCCGTTTTAGTGGGTTTTGTTGGGTTTTGTTGGGTTTGTTGGGTTTTGTTAGGTTTTGTTGGGTTTTGTTGGGTTTTGGTTTTGGTTTTGGGTTTTGGGTTTTGGTTTTGGGTTTGGGTTTTGGGTTTTGGGTTTGGGTTTTAGGTTTTAGGTTTTGGGTTTTGGGTTTTGGGTTTTGGGTTTTGAGTTTTGGTTTTGGGGTTTGGGTTGCGTTGCTGCGTTCAAAACCCAATAAAACCCAATAAAACCCAACAAAACCCATTAAACCGCATGTAAATATGTGCTGTGTAGTTTTCGCCTGCGATGTTATTATCCGTAAAGTAATTGCAACGTGATGTTTAGACATGGAACCAAATATCTGCAATCAACATAACCTATATTCGTGATCCTCGCACTGTCACTTGCTCCAACAGAACTTAACATGCCGAAAAACACGGTTTTTCTTCGTTTAAAAAATTCGACGTAAATAAAAAAAAATTAGTACTCACGTTGCCGAGGTCTTCGGGCAACGGGACTGGACGTTGGAGCCGAAGATGACGGCTGAAGAGCTCCCGTTCCTGGCACTATATCGTTAGACTGTCGATCCCTATCTCTCGACTCCTTCTCCGCCCTCAGGCGTTCCTGAAGATTCAATATCTTGTTCTCGAGGGTGCTCGACATTCTCACAACGTCGTCGGACATTTGTCAGAAACGACAAACCGCCGAACGCGGCACAGAAAAATCCGCAGGAATTCGGCGAGGACAAATTTTGTTTATTATTATTATTTTTTTATTTGACAATATTCACAATCACACCGAGCACCGAACTTCATCTCGCACGTCGCCCACCTCTCTCTCTCTCTATCCGACAATCTCCGAGGAGCTCGCTCTCTCGGGCCCTTTTTGGCTAAGGTAATATAGAGGAAGGTATATGAACAAGCCATTCCGCCCAAAATTACCCGAGAGTCTTTGCGCTAAGGTAATAACCTTATTTTTGGCAAGCGCGCAGTAGCAGCGCGGCGTAACAGCGACGTGGAACGAGTGCATCAAAACGTCTAAAGTCACGGAGAACGGTTTTTCGTAATTGGCGTCACGGACGATCGATAGCTTCGGATTTCGACCGATTTGTCTGCAACGGCGGTTGAAAATTATAACAATGTAATATATCTATGGGGTTATCGCAAAATCTGAGTTGAACGGAATTTAGTTACTTATAAGAACGCTGGTAAGTTCGTTTTAATTCCGATTGTGGACGCCGGGGTTTTAGTGGACCTCTGGGAGCCGGTCGATTTTGACTTTTTGTAATTTTGTTTTCTTTAAACGTTTTTTGGTCGTTTGTAGGTGTTTGTTAGTTTGATAAAAACGCTTGTTGATGGATAGTTTTTGGAGGCGATCACTAAGAAAATATTATGTGAAGTTAATTGGAAAATTTGTACTCAGATCGCACTGAGGTTTCTTTCTAGGGGCCTAATGGATGCGTAATCATTTCTAGGACCGAAATGAACTATGTAGAACGTTTGTTGATTCGTCGTTTCTCGAGTTAAGCTAAAAACCGTATCGGCTACTTTTCACTGATTTTACGAGACCCGGTCATATGACCGCGGGAAGTTGACCGCACGATAATTATTTTCAAAGCGTTTTTGTTCAATGGGGGACTTAATCGATTCAGAATTGTTTGTAGGTCAATAATAATCGAATTAGAACGTTGGTTTCCCTTCTCTCGGATAATCAATTCATCTTTGAAACAAGTTTTCTCCACAATTAGGATTTCACGTCGCGTTTAAAACGAATTTTTATTAGTACAACCACAAAAAATCATTCAAACCGCTTGATAGTTCGAAAAATACGAGAATTATGCTCTCAAACGGTATTTTCGGAAATTTTCTAAATAAATTTTTGACCATTTTTCAGTATTTGAAAATAAAGCTTGCTTTTAGATTTTTTAAAATGGCCGAGGAATAATTAATGAAATTCGGGAGTGTCAAGGTCGAGCTGCCAGGGAACGCCCCATATACGTAGCTTCGCTCGACTGACGTAGTGAGGAGCGCCGAGAAGCGCGTATGTTGCATGCTATTTTCGAACGTTGGCCCGAGCTTTTCGTTGCTGCGACCGAAAAAACGGAAAAAAGATCGAATAAACGTGGTAACAGATGGAAAAACGTGACGGAAAATTACGCAAAGATTGGAACATGGTATTTTGGCGAAGAATTTTTCTCGCGAAAGGTTTGTTATCGCGTGAAGATGCTCGAAATCACTCGGTTGGACAACATTGGACGACGATCAAGAGAGAGAGAGAGAGACACCGCGTGATATTTATTATTACAAACGAAAATATAAGGTAAATATGGAGCAAAGGGGATCCACTTCCGATTGACTTGCCTTTAATATATGTTGTCTAGGGACCCTTTCTGAACAACTTTTTCCTCTGACACAATTGGGGGTCGTTATTTATTAAAAAGTTATTAACAAATAAAGTTAATAATTCATATAGCTATTTTCCTTATAGCAGCCAGTCCCAATCATCATGTCCTTCACATGTGTTGTTAAGAATAACCCCCCTGAGTAACATACCAAAAGTTTTATCCGTCCTCATTGTTTATTAAAAAGTTATTAACAAAAGAAAATTCATAAATAGAATATGAAATACTTGCATGGTGGCCAGTACACGTATGACCGGAGAGGCTGCGGCCCCCTGCCCCCACCGCATACCAGCCCATAGACAAACCAAAAACAACCCAAAACAACCCCAGTAACCTAAAGAAACAAACAAACAAACCCAAAACCCAAACGAACAAACCCAACAAACAAATCCAAAACAAACCCAAACCAAAAACCCAAACCCAATAAACAAACAAATCCAAAACAAACCCAAACCAAAAAACCCAAACTCAATAATCAAACAAATCCAAAAAAAACAAAAAACCCAAATAACCTAAACAAACCAAAACCAAAAAACCCAAACCCAATAAACAAACAAATTCAAAACAAACAAAAAACCCAAATAACCTAAACAAACCAAAACCAAAAAACCCAAACCCAATGAACAAACAAATCCAAAACAAACAAAAAACCCAAATAACCTAAACAAACCAAAACCAGCGTATCGACAGTTTCTTCGACATTATGAGTACCATGTATCCGCTTCATAATATAAATAATGAATAAAACAAATAATTGTTTGTTTATATGTTTGTTTGCGTTGTTTTTGGGTTATTTTTGGGTTGTCTTTGGGCTGGTGAGTGGAGAATTGCAGGGAGGCGCAGCCCCCCCCCCCCCCTCATGCGTATGCTGTTCACCATACACTGGAACAAGTGGTTCATGTTTGATTTATGAAACTTTTTATGTTAATAACTTCTTAACAAACAATGAGCGAAGGATAAAACTTTTTGTATGCTACTCAGGGGTGTATTCGTAACAACAAATGTGAAAGACAAGATGATTAGGACTGGCTGGTATAAGGAAAATAGCTATATGAATTACTAACTTTATTTGTTAATAACTTTTTAATAAATAACGACCCCCAATTGTGTCAGAGGAAAAAGTTGTTCAGGAAGGGTCCCTACACAACATATATTAAAGGCAAGTCCATCGGAAGTGGGTCCCCTTTGCTCCATATTTACCAAATATAAAGCTTTCTTCCACTTCATTGTTAATTAATTATATATTTTTTGCGATAAACTATCGTCGCGGAATGAATAATATTTTGCGTAAATGTGTACCAGGCTCTCATAGCCGTGGTACGTGCGCGAATAGTCCCCCCCACTCTCCGGCCAGCCAGCGCGTGCCGGGTGGGGGCCTCGCGACGCAGCGCCACACGGGTCAGTCGGCAACAGTCGGCAACATGGAAGGGTAGCGCGCGGATCTTCCCGCTTCGGCTTAGTGAAAAGTAACTAGAAAAATTTGCTAAACGTCCACGGTCTATAAATATGAACGTAACAATGGGCAACCTGTTGATTAGTGTCAGTGCGTCGTAATAGCGAGTGAAAGCCCGTGAAGCCGTGCGAAAATTTTAACAACACACAACAGACAAATATGAATGGCCGAGTCGTTGCGAAGCAGTTCGAAAAATTTGACAGACAAATTTAAATGGCCTAGTCAGTCCTGTTGATTACAGTCAGTTTGTCGTAATAATGGTCGAGTCAGTGCTGCTGATTAGTACCAGTGCATCGTAATAATGAAGGAAAATGCCGTGAAGCGGTCTCACAGTGTGATTAAAATTCGGTGAGTCAACCATTTTCTTGTTTATTTGCATGAATTTTTTTTTTCAAAATTGACAAGGGGAAAAGAAATCGCAATTTAAGTCCCGAGCGATCGAGTATTTTTTTAATTTTTCGGAATTGTCTCTGAATTTTGAAACATTCGATTTTTAGAATTTGTGGGTTGTCACGCTGATGAAAATCAACGACCCACAAATTCATCATGTTTTCGATTCAACGCTGCAACAAATGTATTCGCAAATGCAACGTTCATGGTGAGATTCAAATCGAATAGTGCGCCTTGCTTGGCGCCTTTCTAGTAGCGGTACTGCCGTTATTAAGAGTGCGGCAGCGTCTTTATATATATATATATATATATATATATATATATATATATATATATACAGGGTGTAACATAAATTTGGTTGTACCAAAACGTGTACCTTGCAGTCTCAATACCTATGTCTCGAATTTTATGCAATTTTAAAATTCGCTACGGTTATCTGACAAACAACGGGCGGTAGTCGGACGAACCATCTCAGGCATGGGCTCCGTTACTCGGCAGGGCTCTAATATCCTTCCCCGTGTTAAAGTGTCGACAGTGAAAATCACGTCGGAACTTTACCTCTGGGAACTGGCCGATTGATCTTGACTTTTTGAAATTACGTTTTCAAAAAACGTTTAATAAAAACGTTTTTTCGTGGATAGTTATTACAGGAAATCACAAAGGAAATACGGTGTGAACTCCGCCGGAAAATTTTTATACAGATCGCACTGAGGTTTTCCAGGGACCTAATGGATGCGCAATCGTTTGTAGGTCCTAAATGAACTAAGTAGAACGTTCGTTGGTTTGTCGAAAAAGCTACAAAAAATCTGTTGGGTACACGTCACTGATTTTACCGAGAGCCGATCATACGACCGCAAGGAAGTTGATCGCACGATAATTATTTTTCACAGCGTTTTTGTTCAATGGGGGACTTAATCGATTCAAAATTGTTTATGCGTCAATAATAATCGAATTAGAACGTTTGTTGGGCCTCGATTTGTTTTTGCAATATAGAAATGACCACACGCTGTCTCGCTCGATATCTACTGCCCCGACGGTTGGTAATTGAGATATCTCCGTGGGATAAAATTATATTATCACTCTACGCCAACCAAATAACAAATGCACCACTATAATAGAAAGATTAATTTCCCATTTTTTTTTTTTTTTTTTTTTTTTTTCGGTAATCCAATATCTCTAAGAACATTCTTATTTATCTCGATGTCATAACCTATTTATAATAGTTTTTTATTTCACTTGATTATTTTTTAAATTTTTTAACATTTTTTATTAATCTTTCATAAATCTCTAGAGTGAGGGTTTCGGTCATTGAAGAACCGCGGCGTTCGCTGCTATACTCGGATTGTTGATTATCTCACCCAAACTCTCGAGAAGTTCTTTCCTGTAATCGTCAAAGTCACCGTCGATCTCGTTTATCAATTGATTCTCGATAACGTGAAGACAGCACTCCGTGTCCCTAATTAAACGCTCGTCGTGAGATACTATTATAACACCACCCTTGTAATGATTAATCGCATCGGCAAGGGCGTCGATAGATTCGATATCGAGATTGTTCGTTGGCTCGTCGAGTATCACAACGTCCGGCGCGTTTAAACAAAGTTCAGCAAGTGCAACACGCGCCTTTTGTCCACCCGAAAGATCCTTCATTTGTATCGTGTGAGCGTGCGAGCTAAGACCAAACGTTCCCAATTGCTTTCGTGCCTTCTCGTAAGGTAGATCGAACAGGCGCATGAGATACTCGGAAGGCGTTTCTTCGGCCGTTAAATGCTCACCGGAGTGCTGATCGAATCTACCGATCCTCTGAAATATCGAACGATTCACGTTAGATTGCGGCTCGCTGTTGCATTTAGTTTTTTGACTTTGTCAAAAATTTCACGATGATTTTTAACGGATCGCACAATTTTCTCAGAACTCACCAAACGATGGTTCCTTATCAGTTCTCCGGAGCATGGAGTAAGATCGCCGGTGAGCAATTTCAAGAACGTCGATTTTCCAACTCCGTTAGGACCGACAATGGCGACCCTCGAGGTCAAATCAATGCCAAAGTCGACATCGATCAAGAGTGGTTTATGGCCCTCGTAAGCGAATGTAACGTCTGAAAGATTAATAATACGTGAGACTTAGGAGAAGCGGACAATTCCGTAACTTGTTAATTTAAACGAGTGAATGGTAACGCACTGTGAAGACCGAGAATCGGTGGTTGCAGAGGAGGGGGATCGGGAAAGCTAAATTTAACTATGTATTCTCGGGGTCTAGCCAATAATTCTTGCGGTCCATTTTCATCATCGTTTTTCTGCAATTTCGTCTTATTTTTCTCCTGTTTTCTCGTTAATACTTCCTTCTGCTTCTTCTCAGCGGCTTTTTTACTCTGTCCCGATGCCTTCATGTCCTTTATCCGTTTTTCCTGCTTCTCGTAAGCCTTTATCATCTCTTTGCGTTTTTGCACATACATCTTCTTGAACATACTGTAATTGCCCTTGTAATAAAAGAGTTTCAACTGATCCAAGTGTATTACGTCCGTGCAAACATTGTCCAAAAAGCTCTGGTCGTGAGAAACAATGAGGAGAGTCTTTTTCCATGCTTGAAGATAATTATCGAGCCAGATAACGGCATTTAGATCCAAATGATTGGTCGGCTCGTCGAGGAGCAATAACGTCGGCTCGACGAACAACGCTCTCGCCAGAGATACTCTCATTCTCCAACCGCCAGAGAAATTCTTAGTTGCTCTGTTCTGCATAGATCTACTGAAACCCAGACCCGCGAGAATACGACGTGCTCGTGGCTCCGCCGAGTCGGCACCGATTGCTTTGAGCTCTTCGTACACCTGTAAAATTAATCATAGCAAACCAAAAGTATCTCCTGTCGTAAATAATTTTTGCCTCCTTCCTTTTACATCTAATTTACCCCCCCCCCCCCCCCCCCCCCCCTCCAAGGAAATGAAGCATATGATAAATATTAGGGTGGGCCAAATAAAATGACTAATTTTTTTTTTTCCTCGATATAATGAAAAATGTATTGTTTAGCATCTCAAAAAAAAACCTCTGCAAGTATGAGCCCTTCGTATTTAAATTAAGGGAGAACACCACTGTGACCCCCTGTTTTTTTTCACATTTTTCAAGAATTTTTTTTTGTGGGAAAAAAAAGAGATATTCGAAAAATTTGTTTGGGTTTTGTTCCTCGTTTATTAATGTATCAAAAAACATTTTTTTCACATTTTTCACGCCGCATGGTGGCGCTGGGGAAGCTCTCGCGTCAGGTGCTGTCATTTCCGCGGCACGCAGCAGAACTCTCTTCAACGTCGATCTGAAAAAAAATACCGAGTGTTTTCGTTAATAATATGATATTTTGAAGAGAAGTACACAGGGATTTGGAAAAATATTGTTTAAAAAAAAAATAGGCACGCCTTTGAAATTAACTTCAATTTCAAAGGCGTGCCTATTTTTTTTAAAACAATATTTTTCCAAATCCCTGTGTACTTCTCTTCAAAATATCATATTATTAACGAAAAAACTCGGTATTTTTTTGCAGATCGACGTTGAAGAGAGTTCTGCTGCGTGCCGCGAACCACTGCGGAGATGACAGCACCTGACGCGAGAGCTTCCCCAGCGCCACCATGCGGCGTGAAAAATGTGAAAAAAATGTTTTTTGATACATTAATAAACAAGGAACAAAACCCAAAAAAAATTTTCGAATATCTCTTTTTTCTCCCACAAAAAAAAATTCTTGAAAAATGTGAAAAAAAACAGGGGGTCACAGTGGTGTTCTCCGTTAAGAGGTGCCTCATCGCGAATTTTCATTTCCCATTTAAATAACATGGATACATTTTTTGTTAAACTTTGGAATTTCATTAGACTTAAACCGTTGATGTTACGAGAGTTTTTTAGCACATTTTTGTAGAACATTTGATGCTCTACAAAAAAGCTCTCTTGTGTCTAATCGGTAACGGTAACCGTACGAAAAATAATCGGCGATAATTAGCTCTGGATTCTCTCATATTTGTTTGAACTAGCAAAAACGCGCTCGCTTCGCTCGCGCTTGTATGTTTCATATTTCGAGCTTGTCCTTTAGATTAAGAATCAACTGCAAATTCTTATAGATACTTTTTCCCAAACGGCACAACGGATTTTGTCACCATACTGCAGTCGCTAAGATAATTTCGTCTCGATCGGTTGTCATTTCGTTAAATAGTTCATAATTTATTATAAGGTTTTTAAATTATGAGAATTGCATTGGGCGAGAGTCAATAATCTATTGAAATTTTGATCTTATTGAATCTTTGTATACTATAGATGTTGTTTCATGGTGAACGAAATCGTGTTTGAATTACGCGCGCTTTACGACAACCAATCAGATTGACGATAAACTGGCTTCAAAAATCGATATATTTATCTCGCATTTCGAGAGTTTCGAGATTCGAGTGCCATGTCTTTTTTAAGAAAGGAAAACAATTAGTAATATATTAGTATATTAGTACTATACTAGTAGTATATATATTCATATTGATAACGAAAATTTTTTAAAATTTGAAATTTATGTACTGATAAACGAGATAAATAGAATCCAGAGCTAATTATCACAAATTATTTGTTGTACGGTTACTTTTATCGATTAGACACGAGAGAGCTTTTTTTGTAGAGCGTCAAATGTTCTACAAAAATGTGCTAAAAGACTTTCCTAACATCAACGGTTCAAGTCTAATAAAATTTCAAAGTAAAAAAAAAAAATGTTTCCATGTTATTTAAATGGGAAATGAAAATTCGCGATGATGGACCTCTCAATTTAAATATAAACGGGCTCATACGTGCAGAGAGTTATTTTGAGATGCCAAACAATTCATTTTTAGTTATATTGAGGAAAAAAAAAAATTAGTCATTTTATTTGACCCACCCTAATAAATATACAATGTGTAATTTGGAGTGTTATGAAATAATTTTCTTTCTATCCTCGTTCTTTCTTTGTTTTCTTTTCCTAATTTTTTATCCTTATCCAATGAACATACCGACCGGTAGCGCTAATCGCATATTTATACAAGGAAATTCTCATTAATAAGGAAATTGAATAAGTAAAAAACAAAAATACCTCCTGAAGTCTGGCTTGAATCGTCTCATCGCCCTTCTCCGCTTGATCCTCCAATTTTTTACACTCGGCTTGCAACGTCTTGCACTTGACATCGGCGTTCAGTACTACTTCAACGGCCGGTGTATCGTCGGCAACGACTTCCTGTTCGCAGTAAAGAACGTCGATGTTCGGAGGAATGGCGAATGCTCTATTGGCGATGTGACGCAAAAGAGTAGTCTTTCCGTGACTGAAATGTGAGAATAAATGATAAATTACATAACGAAGGATGACAAAAATAAAAGTTAAACCAACGGTGACAAGTGGGAATCGGATGACTTGGTTTATTAGAGGAACAATGAGCGCGTGAGAAATTGCGATGAAACCTTTTTTACTCACCCGTTAGGTCCTACGAGACCGTAACGTCTGCCCTGCGCTATGAGCAAACTAGCGTTTGTAAATAATTCTTTACCCTTGGCTGCTATACTGAAATTTTCGACTTTTATGTCGACGGCGTTGTCCAGCTGTTGTGCACCGCGTATCTGTGGTATACTCTGCGAAACTGTAAAATTCGACTCCAATTCGCTGTGTCCCTGACCGCCGGTCTTCGTCATACGCTCGACCGTTTTCTCATATTCCTGCTGTTTCTTCAGCTTTTTCTTCTCCTTATGCGTCATTTTTTTTCCCGTTTCCTCGACCTCTAATTCGTCCATTTTATCCGTTACCACGGATATCTTTTCCTTTGTCATTGACATATTAAATCAATGAAATATAAAAAGGACCAGCCTTTACTTTGTCTTACTTTCACGTTGCACGTTTTATAACTAAATCACCGTTCGCTCTCAACGTGTCTCACGTGGAACTCGGGTGAAAGCGAATGAAAGTTGCTCGCAGTTCCTCGCGAGAACCTCATACACGAGGTTAAGGTAGTTCTAACACAAGAAATAGGAGGGGATAGAAGGAGCGGTGCGTGAGGCGGGCAGCCACGTCGCGCAGCGACGTTGTCATGCTCACGAGTTCTTCTAGCCTCAAAACAATATTTTTTCAATAATCCATACTTTTTTACTGTATGGTCGAAAATTTACTGTAAACTATATGTTATTCTTCATCTACTAAACTACATTCGTGCCAAATTTCAAGAATTTTTCATTACTCCTTCGTACATTTTGGTGACTGAATATCCGGAAAGTGCTCATTTCGTACGGTATAGGTATACGTTCGTATGCAAATTTTGCAATTTTTGATAAACGATATCTTGAAAACGGTACGGTGAAACAGTCTCAAATTTCGCACAAGTATTCTTCAGTACTTTTTCTAGGTTTTCCCAAAAACTCATTAAATTTGCATTGCTTCTTCATTTGTGTTAGAACTACCTTAACCGAGAGTTCGGTAATTCGAGAGGTGGCGCCCTCTCACAAAGTCTGCAGCGGTCTCAATCACGGTCTTGTATACAGGTCTCTGGAAACTCCTCCGCTGTGAAAAGTGACCTCCTCAACGAAGTCAAGTTTAATTGCTGTAGCGACCATTAGAGGCGTCACGATCTTAGTTGCGAACTTATAATGCCAACAGGCATAACGCGAAAATTCCTCGATATTGCCATCCTTGCATATTACGTTTATTTCGTTTATATCACGACTATTAGTGATAATTATATTGAAAATGAGATATCAGTGTGTGGTCACAAATTGCAAAACCGGTAGCAAAAGAAAGAAGATATGTTTTACGTTTCACGTGCCAAAAGACATTGCGGAAAAAGTGAGAAGAGTCTATTCCAGGCATTGTAAAATCACAAAAGACGGATCTCGTATGTGAACAGCATTTTAATCATGAAGACATAGTTCACGAATGGTTCAAGCTCGTAAGCTCGACGCAAATGGCCAAGTAATTGCACGGGTAAGTTTAATGAAAAGATTTTTAACATAGTTTAAGAAGATAGTTACTCATATCGTGTATTTTCAATATGTAAGGGCCCGTACAAAACAATGCGACACAAAGAGTTTCCTGTGCGAACAAGATTCGATGACATCTCAGTAGAAAAGGAAAAATTGTGTGCCAGAGCATGGATATGCGAAACAAGTTTCGAATTCTGAAAGAAATTCTCCAAGCAATGTTCCGTCCTTCGGAGTCACAAAATCGTCAATTTAAGGAATCAGTACTCGCCTTGGTAAGTTTCCTTAACAGAATGTATCTATTGCATCGTTGGTATATAAAAGAGATGAAATAAAAGTAATTTAAACATACATAAATTTCTTCTATTGATATTTCAGATATCCCTGGAGTTCCGTCAAAAATATGAATCCTGTCCAGTGTGTCAAGAAGCTGTGAGTTTGAAAACCAGCTCATCTCTTTCATCCGATCCGTCATATCGAAGCATCATTTACAAAATATTCCTGTCGTATTGATGTCTTCGATATAATTCTAGATGAAGTATTTAACTCATATACCTTCACTTATCCCTGTAAAGACCATGGATCTGAAATCTTATCGGACGCCATAATTTACTATGTAAGATTAAAAATGAGGCAATATGCGCAGCAGGAAAATTTTAAACTCAAAAAGAAATTTGTTGTTAAGAAAAAATTTTCAAAATTCACTACTGAATAAATCTTATGTTAAGTTTTTGCTTATAATTACATATAATAAATATGTGTAACGCGGTGTCCGTTAGTGGGACAGAGACAGACAACCGCGAGAACTATCGACGGGTTTTCAGGTTATGTCTATCGGCATTATCCGATCGCAACGCCATTAGTGGCTGCTACAGAAATTAAAAACAGCTTCGTTAACGGGCCGCCCCCCCGCTACTGAAATTTGATGGAGTTTCCAGCCTGTATGCAAAACCGTGGTCTCACCCGACCTTCAAGAACAGTTGATGGTCGTGCGAGACCGCTACAAGTCGCGTCGTCTGCTGAGCGTTCGTTTCAAATTGGCGCCCAATTTGACGAATCTTATGAAATTATTTTATTAATCATAAACTTTAATGGAATTATAAGGAATGATGTAGAATCACTGGACCGAGTAAGTTACTGTGAAGGATAACAATTATCTCGTGTCAATTGATACACGATTTTTTTTCAGCTGTTTCAGACAACGAACGACCAGATGACATTCAAACGTCCAAGTCTATTTTTTCTCGTTAAGCAACATCCTTTAAGCGGTCAATAAAAATCATGTTGAGCACTGTGGATGTAACGATGAGACCTCTCAAGATCCCACCGAGATTCGTTCCTTATATGGAAAAGCACAGAATTTACGAACTCTTTCACGTTCGTCCCTTCTTTCGCAATGAACAAAAAATCTATAACCCCAATTCGAGGATTATGATAAACGATAATATAATTTAAAAAAGTGAAATATATTTGGTCGATTGACAAATTGCACGATCAACAGTCAATTAAATGTTATTTAATTCGAATAATATTTATTAAAATGCAATAACTAATTTTTTTTTTTGCATACCAGGAGCTCGCTACGGAATTGATCATTCGGCAACCCTCCGATCCGATTCTATATCTGAAACAGAGCTTGAGACTCGCAGCTAAAAAGCGCGATTTTTCGCGACTGATTCTTCTCGGCGATCCCTACTCCCAAATGCTCAGCCTGGCCGAGTTGTTACGGAAAAAAATGTCCCTAAAGCCCATTACTCTGGTAGAACTACAAAATGTTTCGCCCGAAATTCCCGTCGACGTTATGAGCGAAGAAGATATCGTGCGCAATTTGAGAGCAATTTTGAAAAAATTAGCGATCGATCATTCCGGCTGGATTCTCGTTGGTAGGCATCCGGTGGTACCGGTTGTAATTATTGGAAAATGTATTTCGAATCATTGTTTATCGTTAATTAACCAAAATGGTATTGTCACTCAATGTTAAAACGAGTAAATTGTGCAATTAAGTTGTTAACCTGGTGTCTTATCGTACCTCATATTGGATTAAGGGAGGGGTAAGGGTTTCAGCGTAAAAAAAACACTTTTTTTGCGATTTTTTTTCTCAAATATGGATTGAGCAATTTTATTCGAAACTTTTGTACATTATTGAGCATACTTTTGACAATGTTGTGTAATTCTTTTATGCAGAAATATTGAAGCATAAGCCCGTAACAGAGCTTCCCCCGGAACGTCTTGGAAAAAAAACAATTTGCGGTGTTCACTATAACTCGGCCGGAAATTATCTGAAAATGAAAAACCATGAAAATTTAGTCAAATTATAATCAAATCTTCCCCCCAACGTTCTCTGATAATTTTTTTTTTCATTTACAAATTTTTGGCGGCCATCTAAAGTGTGAACTGTTATTTTCCACGAAAAATTCCGCCATTTTGTGGGTGGAAAACACCCTTAATGTGAAAAAAAAAAATTTAACTAAACGTTGGGGGGAGGTATTTTATATGTAGAAAATGTGTACAAAGTTTGAAATGAATCGGTCAAGTAGTTTTTAAATGGCAATGAACACGGACTTTGAAAAAGTAGTTTTGAGAAAAACGCGTCTAAAGTTTATGAAGTAAAAAAGTGAAGAAAATTTTTTTTTTTCCCAGCTTACACAGAATCATCGATTCCAGCTCCTTTCTTCGCTCGTTTCTTCTTTTAAAATATTGTAGTGTATAGTATACACTATATACTATATACACAATAGCAATGAATAAACTGTATACTTGTTCGACAGCTGCACTGCTAGCCCGACCGCCCGCAGCTGTTAGAGGTATAGCGTTAAAGGCCAGGAGATTAATAAGCCAAGAACTTCAAGAATATTGCTTAGAACGGTTTAAAATTTTAAGGACATATTCTTGAAATGTTAAACAATAAGATAAGGCGAAAAAAAAATTCGATTTTTCGAAAGTTAAAACCCTTACCCCGCCCTTAACAATCTTTTCGATTTTTCACTAAAAACAAGATTTACCGTTTTCTTTATAAAAAATAAGATTTTCCAAGAACGGGCAACGAAGCTCGAGCGATTCAACGTGCCGGTGTAATACCAACTCACGTGCTGGAAATCGTAACTTCGACTTGGAATCGATGCGAAAACAAACAAACCATAAAACGTCGAAATGATCTTCGTGATCTACGCGAAGTTTACGATAATTTATTAATTGTATAAATACCAACATATAAAAATTGCATTAAAATCGTACTTTGTTTAGCAAACGTTGCTCGCTATGATTTCAGAAAATCGAGATGGGCCACAGAACCATCGATGATGTCGCCGATGCTTGTGCAATTTTGGCTAAGAGAAAAAAGCACTGCGGTGCACCGTGCATATTTCGCGTTTCCTTGATCGGTTCACGAGGTTCGGGCTGTCGTAGTTTGGCCAAGCATCTCTCGCAAAGATTTAATCTCGTTCATGGTATCACAATTAAGTTTAAATGAAATAATCAACGTGGTAATTGAGTGGGTTGCTAAATGAATGGGACGAATTTTCGATTAATAATAAATTAATGAAATGATGAATTGATTTTCAGTTGATTTTTATGAAATACTGAAACAAGCTCGCGCGCAGAAAAATCCTTTAGGAAAGACCCTTAGAATGATCGAATATCGATGGGGCAAACGACCGAGAGCTGACACGAGAATTCGTGTCGTCGAGGTACGAAACATCTTCGATAAAATAATAATAAATAATCAATGATTTATTATTATTTTGTAGAAGTATCTTCTCGTTGATGATTGTATGAAAAGAGGATGGGTTCTGACGGGTTATCCCATCACAGTCGAAGATTTTCAACTCTTAGACACGCTGCCAACACCTCCCAACAGGTTCGAGAAATAATACTTTAAGGACTCACATACCACTGCGCGCGCTGAAAACCGAGTAAATTTGAAAAAATTATTACAAACCTTATGTGGTGAAAAAAAAATTAAATTGTTAATTTCCCATTTTTTATTAACTTTTCAACTATAAGAAAAAAATTTTTTAAATTTTTTTCGTTCAATATTAACATTATTTTTTACAAGTATAAATGGAGTACCGATGAAAACGATGGCGCCTCCTTTTCGACACCATAACTTCATCAAAAATCATCCAATCTGCAAAAATAAAAAATAATCTAGTCAAATAATGTAGTAGTAATAGTCTGGCGGAAGGAATTGTTTTTTTTTCTTTTTAAATAAAGAAATTACAGTATTTCAAACTTTAGCATGCATTTTAAAAAAGAAATTAGTGTTTAATGATTTATAAAAAATTGTCCAACCAGAAAATTAAAAAAACCTCTCGTCAGACTACATAAAAAATAAATATCAAGATTTGAAAAAAAAGTTAAATATTAAAAATTGACTGAGTTATCGTGCTGACACTGTCTAAAAACATAGTATCGAGAAAAATGCGTTTAAATAATATTAATATTTAATAAATATGTTTTAATTTCTTTTCTTACAGTTGAAGAGTTAATGAAAAATGTGAAACAACAATTTAAGATTTTTTTCACCGTCTAACGTTTGTAATAATTTTTCAAATTTATTCAGTTTTCAGCGTGCGCAGAGGTATGTGAACCCTTAATCAATTAATTGGAAGTCGTACGATATATCAATCAAACATTTAAAATAATGTGTAAATAATGCATTCTCAATATGACTAGTCAGTTAAAGCGGTAGTCTGGTCTAGAGCGAGATTTTCGACGTCATTTCTAATGTGCAATAACTTTTAAACCGTTGAAGTTGTCTTGATGAAAATTTACACGTGCATTTATTGATCCTTAGAGAATACTTGTACATTAAAAGAAAAAAATTATTTTAAATATTTGCATGTAGTTTTTTGCCTTGTTGCAACATGGTGCGACCAAAGACGCCTCAATCGGCGCCCACTCTGGACGATGTTGTATGCATCTGAAAAAAAAAAAATATATATATTCTCAATCTGTATGAGTATTCTGAGCACTGGTAGCAGAATTGGTACTTAAAAAAAATTTTTGGTGAAATGGCGGCCCGTTGAACTTTCATTAATGATATTTCATACATTTTCGGGTATTCGACGAGTCATAAAATGTCGGCAAAATTATTGTTCCACTCAATTCTGCTACCAGTCCTCGGAAACAGGCTACCTAAGGTACGTGCAAAATTTGAGCTCGATCGGTCCATTAGTTATCGAGATATCGTGGGCGCCGATTTGAAAAACATAGTTCTGAGACAAACGCGTTCAACGTTTTGACACCGTTAAATGAAATTTAAATTGAATTATCGATGCTTACCAGTTAATCGGCCAGCCCGAGTCCATAAATGGCTCCTTCCCTTTCATAGAACTGATATAATTCTAATACTGCTCCCCCCCCCCTGCTGCTGTGTAATTAAGTATACAGTAGGGTGATTCTTAATTTGGTGACGTTGGAAATTCTTTGGTATTGTTCCTTGAAAGTAATCAACATATCCGGAAAAAAAATTGGGCGCAAGCGGAACTCTGTCCGATAATTCTAACCCACCCCACCGAGCTGTCGAATTTTTATATGAAAAAATGCGTGCATTCAAAATTTTGTCAAGAAAATTGTTTATTATTTCAAAACTATTCATGATAAAAAAATTTTATATTGTGTTTTTATAGGAAATTTAATGCTCTACAAAAAAGGTATCTTGTAAAATTCTCGTAAATTTAATATTTATCACGTTATTAGCAAAAAACTGTCATCATTTATTCCTAAAGTCCATCATTATGGCCAAAACAGGAGTTTGACGTCGAAAAACTGCAATGTATTCTTTATATGCAATTAGAAATATGAAGAGATACGTAGTGCACTCAATAACAGTATGTGAACGATATTTTTCGAATTTTTCGAAAGATTCGAAATCAACTCCTCATTTTTTGATATCGATATGAGCGAGCGGATTTCTAATGAAAATTATTTACAAGGCTTAAAAATAGTTGAAGGAATTAAAGTGGTTAACGATGTTGCAGAAAGAGGAGTGGAACTTATTACAGAGTACAATGATCGTCTCACTTATGACGATGATCAGAAACAATTCGTTGTACAAATAATTGAAGAATATTAAAAAAAATATCCTGATATTAACAAAGCAACTTTGCTCCAACCGATGTAATTCATTATTGTAAGTTGATTTTTAAAATATATGACATCATTCATTATAATTCACAATAAAATTGATAAAATTGAAAATTTGAATATCGTTTACATTTCATTGTTGAGTGCGCTACGTATTTCTTCATAATCTTATATACATACGAAAAATAAATTGCAGCTTTTCGACGTCAAACTCCTGTTTTGACCATAATGATCGACTTTTGGAATAAATGATGACAGTTTTTTTGCTAATTACGTGATAAATATTAGATTCACGAGAATTTCACAAGATACCTTTTTCGTAAAGCATTATATTTCCTACAAAAACGTTATATAAAATTCCTTTATCATAAATAGTTTTGAAATAATCAACAATTTTCTTAACAAAATTTTGAATGCATGCATTTTTTCATATAAAAATTCGACAGCTCGGTGGGGGTGGGTTAGAATTATTGGACAAAGTTCCGCTTGCGCCCAATTTTTTTTCTAGATATGTTGATTACTTTTGAGGAACAATACCAAAGAATGTCCAACATCAACAAATTAAGGGTGAACATCACTGTGATCCCCTGTTTTTTTTCACATTTTTCAAGAATTTTTTTTTTGTAGGAAAAAAAAGAGATATTCGAAAAATTTTGTTGGGTTTTGTTCCTTGTTTATTAATGTATCAAAAAACATTTTTTTCATAGCAAAAAACTGTCATCATTTATTCCAAAAGTCCATCATTATGGCCAAAACAGGAGTTTGACGTCGAAAAACTGCAATGTATTCTTCATATGCAATTAAAAATATGAAGAGATACGTAGTCCACTCAATAACAGTATGTGAACGATATTTAAGTTTTCAATTTTATCAATTTTATTATCATTCATGATAAATTTTTCATCTTTGAACGATAAGGACATCGATTTCTTTATCAGTTCCAAATCGATGGCTTTTTTCGAAAGATTCGAAATCAACTCCTCATTTTTTGATATCGATGTGAGCGAGCGGATTTCTAATGAAAATTATTTACAAGGCTTAAAAATAGTTAAAGGAATTAAAGTGGTTAACGATGTTGCAGAAAGAGGAGTGAAACTTATTACAGAGTACAATGATCGTCTCACTTATGACGATGATCAGAAACAATTCGTTGTACAAATAATTGAAGAATATAAAAAAAAATATCCTGATATTAACAAAGCAACTTTGCTCCAACCGATGTAATTCATTATTGTAAGTTGATTTTTAAAATATATGACATCATTCATTATAATTCACAATAAAATTGATAAAATTGAAAATTTGAATTCGTTTACATTTCATTGTTGAGTGCGCTACGTATTTTTTCATAATCTTATATACATACGAAAAATAAATTGCAGCTATTCGACGTCAAACTCCTGTTTTGACCATAATGATCGACTTTTGGAATAAATGATGACAGTTTTTTTTGCTAATTACGTGATAAATATTAGATTCACGAGAATTTCACAAGATACCTTTTTCGTAGAGCATTATATTTTCTACAAAAACCTTATATAAAATTTCGTTATCATAAATAGTTTTGAAATAATAAACAATTTTCTTAACAAAATTTTGAATGCATGCATTTTTTCATATAAAAATTCGACAGCTCGGTGGGGGTGGGTTAGAATTATTGGACAAAGTTCCGCTTGCGCCCAATTTTTTTTCTAGATATGTTGATTACTTTTGAGGACCAATACCAAAGAATTTCCAACATCAACAAATTAAGGGTGAACACCACTGTGATCCCCTGTATTTTTTCACATTTTTCAAGAATTTTTTTTTGTAGGAAAAAAAAGAGATATTCGAAAAATTTTTTTGGGTTTTGTTCCTTGTTTATTAATGTATCAAAAAACATTTTTTTCACATTTTTCACGCCGCATGGTGGCGCTGGGGAAGCTCTCGCGTCAGGTGCTGTCATCTCCGCGGCACGCAGCAGAACTCTCTTCAACGTCGATCTGAAAAAAAATACCGAGTGTTTTCGTTAATAATATGATATTTTGAAGAGAAGCACATAGGGATTTGGAAAAATATTGTTTTAAATCCCTATGTACTTCTCTTCAAAATATCATATTATTAACGAAAACACTCGGTATTTTTTTTCAGATCGACGTTGAAGAGAGTTCTGCTGCGTGCCGCGGAGATGACAGCACCTGACGCGAGAGCGTCCCCAGCGCCACCATGCGGCGTGAAAAATATGAAAAAAATGTTTTTTGATACATTAATAAACAAGGAACAAAACCCAAAAAATTTTTTCGAATATCTCTTTTTTTTCCCAGAAAAAAAAATTCTTGAAAAATGTGAAAAAAAAACAGGGGGTCACAGTGGTGTTCACCGTTAAGAACCACCCTAGTATACAGTAACCGTGTTGCATATCAAGTGGAACTTCCATATCCCCAGTTTGTCGCAACTTCGATGCTGATGCACTTGTTAAAACTTGACTGCTTTCTCCAGTGTGCTGATTACCTCGAAATGCTCTTTTTTTTTCGTCACTGAATTACGATGCGCGCGAGTTTTATTCGTTTTCGTACCTTTCTTACTACCAATTTTGAAGAATTCGCGTCTGCTCTACTATCGCGTTTTCGCGTCTGCTCTATTCGACGGTTGGAACGTAACTGAATATAGCACAGTTCAAATACGTTAACATGAAATGGAGAACCGTTGGTAGAAATTCTGTGAACTGGTTTATTGGTTTTATTACCGGTACATCGTTTGGAGCCCTATGGGGACGGGGCCCGTTCTTGAAACGACCGCGCAGCTGCTTCCCGACCGCGCGGCTTGCTTAGAATTTTTATTTCTCGGCTAATTTTTGAAATATCAATAAACGGTTTACAGGAGCGTATGAAGAAAGGTCTAAGGAATAAGAAAATGAAAAAAGAAGAAAAAAAAATCGATTCTTTCAAATTTCTAGACCAGACTACCGCCAGTAGATAGTTGAAAATATATAACATTTTCATTGCATTTTTTATATATAAATTAGCGGCATATTTACTCCGAGAAATATCTGTTTTACGTAGGGTAATTTTCGTGGATGTGAAGAAAGCAAATCTTCGAGAGAGACTGTTGAATCGTCGTTATAACTTGACAACGGGCAGCAAAGAAAATCTTCGTTCGAACGATTACGACGATTTGTTCGATGAGAAGGAATTTTTTATCCGTCCCAAAGACGATAAAAAAGTCGTCGATAGTGATGTAAGAGTTCGAGTATTTATTTTATATTTTTCGCTCCTACATAATCCGTCGATCCCATACCGGATCTATAGATCGAGGAGTACGAGAAAAACGTTACGTCTTTAAAGACGTATGTCGGTGAATCGGGCACGATTATCGACGGTAACGTCGATGAGAGAGTCGTCAGAGAGAGGGTAGAAGCGTGTCTGATGAGACCAGCACCTTGTGCGCCACCCCGAGTTTCCAAATCGTCTGAAAAAAACGAACGAACCGATATTGAATTCGAGCCTGACGATCAGCCGGATCATCGGATCTTCGATGAGATACGCGAATCTGAGTCACTTTTTTCTTTAATTTAGAAAAACAACGATAATAATTATTAACTCACCTACGAAATTGAACGGCGAAATTATGAAAATGACGAGTTTTCACTCGTTATTTCAGACTAACAGTGCTCGGTAATCCTAATCTAAAGTGTTACTTTTTGTTCTTTATCTATTTAATAAACAACGAGCATTGTCGGAATTTTAATTCGCGTAAAACAATCTCAGTAAAATGAACACTCCTATTCTCCGGATTGTGTGAATGCTTTTTGGAGGGTTGCGCCGATGCTCGACCGACTCTCGATCGACCGATTGGGAGGGGTGGCTCGTGGCAGGGTTTGATGGGTCGTCAGTATCGACCGGACCTTCTCGTAGTTTCTGCAACCCTGGCAAGCGAAGCATCTCGTTGTCGCAACGTCACGTTACGTAAGCATTTCTAGGGGTACGAAGACCACACGTGTAGATCGCGTGACGCTTCTCATCCCCCTTAAATATCTTAGCGAAGCATCGCGAGTGAGCTTTTCCATACAAATGTATACGAGGTCTGTTCAAAAATTATCGCGAATTTTGAATTTCCGCGGGCTACGTATATTCGACTTTCGATTAGTTTTTGTGGCGTTAGGTTGCTACTCATGGCCCTCACTTATGCTGAAAAAATCGGCCATTTTGAATGTTAGTTAAGTGTTGACAGCTGTTTTGATTAGACGTGTTTTGGCTTGTCTTCAATTTTTGCCTGTTCCAAAAAAGCAGCTTCCATCGCGATGATTGAGCCAACCAAACCAAACCAAACCAAACCAAACCAAACCAAACCATTCGGTTTGGAAACCAAATTTCCACGTCATAACCATAAACCCATGATTCGTCACCAGTTATGACCCCTCTGGAGGAAATTTGGGTCGTCGCGAACCGAGTCCAACGGCTCCTTAGCAATGTTAACGCGAAACTGTTTTTGTTCGAAATTGAACAATTTTGGCACGAATTTCGCGGCGACCGGTCTCATGCCCAAATCATTGGTAAAAATCGAATAGCACGAGCCAATCGATATGTTTAATTCCTCGGCAACTTCTCTAACGGTGATTCGACGATTGGCCAATATTATTTTCTTCACTTCATCAATGATTTCGTCTGTTGCTGATGTGCTCGGGCGTCCGAGCATATCAACTGCTGTTTGGTTTGTTTTGGTTTGGTTGTTTGGTTTGATTTGGTTTGACTTGCATTGCATTGGATTGGATTGGATTGGATTGGATTTGATTGGATTGGATTGGATTGGATTGGATTGGATTGGACTGGATTGGATTGGATTGGATTGGATTGGATTGGATTGGATTGGATTGGATTGGGCTGGATTGGATTGAACTGGATTGGATTGGATTGGATTGGATTGGATTGGATTGGATTGGATTGGATTGGATTGGATTGGATTGAATTGGATTGGATTGGATTGGATTGGATTGGATTGGATTGGATTGGATTGAATTGGATTGGATTGGATTGGATTGGATTGGATTGGATTGGATTGGATTGGATTGGATTGGATTGGATTGGATTGGATTGGATTGGATTGGATTGGATTGGATTGGATTGGATTGGATTAGTTTGGTTTGGTTTGGTTTGGTTTGGTTTGCATTTTCTCGGCCCTTTGAGAACATTTTGTACCACCGATAAACGTTGCTTTGGTCCAAGGTAGCCTTACCATATGCCACAGTCAACATTGGGAATGCGTCCGCGCACTTAATTTTGTTTTTCACACCAAATTTGATACAGATTCTTCGATCCATTCTTTGGAATAGGCAAAAATCGAAGACAAGCCAAAACAGCTGTCAACAATTAACTAAACATTCAAAATGGCCGATTTTTTCAGCACAAGTAAGGGACACGAGTACCAACCTAATGCCACAAAAACAATCGAAAATCGAATATACGTAGCCCGCGGAAATTAAAAATTCGCAATACTTTTTGAACAGACCTCGTATATATTATAGATACAATATGACGTGAATAGAGAACGATACGTTGAATGCGGTTTTCCTTCCACCCCCAACATTCAGGGGTGGTTTTCCCGTTGCGTGGGTTAAGTCGAGCGATACGTCGAGCTTTCTCGGGGTTGACACAACACGGAAAACATCCGAGCGGTGGAAGTTAGGAATCAAACTCTATCCAACCCTTGTTGTATTCAACCCCTTGGCCTTTACTGCTATCCCCATTTCTGAAATTTATTGTATATTTATATATATATTATATATATTACATATAGCTTATATTCTACAATATAATATAGGTATATAAATATTTCGACTACCATCACCGAAGAATATATTTGTTTGTTTATGAATGATATTTAATTAAGGACATCTTTGAAAGATTCCAAAGATTCACATTGGAATTATCAACTATATATTTTTCAATATATCGTAATATATTATTAATATCACTTCTGTACTTTTTAATAAACTTCATATTGTTTTTGATCTACAATTTTCGATCCCGACATTTTGTTGGTTGTATTACTCACGGGAATAATCAAATATCGTTAAATTAATATATGATTGATCGAAAATTACCAGTGCTATTGGAATTGACTTTTTTTTTCTCTTCTTTATTCTCTTGGACCGTTTACATGGAACGGACAGACACACAGGACAAGAGCTGGTACACCGTGTGCGACGATACAACGAACATACGTTTTCATCTAATTGAATCATACATATATATATATTTTTTAGTTAATTGAAAACCCTACATCGTGGAAATTGTATGTACCACGATAGAACCGGAGGAGGATTATCACGAATTGACTATTCTCGCCTCCGCTAATGCACTTAATTGCCTCAAACGCGAAGCATATTTCCGGATCAAGGGCACATGCAACGAGGAAGGTTTTCCCGCGTTCTCCCTGGCCAGGGATAGACTTTGCCCGATCCTGCGCAAAGGACCAGAGAGCAAGAAGAGAGGCAACGCACACGCGAGTATGGGGGAATGGACTCTGACTAACTCGGAATTCTCCGGGGGAGGGAGTTGTCATCGTTTCTACTGGCCTCGAAGATTCACCCTCCGTTTAACAGGAATTCAGGGAGTCTCATTTTGCACGGTACGAAACACCTCAAGACGTGCGAGGCGTCTTCGACGTCAGGATAACAGAAGTTCGACGAGATTGAGAAGTTCCGCACAATCGGGGAATGGGCAACTGAGGGGTGACTTTTTTTTTCACGTTAATTACGCACGAATTGTGCACAAGTACAATTTAATGGGCATTACTTTTTAAGACGAATGAAAATGCGTACACTCAATTATTTAAAATGACTTGTGTTCGCCACACGGCATATATGGATATTAGGGTGGTTTTTAATTTGGTGATGTTGGAAATTCTTTGGTATTGTTCCTTGAAAGTAATCAACATATCCAGAAAAAAAATTGGACGCAAGCGGAACTTTGTCCAATAATTCTAACCCACCCCACCGAGCTGTCGAATTTTTATATGAAAAAATGCATGCATTCAAAATTTTGTTAAGAAAATTGTTTATTATTTCAAAATTATTCGTGATAAAAAAATTTTATATTGTGTTTTTAGAGGAAATTTAATGCTCTACAAAAAAGGTATGTTGTAAAATTCTTGTGAATCTAATATTTATCACGTTATTAGCAAAAAACTGTCATCATTTATTCCAAAAGTCCATCATTATGGCCAAAACAGGAGTTTGATGTCGAAAAACTGCAATGTATTCTTCATATGCAATTAGAAATATGAAGAGATACGTAGTGCACTCAATAACAGTATGTGAACGATATTTAAATTTTCAATTTTAACAATTTTATTATCATTCATGATAAATTTTTCTTCTTTGATCGATAAGGACATTGATTTCTTTATCACTTCCAAATCGATGGCTTTTTTTCGAAAGATTCGAAATCAACCCCTCATTTTTTGATATCGATGTGAGCGAGTGGATTTCTAATGAAAATTATTTACGAGGCTGAGTGGGTGAGTTTTTTTTTCACGTTAATTACGCTCGAATTGTGCACAATTACAATTTAATGGGCATTAATTTTTAAGATGAATGAAAATGCGTGCACTAAATTATTCAAAATGACTTGTGTTCGCCACATGGCATATATGGATATTAGGGTGGTTTCTAATTTGGTGATGTTGGAAATTCTTTGGTATTGTTCCTTGAAAGTAATCAACATATCCAGAAAAAAAATTGGGCGCAAGCGGAACTTTGTCCAATAATTCTAACCCACCCCACCGAGCTGTCGAATTTTTATATGAAAAAATGCATGCATTCAAAATTTTGTTAAGAAAATTGTTTATTATTTCAAAATTATTCGTGATAAAAAAATTTTATATTGTGTTTTTAGAGGAAATTTAATGCTCTACAAAAAAGGTATGTTGTAAAATTCTTGTGAATCTAATATTTATCACGTTATTAGCAAAAAAACTGTCATCATTTATTCCAAAAGTCCATCATTATGGCCAAAACAGGAGTTTGACGTCGAAAAACTGCAATGTATTCTTCATATGCAATTAGAAATATGAAGAGATACGTAGTGCACTCAATAACAGAATTTTCAATTTTATCAATTTTATTATCATTCATGATGAATTTTTCTTCTTTGATCGATAAGGACATTGATTTCTTTATCAGTTCCAAATCGATGGCTTTTTTCGAAAGTTTCGAAATCAACTCCTCATTTTTTGATATCGATGTGAGCGAGTGGATTTCTAATGAAAATTATTTACAAGCCTTAAAAATAGTTAAAGGAATTAAAGTGGTTAACGATGTTGCAGAAAGAGGAGTGAAACTTATTACAGAGTACAATGATCGTCTCACTTATGACAAAGATCAGAAACAATTCATTGTACAAATAATTGAAGAATATAAAAAAAAATATCCTGATATTAACAAAGCAACTTTGCTCCGACCGATGTAATTCAATATTGTAAGTTGATTTTTAAAATATATGACATCATTCATTATAATTCACAATAAAATTGATAAAATTGAAAATTTGAATATCGTTTACATTTCATTGTTGAGTGCGCTACGTATTTCTTCATAATCTTATATACATACGAAAAATAAATTGCAGCTATTCGACGTCAAACTCCTGTTTTGACCATAATGATCGACTTTTGGAATAAATTATGACAGTTTTTTGCTAATTACGTGATAAATATTAGATTCACGAGAATTTCACAGGATACCTTTTTTGTAGAGCATTATATTTCCTACAAAAACCTTATATAAAATTCTTTTATCATAAATAGTTTTGAAATAATAAACAATTTTCTTAACAAAATTTTGAATGCATGCATTTTTTCATATAAAAATTCGACAGTTTGGTGGGGTGGGTTAGAATTATTGGACAAAGTTCCGCTTGCGCCCAATTTTTTTTCTAGATATGTTGATTACTTTTGAGGAACAATCCCAAAGAATTTCCAACATCACCAAGTTAAGAACCACCCTAATGGATATTTGTAATACAGTAGTGAGAATGCCCGTCACGAAAAGTGGATCAGCTTTGAAAAATTGCCGAAATCTGGCGGATGTAAACCTAGTCATTTTTTGTTTGTTTACACTACGATATCCTTTCTTCATTTTTTTATGATACTTAGTACAAATTTCTGTTCTCATTGTTTACATGGCATTTTCATTGATTATCCTTAAAAAAAATTAATCGTCATACCTGAAAATGTTAACATATTATATCAAGAACGGATAAAAATGTATATTATATACGTAACCATTTTATAGTAACATATAAACATACTGCAATGTTTCGATAATTCCTCGTTTCTCTGTTATACTGATAACTACGAAGAATTATATGGTACATGTGTGCGCGGATGAAACGTTTCCGGTAGTGACTGCGTGTCAGATGAAGATCATGTGTCGGAGACACCGGACGAAAACAGGAAGTTGAAGTTTAGGGTAGTAGCGACGAGCGGAGGTCAGCCCTGAGATACGAGATGTTCGTATCTGAAAGCATCCATTTTTATATATCTTTATATATGTGTGGGGGATTCCACGCGATGCAAAAAAATGTAGGAGCTCCACTGAAATTACAATGCTTTTCACCGTTTTCAAATATCGTTTCTTATAATTTAAGGGGGAAATAGGGTTAGACGGTTCAAAAAATCGATTTTTTTATTTCATAAATTGTTAGTAAAACTATTGAAAAATGTTCCCAAAATTTTTTATGAAAATTCCGACTCGTTCTATTGTTATAAGCCATTAAGTGGGGAAATAGGGTTAGGACAGCGTTTTCTCAATGATTTTCATGAATTTTTTTATAGTATAAAAAATGAATATAATTTATTGAAACTTTGAGAATATTTTATACATATATTTAAGTGTATACTGTAAAATGTTTGAAGAATTTCTTTTAAAAACACCGCAGATATTAGCGACCCCATATTGCAGGTCACAGTCAGACTCAGCATTTTGCTATTTTTTCAAACGCGTTTATCTGAAAACGACTTTTTTTGAACTTGCGTACACGCTAGTTTGAAAAGTTTTCAACGAATCGTTTTGAAAATTGGCAGTTACTTTCTTCATAGTATTGCGCTCTATATTAACCTAAAATCGAAATATTATCATTATTTAAAATAATTTTTTTTTTGCAAATAAAGTTGTAAAAAATGGGAAAAAATCATGCTTTTTTGTTTTGACCCCTGTAAAAAATTCAATTTTCTGTTTTTTTGACAGCATTTAGGTTCATATAGAAGAGAGACATATAATAAAAGTAAATTCCAACCTCGTTTGATTTCAGATGAAAATTGCGGCTTCCAGAATGTACGCAAAATGCTGACTCTGATTGTGACCTGCGATATGGGGTCGCTAATATCTTCGGTGTTTTTCAAGGAAATTCTTCAAAAATTTTACAGCATATACTTAAATATATGTATAAAATATTCTCCAAGTTTCAATAAATTATATTTATTTTTTATACTATAAAAAAATTCATGAAAATCATTGAAAAAACGCTGTCCTAACCCTATTTAGAGGCCTAGAGGTCTAGAGGCCAACAAAATAGGCGTTTTTGGGGATTTTTTTTTCAGAAAAACTACAAAATAAATCGAAATTACAAAATAGGGTGTTTATCATACATATCAGTGACTGTCTACAATAATTTTTTTTAAGCGATTAATTTCAAAATGGCGGCTGTGCAGCATTTTTGCGATGACGTCTCCGTTTTTGTTGGCCGGAAACATAACTCAGACAATTCTCAACCGATTCACTTGAATTTTTGAATATATCTTTAAAAATACATTGTCTATGGAAGTGCGTATGATTTTTTCGACATGATGATTTTTGACCAAATGGCGCAACTTCTAAAGTGATAAGTGAAAAATTTGCTTAAAAAATCGTCAGAAAATTGTTAATAACAAATGAACTATGCAATATAAAAAAAAAATTCCACGCACTTCCATAGACAATGTATTTTCAAAGATATATTCAAAATTTCAAGTGAATCAGTTGAAAATTGTCTGAGTTATGTTTCCGGCCAACAAAAACGGAGACGTCATCGTAAAAACGCAGCACAGCCGCCATTTTTAATTTAATCGCTTCAAAAAAATTATCGTATACAGTCACTGATATGTATGATAAACATCCCATTTTGTAATCTCGATTTATTTTCTAGTTCTTCTAAAAAAAAATTCCCAAAAAAGCCTATTTTTTGGCCTCTAGAGTGGCCTAACCCGTTAGTCGTCTGGTCTAGAGCGAGATTTTTGACGTCATTTCTAATGTGCAATAACGTTTAAACCGTTGAAGTTGTCTTGATGAAAATTTACACGTGCATTTATTGATTCTTAGAGAATACTTGTACATTAAAAAAAAAAATGATTTTAAATATTTTCATGTAGTTTTTGTCTTGTCGCAACACGGTGCGCCTCAATCGGCGCCCACTCTGGTCGATGTTGTATGCATCTGAAAAAAAAAATATATATATATTCTCAATCTGTATGAGTATTCTGAGGACTGGTAGCAGAATTGAGTCGAACAATAATTTATTTGCCGAACAACAATAATATTGCTGACATTTTATAACTCGTCGAATACCCGAAAATGTATGAAATATCACTAATGAAAGTTCAACGGGCCACCATTTTGTCAAAAATTTTTTTTAAGTACCAATTCTGCTACCAGTGCTCAGAATACTCATACAGATTGAGAATATATATATATTTTTTTTTCAGACGCATACAACATCGTCCAGAGTGGGCGCCGATTGAGGCGCACCATGTTACAACAAGGCAAAAAACTACACGAAAATATTGAAAATAATTTTTTTTTTTAAAGTACAAGTATTCTCTAAGGATCAATAAATGCACGTGTAAATTTTCATCAAGACAATTTCAACGGTTTAAACGTTATTGCACATTAGAAATGACGTCAAAAATCTCGGTCTAGACCAGACGACTGCCAAGTTCGTAAAAATCTTCGGCGTGTTATCAATACTCGAAAAAAATACTTAATTTCGGCATTCCATCTAGTTTATTAAAAATATTTATGAAACATTATTAAACGTTGAGAAAAACGTAAAGAAAAGAAAAAAACTGCGAGTATTAAATATGTGTCAATGAAAGATGAAATTTTAAATAATTTCTCTGCGTGTAACTATTTTAATCTTTTTATTTGTTGTCAACAATCTAATTATCGTCCCCGGGTAGTTATGCTCGCACGAGCTAAATCTAGTTCTTCTTAGGACGAGTAAAATTTGTCCGTAAGTGAGCTCTCCACAAAATATGGTATCCCGATACACGCGATCGATTTGTCAACCCCCCGATGAATATAACGCGGGTATTTCGTTGGTTATGACGGCGACAGAGTCCTGCTGTTGCCCTCTGCACGCCTGTTCCACCGGTGGGCGATAAGTATGCGTTTCGAGGGAGAAACACTTTGTCTTAGCTTACGGTAACGTCGGAAACAGACCACCAACGCCACACACATCTCTTCCTACTTGGGACACGTTGTTCTTTCATTCTTTCGCCATATCTACTATCCAGATATTCTCTCGAAATATAAGCTTTTGCACTTCCCACGTGAATTGAAATTGTCTCGTGAACTAGACAACTAATGATTGATTTTGTTTAGAATTTCTTAATGTACAAGGCTTGTCCGTCTGCAAGGAGTCTAGGGAAATAAGATAGAGTCCTAGGGCGGGATCCTCCACCCCTAATTATTTTACGTTAACGAGCGTGACGTCAGCAATTTTATTGTCCTAATGAAATTGGTTTTAAAGGAACTACAGGCTTAGCTCGTGCACAGAGGATATAGACATTTTTCTTATGTTTGTGTGGTCTAAGTATTTTTTTATCCGGCGAGTTTCTTTATCTCAGAAACATCGCCACTGTCTATCCCCAACGGTGTGTATTTACATCCTACAAATATTCCTACCACCAGGACCCCATGCGGTCGGAGTGAGCGATTTTTTTTATTCGCCATGCACTTTTTATGACTGTACCTTGTGATAAGGTATGCGGTAGTACCGCGGAACGTTTGGGAACGGACGATATTCCATGAATCAGGATAGCATGTAACGTTGCAATTTTTATTTTCCCTAAAAATTCCGCTCTCTTTTGTGACGTTGGAAAAAATGTGTAACAGACCGCAGGATAATATTGTCCAGGCGTTTCGTATGAAGCAACGCCAAGACCGTGGAAATAAAGGACCCAGGAATATACTCAAAAATCGCTCGTCAACGTCAACGTCACACTCTCGTCAAAGGAGAGTGGCGCCAGAAGCATTCCCATCATCAGGAAGCCATAACTCTCTTGGCGGAGGATTTCGCACTCGAAGACGTGTGAAGACCGCGCGCGCGAAACCTCGAAGCGTTTCCTCCGGCCCTGGAGGAAAGGCGCGAGCTTTCGTTGCGACAGGATCACAGAAATTCGACGATCTCCGCTATGGTTTGTAAAAAGCTCCATCGAACACCGTCACGATTAAACCGAAAGATGAACAATCATTTTTTTACGGAAATTATCAATAATTCAATTATTCTTTATTAAATCAAACGTATAATTGTAAATCGATCGGTTATTCTCAATTGATCGAAAAAGGTACAATGTTTCCTCTTTTATTACTAATTCCGAATAATTATTTAGAAAAAAAATCATTTTCCATGAATTCCTATGAGGTTGAGAAATCTCATTTGAACACTAATTTGTTACAGCATAACGCACCGTGGGAAATGATACTTTTGACAAATTTGAGACGATTAAAAATTCTGTTTTTTTTCTTCGTTACATTAAGGGGGGAAATAGGGTTAGACGGTTTGAAAAATCGATTTTTTTTTTATTTCATAAATTGTTAGTAAAACTATTGAAAAATATGTTTCCAAAATTTTAAATGAAAATTCCGACTCGTTCTATTGTTATAAGTCATTAAGGGGGGAAATATGGTTAAGACAGCGTTTACTTAATGATTTTCATGAATTTTTTCATAGTTTAAAAAATTAATATAATTTATTGAAACTTTGAGAATATATTATACATATATTTAAGTATATACTATAAAATTTGTATACATATATTTAAGTATATACTATAAAATATTAGCGACCCCATATTGCTTGTTTTTCTTGGTACTATTTTTTCGAACGCGTTTTTCTGAAAACGACTTTTTTTTAACTTGCGTACACGCTAGTTTGAAAAGTTTTCAACCGATCGTTTTGAAAATTGGCAGTTACTTTCTTCATAGTATTGCGCTCTATATGAACCTAAAATCGGAATATTAGAATGATTAAAAATATTTTTTTTTTGCAAATAAAGTTGTACAAAATGGTAAAAAATCATGCTTTTTTGTTTTGACCCCTGTGAAAAATTCAATTTTCTATTTTTTTCATAGCATTTAGATTCATATAGAAGAGAGACATATAATGAACGTAAATTCCAACCCGGTTTGATTCCAGATGAAAATTGCGGCTTCCAGAATGTACGCAAAATGCCGAGTCTGATTATGACCTGCAAGATGGGGTCGCTAATATTTTATTGTATATACTTAAATATATGTATAAAATATTCTCAAAGTTTCAATAAATTATATTAATTTTTTATACTATAAAAAAATTCATGAAAATCATTGAATTTCTATGTGGTTGAGAATTTTCTCATTTGAACACTAACTTGTTACAGCATAACGCACCGTGGGAAATAAAACTTTTGACAAATTTGACCCGATTAAAAATTCTGTTTTTTTTCTTCGTTACATTAAGGAGGGAAATAGGGTTGGACGGTTCAAAAAATCGATTTTTTTTTTATTTCATAAATTGTTAGTAAAACTATTGAAAAATATGTTCCCAAAATTTTTAATGAAAATTCCGACTCGTTCTATTGTTATAAGTCATTAAGGGGGGAAATATGGTTAAGACAGCGTTTACTTAATGATTTTCATGAATTTTTTCATAGTTTAAAAAATTAATATAATTTATTGAAACTTTGAGAATATATTATACATATATTTAAGTATATACTATAAAATTTGTATACATATATTTAAGTATATACTATAAAATATTAGCGACCCCATATTGCTTGTTTTTCTTGGTACTATTTTTTCGAACGCGTTTTTCTGAAAACGACTTTTTTTGAACTTGCGTACACGCTAGTTTGAAAAGTTTTCAACCGATCGTTTTGAAAATTGGCAGTTACTTTCTTCATAGTATTGCGCTCTATATGAACCTAAAATCGGAATATTAGAATTATTTAAAATATTTTTTTTTTGCAAATAAAGTTGTAAAAAATGGCAAAAAATCATGCTTTTTTGTTTTGACCCCTGTGAAAAATTCAATTTTCTATTTTTTTCATAGCATTTAGATTCATATAGAAGAGAGACATATAATAAAAGTAAATTCCAACCCCGTTTGATTCCAGATGAAAATTGCGGCTTCCAGAATGTACGCAAAATGCTGAGTCTGATTGTGACCTGCAATATGGGGTCGCTAATATTTTATAGTATATACTTAAGTATATGTATAAAAATTTTATAGTATATTCTTAAATATATGTATAAAATATTCTCAAAGTTTCAATAAATTATATTAATTTTTTACACTATAAAAAAATTCATGAAAATCATTGAATTTCTATGTGGTTGAGAATTTTCTAATTTGAACACTAATTTGTTACAGCATAACGCACCGTGGGAAATAAAACTTTTGACAAATTGGAAGCGATTAAAAATTCTTTTTTTTTCTTCGTTACATTAAGGGGGGAAATAGGGTTAGACGGTTCAAAAAATCGATTTTTTTTAAATTTCATAAATTGTTAGTAAAACTATTGAAAAATATGTTCCCAAAATTTCAAATGAAAATTCCGACTCGTTCTATTGTTATAAGCCATTAAGGGGGGAAATATGGTTAAGACAGCGTTTTCTTAATGATTTTCATGAATTTTTTTATAGTATAAAAAATGAATATAATTTATTGAAACTTTGAGAATATATTATATTATACATATATTTAAGTATATACTATAAAATTTTTATACATATATTTAAGTATATACTATAAAATATTAGCGACCCCATATTGCTTGTTTTTCTTGGTACTATTTTTTCAAACGCGTTTTTCTGAAAACGACTTTTTTTGAACTTGCGTACACGCTAGTTTGAAAAGTTCTCAACCGATCGTTTTGAAAATTGGCAGTTACTTTTTTCATAGTATTGCGCTTTATATGAACCTAAAATCGGAATATTAGAATTATTTAAAATATTTTGTTTTTGCAAATAAAGTTGTAAAAAATGGCAAAAAATCATGCTTTTTTGTTTTGTTTCGACATATGATAAAAGTTAATTTAAAAATTTTTGGCCGCCATCTAAAGTGTGAACTGTTATTTTCCACGAAAAATTTCGCCATTTTGTGGGTGGGAAACACCCTTAATGTGAAAAAAAAAAATTTACCTAAACGTTGGGGGGAGGTATTTTATATGTAGAAAATGTGTACAAAGTTTGAAATGAATCGGTCGAGTAGTTTTTAAATGGCAATGAACACGGACTTTGAAAAAGTAGTTTTGAGATAAATGCGTCTAAAGTTTATGAAGTAAAAAAGTGAAGAAAAACATTTTTTTTTCCAACTTACACAGAATCATCGATTCCAGCTCCTTTCTTCGCTCGTTTCTTCTTTTATAATATTGTAGTGTATAGTATACACTATATACTATATACACAATAGCAATGAATAAACTGTATACCCGTTCGACAGCTGCACTGCTAGCCCGACCGCCCGCAGCTGTTAGAGGTATAGCGTTAAAGGCCAGGAAATTAATAAGACAATAACTTCAAGAATATTGCTCAGATCGGTTTAAAAATGAATATAATTTATTGAAACTTTGAGAATATATTATACATACATTTAAGCACTATAAAATTTTTATACATATATTTAACTATATACTATAAAATATTAGCGACCCCATATTGCTTGTTTTTCTTGGTACTATTTTTTCGAACGCGTTTTTCTGAAAACGACTTTTTTTTAACTTGCGTACACGCTAGTTCGAAAAGTTTTCAACCGATCATTTTGAAAATTGGCAGTTACTTTCTTCATAGTATTGCGCTCTATATGAACCTAAAATCGGAATATTAGAATTATTTAAAATATTTTTTTTTTGCAAATAAAGTTGTAAAAAATGGCAAAAAATCATGCTCTTTTGTTTTGTTTCGACATATAATAAAAGTAAATTCCAACCCCGTTTGATTCCAGATGAAAATTGCGGCTTCCAGAATGTACGGAAAATGCTGAGTCTGATTGTGACCTGCAATATGTGGTCGCTAATATTTTATAGTATATACTTAAGTATATGTATGAAAATTTTATAGTATATACTTAAATATATGTATAAGATATTCTCAAAGTTTCAATAAATTATATTCATTTTTTATACCATAAAAAAATTCATGTAAATCATTGAGTAAACGCTATCCTAATCCTATTTCCCCCCTTAATATATACGCAAATTTGTACGTAATTTCTTTAAATACGATGTAGTACGAGGGTTAGAACGTGATCGGGCAAACATTTTCAAAATCACAAGAGCAGAACAACTTTTCAAATTTGATTATAACATTTTCAAAGTAAACATCCGCGTTCATTTACGATATATCTATATATGCTCGTGTATGTATGTATCCAGGACCGCGAACGGGGATGACTATGCACTCCTGTTCGAAATTTATACAATCCCTTTTTTTCCATGTCGCTTTTCTATTGTTTATCAAACGCAAGTTTGTCCGTGCAATTGTATGTTGAATTTTACGTGTCTATAATAGATCACGAGGGGAATTTGCGAATATGCAAAATAGACGAATAGATTGCGGTTACGGAAGGCGACGAGGCGGTAACAGGATTAGTTCCAATTCGAGCTTCAAAGCACGTTCTTGTTTTTCGAGCAGGATACCATGAGGTTCGTGGAGCAAACTATACTGTATTGCCGTTAACTTCACTCGCCCTCTACCCTATTCTTCCTCTTGTCACGCCTAATGGCTCCCCCTCTCTCTCTCTCTCTCTCTCTCTCGATTATTTATTCGCTTTTCCCGACGACCAGCGACTATCAGAAACGCCATCAGTATCCGTGACGATCCTTTCCCGCGATTCCAACTGTACATACGGATCAAAGCTTTTTTTGTCATTGACTCCTGACCCTCGAAGAAGTCTCGCGCGACGTTCGCGCAATCGCCACCAAACGAAGTAACGTTTTACGACGCGGTGCATTCGGTGAATGTACATACAACATAAATTGGCTCCATTAATGAACAATTTCGTACGTTTGCTCGAGCTTAAATGGCCATGAGAGAGAAATGTCCGGATTCTCGTTACGGATAATGTTCCGAGCGCACTTAGGAGAGGCTTGAAGAAGATTCAAACGGTACGACGACAGGATAACAGAAGAAGGACACTGGTGGATGTTTTCAGGATGTTATAACTGCGACAGGACGCCTGCGCTACCTTTCGCCATTTTTTTCTCTCTTCTTTTCCACCCCTCGTTCTCGTCATAAACTAGTTTTTTTCTTTTCGTTCGATTCATGATATCTTCCTGAAGATTTCATTGTATCACGATTGTCAAAAACGATTGCATTCTTTGGAATGTCTTTCATCCAATTTTGGAAAATTCCTGTTTTACGATTCGTGGTTTTCGGTTCAATGCCAATGCGGAGGAAGAGGCAGATTTCTTTATTGCCGATAAATTGCCGTTCTCGGAATCGTGCATCCCACGAAACCCTTCGAGTCGGTTGCTCACCAAGACCCTTCCAAATCGTCGTGCAAGTTTCGTACATTTTCCGGGTTTACACCGACAGATGGCCGAACGAAACAGTTTCCCGGTTTTTCACGAACATCTCCAGCCTCCTGTTGATATTTTATCTGTTAGACGCTGGTAAATGTATTAGAGAAACCATTTTTTAAATACTTCTTTAGCTGAATAGTTATTTTTTTACTCTTAAAATATCGTGCAATTCAATACAAAAGGACTATTACTCGATTCTATTCTTAATTATTCTAACGCAATAGTGGGCAATTTTGAAAAGACATTTTGGAAAACCCAATTAAAAAATCCACCAACAGAACTTGTGTTCCAAGTCCATTCGACACCAGAATGTTATGAATGTGATAGTAAAAACCATCAATTTTATTCGATCCCGAGGGCTTAACCATCGTCAAGGCGTTTTTGGATGAAATATCAGCCGAATATAACGACGTAACATATTATTGTGAAGTCAGATTGCTAAGCAAAGGGAAAATGCTGAAACGGTTTTACGAGCTTATAAATGAGATAGCAGACTTTATGCGAATAAAAGATAAACCATTATCCGAATTGAGTGACCCGAAATGGATATGTGACTTAGCATTTCTGGTCGACCTCACAGGCCATTTGAATGATTTAAATTTGAAACTTCAAAAACAAGGACAGTTAGTAAATGATTTGTACAGCCATTTGAAAGCGATACCCGAGTAATTCGGGTTTCACGGATCCGACGCTTCAAATCCGTAGATCACGATAACTCGATAATATCCGGGTAATAACGGATTCGGGTATGCGGATAGTTTCGGGGTATCCGGGTTACCGGGTACTCGGATAATAACGGATAATATCGGGCAATTACCGCCGATAATTGATGCCGAAAATGCTCAAAAAAAATGTGTTCAATTTACACAATTTGTGAGGCACGCGTAGATGTTGCCAAGAACAATGTTTGCGATGTACATTTATAAGACGAATAATAAAGCATTACCGGAAGATTGAGAAACCGGGATTATATGGGTGTTCATGTTCGATCATTTAGTTGACCGTTCTTTAATTTTACCGACTGATATCAATATTAAACAAATTAGATTATCATTATAACGAAGATTCTTGGAAAGAATCTAGCAGGCGTATTTACTATTATTACCAAACTATTTCTTTACCGTAATTCACATCCGACAAAAACTACAATTTCAATAAAACATTCTTGTGCAGATTAAAAAAGCAATGACACAATCTTCTATACAATGTTAGGGAAGCACATGATCATTTCGTAAGAACTTAATCAACATTGACCTGCACTATTTGCATCTTTAATATTATTTTTTTATCACGATTCATTATTATTTAATAAATATCCTTAGTTTTTGAAATGTATGATCATTTCGTAAGAACTTAATCAACATTGACCTGCACTATTTGCATCTTTAATATTATTTTTTCATCACGATTCATTATTATTTAATAAATATCCTTAGTTTCTGAAATGTATCATCATTTCGTAAGAACTTAATCAACATTGACCTGCACTATTTGCATCTTTAATATTATTTTTTCATCACGATTCATTATTATTTAATAAATATCCTTAGTTTCGGAAATGTACGATCATTTCGTAAGAACTTAATCAACATTGACCTGCACTATTTGCATCTTTATTATTATTTTTTCATCACGATTCATTATTATTTAATAAATATCCTTAGTTTCGGAAATGTACGATCATTTCGTAAGAACTTAATCAACATTGACCTGCACTATTTGCATCTTTAATATTATTTTTTCATCACGATTCATTATTATTTAATAAATATCCTTAGTTTCTGAAATGTATGATCATTTCGTAAGAACTTAATCAACATTGACCTGCACTATTTGCATCTTTAATATTATTTTTTCATCTCGATTCATTATTATTTCATAAATATCCTTAGTTTCTGAAATGTATCATCATTTCGTAAGAACTTAATCAACATTGACCTGCACTATTTGCATCTTTATTATTATTTTTTCATCACGATTCATTATTATTTAATAAATATCCTTAGTTTCTGAAATGTATGATCATTTCGTAAGAACTTAATCAACATTGACCTGCACTATTTGCATCTTTAATATTATTTTTTCATCACGATTCATTATTATTTAATAAATATCCTTAGTTTCTGAAATGTATCATCATTTCGTAAGAACTTAATCAACATTGACCTGCACTATTTGCATCTTTAATATTATTTTTTCATCACGATTCATTATTATTTAATAAATATCCTTAGTTTCTGAAATGTATCATCATTTCGTAAGAACTTAATCAACATTGACCTGCACTATTTGCATCTTTATTATTATTTTTTCATCACGATTCATTATTATTTAATAAATATCCTTAGTTTCGGAAATGTACGATCATTTCGTAAGAACTTAATCAACATTGACCTGCACTATTTGCATCTTTATTATTATTTTTTCATCACGATTCATTATTATTTAATAAATATCCTTAGTTTCGGAAATGTACGATCATTTCGTAAGAACTTAATCAACATTGACCTGCACTATTTGCATCTTTAATATTATTTTTTCATCACGATTCATTATTATTTAATAAATATCCTTAGTTTCTGAAATGTATCATCATTTCGTAAGAACTTAATCAACATTGACCTGCACTATTTGCATCTTTATTATTATTTTTTCATCACGATTCATTATTATTTAATAAATATCCTTAGTTTCTGAAATGTATGATCATTTCGTAAAAACTTAATCAACATTGACCTGCACTATTTGCATCTTTAATATTATTTTTTCATCACGATTCATTATTATTTTATAAATATCCTTAGTTTCTGAAATGTATCATCATTTCGTAAGAACTTAATCAACATTGACCTGCACTATTTGCATCTTTAATATTATTTTTTCATCACGATTCATTATTATTTAATAAATATCCTTAGTTTCTGAAATGTATGATCATTTCGTAAAAACTTAATCAACATTGACCTGCACTATTTGCATCTTTAATATTATTTTTTCATCACGATTCATTATTATTTGATAAATATCCTTAGTTTCTGAAATGTATCATCATTTCGTAAGAACTTAATCAACATTGACCTGCACTATTTGCATCTTTAATATTATTTTTTCATCACGATTCATTATTATTTAATAAATATCCTTAGTTTCTGAAATGTATGATCATTTCGTAAAAACTTAATCAACATTGACCTGCACTATTTGCATCTTTAATATTATTTTTTCATCACGATTCATTATTATTTGATAAATATCCTTAGTTTCTGAAATGTATCATCATTTCGTAAGAACTTAATCAACATTGACCTGCACTATTTGCATCTTTAATATTATTTTTTCATCACGATTCATTATTATTTAATAAATATCCTTAGTTTCTGAAATGTATGATCATTTCGTAAAAACTTAATCAACATTGACCTGCACTATTTGCATCTTTAATATTATTTTTTCATCACGATTCATTATTATTTAATAAATATCTTTAGTTTCTGAAATGTATCATCATTTCGTAAGAACTTAATCAACATTGACCTGCACTATTTGCATCTTTATTATTATTTTTTCATCACGATTCATTATTATTTAATAAATATCCTTAGTTTCGGAAATGTACGATCATTTCGTAAGAACTTAATCAACATTGACCTGCACTATTTGCATCTTTAATATTATTTTTTCATCACGATTCATTATTATTTAATAAATATCCTTAGTTTCTGAAATGTATATTTGCTTTATGGGCGTGTGTGCAGTTTTGATGAACTTAAGAGTTCGAGAGGAAAATATAGAATGTGAAGAAGCGGATCTCGGCTATTCTTAAGGGACCGGTAAGGGTTTCAGCGTAAAAAAAAAACAATTTTTTTGCGATTTTTTTTCTCAAATACGGATTGAGCAATTTTATTCGAACCTTTTGTACATTATTGAACATACTTTTGACAATGTTGTGTAATTTTTTCATGCAGAAATATTGAAGCATAAGCCCGTAACAGAGCTAAGCCCAGAACGTCTTGGAAAACAAACAATTTGCGGTGTTCACTATAACTCGGCCGGAAATTATCTGAAAATGAAAAACCATGAAAATTTAGTTAAATTATAATCAAATCTTCCCCCCAACGTTCTCTGATAATTTTTTTTTTCATTTAAACATTTTTGGCCGCCGTCTAAAGTGTGAACTGTTATTTTCCACGAAAAATTCCGCCATTTTGTGGGTGCGAGACACCCTTAATGTGAAAAAAAAAAATTTAACTAAACGTTGGGGGGAGGTATTTTATATGTAGAAAATGTGTACAAAGTTTGAAATGAATCGATCGAGTAGTTTTTAAATGGCAATGAACACGGACTTTGAAAAAGTAGTTTTGAGATAAACGCGTCTAAAGTTTATGAAGTAAAAAAGTGAAGAAAAACATTTTTTTTTCCAACTTACACATAATCATCAATTCCAGCTCCTTTCTCCGCTCGTTTCTTCTTTTAAAATATTGTAGTGTATAGTATACACTATATACTATATACACAATAGCAATAAATAAACTGTATACCCGTTCGACAGCTGCACTGCTAGCCCGACCGCCCGCAGCTGTTAGAGGTATAGCGTTAAGGGGAGGGTAGGGTTTTTAAAATTTTTTTTTGCATTTTTTTTAAATTTTTTTTCTGAATGAACAATATGTCGAGAATATTGTGTATAAATTTTAAGTCAATCGGAGTAAAACTAGGTCAGGAAATTAATAAGACAATAACTTCAAGAATATTGCTCAGATCGGTTTGAAATTCTAAGGACATATTCTTGAAATGTTAAACAATAAGATAAGACAAAAAAAAAATTCGATTTTTCGAAAGTGAAAACCCTCACCCCGCCCTTAATATGCGCAGGCAAGAAATTGTGATCGTAACAGCAGATTCTAAAAAATTGTGGGAGTCACATGTAAAATGTTTTCCCGAGTAAATACACAATTGTGATAAATTGGAAAACCGTGACGTCTGTTTCGTCACTACTAAGTTTTCATTTTTACCGTAGTTTTGCACAATTTCTTTGAACAGAGCAAATTTGATACAAGTTATTTTCCAATGATTTTTCAATGGTAACTATTAACGCCCTATATTTCGGCCTTATTCGATGACCAGACTAATTGAATATCATTATTTTTCTTACGCCGGCGGTCCCATTTGAGCCTGTACGCGAAAAAATCGGGTAATCACCCGACATTATTCGTTATTACCCGGTTACCCGGATCCGTGATTATTCGGATATCCGGATACCCGGATACTCGGGTACTCGAATACCCGGATACCCGGATATTCGGGTATTCGAATCTGAAGTGTTGGATCCGATTTCCCGGATACCCGGATACTTTCGGGTATCCGGGAAAAAGTAACAGCCCTAATGAAAATATTGCTTATGCTCAATATGCTGAAGAACTCATGTTACTGTCGGAGCAATTTTCGAACAGATTTAGCGATTTCAAAAACATGGAAGACCGTTTCAATTTATTTGCTACACCAACAAAAAGTAATGTACAAAATGCTCCGATACACTTGCAAATAATGTTGATCGAGATTCAAGAAAACACACTCCTAAAATCTAAATTTGAAGACGTCGAGCTGTTCGATTTCTACAAAAAATACCTCGAAGAAGACCATTTTCCGCAGCTTAGAAAATTCGCAAAAAAGATTGATTTGTGCGTATGGCAATACTTATAAATGCGAACAGTTATTTTCATTGATGAAAGTTAATAAATCAAAACATCGTACAAGTCTGACTGACGATAATTTGGAAAATTCTTTGCGTCTTTGTATCAGTGAAATTGATCCAAATATGGATTAGTTTTCCAAATTCAAGCTCAAGTGTCTCATTGATTTCGGTGTCGCTATTTAACTTTCGTTGTTTGTAACAATTCCAAATTTAACGATTTAATTATAACGTTGTACCTATTTTTTTTTCTTTTTATTTTGTTATTTTAATAAATTGTATTATAATAACATTGTCGTATTATTTCATGTCTGATATCTATCGCTAAATATTATGAACACTACTTTAAAATGCACTAATTTTAAACGCGGCCCGCGAACGTATTTGCACACTAAAGTTGGGCCCACAACATGTCAGAGGTTGCCCATACCTGTTCTAACGTATTATATAAACGTAAAACTTTCATTGTGCCATGAAAATTAATAAATAAATGTTATTTTTTAACACACATAAATATTTGCACAAACGTTAAAACCCTAAATGAATCTTTTACTGTATTTTTGCCAGACAAGGAACCTCAAGCTCAAAGAAGATGGAATTTCGACTCAAGTAAGTACGTTCACATTGCCGTGGATCCAATGTTTTCCGAGTCGCAATTTCGATTCACCGAATATCCTCTCTGGTGAGACTGTTCTGCCACTGCGAAAATTTCGACGCAACGAAAGCTCAAAAATTGAACGACGAATATACGCAAACTTTTCACTTTATTCACACAGATATGTTAATGAAATTTTGGCCATTCGAACGTAATAACGGTATCCTCATCCCTCGCCCTTTAAACTCGTCAGCCTCTGGGCGTTTAAGTCCTCAAACCATATTCTAATTGAGGTTCATCTCTCCCTCGTTACCGCGAAAGAGTTACCGGAAACAATGGCCCTAACAATGGAAACGAGGCCCGCGAGAACGAGATAGAATAATAAACCCACCACCACTGTTCGCAAACAAAAGGGGGCGACCCTCTCCATTGTTTTCATACATTCGTACACCACCGGCGTTATGAGATTCAACTCTCGACGGTATAATATTATACACACAGATATATACATATCCATAGTCCCCGTGGGTTACCCTAGTAACGAGTAACGAAGTGTGTGTTTTCAACTTATCGAGATAACTATGAGGCGCGAGAGCAAACCTCACATACCGCGTCTCTTTGGCGCGTCTTTATTCGTTCCGCGCGATAGACGCTCACACGCGCCTCCTCCGGGGAAGTTTCTTCCATCCCCTACCGTAACTTCTCGCTCCTTTGTACTTTATCCGAACTTCCGTAATAAATTTTATAATTGCCCCCGCCTCCCAACAAGTTCTTCATAAACAACGACGCGTGAAAATTTTATTTCCCCATGGTGGTGTGTTAACGTGCCGAAAAAATAGTATCAAATCTCTCGTCAATTATTGCAGTCGTTTTGCTTTTTCTACATAAGTTTGGAGTAATTAAAAATGAAAGAAATAACAAAGATCAAAGCGTCAATACCCACGTAGAAAAATTGTAACGGCCGCGCGTTGGGCCAATACTGGTTGCCGTAGTGCCGGTACTGGCTGCCAGTATTGGGCCAGTACAGATTCGGTACAGGAGTGTAATAGCCGGCCGTTATACTGGCACCAACGGTCGGGCCAGTACCGGTTATTTAATTGGCCCGAACTTTGGCTCTGAATTTGAACCAGACTTTGGCCCGGACTTTGGCCCAGATCTGGCAAACTTCAGGCTTACTACTGGCACCGACGGTCGTACCAACACTGGTCATTTGATTGGGCCGGATCTTGGCAGACGATTTTGCCGACGGTGCAAATTACATTTCAGCGAGAAATGGCAAATTGAATAGATATCGAATCGACGTCTTTTAGACACTTTTGGCGTCTAGTGGACGCCGATCCAATGTATATTCAAATTCTATTTCTCTCTGGGAGTCATTTATATTTCTTTTTACCACGTTACCAGATGTTTCCCAAGCGGCACACGTACGTCCAAAAAATGTACTTTGGACGTAAGGACGTCCTTCGGATGTTTTTAGGACGTCCTTTGGATGTTTCTGTTGTCTGAGTTGTTTATGCATAAATGTTTGATAATGGAATGCACTTGATATATACTAAATACTCGGAGTAGTTTTTATTAATAAGAGACTAAGTACATATATGGTACAGGTCTAAAATACATACTTAAATGTTTATAGAACAGTGTTTATAAAATATAGGCTATATGAAGCAAATATTACACTAAAAAATATTGTATTAATCGTGCAATTTCAAGTTCGGGGCAAATTATAACTCAACAATTTGGTTGTTTGCAAAATAATGGACTTTTGATCAGAATAACGTAATCTACAATTACATTACAGAACGCAACTGTTAAAGTGAAATACTCTCAGTATTGGCATTTTCCCCCATGGGTAGTGGGCATTGGCCCACTACTAAGCCTGCATCGAAGCCAGAGCTTGGCCGTATTTCATAGCCTATTTTGGCCCAGATCTGGTTATTATACCGGCCCGTAGTGCGGCCAGATTGACAATCAGTACTGGCACAAGACGATATTTTATACTGACCCAAAGCTTGGCCAGATCGTCAGCCAGTACTGAAACAATACTGGCTGCCAAAGTTTGGCCGCCAATACTGGCCCAAAGCTTGGCCAGTAGAATTCAACCAGTACTGGCAGAAGACTGTATTTTATACTGGCCCGTAGTATGGCCCGTAGTACGGCCTGTAGTATGGCCCGCAGTATGGCCCATAGTATGGCCAGATAGTCAGCCAGTACGGGGCCAGTACTGAAGGCCAAAGTTTGGCCGCCAATATTGGCCCAGAGCTTGGCCAGTAGAATTATACTGGCAATTTCTACGTGGGTAAGCCTGTATCGAAGCCAGAGCTTGGCCGTATTTCATAGCCTATTTTTGCCCAGATCTGGTTATTATACCAGCCCGTAGTGCGGCCAGATTGACAATCAGTACTGGCACAAGACGATATTTTATACTGACCCAAAGCTTGGCCAGATCGTCAGCCAGTACTGAAACAATACTGGCTGCCAAAGTTTGGCCGCCAATACTGGCCCAAAGCTTGGCCAGTAGAATTCAACCAGTACTGGCAGAAGACTGTATTTTATACTGGCCCGTAGTATGGCCCGTAGTACGGCCCGTAGTACGGCCCGTAGTATGGCCTGTAGTATGGCCCGCAGTATGGCCCATAGTATGACCAGATAGTCAGCCAGTACGGGGCCAGTACTGAAGGCCAAAGTTTGGTCGCCAATATTGGCCCAGAGCTTGGCCAGTAGAATTATACTGGCAATTTCTACGTGGGTAAATGCACTTGATATATACTAAATACTCGGAGTCATTTTTATTAATAACAGACTAAGTACATATACAGGTCTGAAATACGCACTTAAATGTTTATCGAACAGTGTTTATAAAATATAGGCTATATGAAGCAAATATTACACTAAACAATATTGTATTGATCGTGCAATTTCAAGTTCGGGGCAAATTATAACTCAACAATTTGGTTGTTTGCAAAATGATGGACTTTTGATCGGAATAACCTAATCTACAATTGCATTACAGAACGCAACTGTTAAAGTGAAATACTCTCAGTATTGGCATTTTCTATAGCCCAGTACTAAGCCTGTATCGAAGCCAGAGCTTGGCCGTATTTCATAGCCTATTTTGGCCCAGATCTGGTTATTATACCGGCCCGTAGTGCGGCCAGATTGACAACCAGTACTGGCACAAGACGATATTTTATACTGACCCAAAGCTTGGCCAGATTGTCAGCCACTACTGAAACAATACAGGCTGCCAAAGTTTGGCCGCTAATACTGGCCCAAAGCTTGGCCAGATTGTCAGCCACTACTGAAACAATACAGGCTGCCAAAGTTTGGCCGCTAATACTGGCCCAAAGCTTGGCCAGTAGAATTCAACCAGTACTGGCATAAGACTGTATTTTATACTGGCCCGTAATACGGCCCGTAGTAAGGCCCGTAGTATGGCCCGCAGTATGGCCCATAGTATGGCCAGATAGTCAGCTAATACGGGGCCAGTACTGGCGGCCAAAGTTTCGCCCAATCCCGATATTGGCCCAAAGCTTGGTCAGTAGAATCATACTGGCAATTTCTACGTGGGTGTTTTCGTCTGTTGTTGATGTGCTCGGGCGTCTGGAACGCATCTCGTTGTTCGCATCTTCTCGGCCCTCTGAGAACATTTTGTACCACCGATAAACGTTGCTTTGGTCCAAGGTAGCTTCATCATATGCCACAGTCAACATTCGGAATGCGTCCGCGCACTTAATTTTGTTTTTCCACACAAAATTTCATACGGATTCTTTGATCCATTTTTTGGAATAGGCAAAAATCGAAGACAAGCCAAAACACGTCTCACCAAAACAGCTGTCAACGATTAATTAAACATTCAAAATGGCCGATATTTTCAGCATAAGTGAGGGACACGAGTACCAACCTAACGCCAAAAAAAAATCGAATATCGAATATACGTAGCCCGCGGAAATTCAAAATTCGCGATACTTTTTGAACAGACCTCGTATATTTGTTTGGTGGCGAGTTGTGCGAGAAAGAAAATTGACGAAAAATCTTGCCCGACAATTCTATCGATAAGACTTGTTCAATTATTTATTCTTGAGAAAATGGTTACCCGGTAACATATAGTTCATTTTGCGAAAATTTGCGAACATCTTTTTTTTTTTTTTTTTTTGTACTTGACTATAAGCTATGCTTTCTTACATAACTTGATGGCTCACATACACCCTGCGCGCGCTGAAAACCGAATTAATTTGAAAAATTATTATGCAGTTTATATAGTGAAAAAAAAAATTAAATTCTCGATTTCACATTTTTCTATATTCTGACGACAGGTTTTTTTAATTTTTTGGTTGGACAATTTTTTATAAATTATTAAACATTAATTTTTATTTAAATTGCATACTAAAGTTTGAAATACTGTAATTTCTTTATTCTGGAAAAAAAAAAAACCCTCCGTCAGAGCATTACTACAACATTATTTCACTAGGTTCTTTTTTATTTTCGTAGTTTGGACAATTTTTCGTGAAGTTATGATGTCGATAAGGAGGCGTTATGTTTTTCATCAGTGGTCCACTTGTACCCGTAAAAAATAATGTTGATATTGAATAGAAAAATGTTTGAATTTTTTTTTCATACAGTTGAAAAGTTAATAAAAAATGTGAAATCAACAATAAAAATTTTTTTTCACCATATAACCTTTCTAATACATTTTCAAATTTAATCGGTTTTCAGCGCGTGCAGAGGTACCGTTGAAATACGATTTTCGTTCACCAATTGCCCTAAATCAACGCCAACAATTATAATATCAATGTCACGGAGATTGTTATTATTTCGATTGAAAAGTCTTGCAGTGAAATCGGTAACGTGGTCGGTAACCGAACATCCTTTTTTATTATTACGTCCAACCTATCCCAGACTCGTCCTTATCGCGCGACGTACTATATAATGTCTACGGGCAAATGTATATACTATATATATATATATATATATATATATATATATATATATATATATATATATATATATATATATGTAGTCACGTAAATTGCAGCATTTTTCGCCCACTGCGCAAACGAAAGCGCCCGTCAAGATCGGGCATTGTGTTTCTTTCTTCGACTAGAGAGCCAACCGCGAGACACCCTCGAAGAAGGATGATGACGATGGTTATGGGGAAAAAGGGTGCTTGAACACGGACGTTGGTCAGGCTTCCCGCGGCTCCAATTACGAAACAGAAAAACCCCGTTCTACACGTTATACGTACCAACGTTGTGTCTATGGACAGCATCAAGCTGTACGGTATATATAGTTGAAAAAAAAAATCTCTGTTCCTTTATAACTGGGAAAGACACTTCAGAACTTCCTGCGGTATGTGCTGTACAAAAGTAAAGTTCTCGTCGTTTTCTCGATACTCTATTGTACAACACCGCAACGCGCACAACAATTCTTTACGCTTCTCACTTCGTCCATCTTTCCTTTTTTTCCTACTTGTGGCAAAAAAAAATGAAGAAAACAAAAATTACGGACTAGCGTTGATGAAGCGGAGAGCGATTATTCGTAATGTCTCGATTTAAACGTGCAAGAGAAAAAATTCAGCTAGATTTCGTTTAACGTGAGTCAATTTTTCCATGGCTCGTTAGTTCACTTTTCGTGTGTTACGTCGATTAAGGGGGGGAAATAGGGTTAGGACAGCGTTTTGTCAATGATTTTCATGAATTTTTTTATAGTATAAAAAATGAATATAATTTATTGAAACTTTGAGAATACTTTACACATATATTTAAGTACATACTATAAAATTTTTGTACATATATTTAACGGGGGGGGGGGGGGGGGTAAGGTTTTTCACTTTCGAAAAATCGATTTTTTTTGTCTTATCTTATTGTTTAACATTTCAAGAATATGTCCTTAAAATTTTTAACCGATCTAAGCAATATTCTTGAAGTTATTGGAATCAGTAGTGGATCAAGCGCTCATGACTGGACGCGATCAACTGACTTCATACGTGTAAGCCGAGCAGAGCAGGAAGCTGAAAAAAAAAACTAAAGAAGGCAGGATTCGTCGTAGACAGGAAGAAAAAGGTGCTTTAGACATCTTTGATGATAGCAACATCCTTTATGGACCTGGCATTGACGATTCAGTGTGAGGTAAGCCGATAAAATTCGCTTATGAACGTTTTATACCAAATTTTTGAGTGTTCAAAACTTTAGAGCGTTTTCCTCACAACTCACGTTTTCAAAGTCGGTGTCCCTCATAACTTGAAAACTACAGCACCGATCCCTTTGAAATTTTGAACGCTAATTCTGTACATAATTTACAAGGTAACGCTGGAGAGTTTTTTTCAAATTTGTTAATAATTTTTATTTTACAATAACAAATTAACCGATTTTTTTCGTAAAAATTGCGTTTTTCCCTTGAGGAATAACACCACTGTGACCCCCTGTTTTGTTTCACATTTTTCAAGAATTTTTTTTTGCGGGAAAAAAAAGAGATATTCGAAAAATTTTTTTGGGTTTTGTTCCTTGTTTATTAATGTATCAAAAAACATTTTTTTCACATTTTTCACGCCGCATGGTGGCGCTGGGGAAGCTCTCGCGTCGGGTGCTGTCATCTCCGCGGCACGCAGCAGAACTCTCTTCAACATCGATCTGAAAAAAAAATACCGAGTGTTTTCGTTAATAATATGATATTTTGAAGAGAAGTACATAGGGAATTGGAAAAATATTGTTTTAAAAAAAATAGGCAAGCCTTTGAAATTAACTTTAATTTCAAAGGCCTGCCTATTTTTTTTTAAACAATACCTTTCCAAATCCCTATGTACTTCTCTTCAAAATATCATATTATTAACGAAAACAATCGGTATTTTTTTTCAGATCGACGTTGAAGAGAGTTCTGCTGCGTGCCGCGGAGATGACAGCACCTGACGCGCGAGCTTCCCCAGCGCCACCATGCGGCGTGAAAAATGTGAAAAAAATGTTTTTTGATACATTAATAAACAAGGAACAGAAGCCAAAAAAATTTTTCGCATATCTCTTTTTTTTCCCACAAAAAAAAATTCTTGAAAAATGTGAAAAAAAACAGAGGGTCACAGTGGTGTTATCCCTTAAAAATGTTCCAAAAAATTGAAAAATTGAAATTTCGTAAAACCCTCCCAGCGTTACCTGGGGAAAACTATTATCTAACAAATGAACTTTCATATTATCATTTCAGATGATCCAGCACCAAGTTATGAGGGACACCGCAATTCTACTTTTTTACGAGACACGTCCGAATAATTGCTGCCATTGCCGTATTTTTTAACATTTCTTCGTGAAAATTTTATATAATATTCTTCGAATGTCATATTTGACTGTACCATTAGTTTTAATAAAGTGATTTTAACTGCGTCGTCACAAAAAAAATCACAAAAACATGCCTTTTTTTGTACGAATTAACCTTACCCCCCCCCGCCCAAGTATATACTATAAAATATTAGCGACCTCGTATTGCAGGTCACAATCCGACTCAGCATTTTGCGTGCATTCTGGAAGCCGCAATTTTCATCTGAAATCAAACGAGTTTGGAATTTACTTTTATTATATGTCTCTCTTCTATATGAACCTAAATGCTATACAAAAAATAGAAAATTGAATTCTTTGCAGGGGTCAAAACAAAAAAGCATGATCTTTTGCCATTTTTTACAACTTTATTTGCAAAAAAAAAAAAATTATTTTAAATAATGATAATATTTTAGGTTCATATAGAGCGCAATACTATGAAGAATGTAACTGCCAATTTTTAAAACGATTGGTTGAAAACTTTTCAAACTAGCGTGTACGCAAGTTCAAAAAAAAGTTGTTTTCGGAAAAAAGTCGTTTGAAAAAAATAGTACCAAGGAAAACAAGCAATATGGGGTCGCTAATATTTTATAGTATATACTTAAATATATGTATAAAAATTTTATAGTATATACTTAAATATACGTATAAAATATTCTCAAAGTTTCGATAAATTGTATTCATTTTTTATAGTATAAAAAAATTCATGAAAATCATTGAGAAAACGCTGTCCTAACCCTATTTCCCCCCCTTAATGGCTTATAACAATAGAACGAGTCGGAATTTTCATTTAAAATTTTGGGAACATATTTCTCAATAGTTTTACTAACAATTTATGAAATAAAAAAAAAATCGATTTTTTGAACCGTCTAACCCTATTTGCCCCCTTAATGGAAACATCCCGAGGGACTATTGCTCGTGTAGCGCACATTTTTATCTTGTTTTTTCGATCCAACCGTCGACTAATCAACGGTCCATTAATATGACAAAAAGAACCTTGATTGCCTCGTTTATGCGAGGTATATAATACACCGGCGGATCACTATTAGGGATAGTGAACGGTACAACATGGATAATCGTCCTCCTGGGTTCACGTGTTTGGCACGACGGTTGAATGGAGTTTCGAAAAACAAAATTCAATAGCCAAGATCAAAATTCGTTTTTCTCAATGAGTTATTGCGAATAAAAAAAAATCAAATATATCCGCAAATCTGGAGTAATAACAAAATGGATATCCGAAAAAACTTTAAATTCCCTGAGATTCTGGCATTCATGCGCAATTAAACGTTACAAATATAATGGGGATCTAAATTCTGAATCTCCGACAATCTCGCACTATCTTTCACGTTTTAATAATCGTCCCGCAAAAGCACTGTTAATCTCAAGATTGTACATTAAAAAAATCACGAATCGGGAAAGCCGCCGTTGGGAATAAGCGTGGGTAGAAGAGTTGTAAGAATAGCACGATAAAGACCAGAGAGGATAGACTATAGTTGGAGAGGCCGTTATAGTCACGTTTCCCCCGGATAACGGCCCAACGAAAATAATGTCGAATATCGTTGATTATCATTATAATCGGAATACTGGCGAATAGATTCACGAGCTGCGTCTCACACTATCCAAGCGACCGCGAACTGTGGCGGTTTTATATCTATTGTGCGTCGATTATATTGTACGAGACAAATGTCTAAGTCTCTATATCCACCCATGCATCAGGATTTTAACCTGTCATATACTTGTCGGAAATAACGCGTTCAAAGAAGTGTTATGTTAAGGGCGGGGTAAGGGTTTTCACTTTCGAAAAATCGAATTTTTTTTTGTTTTATCTTATAGTTTAACATTTCAAGAATGTGTCCTTAAAATTTTAAACCGATCTGAGCAATATTCTTGAAGTTATTGTCTTATTAATCTCCTGGCCTTTAAGGCCTTACATACGTCCAGCGGTACCGAAAACGTACCAAAAGAAAAACTGTTTTTAGGAGGGATAGAAATAGAAATTGATAAAAAAATTCTTACACATTGTTTATTACTGTGTTAAGTTTGTAAAAAAATTTATTTCAATTTTTTTTTTCAAAAATTACAACAAGAAAAATCACATTTTTTGAAGCACTGTAAAAAAAAAGTTGCTCCACGGTCGGCAGTATTTCTTCCTCAAATGTTGACGGATCTGCAAAATGTAAAGAAATTCTTGTAGAATAAGGTAGTAGTTATAGTCTGTCGAGCCGGATTTTTGAAATTCGAAAAATTAAACAATTTACGGTAATTTAAAAAAAAATGTTAAGTTTGTGTCAAAAAAGTCACACTTTAATTGTTTTTATAAAATTTTCTAATTATAATTTTTTAAATCCGGCTCGACAGACTATAGAAAAAACAATTCCGAATATTAAAAAAAAAAAAATCATCAAAAAATATTAAAAACCGTACGAATTATCATGCCGACCGTGTCAGAAAAAGTAGTTTTGAGAAAAACGCGTTTAAAGTTTTAAGCGCGTTTCGCTCGAAGTCGCGCGCGGCTGGAGCAAGAACTTTATGAATTTTTATATTTATTTAGTTAACTCACGTCTAATCTCCCATTCCAGCTTCATATTGTACGCCTTCCTTGTCAGTAAAAAATTGTTGTTGTTTATTTTTTTTCTAATCGACGAATTGTTCGACAACTCAACTCAGGTAGGCGCGCGTCAGACCTTTGTCCTTTCGTCGGGCAGTCACATTATCTACAATAACTTTTGAACTATGGGGAATTTTTACAATCAGCTTACACAGAAATACGCCTAAGACTATAAGGAATAATAATCCGTAAACAAAAAAAAATCGATTTTTTGAAAATTCTCGACGTATGTAAGGCCTTAACGCTATACCTCTAACAGCTGCGGGCGGTCGGGCTAGCAGTGCACTTTAGACGCGTTTTTCTCAAAACTACTTTTTCAAAGTCCGTGTTCACTGCCATTTAAAAACTACTTGACCGATTCATTTCAAACTTTGTACACACTTTTTACATATAAAATACCTCCCCCCAACGTTTAGTAAAAATTTTTTTTTTTACATTAAGGGTGTTTCCCACCCACAAAATGGCGGAATTTTTCGTGGAAAATAACGGTTTACACTTTAGATGGCGGCCAAAAATTTTTAAATGAAAAAAAAAATTATCAGAGAACGTTGGGGGGAAGATTTGATTATAATTTAACTAAGTTTTCATGGTTTTTCATTTTCAGATAATTTTCGGCCGAGTTATAGTGAACACCGCAAATTGTTTTTTTTCCAAGACGTTCTGGGGAAAGCTCTGTTACGGGCTTATCCTTCAATATTTCTGCATGAAAAAATTACGCAACATTGTCAAAAGTATGCTCAATAATGTACAAAAGGTTCGAATAAAATTGCTCAATCCATATTTGAGAAAAAAAATCGCAATAAAAGTGTTTTTTTTAACGCTGAAACCCTTGACCCTCCCTTAAGAATAATAATGAGAGATAAATAATGATCACCAGTATTTCCGGTAATAAGTGTTTTAGAGAGGGCCTGTTAAGGAATCAAAAATAAAAAAGGAAATCGTTCGACGGATCAAGTGACGCAACGTCCTCGAAACAAAAAAAGAAAACAAAGAAAAGATAAGCGAAAGAATTTTCTATTATCAATACATGCGTGTGAATGTGTGAATTTATTATGTACGTATCTTGCGGCGCCTTCGAATCATAACGAATTCTAAACGATCTCGAGTCACCAAAATTAATAATAAAAAATAAATAAAATTCACAATGAAATATTGCTAATTTCAAAGAAGCAACAAACAGAAAAATAAATTATAAAAGAAGCAACGAAAATTGTCGTTATTTCCTCAAAAAATAATCATAATAATTTCAATAAAGAAAAGAAATTATTAAAAAGTATACGACGATTTTCTCGGTTTTACAGACGACGAGACGGGGAGAGCATCACAACGATGATACAAATCAACTATCAACTACATTTATACGAAAGGCGCGCACCCCTGAAAGCAACATAGAAGGGGATGAAGTGATATCGCACGAGCTCTCTACTCCGTGAGCTCGAGGATGGTTTCGCCGAGAGGCCGCCAACAGTTTGTTTACGACAAGCGACAGTTGATTTGACAAAGCAGCGAGTCCATTTATGCGAGAGCGAATATTACAGGGCGGTCTCCGGGGTGGTGGTGGTTGGACGAATATAGCGACTATCGCGAGAGAGCGAGAGAGTTAGTAGACTCGAGAGGGGTGGCTTGTTATCCGCTCATTGAAGTTAACCACGGGGCTAAGTGCGCGCTTGGGGGGTGAGACGGGATGGGGTGAGATAGAGAGAGAGAGAGAGAGAGGATGAAGAGATTGACGGCGGGATTTTGATGCCGCTACGGGAGAGAGTGAGCGAAGAGTTACGATCGTGAAAACGGGAACGGGGGTGTGGTGGAACCCCATCAACGTAAAGGAAACCAAGGTGGAACGGGATCCTCGTGGCTTTCGCGTTGGAGTTGTGGTCGACGATCTCTGAACTCTCTCGCTTCTTCTCTCTGTAATACTCGTGTGGCTTTCCGAGAGACGATGGGACGTATAGGAGAAGGGATGAACTTTAGAGATGCTGCGAACCGTAAGAGAGAGGGAGAGACACACAGCAACGAGTGCAGAGTACCCGAGCAGTTGAGAATATCAGCCAATGACGAGCCAGATAGTTGCCGGGGTAACCGCGAAGCTCTTTACCCACCCCCCCACCCCTCCAACCCTCGTTCGGCCGTATATAATATACCGGGTTGCCGGTGGATCATTCGACCGAGATTGAAAAGTTAGCGAACGTCAGGATGAGGGATGGAGATGATGCGAAGGCGATGAGCGCACTTGACGCCCGAGATGGGGTAGATGGATAAAGAGAGGGAGAGATCGTTCGTGAATTTTACCCCCCCGTGGTGGGTAGGATATCACGTACGTTTATTAGTATAGATATACCATTAATGTGAAGAAGATTTGACAGCTAATAGTACGTTATCGCGTTGGCACGAAGCGCACGGAGTGGGCGTAGGGGTGACGATTATTCTTCACACCCCCTTTGCAATGTCACTCGATGCTCTGTATATTTTATAATGACGCTTATTTATTCGGTTTAACCCGCGTGGAAAAATTGTAATGGCCGAGCGTTGGGCCAACACTGGTTGCCGTAGTGCCGGTACTGGCCGCCAGTATTGGGCCAGTACAGATACGGTACGGGAGTGTAATAGCCGGCCGTTATACTGGCACCAACGGTCGTGCCAGTACCGGTTATTTAATTGGCCCGGACTTTGGCTCTGACGTTGGACCAGACTTTGGTCCAGACTTTGGCCCAGATCTGGCAAACTTCTCGCTTACTACTGGCACCAACGGTCGTACTGGTTATTTCATTGGGCCGGATATTGGCAGACGATTTTGCCGACGGTGCAAATTACATCTCAGCGAGAAATGGCAAATTACACAGATATCGAATCGACGTCTTTTAGACACTTTTGGCGCCTAGTGGACGCCGATCAAATGTCTATTCAAATTCTATTTCTCTACGGGAGTAATTTATTTATTTTTTTTTTTTACCGCGTTATCAGATGTTTCCCAAGCAGCACACGTACGTCCAAAGGATGTACTTTGGACGTGAGGACGTTCTTCGGATGTTTTTAGGACGTCCTTGGGATGTCTGTGTTGTCTGAGTTGTTTATGCGTAAATGTGTGACAATTAAATGCACTTGATATATATTAAATACTCGGTGTAGTCTTTATTATTAAGAGACTAAGTACATATACAGGCCTAAAATACGTACTTGAATGTTTATAGAACGGTGCTTATAAAATATAAGCTATATGAAGCAAATTTTACACTTAAAAATATTGTATTAATCGTGCAATTTCAAGTTCGGGGCAAATTATAATTCAACAATTTGGTTGTTTGCAAAATAATGGACTTTTGATCGGAATAGCCTAATCTACAATTACCAGGGGTGTTAGTTGAAATTTGCCGGTTTTTTCGATAAAGGAAACACTTAATTTTCAGAGGAATCTCAACATTTTTTTATTCAAAGCATTGACCATTGGTTTCTACACATTTCGCCCATCTCTCAGGCAAATTATGGACACCATCCCAAAAAAACTTTTTCTCTTTCGAGGTAAACCATTCGACGAGCCATTTTTCGACTTGTTCAAAATAAGCGAAACACTGCTCTGCAAGGGAGTGTCCCATCGATGCGAAAAGGTGATAGTCGGACGGGGCGAGGTCTGGAGAGTACGGCGGGTGTGATAATATTTCCCAATTAAGTGTTTTTAATGTGTCTTTCACCAGTTTAGCGGTATGAGACGGCGCGTTGTCATGTTGCAAGATAACTTTGCCATGTCTTCGGGCCCATTCCGGCCGTTTTTCGATCAACGCATAATTCAAATTGATCATTTGTTGTCGGTAGCGATCCTTGTTCACCGTTTCACCAGGTTTTAACAACTCGTAGTACACCACACCACACTGGTCCCACCAAACGCAGAGCATTGTCTTACGGCCAAAGCGATTTGGCCTTGCAGTCGATGGGCCGGCTTCACCAGGTGAAAGCCATGATTTTTTTCGCTTCGGGTTCTCAAAATAAATCCACTTTTCGTCCCCCGTGACAATTCGATGCGGAAAAGATTTCCTTTCGAATCGTTGAAGCAGCATTTCACAAACGGTTTTTCGATTTTCCATTTGTCTATCGTTCAGCTGGTGTGCCACCCATTTTCCATACTTTTCGATCTTTCCCATGGCTTTTAAACGTTGGCAAATTGCTCCTCGAGTCACATTTAGTGTTTCTGCCAATTTTTGTTGCGATTGGGTTGAATCAACATCCAATAATGCCTGCAATTCCTCGTCTTCGAACTTTTTCGCTGCACCAGGATGTTCATTGTCTGTCAAATCGAAATCTCCACTTTTAAATTGACGAAACCATGTTCTAATCACTGGAGCATGTTCACCATAAGTTTCTACCAGCAACCGGTGAGCTTCAGCTGCTTTTTTCTTTTGATGAAATAAGAAAAGCAACGAATGCCGCAAATGCGATTTACTTGGAACGAAACTCGACGTATTCACTGAGGTAAACAAATATGACGCTATTAGTTTGGCGGAATGTGACTTGCGTATTTTTGTAGGTTAATGTCAATAGAAAAAAATTACATACATGCCAAATCATAGAAATGTATAGATATTGCTAGCGACATCTACTAGTAAAACCGGCAAACTTCAACTAACACCCCTGGTACATTACAGAACGCGAATTGTTAAAGTGAATTCAATACTCTCAGTATTGAAATTTTCTATAGCCCAGTACTAAGCCCGTGTCGAAGCCAGAGCTTGACAACCAGTACTAGCACAAGACGATATTTTATACTGACCCAAAGCTTGGCCAGTAGAATTCAACCAGTACTGGCATAAGACTGTATTTTATACTGGCCCGTAGTATGGCCTGCAGTATGGCCCATAGTATGGCCAGATAGTCAGCCAGTACGGGGCCATTACTGGCGGCCAAAGTTTGGCCGCCAATATTGGCCCAAAGCTTGGCCAGTATAATAATACTGGCAATTTCTACGTGAGAAGTGTCATTTGCCGAGAAGAACGAAACTTTAGCGACGACGAATGTCGATTTGTCGATTTTAGCGCGTAACTTTATAAATACAGGCTCCGTTTCCAATCTTTCATTGCCGAACGCCTTCTAAACGTAACAACGTGGCATTCGACTTTAGTGACGTTAATTCGTGACGATACCGTGCAATTTGTAACGACACTCAAATATTATGCACGTATGTGTCCCGCGTGTACGTAATAAATCTCTCTGTGATGCTTATCAGACATGAACGCCGTCTTCGCGAGAGTCTAAGCCACTCTGTGCTCTCTGACACGTGGATAATTAAATTTCGCCCAGAATGCAAGTACACGTACAGCTGAATTATGCACATATGCGCGTCACGTCTATTTTCTATATACAAATGTACATAAACTATGTATGTGAGTGTACGACGACGAGAAGAGAGTTCATGAATTTCGCGCGCGAGAAGCCGCCGCCGCGGTTACGTGTACCAAATGTATATACAATCGCGGAAAAATATCTGTGTCAGTTGAGGGAAAAAAAAAAGAAGAAAAAAAAAACGAGGGCGCACCGAGCCAGGCTGAATTCGCTTGCGGAATAACATCTCGTTGAAGCCGGAATGAAAGTCAAAGAGAGAAAAGGATTGCGCTAGAGGAGAAAAATTACTGTGCTGCACCGAACGTGGTGACACACCCGGGCTAACCAACGTGCACAATTCGAGATAATTACTACTTTTTTATATTTTAATAACGTAGTAATTAATTAAAAAATTGTCGAAGGCAGACGATACGAATATATGCATATGTCAGCACTCGCGCAAATTGAGAGACGAAGCGGGCTGCTGAATGACTATGACGAATCAATGATTCGAACAAGGCAATACCCACGTAGAAATTACCAGTATAATTCTACTGGCCAAGCTTTCGGCCAATATTGGCGGCCAAACTTTGGCCACCAATAATGGCCCCGTACTGGCTGACTATCTGGCCATACTATGGGCCATACTGCGGGCCATAGTACGGACCAGTATAAAATACAGTCTTATGCCAGTACTGGTTGAATTCTACTGGCCAAGCTTTCGGCCAGTATTGGCGGCCAAACTTTGGCAGCCAGTATTGTTTCATTACTGGCTGACAATCTGGCCAAACTTTGGGTCAGTATAAAATATCGTCTTGTGCCAGTACTGGTTGTCAATCTGGCCGCACTACGGGCCGGTATAATAACCAGATCTGGTCCAAAATAGGCTATAAAATACGGCCAAGCTCTGGCTTCGATACAGGCTTAGTACTCGGCTATAGAAAATGCCAATACTGAGAGTATTTCACTTTAACAGTTGCGTTCTGTAATGCAATTGTAGATTAGGTTATGCCGATCAAAAGTCCATCATTTTTCAAACAACCAATTGTTCAATTATAATTTGCCCCGAACTTGAAATTGCACGATTAATACAATATTTTTTATTGTAATATTTGCTTCATATAGCTTATATTTTATAAACACTGTTCTATAAACATTTAAGTACGTATTTTAGACCTGTATATGCACTTAGTCTGTTATTAATAAAAACTACTCCGAGTATTTAGTATATATCAAGTGCATTTAATTATCAAACATTTATGCATAAACAGCCCAGGCAACACAGACATCCAAAGGACGTCCTAAAAACATCCGAAGAACATCCTTACGTCCAAGGTACATCCTTTGGACGTACGTGTGCCGCATGGGAAACATCTGGTAACGTGGTAAAAAAGAAATATAAATTAGTCCCAGAGAGAAATAAAATTTAAATAGACATTGGATCGGCGTCCACTAGACGCCAAAAGTGTCTAAAAGGCGTCGATTCGATATCTATTGAATTTGCCATTTCTCGCTGAGATGTAATTTGCACCGTCGGCAAAATCGTCTGCCAAGATCCAGCCCAATGAAATGACCAGTATTGGTACGACCGTTGGTGCCAGTAGTAAGCCAGTAGTTTGCCAGATCTGGGCCAAAGTCCGGGCCACAGTCTGGTCCAAAGTTCCGGCCAATTAAATAACCGGTACTGGCCCGACCGTTGGTGCCAGTATAACAGTCGGCTATAACACTCCTGTGCCGAATCTGTACTGGCCCAATACTGGCAGCCAGTACCGGCACTACGGCAACCAGTATTGGCCCAACGCTCGGCCGTTACAATTTTTCTACGTGGGCATTGATGAAGTGAAGAAAATAATATTGGCCAATCGTCGAATCACCGTTAGAGAAGTTGCCGATGAACTAAACATATCGATTGGCTCGTGCTATTCAATTTTTACCAATGATTTGCTCAAAATTGCTCAACATCGAAGAAAAACAGTGTCGCGTTAACATTGCTAAGGAGCTCTTGAAAATATTTTAAGGAGCCGTTGAACTCGGTCCGCGACGACACAAATTTGCTCCAGAGGGTTACAACTGGTGACGAATCATGGGTTTATGGTTACGACCTGGAAACCAAAGCTCAATCATCGCAATGAAAGCTGCTTTTGTTGGAATAGGCAAAGATCGAAGACAAGCCAAAACACGTCTAACCAAAACAACTGTCAGCAATTAACTGAACATTCAAAATGGCCGATTTTTTCAGCCTAAGTGAGGGACACGAGTACGAACCTAACGCGACAAAAACAATCGAAAATCGAATAAACGTAGCGCGCGAAAATTCAAAATTCGCGATACCTTTTTGAACAGACCTCGTATACCGCACTATTATTTTGTCTAATTCTAACAAATATATATACATTTATAGGTTGCCGGTTCTCTCGCGCGCGTTGGCTTTCGAAAAATGTTTGCTACGCGACGCGATATATAGAGCACATCTTGAATCTTCCGCGGCGTTGCAAAGAGCCGTGAGAAGGGGTGGTCCGGGGATGATATGACGGCGCGACGTGCACGGAGAACCGGATGCGGTAATACGGGGTTGAAAAACGCAGAGGGGTAGAGAGAAAAAGAGAGAGAGAGATACGAGTCGGAGGTGGGAAGGGTAGAAAAAAGAGCGAAAGGAATGGGACAGAGTGAAAAGCCGAGTGAAAACTCTGCGGGTGCATTCAACGTGAATGCAATAGCGGAATCTCGGTGCTCGCTCTGTTTAACTCTCGGTGGAGGAACTTTGCCGGATAGAAATGGTCCGAACGGTGCGCGCCTCCCCCCATCATCCCTCCTGCCACGATTTCACAAACTCTCACGCCATATATTTAACTCGCTCGTCGTTATACGACAGTTGTACTGTGCGGATGTGTATAATATTCTTTGAAAGCCGAAAACAAGAAGGAAAAATAAAAACGAAAAAATCAACGTTAAATGTGATTGGAGTAAATCTCGTAGATTCGGGACAATCGGAGGCTTCGGACGTTCGTACTTTATTACTTTTTCGTATCATCTGTCAATCGATCATTCGCACTTGATCAATTTTTATTCAATTGTTTTTTTCATCATTCAATTATTATTGTTACGAGTGATTCAACAATTGTTTGTAACAGAAATGATTTGATCGAAGGAAATTGCGGTGGTAAAGGACGAAACATTGAGATCTGACACCCGGGGGTGCGGATTCAGCCCTCTGAGAATCTTGTGGCTCGTTTGGATTTACACTTTTGCTCAATAAAATAAAGCACCACGACAGGGCGACGAATGTCGTGTGTGTGCTCTTCTTGCTCAATGGTACAAAGTCGAGCGAAAAAAAAAAGGTGAATCGCAACAGACGGAGGTGAATAAAGACGCGAGTAAACAAAAAAGTCACGGGAAATGAAGTCAGAGGGAATAAAATAAAGGAAAAAAAAAGAAAAAAAAAAGGAAAACGTGAGATGTACGTTTGAGGCCTCGGCATTCACTCGCGATCACATCGCATGTAAATAATAGATCTATATACACGTGTAGTGGTTGTTGAACATTTTTTTTTTTTTCCTTCTTTCTCGTCAATTCCCGTCTCGCTCCTCGTTCATTCGAGCGATATTCACCGGCAGTTATATTCACACGCACGGGCGAGCCTCAATGGATTTTTACGTTTCCGCGATTGTTAACGATTTCGTGGATATACCTCATTCTCTCGTTCTCTCTCGCTAGTCATTCATTCCCTCTTGTCAATGCGGTTTGATCTCTTCTATCCGTGCATCCGCAGTCAAACGCACTCTGTTCTAAATCGCTCCGGCGTGCACTAACCGATTCATACATATACATTACATTTGCTGTCTTTTTCATCCCTCAATCGTTTCCTGTCGTATTATCCGTATTTACCGATTCGTCGCAACGACGAGAAGCGGACAAAGCGGAGAGAGATACGGAGAGCCGGAAATTCAATGAGAGAAAAGGAATTGTTACTTTTGCGATATGTATGGCGGATCGATACGTCAGATTTTTATTAGTTTTTTTTTTCAGTCACGCTGAATGGAATGGCCCGCGGGGCGGGGGGGGGTACGCTGAATGGAATGGGCGGGGGGGGTACGCCGAATGGAATGACCCGGGGGGGGGGGGGGGGTTACGCTGAATGGAATGGCCGGGGGGTACGCCGAATGGAATAGTCCGGGGGGGGGGGGGTACGCCGAATGGAATGGCCCCCCGGGGGGGGGGTACGCCGAATGGAATGGCCCAGGGGGGGTACGCCGAATGGAATGGCCCGGGGGGGAGTACGCCGAATGGAATGGTCCGAGGGAGGGGGGGGACGCTGAATGGAATGGCCGGGGGGGGAGTACGTCGAATGGAATGGCCCGAGGGAGGGGGGGACGCTGAATGGAATGGCCGGGGGGGGGGAGTACGTCGAATGGAATGGCCCGAGGGAGGGGGGGACGCTGAATGGAATGGTCGGGGGGGGGAGTACGTCGAATGGAATGGCCCGAGGGAGGGGGGGACGCTGAATGGAATGGCCGGGGGGGGAGTACGTCGAATGGAATGACCCGAGGGAGGCGGGGACGCTGAATGGAATGGCCGGGGGGGGGGCGCCGAATGGAATAGCCCGAGGGGAGGGGGGGTACGCCGAATGGAATAGCCCAGGGGGGCGGGGTACGCCGAATGGAATAGCCCAGGGGGGCGGGGTACGCTGAATGGAATGGCCCGAGGGGGGGGGGGTACGCTGAATAAAATGGCCCGGGGGGGTACGCCGAATGGAATGGCCCGGGGGGGAGTACGCCGAATGGAATGGTCCGAGGGAGGGGGGGGGACGCTGAATGGAATGGCCGGGGGGGAGTACGTCGAATGGAATGTCCCGAGGGAGGGGGGGACGCCGAATGGAATGGCCGGGGGGGGTACGTCGAATGGAATGGCCGGGGGGGGTACGTCGAATGGAATGGCCCGAGGGTGGGGGGGACGCTGAATGGAACGGCCGGGGGGGTGGCGCCGAATGGAATAGCCCGAGGGGAGGGGGGGTACGCCGAATGGAATAGCCCAGGGGGGCGGGGTACGCTGAATGGAATGGCCCGAGGGGGGGGGGGGTACGCTGAATGGAATGGCCCGGGGGGGTACGCCGAATGGAATGGCCCGGGGGGGAGTACGCCGAATGGAATGGTCCGAGGGAGGGGGGGGACGCTGAATGGAATGGCCGGGGGGGGAGTACGTCGAATGGAATGGCCCGAGGGAGGGGGGGACGCTGAATGGAATGGCCGGGGGGGGAGTACGTCGAATGGAATGGCCCGAGGGAGGGGGCGACGCTGAATGGAATGGCCGGGGGGGGGGCGCCGAATGGAATAGCCCGAGGGGAGGGGCGGTACGCCGAATGGAATAGCCCAGGGGGGCGGGGTACGCTGAATGGAATGGTCCGAGGGGGGGGGGGGGGGTACGCTGAATGGAATGGCCCGGGGGGAGTACGCCGAATGGAATGGCCCGAGGGGGGAGTACGCCGAATGGAATGGCCCGAGGCGGGAGTACGCCGAATGGAATGGCCCGAGGCGGGAGTACGCCGAATGGAATGGCCCAAGGGGGGTTTGGCGCGCGCAGAGGGGCAGAGCCCCCCTAGTACTTAAATATATGTATAAAAAATATTCTCAAAGTTTCAATAAATTATATTCATTTTTTATACTATAAAAAAATTCATGAAAATCATTGTGAAAACGCTGTCCTAACCCTATTTCCCCCCTTAAGGCCTTGTATACGCGAAAAATTTCAAAATTTTTCATTTTTTTCAAATTATTTCTAATTCCATTAGTTAGGAATATTTTAAGCTTTACAGAATTGAAAAATTCCGAAAATTGCAATTAAATAAAGTAAGATTTGATTTATAATGGATACCGCGCGGCGCGCCCGACCGACAACTTCAAAGCCGTTTTTCCACGATTCAATTTTTGTGAACGTTGTGAAAGTTCTAACTCTCGAACGAAGGTTCGGATCGCTTTGAAATTTTCACAACATATTCTCAGTATCATCGGCTATCGCGTGAACCACGGAAACAAAAATTTCAATGACACGAAAAAATATAAAAAATAAAATACCGACAGAAAATTGAGTAAACAAATTACCATCAACGCGCGCGCAAAAAAAAAATACATTGCTTTATTATGTTATATCTCCGCCATTTGTTAATATTTCTAATTTTTTTTTACATATACTTAACCATGTGCATAAATGATCTGTAAAAAAAATGTCAATACATGCGCCATTTTTTCTTAACCGCGTCTAAGTAAAGTACCTTCGAAAATCGGCGAAATCGAAAATCGGGGTTAGGACAGCGTTTTCTCAATGATTTTCATGAATTTTTTTATAGTATAAAAAAAGAATATAATTTATTGAAACTTTGAGAATATTTTATATATATATTTAAGTATATACTATAAAATTTTTGAAGAATTTTCTTGAAAAACACCGGGGATATTGGCGACCCCATATCGCAGGTCACAATCAGACTCAGCATTTTGCGTACATTCCGGAAGCCGCAATTTTCATCTGAAATCAAACGAGGTTGGTACTTACTTTTATTATATGTCTCTCTTCTATATGAACCTAAATGCTATTAAAAAAAAAACAGAAAATTGAATTTTTAACAGGGGTTAAAACAAAAAAGCATGATTTTTTGCCATTTTTTACAACTTTATTTGTGAAAAAAAAATGATTTTAAATAATGATAATATTCCTATTTTACGTTCATACAGAGCGCAATACTATGAAGAAAGTAACTGGCAATTTTCAAAACGATTGGGTTGAAAACTTTTCAAACTAGCGTGTACGCAAGTTGAAAAAAAGTCGTTTTCAGAAAAACGCGTTTGAAAGAATAGCTAAATGCTGAGTCTGATTGTGACCTGCAATATGGGGTCGCTAATATCTGCGGTGTTTTTCAAGAAAATTCTTCGAAAATTTTACAGTATATACTTAAATATATGTATAAAATATTCTCAAAGTTTCAATAAATTATATTCATTTTTTATACTATAAAAAAATTCATGAAAATCATTGAGAAAACGCTGTCCTAACTCAATTCCCCCCTCTTAATGGCTTATAACAATAGAACGAGTCGGAATGTTCATTAAAAATTTTAGGAACATATTATTCAATAGTTTTACTAACAATTTATCAAATAAAAAAAAATTGATTTTTCGAACCATCAACCCTATTTCCCCCTTTAAGACATGGCAGTCAGTTGATAACAAAATAATAAAAGCATGATACTTAATTTTCATTCGTGTGTTCGATATCAAAATTGTACATTTTACCCTTGCAGTGATTCTAATTGAAAAAAAAAAAAAAAAAAAAAAAACAACTCAGTTATCTCCCATTGAAATGATCTTTTTACGTAAAAAAGAAATAATTGATTTTTGCGTTTCAACGTAAGGCTACTACAGCTATTTCCTTTCGGATCACATTGACACCGAGTAAACTTTTTCTAGGGCAATCATCTTCGTCCGCACATATACGCATTAAATATTATACGAAACCACCGTCGCATCTGTTCGTGCGAACCTTGAATGAAGGTAAATTAATGGAAATGGGAGGACGAAGGGTGACGAGCGGAGTCTCGATTTCTCTTGGCCGGATTCGTGTGCCCTGAAAATTGTCACCCCACTACCGAGGGCTCACGGGCACGATCATTATCGGCAATTTGCTGTGATCTTCGCCTTTCTCTTCGCTCCGCTATATAACATGGCAATATACCCACTACTCTTGTAATACATATTTTGTCTCTCTGTCTCTCTAATCCATTTGCAGCGTAGAACTGTGTCGTACTACACGCACGCGGACCGCAAGATAATCGAAAATCGAGGAAAAGTGAGATTTCATTCACGGTATATTATTGAGTATATAAATGGTTCGGGAGGGGGGGGGGGGGTGGAGAATTACGAGGGGTGCGACTTTGCTTCTTCCTACTCTCGATTTCGATTAGCGTTTACACGCACGAATTTTATTTCCTTCTTTCATATATCTATTGAGAAACACTATTAAAATTGACTCTCACGTTATATCGTTTAACGGATGTCATGTTGTTTTTTTTTTTTTACCGATTAAACAAATCCTTTGTCTCGTTAATTAAATACAATTCTATCGGGTATGAGCACTAGGGTGGACCAAATAAAATGACTAATTTTTTTTTCCTCGATACAATGAAAAATGTATTGTTTGGCGTCTCAAAAAAACCCTCTGCAAGTATGAGCTCTTCATATTTAAGCGAGAACACCACTGTGACCCCCTGTTTTTTTTCACATTTTTCAAGAATTTTTTTTTGTGGGAAAAAAAAGAGATATTCGAAACATTTTTTTGGCTTTTGTTCCTTGCTTATTAATGTATCAAAAAACATTTTTTTCACATTTTTCACGCCGCATGGTGGCGCTGGGGAAGCTCTCGCGTCAGGTGCTGTCATTTCCGCGGCACGCAGCAGAACTCTCTTCAACGTCGATCCGAAAAAAAATACCGAGTGTTTTCGTTAATAATATGATATTTTGAAGAGAAGTACACAGGGATTTGGAAAAATATTGTTTAAACAAAAATAGGCGCGCCTTTGAAATTAAAGTTAATTTCGAAGGCGTGCCTATCAAAAAAATGTTTTTTGATACATTAATAAAAAAGGAACAAAACCCAAAGAATTTTTCGAATATCTCTTTTTTTTTCCACAAAAAAAAATTCTTGAAAAATGTGAAAGAAAACAGGGGGTCACAGTGGTGTTCTCCCTTAAATTAAGAGGTCTCTCATCGCGAATTTTCATTTCCCATTTAAATAGCATGGAAACATTTTTTTTTTTTACTTTGGAATTTTATTAGACTCAAACCGTTGATGTTACGAGAGTTTTCTAGCACATTTTTGTAGAATATTTGATGCTCTACAAAAAAGCTCTCTTGTGTATAATCGATAAAAGTAACCGTACAGAAAATAATCGGTGATAATTACCTCTGGATTCTCTCGTATTTGTTTGAAAACAATTAGTAATATATTAGTAGTATATTAGTATATTAGTGATATGTTAGTAGTATATATTAGTAGTATATTTATTTATATTGATAACCAAATTTTTTTTTAATTTGTAATTTATGTACTAAAAACGAGATAAGTAGAATCCAGAGCTAATTATCACCGATTATTTTTTGTACGGTTACCTTTATCGATTAGGCACAAGAGAGCTTTTTTGTAGAGCATCAAATGTTCTACAAAAATGTGCTAAAAGACTCTCCTAACATCAACGGTTTGAGTCTAATAAAATTCCAAAGTTAAAAAAAAAATGTTTCCATGTTATTTAAATGGGAAATGAAAATTCGCGATGAGGGACCTCTTAATTTAAATATGAAGGGCTCGTACTTGCAGAGGGTTTTTTTTGAGATGCCAAACGATACATTTTTCATTATATCGAGGAAAAAAAAAATTAGTCATTTTATTTGACCCACCCTAATCAGCACTAATTGAATAAAAACCTCGAATAATGATTTGACGACAAAATAATTATTGACATCCTTGAAAATTACTCTCAATGGTCTTTCATACGAATAAAATTCAATTCCTGACTACAATAAACGTACATTAACGTCAAACTTCAAAATGCATACTATAACAATACACCGATAACAATTAATTTGTTATCAATCGTCATGTAAATGACGAATTTGCAAACAAATTTGCTATTCATTCGAATGGATCTGTATGAGCGACAAACTTCGCTGTTAATACTAAAAATTGTATTTATTTGCTTCAAACAAATTTGTTTAAAGCCTTATATACGCGATTTCGCCAATTTTCGAAGGTACTTTTCTAGACGCGGTTAATAAAAAATGGCGCATATATTGACAAAATGTTCTTTACAGATCAATTATGCACGTGGTTAAGTATATGTGAAAAAAAAATCAGAAATATTAACAAACGGCGAAGATATAACATAATAAAGCAATGTATTTTTTTTTTGCGCGCGCGCTGATGGTGAAAGTTCTGGGCATCGATGTGAGTGTTTGAAAAAAAAATGGAACATATTTATAATTGGATAATGAATGTATCTTCAGTGTGAACCAACAATATCATAAAGGAAAAAATTATTATAATAAAAATTCGAAACTTAACATTTCTTAACTCAATTTTCTGTTAGTATTTTATTTTTTATATTTTTTTGTGTCATTGACATTTTTGTTTCTGTGGTTCACACGATAGGCGACGATACTAAGAATATGTTGTAAAAATTTCAAAGCGATCCGAACCTTCGTTCAAGAGTTAGAACTATCACAAAGTTCGAATAAGTGAAGCGTGGAAAAACGGCTTTGATGTTGGCGGTCGGGCGCACCGCGCGCGGTATTTATTATAAATCCAATCTTACCTTATTTAATAGAAATTTTTTGGAATTCTTCAATTCTGTAAAGCTTAAAATATTCCTAATCGTTCAGGCTAATGGAAACAAACATTTTTAATTTTGAAATTTTTCGCGTAAGGCCGTAAGGTAGTAGTCTGGTAACTTAAGCCGATTTTCATGTCTTTTTTGGAGGGCGTTTTTTTGTAGGAAATTAAAAATGAATCGTTTTGGATATTTAGGATGTTTTTATTTACATATTAAAGATACGAAAAAAAAATTTGTTGAAAAAATTTAATAGTTTATTATTATTATTATCATTGATAGAAGTTGGCACCTCGAAAAAAAAGCGCGCGGAAATAAAAGTTTTTTTTTTCCAAAGTCCGCCATTTTGAATTTTGGATTTCAGATAACATCAAGAGCCAAAATCACCGGGACCACCCACGCGCTTTTTTTTCGAGATGCCAACTTCGATAAATAATAATAATAGTAATAAATTATTAAATTTTTTCAAACAAATTTTTTTTTGTATCTTTAATATGTAAATAAAAACATCCTAAATATATAAAACGATTCATTTTTATTTTCCTACAAAAAAACGGCCTCCAAAAAAGACATGAAAATCGGCTTGAGTTACCAGACTACTACCTTAATTACAATTTTATCGGGTATGAGCACTAATTGAATAAAAACCTCGCAAAATGATTTGACGACAAAATAATTATTGATATCTTTGAAAATTACTTTCAATGAACTTTCATACGAATAAAATTCAATTCCTGACTACAATAAACGTACATTAACGTCAAATTTCAAAATGTATACTATGACAATACACCGATAACAATCAATTTGTTATCAATCGTCATGTAAACGACGAATTTGCAAGAAATTTGCTATTCATTCCACTAGATGTGTATGAGCGACAAACTTCTCTATTAATACTAAAAAATATATTTATTTGCTTTAAACAAATTTGTTTAATAAATTATGAGAATATATTAATCGAAATGTGTTTGTCTGGATAATAGTAAAATGTTTGAAAATGGAAAAAAATTCGAAGGTGGAAAAGGGTTGTTACCAAGTGTCCCCGACAGGTGGCGAGTATAATATCGTTTCGCGTAAGCGGTCAGTTTAGGGGTCGTTTACTATATATACAAGTTGCTTCGGTTGTACTGACGTACTTGCTTCGGCAGTACATATACTAAAATTGGAACGATACAGAGAAGATTAGCATGGCCCCTGCGCAAGGATGACACGCAAAATCGTGAAGCGTTCCACATTTTTTTGCAATTTTTTTTTTTTTCATCATCCTATTACGATTAATTAACAATATTGGATATTTTATGTTTTTATTAAGGTAGTAGTCTGGTAGCTTAAGCCGATTTTCATGTCTTTTTTGGAGGGCGTTTTTTTGTAGGAAAATAAAAATGAATCGTTTTGGATATTTAGGATGTTTTTATTTACATATTAAAGATACAAAAAAAAATTTTGTTGAAAAAATTTAATAGTTTATTATTATTATTATTATTGATCAAAGTTGGCACCTCGAAAAAAAAGCGTGTGGGTGGCCCCGGTGATTTTGGCTCTTGATGTTATCGGAAATCAAAAATTCTTGATAATTCTGAATCTATAGACATGTCATTCTGGTCGGAACTACTGAAGTTAAATTTCATGGATAAATAACAATATGGCGGACTTTGGAAAAAGACTTTTTTTTTTAAAGTCCGCAATGACATGTCTATAGATTAAGAATTATCAAGATTTTTTGATTTCAGATAACATCAAGAGCCAAAATCACCGAGGCCACCCACGCGCTTTTTTTTTCGAGGTGCCAACTTCGATCAATGATAATAATAATAATAAACTATTAAATTTTTTCAAAAATTTTTTTTTTTGTATCGTTATTATGTAAATAAAAACATCCTAAATATCCAAAACGATTCATGTTTATTTTCCTACAAAAAAACGCCTTCCAAAAAAGACATGAAAATCGGCTTAAGTTACCAGACTACTACCTTAAGGGAAGGTTACCGTCCAAATCAATGAAAAAATTGAAAAAATTTTTTTTGCTTAAGGAGAAAAATATAGGGTTAGGACAGCGTTTTCTCAATGATTTTAATGAATTTTTTTATAGTATAAAAAATGAATATTATTTATTGAAACTTTGAGAATATTTTATACATATATTTAAGTATATACCATAAAATTTTTGAAAAATTTTCTTGAAAAACACCGGGGATATTAGCGACCCCATATTGCAGGTCACAATCAGACTCAGCATTTTGCGTACATTCTGGAAGCCGCAATTTTCATCTTAAATCAAACGAGGTTGAAATTTATTTTTATTATATGTCTCTCTTCTATATGAACCTGAATGCTATAAAAAAAAATAGAAAATTGAATTTTTCACAGGGGTCAAAACAAAAAAGGATGATTTTTTGCCATTTTTTACAACTTTATTTGCAAAAAAAAAATTATTTTAAATTATGATAATATTCCGATTTTTGGTTCATATAAAGCGAAATACTATGAAGAAAGTAACAGCCAATTTTCAAAACGATTGGTTGAAAACTTTTCAAACTAGCGTGTACGCAAGTTGAAAAAAAGTCGTTTTCAGAAAAACGCGTTTGAAAAAATGTTCATCTTTATGTTGTCGAGAATACGTGGGCGAAAGGATATTTCGATATATGATGTAGTTCTCGAGATATACGGGGTCAGGCGGAGCAGTCTGACCTGATGGGTGAGTCTACGGTAGGTAGCATAAAACTTTAAGGTAGTAGTCTGGTAACTTAAGCCGATTTTCATGTCTTTATTGGAGGGCGTTTTTTTGTAGTAAAATAAAAATGAATCGTTTTGGATATTTGGGATGTTTTTATTGACATATTGAAGATACAAAAAAAAATTTTTTTGAAAAAAGTTTATAGTTTATTATTGTTATTATTATTGATCGAAGTTGGCACCTCGAAGTTGGCAGCCCGGGTCCTAACTTTTTTTCTACCGAACCGATTGCTTTCAAATTTTAACAGGCTACTCTACACACTTATAGTTCTCGTCGGAACTACCGAGTAATTTTTTCACCCCTAACTTTTTAATTAACAACCCCTTCTTTGCTAAAATAGAAGGAATTTTTTTTCCAAAGTTCGCCATTTTGTTATTTATCCATGACATTTAACTTCATTAGTTCCGACCAGAATGACATGTCTATAGATTAAGAATTATCAAGAATTTTTGATTTCAGACAACATCAAGAGCCAAAATCACCGAGGCCACCCACGCGCTTTTTTTTTCGAGGTGCCAACTTCGATCAATAAAAATAATAATAATAAACTATAACATTTTTTCAAAAAATTTTTTTTTTATATCTTTAAAATGTAAATAAAAACATCCTAAATATTCAAAACGATTCATTTCTATTTTCCTACAAAAAAACGCTCTCCAAAAGAGACATGAAAATCGGCTCAAGTTACCAGACTACTACCTCAAACGCGTTTTTCTCGAAACAACGCTTTTCGACGCGCGGTACGCTCTTCAGCTTCGAGGAATGCACCGTTTTCAAATTTTCTTCCTCAAATTAAAGCTTTTTTTTTTTGAACGGCCGCCATTTTGTTTTAGAGAGCTTTTTTAAAAATCGGCAACCGATAGGGCCCCACAAATTTCATCTATTACTAGAATCTTTTTGGTTTTTTGATTTCAGGCCACTCGGTGAGGCTGCAGAAGGTACCGAGCACATCAATTGGCGCCTTCTTTGGCAGGAGCTGAAGCCGCCATTTTCAATTATTTCATTTTGAAGAAATTCAGCACAACACTTCTTTCATATACATATAAAACCCACAACAAAATTTTCGCAGAATGACTTATTTTGTATTGAAAAAAAAATTCCTCAAATTGAGGTATTTTTGGGGTCTTTGGACGGGAGCCTTCCCTCAATATCTCAATATATTGATATGTTACAAAAAATTTTAATACTTATATCGTGGAGGATGAAATTGAAATGTCAGTAATTATGACAAAAAGCACAGAGATAGAGATATATAAAGTTTATTTCGTGCGAGAGACTCTGCCTTTTAATGGGCCAGGAATATAAAGAGGAGAACAGGGAACGAAATTATTCAAAAGGGCATCGTCTCCCGTCACGTTTCTGGGTAGAAAATTGTTGATTACTTCACAGTCTCGACTCAGACAACGTGTAGACATTATACATGTATATATTTATTCCATGAACCCTCTGCCTATGCCCTTCTATTTGTGGAGATTGCCCGAGCCGCTTTGCCGCCCCTTGAATTAATTCGCCGCATGAATATCATGATTTTACAATGAATTTCGCGATGAGAAGGACTCTGTGTGTGTGTTGTGTCTCCAACAAACGAAATCCTTTCGTTCCCTCGGGTCTTTCCCAGGAGCCACATATAAATATTTGTTTTTAAAACCAAGCGGGTGACTCGAAGCCGTCAATTGAGGAGCCGAGGTTCCATTAAAGAAAGTGACATTCGCGGGGAGATCACTCTGAATATTAGTACGTGATGTGGTACTCGCTCACGTATCATTTTCCTCAACTTTATGCGGTAACACGCTTTCATCGTTACCGACTTTATTTCAGTTTTTTTTTTGTTTTTTCGCCACCCAAAGACAAAGACGAGGAGGAGAAAAAAAATGAGGGTTGAGGATTTAGGGCGGAGCGGATCTAAGGAAATATATATATATATAATCTAACGTGTAAAGTGTTGAGAGTCCTCACCTAACGCACGTTTTGTACCAAACACCTCGCTCCTAATTGCAGTGGTGTATGTTGGTGAATTTACACAACCGCTTCTCGTTCACGTTTACATTTCCTTTGGCAACGGAAACGTGCGAGACGCGACGGAGTAACGAAAAAATATGTTTTAATCGCTTAATCGGAGCGTAATAATTGTAAAAATGTGTAATTTAAGTGGAAAATTTAATCGATTATTCCCGGGAGTCACCTGTTTCTCTCAATCTTTCTAATAAGAGTACGTTTGGAATGAAGACTAAAGACATTCAATGTTTTTTTTTACCATAGGCCACATATTGACTAACTTTTGATTCTGATGGTTAAGGGGGGAAAATAGGGTTAGGACACCGTTTTCTCAATGATTTTCATGAATTTTTTTATAGTATAAAAAATGAATGTAATTTATTGAAACTTTGAGAATATTTTGTACATATATTTAAGTGTATACTATAAAATTTTTATGCATATATTTGAGTATATACTATAAAATATTAGCGACCCCATATTGCAGGTCACAATCAGACTCAGCATTTTGCGTACATTCTGGAATCCGCAATTTTCATGCGAAATCAAACGAGGTTAGAATTTACTTTCATTATATGTCTCTCTTCTATATGAACCTGAATGCTATCTAAAAAATAGAAAATTGACTTTTTTACAGGGGTCAAAACAAAAAATTATGATTTTAAGCCATTTTTTACAACTTTATTTGGAAAAAAAAATGATTTTAAATAATGATAATATTCCGATTTTAGGTTCATATAGAGCGCAATACTATGAAGAAAGTAACTGCCAATTTTCAAAACGATTCGTTGAAAACTTTTCAAACTAGCGTGTACGCAAGTTGAAAAAAAGTCGTTTTCAGAAAAACGCGTTTGAAAAAATAGTAACAAGAAAAACAAGCAATATGGGATCGCTAATATTTTATAGTATATACTTAAATATATGTATAAAAATTTTATAGTATATACTTAAATATATGTATAAAATATTCTCAAAGTTTCAATAAATTATATTCATTTTTTATACTATAAAAAAATTCATGAAAGCGACATGAGTAATATAATTTTATTAAATAGAATTACATATTATTGTACAACTATTGAAGTATGTCAGGAAAAATGTTCAATGAAAAATATTGATAAATAAGCCGGTGACGTTGAATCTCCAGAGGCGCCTTGAAAAAAAGTCGTTTTGCGGTGAACATTATAACTCGTTACCGGATCATTTGAAACAAAAAAATAGATATGCATTTTAAAGGTGATGTATTTCTCGAGGTAATCAGGAAGAGTTTTTTTTTTTTCTTTTTTATATTTTTTGCAGCACTTGGAAGTGAAAAACGCAATTTTAGCTCAAAGAATCGCGCTTAATTTGTTATTAAAAAATTGAAAAAATTGAAAAAAAAAAAAAACACCTCCTGATTACCTGTTGATTTATGTGGAGAAGTAATGTTTAAATTTTCAAAGGGATCGGTTCAGTAGACTTTGAGTTCTAATGTTCACAAACTTCAAAAATGACGTTTTCGGGAAAATCGATTTAAGGGATAACACCACTGTGACCCCCTGTTTTTTTTCACATTTTTCAAGAATTTTTTTTTGTGGGAAAAAAAAAAGATATTCGAAAAATTAGTTTGGGTTTTGTTCCTTGTTTATTAATGTATCAAAAAACATTTTTTTCACATTTTTCACGCCGCATGGTGGCGCTGAGGAAGCTCTCGCGTCAGGTGCTATCATTTCCGCGGCACGCAGCAGAACTCTCTTTAACGTCGATCTGAAAAAAAAATACCGAGTGTTTTCGTTAATAATATGATATTTTGAAGAGAAGTACATAGGGATTTGGAAAAATATTGTTTAAAAAAAAATAGGCACGCCTTTGAAATTAACTTTAATTTCAAAGGCGTGCCTATTTTTTTTAAAACAATATTTTTCCAAATCCCTATGTACTTCTCTTCAAAATATCATCTTATTAACGAAAACACTCAGTATTTATTTTCAGATCGACGTTGAAGAGAGTTCTGCTGCGTGCCGCGGAGATGACAGCACCTGAGGCGAGAACTTCCCCAGCGCCACCGTGCGGCGTGAAAAATGTGAAAAAATGTTTTTTGATACATTAATAAATAAGGAACGAAACCCAAAAAATTTTTTCGAATATCTCTTTTTTTTCCCACAAAAAAAAAATTCTTGAAAAATGTGAAAAAAACAGGGGGTCACAGTGGTGTTATCCCTTAAAGTTTTCACGTATCACGTATCACGTATCACGGCCGGTCGTTTGAAACGCTGTAACTCCGTTAGTTTTACTCCGATTGACTTAAAATTTATACACAATATTCTCGACATATTGTTCATTCAGAAAAAAAAAATAAATAAAAATAAAAATAATTTTAAA